>OV884013.1:19423620-20044227 GCA_930367205.1 Acanthosoma haemorrhoidale | reverse complement strand
GTTAAAATTATTTAATCTATCTCCAATTTTAAAAGATTTATTCGAATAAAAACCTTCAAATATGCCTTCTTTTTTTTTTATTGTACAACAATAGAATGCAAAAAAAAATACAGTAAAACCTGAAAAAACGTCTAAGATTTCTCTTAGTTTTTCCAAATGAAAAATCAAGTTTTGAGAGCCAAAAATATACATCGTGTTTTTTTTTCACTATTTCAGTCATTTCCAATATTTTTTGGGCCCCACAGGTTAAGGCCCTTTCTACATAGGATCAACTTTACCAACCTAACATTCAACGACCATTCAAAAACCAACGACATTCAAAGCTGATACAGGCATGTCGAACCCATAAACAATTAATTCCTACAGACCGGTAGAACAAGATAACCGACCCCAGCGCCACCCCAAAATGGAGTGGGGATAACTTCTGACTATATAAACGTCACACTTATGCTTGCACTAACCAGCACAGCCTGTTTCTTCCTACCGAAATAGCAACGCGAACCCTTCAGGTGCTGCAAGAATACCGAAGGTATCAACTAGCAACGCCATTGAAGTAAATAGCAATTCCGAGCTCATTAAAATTAATCATCAAAACTACAGTGTATTATTATGAAACATCAACTATTAATTCTTGTACTTCTGATTACATTGCGACATAAAACTCATATCCTTTGAAACTGAACTTAAAATCAAAAGATTTGTGGCTTATTGTTAACTATCCCGGTATTTCATCGAGGCATGAAAAAATTAACAATTTACATTAGTTCATTGATGTTTGCTACATGAATTTGGAACATGTACTGTAGTTTTAGTTAAAGTGTACCTCTTCGTTCTAGCACTCCACAATCAGAGCAGCAATAGTATCATAACTAAGGATTTCGAATATAACGCTTATTTGTCTTTAGTGTTTCAATGCCCCTAGAAACTCCTTTCAAGTGATAAAAGGGTTGATTTACTAATATGGCAGCAGTGGAGGTTTTCTTCTATATCTTTACAGCGAAACGGTCGTGTATTTGGCCAGCTAAGCAAGAAAGCTCCAGTGAATGTTCCCAACTGCAAGAGGTCTGTTAAGCTTCCCCTTTGTTTGCAACTATTTACAGAACAAAGCACTACTCACCATAATGGAGGTTTAGGAGCAGAAAGTAAGAAGCTCTGTTACTTAGCGACAGAGTTAGGCTTCAAGTTCGTCCTCGACCGTTCCTCTGGTATCTGACCGAGATAGCGACTGGACTCTAACCTAGTTCTATTTCATTACAATCATCTCAAAAATATATAAAATTTATTTCACTAGCTAAAATGCTAAATTAGTTTTTAGTCATTCTGGTTTGTGATAAAATCTCAAAGCTATAGTGGATATATCCAATAGCCACGCCATTTTGTTTTAATGAATATTAATGAAAGAAGGCTATATAAAGATGAGTATAATATTTCAAGATAACAATGGTGGGCGAGCGTGAGTTTATTAAATACTATTACCCAAAAAACTCCAATTAAAATTGAGTCGAGTTATATTAAATAAACAATTATTCCTATGTTTCTAGATTTGTTAAAACAATTCTCATAGTAGGGTCTGTATGTCTATCTGCTGAGTAAAGGGAGAAATTTAGCAGTAACTCTGACCTGGTAAGGGATGAGCATTGAGACAGCGAAATGGTTTTAGCCAAGGGTAAGCCTGGGAACCCGATCTCTTGGCTGGGTCAGTGTCCAGGCGGAATCCCTTGATAAGACCTCCCTACAGTCTGTTCCGAAAACATTCTCTTTCCTCTCAATCTCACTCTCTCTCTCTCTCTCTCTCTCTCTCTCTCTCTCTCTCTCTCTCTCTCTCTCTCTCTCTCTCTCTCTCTCTCTCTCTCTCTCTCTCTCTCTCTCTCTCTCTCTCTTTCTCTCTCTCTCTCTCTCTCTTTCTCTCTCTCTCTTTCTCTCTCTCTCTTTCTCTCTCACACACACACAAACTCCACTTCTTCCACTTTCTTAGTTTTATTTTCAAACAACTCCAATCCTTCAGCATGTCTGCAATACTCTATTTGCAGTTCTGATTCTGTTCAGTTTTTTTTTTTTATTTAAGACCTTAGCTCCTACGGCTCTCACGCTATTTCCCTGCCTCTGCGGACAGTAAAATAGTGGCTGCCTGCGTGGAATTTTACACCAATCCTTGCTTCATTCCTATAAGGAAGCAGATGCATACATATGTTTATATTTTATGTATGAGGGTCTAAATGTGATATAGCTATTGAATAAATGCTATCTTTGAGCGTGAGCAAGAGATAATTTCTTCATTTCATTTTATGTTACATGGGTTCATTACATATAGTATTCACACTCCAAAACGCCTCTAAACTAAAGCTAAAATACAATTAATGCTTAAAACTACAATATCCACTGATTTACCTAAAAGAAAACAGAAACAAAAAAAACCTACAATTGTTTGTTATGGGAGAGAGTTTACGGCTGAGAAACAATATCTTACATCAAAGTTATTATTACATCATCATGTTTTTGCAATTTACCTCATCCATGTAAACTTTAAAAATTACAACGCCTATAAATTTCTTTTTCTTTGGATGTGACCTTTGTCGGAATGTTAAAAAACGATATTTCCATTTTCTTCGAATGGAAAAAAAACGGTATGAATATGAAGGTGAGATATGTAAGGTTAGCTATTACAAAATTCGTTGACTTGATGCATCACACCAGTATTCCCTTAATATAACAGTTCTTCTGTTAACTTTAAGTAAATAATAAAACTTTCAATAAATTATTTTTATTTTATTTTCATGATATAATTATGAAAATATCACACACATTGTAACATACCTCACTTCCTGATGTGTATGATAAGCGTCAATAAGTACAATAATCTAGCCAGCTTCTAGGTTACCCTTAGTAGTAATAATAATAAAAACTGAATTAGCCCCCAGCACTATATTAATAGTGGATAATAATATAATAATTTGGAATGGTTAATATAACAAAACTTAATTCACTATAAAGTTTATTATACATAACTTATTAAAAATGAAATTGTTGATATGAAAATTAACTTATGTCGACAGAATATTTTTTTAAAAAAATGTTATACAACTGAATTAAAATGAGCTGTTTACCCTTAATCTTTACTGTCTATTGACTTCAGAAGGAATTCATTCCGCATTGAAATGATACCGATCGGTTTATCTTTTGCAATACGTAAAGAATTTCCGTTTACTGTTTTATTCGGTACCTCAATTATTGTTCATTGGAAGTTCATTGAGTAGCGGGCTTGTTTGATGTTTCCTTTCTTGTGTCCATACAAATGCTTTTCATTTATTGAGTTTCCTGACCGAAAAGTTTTCTGCCGAATCCTTGTTATGGCTTTAATATACTTCTTCTTCGATCACAGTGAATTCTTAATACCACTTTTTTTTTTTTTTCGCCCTCAACCCCTATTTACTATTATTTTTTTAAAATGATTATAATATACATGAATATAAATTTTAAGTGGGTTGCTATTTTTTTTATTTTATTTTTTTTCAAAACCTCTTTGTTTATTAACATTTTTACAATTTACAAATTTACGATTTATAAATTTCTCCTCTTGCTGCATACGCAGATGCATTCGAAGGAGGGTAGAATTACAAGAACAATATTTTTGAAGCTAAAAGTTCAAAATACAGGACTAGGTGATGGGACCCACCTTCGGTTTACAATGTGGGAAACATACATACTAAAACCTAAACCTAGAACCTAAGACTAAAGCGTTCCTGCCTCGACAGCGTCCTGCCATCGATGGGGGAACGGAGTGGGGGATATCCTGTTAAACACCGGGTTTGTCAAATATTGTAATGAGTCGAAAAATTTGATATGTCTACGTTAAATGAATTCATCCACCGTAGGCAGCTCAAATATCTCATGCAGCTCACTGTTTTTTCGCTGCTCGAATGAAGTACCTCTGACCACTTCCATCAGTATACCGTTTTGGAATTGTTGGAGTCACCGAGCTGTCGTGTACCTCAGATGACGAAAAAGCGGTGCACCATACAGCAGAGCAGGTCTGAGTACACTCTTATAGATCATGATCTTAAGGCGGGTTGCTATTACCACTTGACTTACTTAAAACTTCTTTATACGTGTATCGTTCAACGTTGATACGGGAGCCAGCCTTCTTCACTCGCAGATAGGCATGGACTAAAGACTACTACTCCTCTTGATGTCTTGAGAGCTACGCTCTTCTTATCACCATTCTATTGGGCCAAAGAAAGATCACATGTCCATTCCTGGATTTGATTCGCCGGCGCTGCCATGCATGTGTAAGCGTGGAGGAACCCTTTGGAGCTGTATGGCGTTGGTGAAACAAAGACCTCACAAGCGTCTTCTGAGAACCTTCAGTCAACTGATCGGAAAACGATATCCTGGCCAGGACCTTGGATCTGACGATATCCTTGGATCTCATCTCGAATATTCAAACCCGCTCGCTGACAGGTTTAACTATATAATATGAAATTAAACAACATTAAGTAAGATTACTAAAGGTGATCTTAGTTAGTATTTATTTACTCGGGTTTGGGAAAACCCGAAATCCAGGACGTCTCCAATATATACGTTATAAATAGTTAATAATGTGTACCAGTAACACTTAAAGAATAGATAAGCAACTCAATCGTATTTGCGTCGCTGATTAATAGCATATATAATATATTAATATAAAAAAAAAATTGTTTATCATGGTAATGAAACATCCATTAAAACTACCCAACCCTTTTTGCCCTGCCCTTCTGCCCTTAACACCCCTCGGGGCCATGTAAAACCCTTTTTGCATTGTCGGTTCTTACGCAACCTAATGTGGTAATAATGAGTAGGAAAAAACGATATTTTGTTCTGTGGTATTTTTTTAGTAATTAAAATTTCCTGAATTCGTCGAAGCATTCTTCATTAGTCATGATGCCATCTCAGCTTATAGATTCCAAATATGAATGACTAATGGAAATTTACAAACATTACAAAACAGGATGTTTTTATTTTTTTGTAGATACGTGGGTGGTCTGAAAAGTTTCCGACCTAGCAATGCTTTTATTTCACTAGCTTTTATTTATTTTATTATCATCTTCATGTTGAGGTTATCAAGCACCACCAAAAGTTATCGATCATTTACTCCTCATTCCAGTTCATATTTAAAGCGTATTTGGATAGTAATAGATCTAATAAATGAAGCGTTGAGAAATCCAAAAATTGAGAAACTGGATTTTGTATGATTATATTTAATTAGAGCATAGATCATTTGAGCCTGGTTGCTTTATCAAAAGATCATGGCTTGAAATCCCTCAGAAATTTACCTCTCTCCAACGAGAAACTTAAAGTTTCAAAAATTTGACCCTCGTGTGTTTCATATTTTTGTTCAACCGTCCTTCAGTCTCGGTGGATTTATCAAAATGTCAATTACTAACCACAAAATTTGAATCCATCTTTTAAAAAAAAATTTTAATCAGAAGATTGCCAACTGTTAAAGGAGAATAACTTCGAAATGGTTCCTTGGGGTCTAAGAGAACTTTCCAGAGCACGAAGAAAGAGGCAGTTCCCACGTGGGGAAAGCATTACCATTAATCGCAAAGGCACGGTAAGTATCCCAGAGGAACCGGATGTAGTCAGGGACAATGAGCATGTTCTACTGGGCCGTTAAGGAGTCTTGCCATACATTCCAATGCTCTGTGCACTTATGATAAATGAATAGCACGTGGAAATGTGTGTAGAAAGTTGTTAGTAATCGTTACTCATTGCCTAACCTGCGAGATTTTACAAACAAGTACAAGGCGATCGTTTGTCAGTCTGTCGCTCTGACTGTATGTGTGTAGTTTATTAATAGTGACCGTAAACATAATCTAATCGGTCTGAAGTTTTTTTATTGTAAACTTCTTCATTGTGCTAAAATTACAATCTGCCTTATTAGGCAATAAGTAATTGAGATAAATGTTCTGATTCATACCATATTTACAATTCATCATTCGCTCGCTCATTCATACAGTATAACAGCTCAGAGGCCTCCCAAATCCACATGGTTGTCACCTCCCTCGCATGCGAATAAGGAAGCGGTGTCTTAGGAAGTCCCCCACGCTCCTCCGTCAGCCAAGTCACCGGATACGAGCCAGTGGAGATCTGAAGTTTTAAAGATATATATTTTGACTTAAGATATAATGTATGTCCAATCTTGCAAGCTAGAAAAGGTTTGAATCACATATAAATAAAAAGCTTTAAGAAACTGGTGAGTGGGTTTTATAATTAAGATGAGCACTGAAAGTCGGGTTATAAACTGTAATTTACTTAACCCATAAATGTTGAATGAGTTGAGTACTAAATCATGGTGAAAATAAAAATGATACAAAACGAAAAATTGAATCTTAGCTGGTCAAGATTTGTTGCCATTTTTGGGTTTTTGGAGGAGTTTGTTTACTGCAATCAGTGTTGCCACTTTTCGAAACAGCACGGTGGTGGTCACTTGAAACCGTACAGTAAGTTACAAACCCTTCCCCCCTCCACCTTTTTGATTTATCATGTTGACAACGACGTAATGATGACGATTAACGATGATTGACAAACACAACAAAAGGAAAGCAGTTGATAACAAAAAAATCACCCTCACATCAGAGTCTTCAAACCATGAAACGTTTAAAGCGAATGAGTGTTGTATAATTTATAATGTATGTATCTCGAAAAGGTAACATAATTAATCAAGAATAAAAAACGTTTTCTAGGCCAAAATAGATGCCCAATGTGGATATGCTAACCTGCAAGACCGAACAGCTGTGCAGGCTTCGTGTAGCTGTCACGACTACGGCGTACGGGACGAAATTGGATATTTTCCCCCGGAAAATCATAAAAAATCTTCCTTAAAATCCTCCCTAAATTATTAAAATCCAGGCCTTAAAATCGTCACTAACAGTTACAAGCTTTTGTTTACATAATCATCATCGTCCAGTGCACAAACTTATTGTTGATGGCAACAATTTGGAAAAAATATATTCCTAACTTTTATCCCCAACAATACACTTGTACGTAAACCTCAACACCAAACATTTATTCATTTCTATTACTACCTGGTACCAGGATTCGGTATGAAATCCATACGTTCGTGCCGATTCGGAGGTATTATTACCAGTCAGTACTCGGCTTTACATTTCACAGTGATGTCACGAAACCAAGACTATTGCTATAGGAGCGTTGTCGATTGGACGAGGTGCTAGACTGTTAAGTTTTGTCTTCGGTTCAAAATTTAACAAAAAAAAATTTATTCCTTCTATTCATAAAGGTGAATTTAATTACAAATAAAACAAAAACTTAAATTAATTATATGTGAATACTTCTTCTTTTATCCTCATCAATTATCTTCAAACCAAATCAATTATTTTTCTTTTAGTACAATGTCTCTTCTTGGTTCTGCTATAAGTCCAATACAACTAACCAAAAGAAATTTTAAAGTTTTTCTGACACACAACAAAAAAAATTATATTCCTTCTATTCGCCTGTAAATGTAGGTTTTGACCTGTCAACTAGATTGTTATCCAGTAAATTTCCAGCATGTGCTTTAACACGTGGAAAGTCAAATACACGTGCCACGTCTAATTATTAAAAATACACCAGAGAAAGTTACTATAGAAAACTTCTTATTATAGCTCAAAATTAAATCTCATAATATTAATAATAGTAATATATTCTAAGTGTAATATTGCCTACAATATTATATGCTACAACATGCCGCTGTGTTTTAAGCAGTGACATGAGATATGAACATTTCATTGGCAAATAGAACAAGCACTATTACTGCATATGTTCGACTGAGGACTCCTATCGGTGCATCTTTGGAGTAAATACTCCTGATTCAATCAAAGTGGCAGTTTTTGGAGTGAAAACTAACTGTTTGTCTACATTAAACCGAGAAGTTACGTAGTAAATATATAAGATTAATTTACTACCCTACATTTCGCCAATTTACCAGAAAGATTTTAAACCACTCATAAAATACTTTTTTTTTTTCCTAGCCCCTTTAAATTGACAGATAATTATATAAAATTATAGATCCTCGAGCGAATCTATTTACAAATTATTTTTGTATTTGCTGTAGCATCTAATGTAGCGATGCTTTTGTTATTTACAGGTTTTGTTATTTTACAAAAATTATATAATGGAATAAACAAGTATAATGATACACATTATAAGTGACTGGCTGAACTGACTCTAATAAAGGCGAAGGCCCTCACCTTTTTGATCAAACTTAAAACTAACTTACATACTAATTCTTAACCTAATTTTTCCCCAACAGTCTGTTTCCATCGATGTGGGAGGGGTAGTGGGACTCATAAAACACTATAATTCATTATAAATCATATTTCCTAGGATGGTGACCAAAAAAACAGAAACGATGTTAATATACAATTATAAAATGTTAACGAATAATTTTTATTTCTTAACATTGAAGAAATTCTGTCAATTTTGAAAATGGTTTGAGACATTTCACTTTTCACAGCCATAAAATATTTTTACTTTACAAGAGCAAACATTTTTATATTATGTATAATAAAATCAAAGCTTTAAATACATTGAAACAAAACACACATGGCTTAGATCACTTTCACAACCACCAGTAGATATATAAATATGACAAATAATAATATATAAATAATTTCTGGTGACAGGGGCGGATGTGGAGGGGGTATGGAGGCCTGCCGCTACCTTCTCCTTGCTGTTGTACTTCTGGCAGCGCTCCCCCGTCGCATCACACCTTCCTTACAGGTAATCACTTACTTAAATTACCATAATAGCCATTTTCAGGCTTATTCTAATATAAGTAATTTATTTATTGACTAGTATAAAGCATACGTTGAAATTAGCTAATGAATCTATTCTATTAAATAAGGCTATCTCAAAATTAATTACCTAACCTAATGTTTATAAAGTTCTTTTGAAAAATGAACATAATAATTTCGTCACACGTATTTTAGGATAATAAGCAAATTAATTAAATTAAACTTCTTCAAGCTGCGTAAAATCAATACAAATTTTTAAAAATATTTTGTTGACTCAAACACTAGACCGCATCACACATGCAATCATCAGACAAGCCATTTAACATTCAAAAACTCCATTTTCAAATCCTTAATCAAAAATTATATAATTTTCTCCCATGTACCATTTATTCCTATCCGTCGTGTAGAAATGTCTTTGCCTCGAGATTTAGTCTGTCTCCTTCCATCTAACCTTCTTCAAGTCATATTCTTCTTCCCCCTCACTCACACACTCTCATTTTCTTAGGAGTTTATAATTTTTCTCCGAATACTTTCGTCCTTTTTCCTTCATTGAGGTGTGAAACCCCTAAGCCAAATAATCTTTTATAGAATTCCAAAATGTTCAAATGTAGCAGTGATGAATAAAGAATTTTGTTACCATCGTCTGATTCACCTTAACGCTCACTCTAGAAAGTGATTATAAAACGTAATAAAAAAACTGAAATTTCTTTGTAATAACATTCATTGAACGGTGTTTTTTTTATAATGTTGTAAAAACATGCTTTATAATGATGAAATATTAGAAAACGTGTGCTGTAGTACATTATAGAATGATTCAATGGTATTATTGATATATTACGATTGTTTGATAGGAGACTAGCAGAGAGGAGATCGAGAAGGCGCTGGAGACGATAGAAGAGGTGGCAAGTAACAACTTGGGTCAGCTCTGCGTCTCACAAAGTTACAGGCTTCTCTCCGTCCCCCTCCAGACCAACAGGTAATCATAACCTGTAGCCTAGACATGGGAGGGGGGATAAAGCCACCCCCCCCCAAAAAAAAAAACATAAAAAATAATTATAAAACAGTTTTATTGTCTTTCAAAAACTGAAAACCTATTCTTTATTGAAAAAGAGCTTTCGGCAGCTCTAAGCTGTCATCTTCAGTTATTTATACAATAAAATAAAAAGTCGAACGATAAAAACTTTTAGCTGCTCTTGTACTCAATAGCTACAAACTAATTACTATTATTGTACGTAACAATGATATTATAAATAAATAATAATCATCGATAAATATTCTAAATGTATGTATACTTCCACTTCTGCTCACTGTTAAATCTAGAAAATTGATTTTTTATAATGAAAAATAAATTGTATTAAATAGTGAAGATTGATAGGTTGAGGTGATTATTTTTAAAACGCACAAAGATGTTTGACCAATGGCTACAACTTTACCAACCAGAGGGCTTCATTTTTTTCACCGATTTTGAAATTGTCCTTCTATTTTACTACAATTAAAAATTCTTAAAATTTAAAAATACAAAACGTATGTAGTAAATAATTAAAGTTAAAAACTACCAAGTAAACTTTAAACCAAAAATTATTAAAAATTTTCAACAAGTTGTCGTAACATTATAAAAACCTACTTAAAACATAACTACGTATCAATCTTATGGCTACTCACCTAATTGGTTATGTAGGATATATAACTCATCTAAAACACTAGTATGGTTTTATCTATTTAACCAGGGCTGCTACGCCCACTAAATCTATGACTGGCTTTGTCCAGGAGGTATGAAGGAAGTGGGTTTCTTGCTTACGCGTGTTTGCTATTTCTTCTTTTTTGATATTATCCGACATTAGGAAATCTAATTTTATATCAATATTTTTCAGGCTATTAATTAATCTATTATCGTTTGTATGGTGTAGCAATCCAACTTTATTTGGTGCCTCATGATACCCTTCTTTCTGTAGAATTGGCTTGACCTTTGTTTCAGATGTTCTTTACTTCTACTTGATAATTTTCTATTTGTTCTGCCAACATACGATTTATTGCGTTCCCCACACTCTATTCTATAAACTCTCGATCTATCTTTTATTTGAATCGAGTCTTTAGTGTGGGAAATTAAGTGGCGTAAAGTTACTTTACTTTTGTAGGCTACACCAATGGCTATTTTTTTTTCAAAATATTCCCCAATGTGTTGGATATGTTTCTTAGATATAAGATAAGGTAAGAGATAAGGTGCACCATTTTTTAATATCTAGATTATTTTTATCTAAGTTTATTAATCTTTTATATCCCATATTCCGTTTCATTCTCGTTATCATGTCTACATCATATCCGTGGGCTATTGTTACATGTTGTATGTATCTCATTTCTTTATCATAATTATCCCTGTCCAGTGCGATGTTAAGCAATCTATTGATGAGGAAGTGGCCATCTTGTGACTGTGGCGGTGCGAAGAATCCTATCTATCGCTATACCCGTCATCGTATCTTTCCTAAATATTCTATATATATTCTTCCACTTTTGCTCAATGTTTAATCTAGAATATTATTTTTTTATGATGAAAAATAAATTATATTAAATAGTAAGATTGATAGGTAGAGGTGATTATTTTTACAGTAGAGTAGTAGAGGTTTCACCAATGGCTACAACATTAGCAACCAAAGGGCTTCACCGCTTGAGCAGCCCACGCTAAGAAAGAAGCGTGGATCGCACAAAAAAGCATGGATACCATGGGTTTTTTTATTTATTGGGTTTTTATTGTATCATAGGTAATACCTTAGAAAGTCTGTTCATAGATTGCCTATGAGGCATTTAAAATTTATATAAATAATTTCACACTTCATCGGAATACTCCGAGAACATTCATCTATGTAGGCTATTGTCTCATTCATCTATGTAGACTATTGTCTCATTCATCTATGTAGACTATTGTCTCATTCATCTATGTAGACTATTGTCTCATTCATCTATGGTTACGCTCCCATGAAAAATAATTTCGTAAACAAACGGAAAAATAACAAGCAACATGCAAGTTTTCTTATTCAGTTCTTAAATTCAAAAAGTTGTGATTGTGAATTGACATTGCGCAATAATAAATAATAATAAGATCATTTTTGATTGCAATATTACAACGAGACAGACAAAGTCAAATGATCTGTAGCTTTAATTTAAATTTTAATTTATAAATTTGCTAAAACTCGGCTTTTACATAATCTAGTGCGAAATGAATCGGAATCGTTTGGACATGAACGGGCTAACACTGCAGATATAACTCATTCTTGTGACAGTTGGAAAACAGGATTTTTAACAATTTTACTTCTAATTATTTTTCAAAAATAATAACATTTTCCCCCATCGGGTTTTGATTTTAAAAATTTTATTCTTTCTGATATTCCAGATTTTTTTGGGGGGTTTTTTAAATAGCAAAGACCGATGTTTTTGGCAATTATTATTCAACTATCAATATATCTAACCAACGATGTTTAAAAAAAAAAAGTTATTTTTGTTGCCAATGAAAAGATTGTTGAAAATCGCTTTTGAGCACGTTCGATAAGGAGCACCTTTTTTCACCAGCAAACTCTTGTTTCGCTCGTGACCATAACAGTCAGTCCATACGTTGTTTTTTTTACTCCTTCAATTGATGCCAATTCCCCAAAATAAATAGTGACTCTATCTCACTGAAAAACCAAGCGCAAAATCTGTCAACTTTTCATGAAAATCAAGAAATAAAACTTTCATTAAAAACTGTTGTTATTCGTAACCGTTATATAGTTTTTATTTCAGCCGGAATATGTAACCGTTACTTATTTTCGGTCTCCTTTAAATGTCAAGTTTATCTTCCTAGACAACAATCAATAACAATAAGCAAATAATAATAAACGTGTCCTCCGGCCGGCCCTGCTACATAATCACTTGACTGACAATGCAGCTAAAAGTCCCCAGCAATTTCCGAAAGGTATCATGAAAAAAGTGGTCAGACATACCTCTCTCGAGAGGTTAGAGAACGCCGACCTGGCGTGCCTCACCTGGCATGTCGACCTGGTGTGCCGTCGGTGGGTGAGTTCATCCACCGGAGACACATCAAGTTTTTTGACTCGTTGCAGCACCTAACGCATCGTTTAATGACCCCACCACCATTCCCGCAAAAGATTGTTGGGAAACATTTGGTTAATCAAATAAGATTTTGTTGTTAGATGTAAGTTAGTTTTAATTATATCATAAGGTGAGCCCTTTAATTAATGTACATAATACTTTTGTAACAATCACAAATCGCAATGTAAAATTGTATAAAATTTAGCCAAGCTACAGGTCATATAGTTATGATTTTAATTATCATATGACCTATTGTAAATAGATTCAGTTATGTTTAATTAAATAAAAATGAACAATAATCCACAGTTGTATTTTCGAAATTTGCTCTCTTTTTGAAGCTCATTTAACTTTAAACTGGGAGTGAATTTTCAAAATACATTTCCAAAATAAAAAAAAAATTACTCCATCCCCCATAACCCAGAACAGGCGGCTTCTTCCCCTTCCTCTCAGGCTCCACTCTCAGCAAATGTGGAACTTCCCTGTTTTATGACATTTTTATCGAGTTACACCACCGTCCTCCTTTCGAAGATGCTAACTTTATAAATATGTTAATATCAGCGGCGAATGTGCTTCCGGTGGAAGTTCCTTAAAATATTCTTCGGTGAAACTGTTTATTAATGAGGAGAACTCTCGGGTATAAAGTTAAAAGATTTCAAGAACCGAGCACTAAGGGAGAATAGAGAAAGGAAACTTCAAACAGGTACTGAGTAACCGAACTTCAGATTGTCTCTAAGTCTGTCTGTGTTCTACTTAACGGTCCATAAACAGGTATATATGTATACATCTCAAGTATATATTATATACGTACCAATTGTCAATAACCAGATAAGTTGAGTAACATAAAAAAAAAATGTTATATCCTTCATAACGGCTCATTTAGCACTTAACACTCTCATGCATAATGAATAAAATCATCTACATTTTAACTAACTTGAGAATTTTTCTGACAAACTCTGCTAAACATATTAAGTAGAATCATATCTCTGCACGCAATAAGTAGAATCCAGGTTTTCATAAACAAATCTCTGCAAAGTATTCTAGGAATCCGATGAGCGGAAATGGTGACTAATTGGACAGGAAAAATATGCATAGAAGTGCAGCTGATTAATAGGAAATATGTTGGATTCTAACACTCTTCGAGAAAGTAGGACAACAAGGTCAGTAGGTCCTTGAGTGGAACCCGCATTCGAATATGACTGAAAAAATAACTTTATTCAATAATTAGAGATAAAATATTATCTTATCTAAAAAAGTAACTAAATAAAAATAATATAAAGGTAAAATAGAATCTTAATTTGGCTACAAATTACATATATATTGTATTCAAATATTTATTATTTATATATATTTTAATTATATATTTTTTTCATATAATTTATAACTTTATATTTAACTTTTACGTTATCTCAAAGTTCTGTTAATAAAAATTAGGAAACTTCTGGCAAAAGGAATATTGGTTTTATTTACACACATTTAAAAATTGATATACAAATTAACTACGTACGTAATAAAAGAATACTATTAAATCTAAATTTACGTATTTATACTGGCCAGTGTTTCTTTGTTGATATTCTTCGATGATCGTCTTCTATTGCGTGATTCGGATTAGCGTCCTTGTTCTTGATGCGTCAGTGAATAACCAGAGTCTGGTCTAGTCTCGTGGCCGGATGCAAGTCTGGGGCCACATCTCTGATGCACCACGAGGCCTTAGCGTGGGTTGCTACCTGGGCTTACGTGCCTCCTGGTCCTGCCTCGTCCTCTGCCGGTTCCAAGATGAATAGAGTCTCTTGCTTCTCGGTATTCCAATATCTTGCATCTCTCCGCTGCCTTATTGATCTTTCGACTGGTTATTCAATGCCAGTTGTTTCGGATATTTATACTTTGTTTAATTTACGTAGTTTATAAAATAAAATGTTTATATTAATTATTGATATTATTTTTATTATAAATATTAATAGTTAATATAACGGCAATAACAACGTTCATACTTTCATAGGCATGAACCACGGATCGTTTATACGTTCTTCAACGCTCGCTAATTCCGAGTTTATTTAAAAAGCACCATCAAAAATCGCAACATTAAAAGTATCACAACAATAGATATCCACAAACTCTCCTACTTATATATATTTATATATATAAGAACACCATCTTACATTCAGAATTAATGTGGACAGAAAGTTGCAGAGTCAGGGGAGGTAATGAGAGAGGTTAGGAGGCTGGCAGATGATTGGGAGGGAAGGAGTCATTTTGTGAGCACCCCAAGTTCATCTAGGACATGAAAAGCAATATTCCCAGTTGTTACGAATATAACGCTATAAAAAGTTATGGGGTAGTTGAAATTTGAGAAAACTTTAATTTATTAAACATGAATTTTTTTTAACGTTTAAGATATAGTAAGATACATTTTAAAAGCTATTTAGCAACTAAAGCTCTGATTTTTTGCCTGTAGTTATGGTAACATTAAACACAGTAACAAAAAAACAATCTTTTCTCTTCTTCTGCTCGTTCAAACAGTACAGATTTTGTGTTCGATGTTTCATCTATGTATAATATTTGTATAGTTGTTGAAAAGGGTGATTTTCAGTTGAAATAAATTTTTTTTTTATCAAAATTACATAGTATCTTCTCCATGATTGTTCAATAAATAAATATTTCAATATATATATTTCAATAAATATTTAAAAGCTCATAAGGAGCCACCACACCCATTCCATCTTTTGATATTAATCCTTGACTTTTCTTCCTTCATTATTCTTATATGTATTTTATGTCCATGATGGATATTAACGATACTTATATCAGAAATATTTTAGAGAATATACAATCTTCCTATTTCTGGCTTTAGGATAACATCTTCCAAGACAGTAGAGTCTTGCATTATAGAGCTCTTTCGCAAACTTATATAGGAATGATAAAGCAATTTAAAGTTCAATTCTTTCAAACAAAACATGTCTCCTGGTATTATATTAACAAGAGCAGTCTCAATAATCCGGCCGTTCCTCAATCCTTAATCTGGTGTTCTTAATAACATCTTAAGCAGTCGACAAGTGAACAAAAATCCACAATCTGTTTTCAAAAAATGACCTGTTTTAAGCAAAAAAACTCCCAAATAACAAAAAAAAAACAGATTTCAGTTCACCTTTCGCATCAGGAACAAGTTGTTGTTTGCTGCTTGCTCAGAGCTTTTAAAGTTTTCAAAGAATGTCTTATATTTTATTTTTTCATAAGATAGTTGTTTTTTCTAAATCTGATTCAATGTTTTGCCAGAAAACCTAATGTGTTTTTCTGGAAAAAAAATTCTTTTATTTTGGTTTACCTGACTCAAGTAGATGTGACCACCAAATTGGTTTCAAGCTACGAAATGTAGATCTGACATCTAGTTTAAATTTTATGTGAATTAAATTGTGATATGTTATTTAAATTTTTGAGATCGTGATTTCACTTTTTAATTTCATGTCTATTTACTTCTTTTTATTATAATATTAATTTAGACTATATTATAATATAATAATATATTATATTATATATAATATAATCTTATTCATATTTTATAGAAATTTATGAAACTTATTACCTTTTTATTTATTTACCATTATCAGCTTATTTATTATTGTGTCCATTTGTATTATATAAATTGTAATATCACATAAAAAACAAGCTTGTAAGGTGATAAAATGTATTTGGTGAAAGTGTTTTGCATTATTAAATAAAACCATTGATGAGGTGGTTTTGAAAAGATTATTTTTTGAGACATTGAAAATATTTACCACTCCAATTTGTGTAATTCTTATTATAAACAATTTCTTATTATAAACAATAGTTATATGTATATAGTCAACTAAGTGTATCTGAAAAAAAAAGCATATTACATGATGGAGTCGATTTTATTGTACTTTATAATTGATAATCTTTACATGACCAAAACATTTTATCTGTTAGGTTCGAGGCGGTCCGGGAGAAGGCAGACATGGCAGCACTCTTGGTTGAAGAGCTCGCTCTCACAAGGCAGCCGCGTGGCAGCCAGTTCGCACCACACCAGCTTCACAGTAATTTTATATTTAATCAATAATTTAACTCACCAACATTTAAAACATTTATTCACCAACTTACATTACTGATAAAGCTCTTTGATAAATGTGTGAACCATAGAAGTCATGCTTGATTAATTATTGACAATAAATCGCATTATATGGACATTGTTATATTTTCCATGTCTTTATAATATCAAGTGGAACCTCCATTTAAACTATCATAACGCTTGAATATGAGACTCACGAAGATCAGAACAGATGAAATGGAAAAGTTCCTGGTTTTTGGAGGAAAAAAAACAAAAAAACTATAAGCGGTAATTTTGTACATACCGACTGCATACGTCTCGATTTAATTTATTTTTTCAGCTGTCATTGATGGTGTGGCACACAGTCTGTTGGGCTCTGAAAGATCTCTGTTGGCCGCAAGGGTTTTGTCTGTCAACTCAACCACAAATCTTGTCTCGAGCTGCTCAGTATGGAGGTAAGCTATGCAGCAAAATACTATTACACCTTAATAAAAATCACAGATTACAATAGGTAAGGATAAAATAAATAAATAGTGGTCTTGTCCAAACAGTGGAATAATAACCTCAGTACCAAATAAATTCAAATATTTCTTCACCTTACAAAAAAAAAAATATGTTGTGCATAATATATTTTAATTATATTTGAATTGTTCATGTAATTGCTAAGGAGGAATTTCTAAAAACTGTACCTGATTTTTCTAACAGGATTATAGTTTCATGAATTATTTAACACAAACAATATGTAATGTATTAATTTAAATAATTACTCATTCTGTGTACTTTAAAAATACCATTTAAAATCAAAACAAAATTAGTTAGTATTGTGGCATACTTACTAACTAATTTTAAACTATTTAGAATGGTTTAAATTACAGTATTAGGCAACTTCTTTTCCCTTTGTTTCTTCTCAAATGGCCCCTTTTTTTCTCTCCCTTGCTATACTAGCTTTTTCTACATGGATAACCATGCACTTCTTCTAAATAGGAACCTTCTTCTATAAAACAGTCTGTATTATTTCACTTTCCCATCATTAATGAGTGCCTCCGCTATTTTTTTTTCTCTTCTCTCCCGGTAGACATATATTTTTCCGATTGTTACAAGCTGAGGTAAAATAAGAAGGGGGTGGGATTGGGTACAATACATTATTTTGTAGTGACCTCTTGTGGGCATTTGTTTTCATTGTTACAGTATATTTTTATCTCAATATTTTCTGAGCTGTTTATTAACTCTTGTCTATTTTCATTTTTGGGCCCCATTTTGATGTGCCTTTTCAAATTGTATTTGGTGTATGCTGGTAGTCATATATATTTTCTGGAAAATGGTGCTTTAACTCTTTTCTTAGCATGTTTATGTCTAAATAATGTCAACCTCAAAATTCAGCGCCATATGGAATTTCAGTTGTTAGCAAATTCTTTTTAGGCAGGCCGGGAATTTCTTTGTGAGCATCAGTTTTATCATAAAAATACTAAAGCCAGTGCATCGTCTTTGGGAAAAAAGGATTCTGTTGGGACATAATATAACATTCTGAGGGAAGCACATTCGGTAATTTTGTTAAAAATCAGTAATAAAATATAGGAATTTATAAACATTTAATTGCAATTATCACCAAGTAATGGATTTGACTGCAGGCGAGAAAGGGGAGGGACTGAATGGCGGGAGCCAGGAGAACTTCTTGTGGGTATTGAAGTTCCGCAGAGCTTGCCGTGGTTCCCTCAGACAGGTGTGTTCCAACCGGCGACGGAACAAGCAGCTGGCTCATGGACCTTCCCTTACTACTCCTGCCAGGCCAGATCTTGGGTAATATCTTACAGCGTCACCATTCCTACTCATAAGCATGGGTGAGTATTTCTTTATTATATTTCATCAACTTAATTACTGATTGGTTTACTATATAGGAAACATATATAAGTAATGGGCATTTATATCGGTTTATCATAGGTATAATAAATTTATAATCACTTTTAAACGAGACAAAATTAAGGCCCAAGTCAGGGAGCATTGTGCACCCCCTAGTGGTCAATGGTAGCACTAATGATTCTTTCAATGGTAAACTAAATTGAACAATTAGTGAGGATTATGAAATTCACTTAAGTCAATTTGTGAAATTTACTAACTTGTTGATTTCTATTCATTCAGATGAGCTCATTTAAAAGAGTCAGAAAGAAAGAAAAATACAACAATAATTATAGATAGTACATTATATATATAATTAATTTTTTTTGTTGTTGGTTTGGTCCATCCTATTTTTAAATATTATTTGAATATAGTAACCATTTCAATGGACCACATAATTGTTGTTAATCAATTTCAATCTTTATATACTGTTATTATATTAGCAGCTCTAGTCAAACTATCTATTGATAATTGAGGCAGTAGGTGCAAAAAGGACACTCAAGAAAAAAATTTTAAGAAACAAGCATTTGAAAATTATAGTACATTGCCATCTTTGGTTTTGAGATGAACTCTGAAAATGACATGAACAACTGCTTGGCATGGGTCATCAAAATAATTGAGATTTGTTTTATGACCATAGTGATGGCTTATTTTGTGATGGATTGAATTGAGATGCTCTTTGATCAATTTCCAAACATTTTCATTTTAGCTTTGTGGGCCTATTACCTCACAATCCTCAAACTTTCAACACCTATTTGAAAAAGCTCCATAATGAAAGTTCGACAAACTTTGATGGTTGCACTGAATAATTCCACAGAAACCTTTTAACTTGTTTAGGTTCATTAAGAGATGTTCTGGGGCTATCAACTTCCACGTATGAGGAAAGAAGGGTGTCTTGTACATGTTTGTCTGCAGACCTCAAAACTTGGTGAAGAGCTCCAACTGCTGAATTCGTTTAACTTTCAAGCAGACCTGTTTGCCTTCCAAGTTTGTTTACTTCTCTCTTCCATTTTTCTTTCTTTAAAGGTCTGTTTCCTTTACTACTAATCCTCACTAGCCCATTTGTAACAAGAACTCATATTTTAGCGGAAAACAAACACAAATATTGAGAAAAACTAAACTAACCAAGAGGAGATGTTTGTTTATTTGTAGAACTAACCCAAGAAAAGTGAATTTCAAACAACTAACTTGTTATAATAAAATATCAATATCCCCCTTGATATTTGAGATATTGGTTTGAAATTTGGACAAAACATCATTCAGATGGTATAGAAGCTAATAATGAGTTCTCCGCAAAAAAGGCACATTAGCTCGAGGGCTCTTTTTGCACCAACCGCCTCAATAGTTTTATTGTATTTATAATTAGTTCAGCAATACTCAGACTACTCTTATTTGTAACTCACCATTTAAATATTTTTTTGAGTCATTGCATTCTTTTACTATTGTTAATTTTGTTTTTATTCAGTAACTCTGGATACATTGGTGTAGATGTTGACATTACAAGATTGGGAATAAACCAATGTGATTCAAATGAACCTAATTCAGATTTAATGGATATGATTAATGTCTTTAGAGGTTCTCATAAATGTCATAATACAACAAAGGTAACTAACTATATTTTTTTAATTAATATATTAATGGATTTATTTATGTTTTAAAATTTTGTGACTTGCTTAAGAGATATTTAATTATAACAAATTTTCTTGTAACTAGGTAATGAAAATAAATTCAAGTTGGGTATCGAAACTGATATATGAAATATTCACTTAATGAATCTTATTTATAATTCATGAAACTCATAAGTAAAGAACAAATCATTGAAAATATGTTATATTTTTGCAGTCGATCAAGGTTTGACTAAAACATTTTTTATTATATGTTTACTTTGTTATCGACAGTGCATCTATTCAGAAGGTGAAAGGAAATGGTCTCGAGGAAGTTACGTTTGTCATTGCAGGCCAGGATACTACATGGCACACCCACAGGTCCCTTTTCTTGGAAATTTAGTCGAAGGTATTGGATTATTTAAGTTTTTTTTCAGATTAGTACAGCACTGTACGATTCTTGGACTTTTGGAAAGAATGCATTTTAGTGGATGCTTTTCCATAGTTTAAACTTGTGCAATTTTTTTTCTTATCACAGTTTTATTTATTATGCACTATTTATCATTATACGAAGCTGTCACTAAATATTTTTTGAATAAATAAACAACTAATGTTTCTGTTATGGTTACAATGGTATGTTACATTCTTTCTTACAATGCGTAATCTTAACTATCAAAAGCCTATATATCATTGCAGCCTATCACTGGTCAGTGCTTTATAAGGACATATTGTTTCTTTTGGAAGGTTGTAAGGTCATATCACATTTCTACTACCAGGTTTAGTTCTACTCAGGGCAGGAAAGACTGATTGAACTCTCGAGAGTTTTCTCATCTCCTTAACAATCAACATTTGACTAACCAAAAATTGTTCTCTCCATAACCCAGTTTTGAAAGCAAAGCCACAGTATTGTACCCTGCTCACTTGTTTCTCAACCAATAAATGGGTTGCATTAATAATAATTGTTTTTATTTTGAATTTAAAATTTAATTGAATTATTTTAATTCATGAATTTAAAAAATTATTTTGAAACTTTGTTTTGAGAAATATTATTGACTTTAAAACTTTTTCATAAAAAAAAAAAAAAAAAAAAAAAAAAAAAAATGTTATAACTGTTAATTTAAAATTTGGCTTGAAAAAGTTTTACTTAGACATCTCGAACCCTTTTTAAATGTGCATTTATTTGACCATTTCCAAAAAGAACACATAGGATTGAAATATTGAAAAAATACAAAGAAATTAAATTTTTTATTCTAATTTGAGCAGTATGAGGCTTGAGGCTTAACCTTCTCAGTCAAATGTACAATTATGGAAATAAATTTAATTATAAATATGTATAAATTAGTTTAATTTTATGTTAATATTTCTTGAAAAAGACAAAGCCCAAGTTGTGCATGTAATCACTTGAAGCACTTTTAAGGTTTGAATACATTTTTTAGAGGAACAAATTGTATTTGAAAATGTTAATAGTTCTTTTATCTCAAAAAATTAATAAATAAAACATTTGAACATAACTTCTTTCAAAAAATTGTCTTTTTTTCTTATATAACTTTTTTTCATACCTGATTTTTACTACAATCTTGCCTCTAGCATTTCACAGGTTCAGCTCAATTCTGATTATCCAGTAATTATTTACTTATGTATTATAAACTAGCTAGATTGTATGATAGAGATATGTTTGATTGCTGAGATGATAAATTGCAAACATTTCAGTCCTGTTACCATGGAAACGTCTATGATTTATATCATTATCCTAAGTGAAAAACGTTGACTTAATTTACCCATGGATCAAAAATAAAATGTTTTCAAAAATATGCACTGTTTTAAAACAATCCCAATTTATTTTTACTTTTTGGTTTATTTAATTTTCACTTAGACAAGTAGTAATAAATCCTTCATTTTGATAGAAACTTGATATAATCTACTGTCTCATACTACACTACACCACAAAAAAAGTGGCGCACTAAGAAAAGTTCAAATATTTGCTTCCTAATAAAGTCATTTTGGCTTTCAATTCTTTTTTAATTAATATTAACCGTTTTCAGTGATAAAGGGCTATAAATATGAAGGGAAATAAATATGTGTGGTCTCACATTATTCTGCATGAAATGAAATGAAGCTTTTCGAAATAAATGATGCAAATGGGACCTACTCCAGGAAAATTTCCCTCAGATACAAATCAGCATTAAGAAAAGGGCAACGAAACACATGAAGCTCTTTGTTACTCTCCTCCAAATTGAACTCTCCCTGTGACATTACACTCTGCGTAGTACTCACCAGGCCTTCAGTAAATTCTCATTGTTGTAAAAAGAGAGAAGCATAAATCATCTGAAAACAGCACATTGCTCCATTCGTTTTCAGTTTACATAAGGTGTTTCCAAGCAAATTCAAAATGAGGACTACGATGTTCTCTGGTCAACTATGGCCCTGATGCCAGTCTCTGAGGGTTTAAATTCACTTCAGGAAATCTTCTTCTATCAGTTTCTGCACATATTGCCTCTCTCAGAGTTGAACGAAGCAGTAGCAGTTATACTATAAACTGGTCATCTCTTGGCTCTGTCACTCGCACCCAACCTGAACTGGGTCTGCGTGTGCACAAACCTGTCTCATGGTAACATGTAATTACTCTCCAAACAATAGTTTCAGGTAAACCCAATCCACTGGCTGCATATCTTTGGCTTTGACCGTCTCCCACTAAAGCAACAACACAGGCTACTTGCTTGACCATCATAGCCATTTTTTTAATTATAATAAAAACAAATTTAAAAACCTTTTGCTAAATTTTTAGAAATCAGTTACTCAAGAAATCACAATAGAGAATGAAGATAAAAGTATTAGTTTTTGTTTAGCCAATAACATAAAGGATTAAATAAAGTTAACAAAGCCTTTTATTGAAAAGAAAACAAGTCACTTCCCTTCAAAAATTATTTTTGAATATTCTTTTTATTAAAGAATAAATTTTTTATCATGCGCTCATTGTTTTAATACCTTTTAAAACTCATTTTTCTTTGTATGCCACTTTTTTTTGTGGGGCAGTGTGATTGAAAATCTTTTGAGGTTCCGATTTTTGGAATGTTTTATCTCTCTCTAATAAGTATTGCAACTGTCACTTATTGTGCCAACATTGTTTTAAACTTTCTATTGAATGATAAGGGAACCATAACTAGTACCTTATGAGTCATTAACACCTGTTACAGGGCTATCGTATTTTCTCTTGTTGTAGGTGAGTTGACCATAATATAAATTGACATTAGGAATAAAATTAATTAGTTATATGAGTTTCAGAAGTCAGTCTATAATATAAGATTATTGTAACTAATGTCTGCAAAATTACAGCTTTCAAACATTTCAACCTAGACTAATATTATAAAACAACAAGGAACTAGCGATTGTCTCAAATTAAATCAAGGGTCTGACATTGTCGGCACTAATCATACCTCACTACCTTAGTTTTGGTTTCCTAGACAGGATTTGTCCAGTCAGTCTTAATTTATCACCTCATGCTGTTGTTCCTTTTCCTACATCCTTTATTCGCCGTTTTCTTGACCTAACTCGTTTTTTAATTTCTTCCAGGATGATTGTTGATTTTATTGAGCCAGTATTCCTCCCCTTTTCTCATCAAGTGATATAAATCAGCTTAATTTATTGAAAAGCTGATGTGATGCTAAGGTTCTTCTAGTAGTAATGTTTGCATTACAGTGCTCATGATTTTACAATAGATAATTTATTTAAATGTTATCACTCTTACCATTTCTTGTCTAGATGTGATTATAAATTTATAATATGTTTTCCATGCTGCAATAATACACATGACTCAACGCAATATTAAAGAATAAATCCATGAGGACTTTAACATATTCATTGCTTACAGTTATTAAAGCTAAAAACAATAAAAAAATGTTTTGTCAAACAAATTATTTGAAGAGGCCTTGTTTCCAGCTGCGTGGTTGGATGCCCTGTCAAACGGAAGCTCCACATATGAGACATTCAGATGTGAAAGATGTGCTCCTGGCTGTAAGACTTGTGATTCTCATGCTCCCTGCCTTGCTTCTTACAACTGGCCTTTCAGGTCTATATCTTCTATTGTAAAAAAAATACATATAGAGTGTTCAAAGATACTTAAGTACATTTACTTATTATATTGATTGTTTACACCTTTTTGAACACTCTATATTATGGCATTGTTTGTTAATTGTTTTTTAGCATCTAGGCATCCAAGTTAACTGTGTTCGTTTTTTGTTTGTTTTTGTTTTGTTTTTTTCATTTGCTTATAGGGTATTATTATTAAGTTTTAATAAAAATCCCTTTCTCGAAGCATTCAGTTTTTGTTGATTTTCTATGCATATGAGGCTAAGTAAACTTACTGTAACACTGTGGAGTTAATTCAAATTTATTTTAAGGTATGAGGGCTTTGAGAAAATAATGTTTAATTTTTAACATAATTTGTTTC
This sequence comes from Acanthosoma haemorrhoidale, assembly GCA_930367205.1. Taxonomy (NCBI): domain Eukaryota; kingdom Metazoa; phylum Arthropoda; class Insecta; order Hemiptera; family Acanthosomatidae; genus Acanthosoma; species Acanthosoma haemorrhoidale. Next base: position 20,019,372 of record OV884013.1, on the reverse strand, counting down.
ATTTTTTTTTGGACATGGCTGAAAGTGTTTTTGTTTTTAAGCTTTATAGAAACAATTGTTCAGTTGAGGTCCTTGCTGGATGTATTTCAGAACTTTATTTCATTACATAAGAAATGTATTCATAGATGAGTATAAACCATTACTATATTCAAGAAATGTTTGAAAAGTTTTCTTGATATAACTTTCCATAAAAGTATCTATTACTATCTGCTTTGTACTATCAGATGTTATCTACTAAACTACTTAGTTACTAAGTGACAAGTTACATGTTAATTAATATTATCGAGAGATGATAAGTTAATGCACTTAAGGAATATAAAAAAATTACCACCCATGTGTTCGCTTATTATGTATAATATTTTTACAAAAAACAATTATATAATTCTCAAATGAGTTGTGAGATTTTAAAGTTTAAAAAACATTATTCTGGAAACTAATAAGTAACAAATATAGATAATAATTTTAGATAATTATGTGTTAAATAAGTGATTTGAAAGCTATTAAAAAAAAAAAAAAAATGCTTTTGCAATAATAAATACCAACTTCCTCATGCTTTGTAAATAAACAATAGAATAAGTAGAAAAAAAATAATCTGCAACAAATATCAAAAATAATAATGAATGAATTGTTCCAGGCTAGAAATTATTGATCTAGGATTTAGTAGGATAGGACTCAATATGGAAATATTGATAATAAGGACGGAGAGGATAAAGATTTCAGGTCCTATAATAATTGATTCGGACTTTTCAGGGTTCAAGTTCAGTTTATTATTCGCAACCCGTAAACTAATTCGGTCAAGGGAATCAGCTTACAAATCTGAGAAACTGAAAGAGAGGTGTATTTGTGTGTCATAGGATTGAATTCGGTTGTGGAGTATAAGCATCGAGGTAAAAGAGGCAGTTGAGGGGATGGAGAGTGATGATTGTGGAAATGAAAACTGAAAAAATTTTAACTAGTTTATTGCATTTTTTTTTTTTTAGTTTTATGTGTTTGTGTATTTTTTCTTTATTTTATTGCATGTGGATGTCTTACATACAAATATAATTTTCAAAACTTATCATATGCATTTTATAGTATGCACTAAATCTATGAAATGTTTTAGTTAATTTTTTTGGCACTCTCACCTTTGCAATTTTTGCAATAATAGCAATATATAAATTTATATTTCTACTATAAAACATTTCTCAAATTTTTAGCTATTAAATTATCATTTCAATATTCGCAGGCTTATCATGATTTAATTTGTCAGACAAAAACTCAATGTAGTTTAACAAAATTGTATAATCAACAAGAAATACAATGTTGACAGTTACATTGATTTATGTTATTAGGTTATTTATTGAAGTATATGTGTTCCCTTAATTATTTTTGTATGCAATGATTAACAGGATTGGACTGTTGTCGATTTCTTCAGCATGTATCTTCCTGACTTTATGTCTCATTGGCTATGTCTACCACAACAGGAAATTAAAAGTTTTCAAAGTTGCGTCCCCCATCTTCCTGTGTATCACTCTTATTGGATGTGTCATTATGTACTCAGAGGTAATTTTATACTATCATAATATATTTGAGTAAGTTACAACATAATATTTTAATGTAGAATAAGTTTATTGGGAGGAAAACCATCATAAAACAAAATAGTCACTCAGGAGTCCTACGCAGACAGTGTTTGTTGATTTGACCTTTTGCTGGTTACTATTGTCAGTGGGCATTCAGTGGATTTTTATTGTTTATCAGATATTAAAATATATATATGATCTGATCAGAATGGTTGTAAAAGAAAAGCGGTCAGAGAATAAATAAATGTGACCATAAAATGTACTTTGCTATTTACTGTCTTGTTGTTAAAGTTATAATCTTCTGCTGTACAATGGAATAAAGATGTCAATTCATTTTGTTTGTTTTACAATAATCCTCAAATCACACAGCCTAAAAAATTAAAAATATGAGCTGTATATTAGGCGAAGTAAAAATTCTGTGTATTATTTATTTTTACATTATAATTTAACTGGTTTTAGTAAATTAAAACCGCCTTGAGATGACGACCACCAGTTCATATTAAAAAAAAAAAAAGATTCTTGTGCTTTTATTCAAATATTTTTCTTCATTCAGATTACAGTTGTTGGCGATTGATCTGATTATTGGTAATCATTGCTCTCCTCTAACTCACAAAATATATTACAAGCAGTGTTGATTAATTTGTATCATTCTAATAGCCAATGATATAAAATTTTGAGGATTAAATGAAAATACAGCCAAAATATTAGCTCACCTTTGTATTATATTTTTATTTTCTATTATTCTGTTCACTAAAATAAAACTTTTCGTCAGATGGCAGCCATATTTCCTGTCCTTGATATGTACACATGTATTCTTACGAAATGGACCCGGCACTTTGGTTTCTGCATCACATACACTGCGCTACTTATGAAAACTTGGAGGTAGTTTTGATGGATATTTTTGTTGTTAAGAGTATTTAAATTTAATACAGATTTTTAAAGTATCATAAAGTTCATTTATGTCTCTCTTGAAACAATTTTAAAATAAATTGTTTCAGGGTATCATTGACCTACCGAGTGAAGTCTGCTCATAAAGTAAAGTTGACTGACAAACAGTTGCTGCAGTGGATGTTCCCAATTCTTTTGGTCATGTTAATATACCTGGGAACTTGGACTCTTTCGGCACCACCAACTGGGGAAGATATCAAAGACAATTATGGACTTTTATTTAAGCAATGTACATACAATTGGTGGGATCACAGTATCGCTATAGGTAATTGACTTATTTCAGAAATTATTTTATGTAATGATTACTCAATTATTTACTTTTTTTTTGTTTCATCGATGTTAGATCTATTGAGAATAATAGAATCATCACAAGACTAATTCATATATATTTTTAGGGGAATTTTTTTTTCTTGCTTGGGGAGTCAGAGTGTGTTACAATGTACGTAATGCTGAGTCACTCTTCAATGAAGCCCGTTTGATTAGCTTTGCTATATACAACATAGCTATAGTAAACATAATGATGGTTGCTTTTCAGTAAGTAAACAAACTTGTGAAATATTTATATTAATAATTAGATTAAACAAAGCACTCATTTATTGAGTTGGTAGATGGCTCTGAGGTCAATGCTAAGCTATCACCTCAATATTTTAATTCCTGGTTTCCTCTATTGTCTTCCCCCACTTTGACCACGGTTGTGTAGTAGATGATGGCCTCTCTGAGAATCTCAAGGCTCTGTTAAAGAGGTTGGTGAATTGTTTCCTTAGATTTATCCTCAGGATCCCCAGAGACTGTAGCATTTTGCAGCTGTTGATATTCAGGAAAAACAAAGAAACAGCTTGCAATTCAGTAACACATTTTAACTTTTATGAAGAAATTATTGTTACAGACAAACAAAACTCAGAACAATTTTAATCAAAACCTGAACAAACGTGTTTTAGTTCCTTAGTTACTTCTTGTTCTTATCACTGCACCCAATACCTTTGCCCCCTGTCAAAACCTTCCTTTTTTCCTTCATCATTTCAAATGTTCCAACGTTCCTGTTATTCTATTCACAGCAGTATTACACCTAGTTGGGATGGTTGTATCCTTCTGCCTGTCGCCAATACTTCCTTGGATTCCTCTTCTTTAGTTCTATCATGTCTAAAATGCCCTATCTTCAAGACTTGCAACAATACAAATCAGCATTAAAATTCCACAATACTAGATCCTACCCTTTCGACCTTTAGTCCCCTTCTCACAAATCAGTTTCCTTTGTCTGTTCTTTTCTTACCATTGACATTCTTCATTCTTCAACTTTCCCAATCTTTAAATCTAGACTTTACCAGTGCCTTATCTCCCTCTAATCTAACAATTCATTTCAATTTGTGATTATTATTTTGTTTATTTATTTTTCATTTCCTACTTTAATACATCCAAGTAACCTTTTATGCTCTGTTCCTCCTTGTAAAATTCTTATATTTTCACTTAGACTCATTTATTTGTTTTGTTTCAAGCTTTTGCTATAGGTTCTCTATAGTCATCTCATATGTACATAGGTCCTTTGTCGTTTATAAGCTTATCATATCAGTGTAATGTTATTTTTTTTTTTTATCAGCTAGACATTCCTATTTGTATCCCTTTTTTAGAGGACAATGTCCCAGAATAAAGTGTTTTTTTAATTTTATTTCAATATTCTCTTATAAATTTTTTGTTAAAATGATTATGTAAAATTCTCAAATGTGAATTAAGTTTTTAATTTTTTTGGTTGAATGTTTCAGTTTATCACTGTTTCCGAGAGCAGGCCCAGACATTAAGTATCTTTTGGGTTTCATAAGAACTCAGTTGAGCACGACAGTCACAGTTCTATTAGTTTTCGGACCAAAAGTGAGTACAGATAAAAACATAATGGTAAAGCAATCAATGCTTAATTACTTCTCATGATTTTTAAAAAAAATATATTAGCTCCATTTTTTATTTTTTTGGGCAAGAACAACATCTGCCAACTTCAGTTGATTAAATACTTTTTAAAAATTTTTGATATATCACCATTGTTATTATTATTTTAAATATTACAATTCTGCACAATATCTTTGTGTATCAACTTTTATTATAAATTTATACAATAATTGCAATGCGTCGGGCTCATGCAGTCCATCATCAAGCAATCCCCACACAATCAGAAGAAAAATACCCATACAATCAAAATTAGTGAAATCCATTTTTATAATCAAATAATAATATTTCAACAATAATTTTTTTTTTAAACAAACTTTCGTACTCTCATAACATGTTGTTCCAAATGTAAAAATAAAAACTCCTTCTGTAATCCTCCTCCTGACAAACAGAATAACAAAAGTTTTTAAAATGTATGATGAACACAATTTGAAATTTCCCCAATATAACAATGCTTATTATACTTTACAATATAACGAACTTAGAAACAACCTATCAAACTTGAAATATAAAATATAAAATAATGATATGAAGAACATTATATACAAATTTAATTTCAAACAGTGTAAAGTATAAATGTTAATATGGTGAATCCTAGCAAACTTTAAGAAATAGATTATCAAAACATAGAACCAATGTAAAAATCTGAAGAATTTAAATGTCACAACTTTAGCAAAGCAAACTTTCATGTTATTCAACAACTTGTTTTTTACTTTAACTCAACAAAATTTATAGGAACTTTGAGCTGGTAGCACACGCCAAAATGTAGCTACAGATAATGCCAGAGATAGTAAATAGATTAGGCTGACTGATGAATTTAACCATCCAAAAAAATATTTATGATTATTATTTATAGACCGTTTTAATTTTTATTATTTATTATTTCATTGGGAACAACATGTCATGTGAATTTTTTTTTTTTTATAAAAGTTTGTTTTATAAAAAAAAAGATGTAATTGTTGAGACATTATTGCTTTGATATAAAAATGGATTCTACTAATTTTGATTGTATGGGTATTTGTTGTGATTGTATAGGGATTTCTTGATGATGGACTGAACGAGATCAAAAAGCCGCAATTATTGTAAGAATTAATAATAATAAAAATCGATACAGAAGGATATTATGCTCAATTGTGATATTTATTATACACACAGACATCCTTAAAAATAACAAATATTACCATGTTATTATTATTCTATTTCAGATGTATTTGGAATAGGGTTTGAAATTAAAAAACTATTTAATCAAATATGATTATTTTTCATTTAATTACTAATATTTTAAATTTGCCTTGATGTTTTTATTTTTATCAGTGTTATGTAAATAGGTCAAAACATAAATTATTTTTTCACTTTTATAACATAATACGTCAGTTTTCAATTTGAAATACTTGTTTCCATTAATTTATTTGATACCTTCACATAATTGGGTGTTTAGTGTGTATCCATTTTACTCATTATTTCTACAAGCAATATATAAATATAACAAATAACTCTCAAATAATTATTTGACATTTTAGAGAAAGGTTTTTTTTTAAATTATTTTCAACTCCAATGTTAATATTAGATGTTACGAGTTGTACGTGGTCAGGGAGACCAGTGGGACAAAAGAGCGAGAGCCAGAGCTGTAACTGCTTCCTTCTCGTTGAATGGGATTGGTTTGGTAGCAGACGAAACGACTGATCTTTATACAGAAAATGAGGAATTAAAGGTAATACAATTTTTAAAAACATTTTATTTGGCCCCACAAATGCAATTTTTTACAAGCCACCATAATGATTTTAGATAAAATTATGTGATATTTCTGATTAGACAATTGAGGAGATGAGATCTGTTTTCTTACATGTGACTATGAAAGTGCGATATTTCTGGGTAATTTTTTTGTGTTTTGTTTCTTCCCTTCCTGATCAGTAGAAGCAGGCTAGTTACTCTAAAAGATTTATAATAGAAAGTAATAGGGGGACCAGAAATTAATGTCGTTTTTTTACATTAAAGTCAAAAAACAAATTTTTGTTTTTAATCAGTGATGTAATCACCTTCGTTATCAGCAACCTTTTGCCATCTAGAGTGCAAATTTTCAATGCCAAATCGATAAAAATCAATTGGTTTTTGTGCAAAATATCTGGAGATGGCATTTTGGACATTCTCCGAATTTTCAAATTTTTAGCAATTGGAATTAATGGAAATTTGATGGCGCAATATCGAGTGAGTATGGCGGGTGAGGCTGGAATGAAAAATGGGTCCTCTATGATAATCCAAAAATCTCTCCCCGCATGAATCGGCACGAAGTACAGCTAAGCCAGGTTTACACTCCAAAAAGGCACTTTTGTGTGTTTGGTGGAGTATTCGCGGGGTCGTTCATCGCTGATACCTAGAAAAACTGTGAATGCAGATCTTTACAGTGAACTATTGGATTGAGGAAATCAATCTTTAATTGAAAATTGCCCAGCGATTGTCAATAACAAACCATTATTCTTCAACACGATAATGCAAGACCCCACTGCGCCTATTTTTTCCGCAAGAACCCTGGAAAAAATTAATGAATTGGGGTGGGAGGTATTGCCTCAACCAACATACTTGTCGGATTGCCATTTATTCCGATCGCTACATTTTCCAAGTGGCAAAAAATTTCAAAATTTGGATGATGTCCAAAATGCCATCCCCAGATATTTTGCTCAAAAACCAATTGATTTTGATCGATCAGGCATTGAAAATTTTCACACTAGATGGCAAAAGGTTGCTGATAATGAGGGTGATTACATTATTGATCAAAAACAAAAACTTGTTAAAAATTTATCTGTTTGAATTTAATGTAAAAAAGCAACATTACTTCCCAATCCCCCTAATATTTAAAACAAAATCAAAAATTATCCCAATTTTTCAACCTCCGCAATTATATTTTATCTAAAATTCAACTAGATCAAAAATATTAGTTTCCAAAACATGAGGTGAAAATTCCAGTGGCTGAAAAAACACTTTAAATTATAGTTTGTTTTATGACAGCTGAGTTCAATTCCTAAGCATTTTTACTATTAGTAGTAGGAACCTACATAGACTATACCATTGTCACAACCCAGCGCGAAGATCTCCCCGCTTCCGTAGAAATGCTACAAAACAGTGCCAGTGAACTGGCTCCCTCGCATAAAAAGTGGACGTTGAGTCTGAGTCACACAAAAACTGAAGTAAAGATCTTTGCACTAAGATGTACAAGCCATGACATACTGACAAACCTCAACCTCAACTGTACAGAATGTCCTTGGACCCTTGATAACTCATCCAGATGTTAAATACTTGGGACTGCACTTGACACCAACAAGCCAGTAAGAAACTTGGACAGCCTTATACTAATGATACTTAGTTTACTGTTATCTACACAAAATCCATTAAATAAGATTGTTTTTGGTGAGAAATATCTTGAGATTGAAAGATTGTATTCAACTAATTTACAGTTTTACTGCCATTACATTTTTTTCATTTTACAGGAAGAAATCCAAAAGTTGGCAAGTCAGATAGAATTCATGAAGATAGTAAGTATGGAAGTTAATAACAGGCATGTAAAGCCGAAGCCAGGAGGATATTTTAGCGGTGTTGGTAAGTATTCAATCCAAATATATATTTTTTTTTTTTAAAAGCACTAACCACAATTGTCATCTTGTAATCACCATTCTCTAGTATTTCTTTTACAGTTTCAATCAAAATAATTTCCTATTCCGATACGTATGTAATCTAATATAAAAAGCAGAAAAGTGGTACTTGTTTGTTTTATTCCCGGGATTAGCTGCTACTGCTTAAGCCACTCCAACTGATATCCCCCTCCTGCTCTCCAGTGTGACCAACTGCCACAGCTCAGAACCAACAAAATAATCAACTAATACCTTTTTCCTCCTTGAGGCTAAGAGAACCAAATCCATACAGTGATACTAACTACAGGCTTAGTAGTCAGGCTAGTAGCCCCCATAAATATTAATGTAAAAAAAAATTAAATACGAATAAGATACGTGGTTCCTTAATATATGCAACTGGATAGTAACCAATCGCCGCTTACAGGAACATTGGCACTAGGAAAAAAATCAAATATATTTGTATTTTTGTCCAGTAGGAGGTGGTATGCACCTTCAAAGCCCAAGAACTCCCAGGGAACCACAAAATGCCAGTGGAGAGAACAGGGATCATGTCTGACAGGGTGATAGAAAGAATGAAGTTTGGTTATAAGAGGTATTTAATTAGATGTTTATTTTTCTAAAAGATGAATATGATTTTTAGTTAATATTTTTTTTAACAATTAAAAAAAAATTCTCGCAAATATGTTTCCATTAATTTAAAATCAGTCAAGCAGAATAACAATAGTGAACTATATAATTTACATGCTTAAAATATTTAAATATATTAAAGTAAACAAAAATATTTGTATCTAATAAATCATGAATGTTATTTTAACTAACTGTTAATTTTCATTATTAATATTTTCATTTTAAAAAAATGAATAATAAATCTATAAATACATACTGTGGAATTGAGTACATGAATATCTTATTTTGCAAAACTCTAACTGTTGAGTTTAATAAAGTGGATTATGTTTACTCATCATTCCATATTTATGTACACTGAATGACTTTGACAGTTGCAGATAAATTAAATGGTTTATTAATATTTCATTAGCAATGAAACTATATTGCTTTAACCAAGATCGACTAAATTTCACAAATTATTATAAGTTACATCTCATCCCTTGGGTTAGCACAAAGTATAAAACCAAAATAGGTTTTGAGGAGTCAAAAATTAATATTATTAATGATTATGTTACAAAAATTGTTTAGCTCGAATCACTTTAATTAAATTGACAAATTTTCAGAGTTCTAATGTTAATATATGCCTATCCCTTTTTTTGTATATTACAGATGCCAATCAACTTATATCAAACCGAAGATTGTACTCAATTAAATATACTTTATTGTTATTATTTTATCAGGGTTCTTGTATATAAATATATTTTATATTTATATAAGTCATGTTTAAACTTTTATATTACAGGATGAAATTATTTTATATTTAGTTTGATGATGTAAATAATAATTTTTATTGTTTATTCTTGTTTGTCGAGGTTCGGGATAACAAAAATAATTATATATATACGCCCTTTGCCTTTTTAAGATGCATTTTTATATAAATGATATTTAAAGAGATTTTATATTTTTAGACCTGTTGATATTGTTATTATATTTTTCATTGTTGTTGTAGGTTGTATATGAAAAATATTTGTTAAGCACAGGAGGATTCGGTTAGTTGTGATTTGATTAGGGGATGACTATTGCCACATACCAGTACACATTTGCTGTACAAAATATACTAACAATTTAATTATATTTGACAAAATTATACACGCGTTAAATTATTTATAAATTGTTAATTAAAATCTTTGGAAAAGACCTGAGAAAGCACTTAATGTTTTATTTATTTTAATTCTCAGGATATTTCTTTGTTGTCAAATAAATTTTCAGTTGAAGTTGATTTCGTTTTTTGCCGAGCAATTAAAATGATACCTATCCTCCTTAGTATTGAACTCCATAATCCACTTTTATTGTACAATCAATTCAATTGAAAATGAGCAGCGAAGAAAATCCAAAGACCTTAAGATCTCACTCAAATGTATTATGTACTTATTTACATTATTACATTATTGAGTGAATATTAAAACCAATAAGCCACAAATTTGTTGTAATGTACAACTTATGTAAACATTTTACAGATTTGTGAGAGAGAAATGTTAACGGATTGACTTGTCCATTCCTGCATGTTCTCGTCTAAAAATAAACTTTAAATAATCAAATGAAGTCTCAAATCTATAATTACCTATTTTAATTAATCCATCAAAATTTTAATCTCGTCAATAAAATATTTATATAAATTTTTTATTCTGACAAGTTTGTAAAAATAATGTAGTATTGAGTTCAGATGTATTTTAACAAAAAATTTAAATTCTGGAATGGAAAAAAATTTTTTTGGAAAAAATAATTTCAAACCTTTTACAATATTAAATTTTTCATCGAAATTTATTTATTTTATCTTAGTTTTTCTTCAAAGGCATTTCTTGATTTAAAAAAAAAATGACAAAACTAAAAAAAATTATAATTATATACTTATGTTGCAGTAGTTTACATTACTGGAAAAACAAATCCTTAATAAAAAAAAACAGTTATTTATATAAAAACCATCACAGATTACATTTAGTTAAAAAATGCTGGTATTGTGTACTGATCTTGTGTCAATTGATAAATTATACGAAATTGTATAATGAATCTTTTTGATGTTATTGGATGAAATGTCAATTTGTTATTGTTAATTATTAATTATTTACTTTAACAATTATCCTAGTCATATTTATCTAGGTCATATCTTTAATATATGTATGAATTGGTAACTGTTTTTTATGAAATATATATATATATTATATATTAAGTGTTGATTTTGATTAGGAAATCACTAACTTATACCCATATACATGTAAAGGTTTTATATTCGTTGTCTGATAAATGTAAGCAAATTAAGAATACAATAATATAGAGACAAGAAATTTACTGCTGTAAATACAAATGATATGTACATTCATGTTATATGTAATTATTTTTTATCTGTAAATGTACTATATAGTAAACTCTTGTGGTTGTATTAATTTATCTAAGCTTTTGTATTATAATATACTCATAATATTAATTTATGTGCTTTCATAGGTTTTTAAGGTACTTCAACTGAGAGCAGAAGTGGACGCATAACGTTCTTTTGTTGGTAAACGTTTTCTATAATCTATAATTTAATTACTTTTTTTTAAATGGATGAATCCAGTTGAAGTCTTAATCGTAACAATACATTAAGTATTACCAGTCCTGAAAAAAATGTAATTGCCGAGCTATAAGGGAGGGCTATCATATAGGTTCGGAGTTAAATTGAAGTAATTAAATTGATCTGGAGTATTAATGGTAAACTCAGTGACACCACAGATTTTTAAGTTGTATATGTTTTTCTGGTTGCCTACCCACATTTTTTTTTTTTTAAATAAATTTTCTTGAGTGCTTTTAACAATTAACTGCCTTTCTCAGAGGCTAAATGAGGATCATGGACATTTTGATGAAGACTGGCTGGTAGCCAGACAAAATCAACCCATTGCTCAGATAAAAGATTTAAAGTCCTGCTTTTCCTGTAGGGTAAAGGACACATTAAAGGCTGTAAATAAAGACTCAAAGATATTAAAAGAAAATTAATGTTACGAGCCAACAATAAAAATACAATTTTAATATTGTCCTACAATTATTACACTATAATATTTTCATTATATATACGGTTAATGATTATGATATTCTATTTTTAAACTCATAGATTGTCCCAAAAATTCCATCATTTTTATTGTTACTTGTCCTATATTTTTATTTTTTATGTCTGAATTACAAGCATATTTTTGTTTTATTAAATAATTATTTTGTTCAGAAATTATGGTTTAAAATTATGATAATATATTTTAATTTAGAGAACCGATCAATATAATATATAAAGATATAAAGCTTTTAAGTTGGATTAATTTTTAATTACAAATTGTAATATTTCTTGACGTCTACTTACATTTACTTTAATAACCTATTTTGACTTTAACCGTAAAAACAAAATATTTCAGTGAAAAGGGTGAGAAAAATGTACAATCTCACATTTAAGATTTGTTAAGAAAAATAAAAAAAAGTCATTCATAAACTACTGTTTTATTTTCTTAAAATTTCAAATAATGTCTATTTATTAAGATTCAAAGGCTGGGAAAATTTTACTAGCAGTTCAACTTGATCGGTCGATTGTTATAAAAAAAATATTTGACTTTGAAATATACAAATTTCTTTCTTGGATCTAAAGTAAATGTATTCTCATATTTAGCAGCCATAGTTGTGTTTCTCAAGCTCTGTTGATTTTTTTTTTTTTTTTCCCCCCGGTTTTGTTGAACTATTGAGTCTTGTCTTCTCAAAAAAATTGTTTTCAAATCTACTCTCAGTCGAGTCTCTTAAAGCATTAGTTAAGTGTAAAGATGTACGTACTTTAATACATTTGTTTAATACTAAACATTGGAAATGGTTTTTCCATTCTGCGGCAGCTTTTACGTTGACCAATGTTTAGTGGTTTTCTCAGGGTCCTGAGGAGAAGGTACCCGATTTCAAACTTGGTTGTGAACTTTGTATATAGCATGGGCAATAAGAGCCCATAGTTCATGTATTAACTGTATGCTGTACATATATAAGATGTTATATTTATATCATTGTGTATATATTATTTAGAAGGGTCATATTATTATCAAAGAGCTTTTTTGTCATGAATTTTACTATTTGATTATTGCAAATTCGACCAAAAAGCTCTTTTATAAACATTGGTTGTTGTACCCATGATACAATACTAGAGGCTCATTATCTATGGTGTTGAGTTTGATGTGGTTGTTGACTGTTTTTGCAACTTTAGCATAGTGGCCTTATAGAGGAAAAATAACTTTTGTATCGATACGTTATAGATTTTTTAATCCCTTGCTTTCCCTAAGGTAAGCTCTGATAGACTTCAAGTTCAACTGGTGTCATTTTAATATACAATAAAAATTTTGAAATATATTCAATTATTATGCAAATCTGTGATTTGATAATAATAACATTACTATAAGTGTAAATTTGGGCCATAAGTCATTGAATAAATAATAATGATAGGAAGGAAACCTAAATATCAACTTTGATTTGTACAAAGTGCAATTTACTTTGAATAACGTTTTGAAAACATCACAAAATATATTTATTTTAAGATATCAAGCAATTTACTGACGGGTGGACAAATATGTATTTAAATATATGTAATGATATTTTATATATTTTCTGTTTTTTCAAGTTTTTGTTCCAAATCATATCGCTTGGTGCTTGGAATTAGAGATCTGTCTTACCTACATATAAATGTTTACAGATTTATTTAAATGTTGTATTACATGTGGAAATTAATGTATGGGTAAAGTGTTTATATAAAGTTAATTATATTAAGCCTGTTGAATAAAGGTATTTTATATATATATTTTTTTAATTATTATTTAGTTTGGTAAGCGATACCCACTAGTATTTTATAATAATTATTATTTAGTTGAAATACTGTATGGGGACTAGTGCTCAAACCCAGTCTAGCGTAGGCCAGAAGTACCCAGATTCAAATACAAGTCATGAAACTATCTTAACTAATAACTTATTTGTAAAATATAAATAAATTATGTAAAAAGCAAAGAAAAATTATCGAGAAAATAAGTATATGAGTATTATCATAGGTATATGAGTTTCTTAAATACTTGTTAAATTGTAAAAAAAAAAAACTAATAAGTATTTTACGCATTAACAACTGAAAATTGTTTTTTCAATTTTAAAGCACCACATCCAAAATATTTTTTTTTTATCCTTAGCTATAAATCTAAGATAGCCTCCAAGCGATCATTTAAGAAGACAATTGCTACACACTAGTTCAAAAGTAGAGCCTCTCCTTTATTAACCACTAACCCGAAAGGTTTCGAACAGTCTACATTCCCTACCATACCACACTAGGAAATTTTCATGGAATTCCTCTTACTTTATTTCTTTGAGTTGTTCACGTAATTCGGTTTTAGTCGAGTAGTGTGGACTTTATTGCACTGAGTGATGATATAATGAACGGTTAATGATGTATTATCCTACTCCGTGCAGGTTGGTCTGTCGAAGTAGCTACATATTGGTCAGCCTAATATAACCTATCAAACTGGTAATCACTCAGTGTTATTCAAGCTCTGTTTTCATAATGTATACCAGTTTCTTGATTGAAGTCGGACATTATTTTATCGTCACACCACTATGTTCTTCAGTCCATATAAATGTAGGTATGGAAATATGCTTGTATGGTTTTAGAGTCAGAAGCAGCTTTTTAACTTTAACAGAATTAAAGTCTAAATAAATTAAATAATCTCTTCCAGTCAAGATGGTTTTGTTGATTTTATTTAGGTCTTGAATCATAGGATCCTTTGTCTATTTGTTAAAAATGATTTTTTATTTGACTTTAAATGTAGAATCTTTTTTTTGCAATTTCGACATACAAGGATAAATATTGTTTCAACAAAATATTTTGTGCAGGAGTTACTACTAAACAAAAAAATAGTTAAATAATCTTATTTTCAATTTATATAAGGTTCTTAAAGAATCAATATTTCTACCCTTTTTATTGAGTCTATAAATCAAGTTTTAAATGACAGAACTATAACTTGCAAATAAGGCTTTTTAGTTAATATACTTTGTTTAGTCTAATTTATTTTCTGAATTTAATTTGGATTGTAGCAGCAAAAGCATTAAACATAGATGTTTGTGTGTCAAGGCCTTTTATACTGGTATAAGTGTTTTCTTTGTTTTTAGAAAAATCACCTTATTATTGGGTGACCTTCATACTGTTGGATATCTTGATCAACTCAGAAATACCAAGCTCAAATCATCCCTTATTTTTCCTTGCATTTTTATTTTTAATACTTTTCAATTGGGACATAAAATGGAAATTGTTTTATATTTCTAAGTCAAACTTAGATTGATTTAATGTTGCGAATATGATTTTAATGACTTTTGAAATTATATTTCAAAATCAGCAAGTATCTTTAAAGGAATACCCTATACACTAATATGACAGACAATTTTTTGTTTATTACCAAATAATTAATGAATGAAATTTAATTATGTTTCATGGGCTCAAAAAACCTCTAAGATTTTTTTACAAATTATAAATTCCACAAACAAATCTATTTACAATTGCTTTATTATATTTCCTGTAGCTTGGCTACATTTTATACAAATTCTGTTTTCTACTAATAGTGATCCTGCATTGTACAAAAGTATAATGATGTACATTATACATTAATGGACTGAATTTATTAAAGTGATGGGGTTCACCTTGTTTATCATAGACTTAAAACTTTATTATTTTTTTTTCTCATAGCCCCTTTAAATTCACAGATAATTATATACAATTATAGATCCTCAGGCAAATCTATTTACAAGGCGATTTTTTTTTTCATAACCCCTTTTATTTATCATTTTTTACAATATGTGAACAAAACTCAGTGAACAAATAATTACAAATTTCTCCTCTTGCTGCATACACAGATGCATTCGAAGGAGGGTAGAATTACAATAACAATATTCTATTTGACGTTAAAATTACAATGCAATGTGTACAGGACTAGGTGATAGGGCTCACTTTCAGATTACAATGAGGGAACTACAAACTAAAACCTAAACCTAGAACCTAAGACTAAAGTGTTCCAGCCGCGACAGCGTCCTGCCATGGATAGGGGAACGGAGCGGGGGTTATCGTGTTAAACACCGGGTTTCTCCCCCGGGTTTGATGGTTTTTGACATAGCAGTGTACAGTAGCAGCATGAGTGCCAAGGTAGCTCTAAGACAGGCTGAAGAAGCCTGTAACCAGATCAGTGAGAGATTGGGGAGACTCAATATCTCTGTAAACGCGGGTAAGACTGACTGTGTAATTTTCTCTTTTCAAAAGGGAAAAAGCCCGCTCCCTGCTAGTTACATAGTAGGAACGGAGGAAAATTCGCCAGCCAACGACCTAGTATATCTGGGAATTAAAATGGACAGACACCTCCATTTTAGTAACCATTTTGCGAAGAAGTTGAAGCATACACGCACGAAGTCTTACCGGCTTACCCACTTATTGACTTCCCCCAATCTATCACTGCGTCTCAAGCTACTGATTTACAAGAGCATGCTCAGGCCTACTCTGCTGTATTTCGTTATCTGACGTATACGACAGCTAAGAAACTCCAACAATTCCAAAACGGTATACTGATGAAAGTGGTCAGAGGTACTTCATTCGAGCAGCGGAGCAACAGTGAGCTTCACGAGATCTTTGAGCTGCCTACGGTGGATGAGTTCATCCAGCGTAGACATATCAAATTTTTCGACTCATTATAATATTTGACAAACCCGGTGTTTAACACTATAACCCCCGCTCCGTTCCCCCATCGATGACAGGACGCTGTCGTGGCTGGAACGCTTTAGTTTTAGGTTCTAGGTATAGTTTTTAGTTTGTAAGTTTTTTCTCCCATTTTTTAAACTGAAGGTGAGCCCCATCACCTAGATTTGTTTTCACGTTATTGTATTTTAACCACAACCTGTATTGTTGAGTAACCCGAACTCCTTCAAATGCATCTGCGCATAGCAGAATGAGGAGAAATTTGCAAAGTATCTTATTAATATTTTTCATTGTATAAATTTAAGGGGTTTAGGAAAAAAAAAAAAGGGTTTGATGAATGAATTCATCCACCGTAGGCAGATTAAAGACCTCGCGAAGCTCGCTGTTGCTCCGCTACTCGAATGAAGTATGTCTGACCACTTTCATCAGTATACCGTTTTGGAATTGGAGTCGCCGAGCTGTCATATACGTCAGATGACGAAAGAGCGGTGCAACATACAGCAGAGAAATGTGAGAATTGAAAATGTGGGAATAAATGACAGACATTTACACAGTAGGAATGTGTTTTTGGTTTTGAAAAAAAAAAACTACGAAATCGAAATAAATTTTAAATTTTTTTCTCTTGAATCTTCTAAGAGCTAATATTTGAGAGAACCCATGCATCAGTGAACGATCTGAAGTTTTTTCACGTTTTATTTTTTTTTGTCCTTTCCCTTATCGTAACTTAACCAACATTTATGGCTACTATACTAATATATAAAGCTAGACAATAATGACAGACGATTCAGCGTCCCTGTTTCAAAACAAATTCACTAAAACCTACGATGACTCTAATGTAAGTTTACTCTATGAAAACTGTCTTTAAGTCAATCACGAATAATGGAACATAATATTTCTTAAACTATAAATGAAGATATGATTATTTTAATGCTTATCGATGAGTTCTATATTTAATTCCAACATCGATAAAGGCTAATGAAAAGCGGATTTTACACAATCGAACGGGCTAGGTTGGATTGATAATTCTAATCTTAAAATAGCATAAACGAGTAACGTAATCGATACTAGTGATATGAAAGCCTAACTGTTTGCCCACTCATGAAGCAATATGTAATCATCTGTTCGAAACATGCTTTAACGCATTAGTTTGTCTGTTTTTTATCGGTGACGGAAATCGTATTTGGAAACTACACGAAGTATACGAGTGCTTATTTCTTTTCTGTTTTATTTCGACGGTCTTGGCGATGATACTCGACTCTTTTTCCTTTTCGGAATCATGTAGGCATCGCGTGAACATTTTATTTTTATCATAAAACTATCTTCGCCACACCAGCTCAACAAGATTTGAAGAGAAAATAATCTTTTTAACCTGGAAAACGCTGTAAAATCCACTTCGCTGCAATCAAAATACCATTGTAAACCAATTACCTTTATGAACAATGAGGCTTAAGCATTAATTATCCACTTTACACTGCTGAACACATTTTACTCATCATTATCTAAAAATACTGTCAATGCTGATCTGGCTTAAGTAAAAAAAAAAAAAATCTCTTTGTTGACAAAATAAATACAAAAACTATCGTTTGGAGGCCACTACACCAAAAGAAAACATTTACCTTGTACATCATACCGTAACATTCAAGGTGCATATTTCTGTATCAACAAACAAAAATATAAAAGTGCTCACGTGACACTCCTCAAAAAGTTTTTAAAAACATTTACTTTGGGCATTTCAAACACATTCCGGTTAGTATGATGGAAATAATGCTCACATGCTCAGAAAAAATATACTACTATCTCTAAAAAAACAATGTATAATACTGCTTGGTTATTCATAAATTTCCACAACTACAACCAAAATCTCTCCGACTTCAAAACTTTCTCAAGCCTCTGCTTAAAAACTATTTACGTTTCTAAGTCCCATGATTAATACGTTATAAATGGGAACTCAAAAATAAATTGAAAGATATTCCATGAAGCAACAATATAAATCATCAATCAATCATGAAATTATTCTTGTTTAGAAGTGCTTTTGAATAGTAGGGGTTAGGGTTCAATAAATGAAATTGAGTATTTTTGGTCAAAAAAACTAAGTTTTTTTCACAGTCATCTAATAAGTATTCAAGAATAAGGATCTGTTATCTCCACTTTATTCGGTTTGTATTTAGTTCATCAAATAATAACATTTAGTTTGATAATAACGTAACAAAAATTTATTATGCGTAAAAATAATTATTGCCCTGAGAAACAAGGCCAGGATTCAAGTATGGTGATCTTCAGGCCAAGCACCATTCCAACTAAATCACCCCTGCGAACCCAGAGCGTAGTCAATTTCTTTAATCTCGTATAAACACCTTAACAAATTCATTAAAGTGACCATATTTTAAATGGTACAATGTATATTAATAATTACTATTTTTTATGTTTTTAAGGATTTTAAAATTATAGTATTATAGGATAAATCCCAGTCTTTCGACTATGTTTTTCCTTTGAAAAATAATTATTTTTTTATTACCATTTAGAGTGCAGACCACAACCAGTATTCATTAACGGTGAAAGTAATGCTTGATATAATTATTATAACGGTGGAGTCATTCATGCATGGGTTAACTATTGAACTCTTAAAAAAACATCCAATCATTATATTTCAAATATTCACATGATACAAATAATTTTATACTAATATGAAATGAATCTGTTCTAAAAAAAAAAAATGGGGGGGGGAGCACTGTGCTCAGATGGCAAAATGTTGTAAGTCACTTTTCCTAACGATATTTCTAAAGATATTTTTTCACAATCCAGAGTCTGTAAGTACTATAAAAAGATACTATAAGTCTTAGCCAACTATAGATTTGTGAACCAAAGATGAGCCCCATCACCTAGTCCAGTCTATTGTTTTTGTAATTTTAACTGTAAAACGAGAACTGTTTTTGTAATTCTACCCTCCTTCAAATGCATGTTATGCTATGCAGGAAAAGGAAGCATAAATCTGTAAATTTGTTCATGTTATTGTTCATTTGTTTGTAAAAAAATTTTTTGATTTTTAAGGAAAAAAAACTATTAGTAATACGTTCACTCGTGTAAAATAATATTATAATTTTTCATAACACTATAGTACTTATAGACTCTGGAATGTGAAAAAATCTCTTTTTTAGGAAAAGTTACTTATAACATTTTGCCATTTGAGCACAGAAGTCTTCATTGAAGTAGATACAAATTTTAATTTAGGAAAAAATGAAAATAAAAAACTTAATGATAATGAAAAAACATTTCTTCGCGTTATGCCACCCTAAGCCCTTATG
This sequence comes from Acanthosoma haemorrhoidale, assembly GCA_930367205.1. NCBI lineage: Eukaryota > Metazoa > Arthropoda > Insecta > Hemiptera > Acanthosomatidae > Acanthosoma > Acanthosoma haemorrhoidale. The sequence goes on along the minus strand of OV884013.1, from coordinate 19,999,643 downwards.
TCTGGGTAATTTATCTATATTAGCAATACTTTTAAGTAAAGGATTCTCTCTATGAACCTATTGAAATCTTTAAATGGAACTGACCTGGCCTGAAAGTAAAATGTCTATCTAGCTTATTAAATATTCAGCGTCAAGATCCTGAACTCCCCTTAACCTTCGCTGAAGATGCGATAATACTGATAAGGAATCTTAACCTTCAATTTGTCGCAAATAAACAATTGATATCGAATTTATCAAAGTGCTGATTGAGAAAAGTGTCAAGTGTTATCAGAGAATTGGCAAAAAAAAATAAGGGACGCGCCCTCTCATTTTCCAATCTACTTAGGCCGGGCTTACACCGACGAAGCATCAGAAATCACGCAGAGAGCAGCAACGTCGACGACAATAAGGAGGCTATGTGATGTCCACGTGATGTGCTCCATTCTTTACGTCATTCTTTCTCTTCACGTTTGTACGCACACAAACTGTCATGATATCAGAAACGAAACTCATTTTAAAACGAAATGGTTTTCTTTATCTATATAACGCCGAGTTGGAAAGGTTAAGCACTACTTCCGAACAGGTAAAGGACATCCTCGTTCGTCTGCCTACTGGTGGACGATCAGTCCGTCTGTTTCACTATAGCCGTACTAAATATACTCCAATGTTGTGGGTGTTCCCTGATCCTGAAGGGGTGCTAAAGATGAACAATAATTGTCGAAGGCAATTAATAACTGAATAAGAACTGACATTTTTTCGCGAAAAGGCGAACGGAAACCGGCATAACTCATCCGCTGTCGTCAGTAGGCAGCGATCTCCACCTACCGAAGGAAGTGGTCCTTTAAAGTCGCTATTTAGTCTTTCAAAGGGTTCTGTCGGCTTCATAAGAGTGCCCATCTGTTTATAAAAACGTTGTGCACAAATATCACAAGAGTATTTCATCTTCTTCACATACATTTCTGTAGTACATGCAGTGATACATTCTGGATGACATAAAGATATGTGAAGGTCTAAGAGTGTACTTCTACTCGATGCTTTATTGATTGAAGCACATATACTCAAAAGGGTGCCTGCCAATTTTTATATTTCTCCAAACGGTAGACAACGTAGAATTTAAAACAAGTCATTCATGTTTTTTGTTATACATGAAGGCCACACTGTTTTGGTCGGTCTTCAGCCTAAATTGTCAACCAATAAGATAGTGTCTCCATTTTCTTAGAGCTTCTATGATGGCCTTCTTTTTCGACCACTGAAGAGTTTTATCTGCCTTTGATAGTTTTTTTCGAGAAGAACGTTACTGGTCTGTCGGATTGAGAACAAAGCACCTTTAGCTAATTCGGAAGTGTATGTTTCTACAGTAAATGACACTGTCCTCTGGACAACGGAATATGAAGTGTTACCTTTAGTTGAGCAGTTAAATAATCTTTGTATAGGAGAGTATTTAAAAAGAAAAGAAAGAAAAGTTTTATTTTGAAGTACAATCAAAACACTGGTATATACAAATATTAAGAGTTACGGTACTACATGCTGGGTGGGATGTTAAGGGATGAGTGTCTAGGAACAAGTTGGGACTGGGGCTAAAGCTGAGACATATGTGTATAAGAGAAGGGTAGTTCCGGGAATTAGGATGGAGGTCTTGAAGGGATGCGGTTGCTTACTTAAAAATAACAGGAACCATCAGTGACTTCCATAAAGTCACGAGGCAGGTATACAGTTCTGCTCAACCCCCTTCTACTTGTTCTTAGCATTATAAAACTGATGATTCGCTGGAAACACGCGAGGGGGTGCATCATCTGCCCCTTTAATCTGAACATATAACGACACCGTTAGTCACGCCAAAAGGTATCCTGCAGAACTGGTAAAGTCTCCCATCAGCCTCAAAAGGAGTATATGGCCTCTTATGTTCCACAATGGGAACCTGGTGATAGACAGACTTAAGCTCCACACTACTGTATATTCTGTATTTAGGAGCACGATTGACTATATCGTCAATCCTCAGAAGAGGGTATGTATCATCTAATAGCTTGAATCTGTTGATGGTTTCAGAGTAATCGACTACCATTCGCTTTTTGGAATTCTCGTTGTTGACTGGTAGGACTTGGGCCATGAAGAACGCTATTTATACTTCTCCATCATTTAAAAGACAATTTACTTCTTCTATAAAGTTTCTGTCAGCTTCAGAATACCTCCTGTACTTTTTGGCCACGGGTCTTAGGAGCCAAAGATAAAGTTTTTTTTTTTTACAAGATAAGGAATCTGTATTTCTGTATATTTGCAGTAACCTTACAAACTAACTTAAACTATATTTACAAAATTATCAATGCATTGTATCTATTTATGATTTCTTAAGAACTAATTAATCTAAATTTTCAAAGGGGGGCGCTTCCCCTTCCCCTTAAATCTGAGCATATAACTCTTATAAACTAACTATATTCTTTTCAATCCTAACTTAAACTATATGTACAGTACCTCGTCTCCGTCCGGCGGTACATCGTAGTCTTCGAGCGAGCCTTCTCCTCCTAGATTGATGGAAAGAAGGAAACCAGATTTACTATTGCCGATTCTATCCCACAGATTGTGATGGGAGCTCTAACCTCTCCAAACGTTAGTTCGACACTACTATGTTCCCCCATTATGTCATGTTATTGTATTGTTACTCCTAAATCTTATGCAAGAAGAGGTTAAATTTTCATCAGATATGTTAACAGAAAATATTGCACCTTACAATGTGTCTTACAATGACCTTACATCAGGTCTGGAGAGGAAAAAGTGCTGGATGCCAATCAGCATGAGTCATGATGGAAAATCCCTTTATCGTACAACAGCTCTTCAATACACTTTATATTATATATAACAATAATGATGACTATAATAGTTTATTATAACCCTAATAAATCTGAGGAAATTTAACATTAGCTTTGTAGGACTTTGTTGTTTTTTAATCGATTCAACCATTGTTATTATTAACCATTCAGCCATGTTTTTTGGCTTCAAATCCTTAGATGTAAAGGTATTTCTATTTCACTCTGTAAATAGAAGTAGGTCGCTCCCATAATATATCCACCCTTCCTGTCCTTTATGAGAGTCATAGTGCAAAAACTCGAAAAGATTGCGAACAAAAAACTCTCTTGAAATTCAAATTAATTCATTTCCAATGTATGCATAATAAAAATAATCTGTTTCTAAAATGCAATACTTTTATTGTAAAACAGCAAAAAAAAACTGACGTCACCTATCTTGGTTATGAATCAAATCTTGATTAAAGAACATATACATTTTAGGGAAAAAATGTAAATAAAAAACCTAACAACAAAAACTAAAAATGATATTGAGTAGGTGGCAATAGAAAAACATTTCTTCATAATACAGTATGCCCTAAGCCCATATACTCGTATTTGGGTAATTTACCTTTAGTTATTGCTTTTAAAATATCTAGATTATAATAAACATTGGATACTTCTTGAAACCTATAAGTATATAATAAATTTAAAGTATACCTTGGTTTGTCAACTTTTAACTTGTTAGGACAAATGGTGAAGTGTAATAAGTGACAATGTACACGTTCAGTGTAATAGTTTGATAGGGCTGAGTTAACCAAATATAGTAAAATATTAGTTGCTATGCAATTTCAAATCCGTAAGTGAGTTTAAAGGAATGTATATGCATTTTTATGCCTTGAAGAGATTGAGGTGAACAAAGCCCTATTCAATCATGGTCCGAGTATAAAAATATTTGATGTCAGCAGACAAAAAGGGCTCAGCCACGACTACATAGTTTCCCTTTGAGTTATTTATGTGATCCATTGATTATCGACTAACGCTAAGATTATACTCAAATTTAAAATTTTGTGAACTAAAGAAAGTAAAACAGCGTCAAATTTAATTGCAAATATAATAAATATTGAAACATCTATTATTTCTAGCTCCAAAAAGAAAGGCTTTACTTTCAAACAGCTATGCGAAAATCGTGTTTCCTCGGTCAGTACGTATGTTGGATCTTACACGATCATTTGAATTGGCATTACTTTTAATCAGTAGGTTGAAAAGTAATGAAGGAGTAATGATGAAAGACTTATGAAGGTATGGCATTATCACTGATCGTGTAAGGTCCACTTGATACTGAAATTGCGCTCAATAATTGGCCAAATCGACCTGAAATTTGGAAGCAACATATATAATATATATATAAACATGAACAACCGGATGTAAATGTTTTTTTAAGTTTTAATAACGGAAATTATGCGAGAAAAATGGTGGAACATGAAAACTCAGTATCCTATTTTTAACTATTAGTTAATATTACCATTTCTCAAGACACAGCTCACCAGCTGTTTGAGATTTAATGGAGGGTTTCTGTAATTAATAACACATTATAATTTCCAAAAAAAAAGTTTTGTGAGGCAACAACATGACAAATTCTGTTAACTGGTTATAACGTTTTAAATTTATCTTTTGGTACATTTTTTTTATCAATATTGTGTAGAATTTATAACTTACAGTGCGAATATAATGTGCCTGCTTCATAAGATTTCTATTTATGCAGCGATGAGCTTTAGACAATCGAGTCATTTATATGAATGGTCTTAGCAAATTAAAAACTCCATTTCCACAGATTTTTCTGTTTAACGTTTGAAACTAAGCTTTCCGGGTTATTTCTAAGCAATTTTAAGCTGTAAACCTTAGTATTTTTTTTTTTTTAGTAACACAAGCCTATATTTCGTCAAACTTAATTCAAAACTTGTTGTTTTCCAAAAACAAGTTTTTGTGTTACAAAAACCTTCCAGCTGTATTTAAATGTGAATGTAACGCTCTGGATATTGTTGAGCATTGATAGGCAATCAGTTGCAATGGAAAGTTCAGCGACCTCCGGAACCAGTCGCAGCGGTGGGAGGTCGTCTGAAGGGTACGGGTCTGCATTGAAGCTACCAACGGACCAACGCTTGTCCGTATTGGCGATAAGGCTTCATTCTGTTTAAAATGTACGTTTATTCTTTAACTCCAAGTCTATCGTCTGTCTGTCTGTCTGAGTGATCATCTAGGATAGAAAAAAATCTTTATTCTGGTACCACATCCCCTACGAATAAAAACAATGTACAAATATATATATATACATAAAACAACTTTATTATGATAAAATTACAATCTGCCTCATTGGGCAATAAGTAATTATGATAAATGTTTTCATTCATACCATATTTACAATTCATGATTCAATCGCACATTCATACAATATTTACAAACAGCCCAGGGGCCCCCCAATTCCACATGGTTGTTGCCTCCCTCGCATGCTAAAGAGGAAGCGGAGTCTTGGGAAGTCCCCCATGCTCCTCCGCCAGCCACGTCACCGGATACGAGCCAATGGAGGTGACGAAGAGCGCGAGAGCCACATACGCTCAGGACATGATTGGAGAAACTGGCCATTGCCAGGACTCCCACTGTCACGGATTTATAGCTGGTCACGAGGCCGTTTCAGTCTCCGAGGAGGATTATAGGGATGAGTGGAGCAGTGCAATGACTGTGCTACGGGATTAGGGTGGTTGGATAGGTTACTATGGAATTTCATGAACTTGGAAGGGATGAGTAATGTACAAATAAATAAATCCAAATCCGTTCAATAAAGAAACAATAAATCACATAGGGAGACAAAATAAAAGGTTAATACCGCAAACTAAAAAATGTCATCCAAGCATTTGTTTTAAATACAAAATAAGAAAAAGCATGTAATGCACAATTAACTTAAAAGAAGAAAAAAAAAAGAGAAGAATATAATAATAATAATATAAATAAATATTAGTTCTTACTATTTTAGAAGGCCTACGATTGCGTCCGTAAAATAATTCAGTCGCTTTGAAATTTTACAAGTTAATTTAACAATCCCTTGGACTAGGCTGTATATGTTTTAGTCAAGATTTAATAAAGGGGAAAATAGACAAAAAAAATTTAATTGACCCGCTTTTCTCGAGCTGGTTTTTTAAGGTCACTAGAAGCTTTTAAGGTTTTCTTCTTTTTCTTTTTTCCCCTTTTGTGTCTAAGGGCATATTAAAAACAGTTAAGCAAAAATTAATTAATGATATTCTACGAAATAAAGTTTCTTAGTAAGGCATTTGGTGTCAATCTAACCTATTTCAATTGGCTATTTTTTAATATTTCTGTTATATAAATTTGTTTATCTTTTTAAAATGACCTGTTTTACGTAATTAATACTAAGTAGTTGTTTCATAAGTTTTTTTTTTTTAACTTACAATATTATTTGTACACTTTCTATGTCCTTTGTTTCGTCTATAAGTATACTAAAATACAATTTAGCTGATGCAATACAAGATGACTCGATGAATACGTCAATCCCATATTTATTCGTCACTTTCTACCTCATTGATTTCGTATTTATTTAAAAAGTGAATAATTCGTAATTGAAGGATAAAATAATTTAGCCCATAAAAAAACCAAAAAAAAAACCCTTTCAATGTGAAATAAACCTGCAAGCCCACTGATTCAAACCAACTGAAAGGAATTCTAATCATAAGTCATATATTGACAAAACAAAAAATTCACCTGTTGATGTTAAATGTTTAAGATAAAATTTATAACAGTATTTGCAAATTAATTCCTTTTAAACCTCATCTATCCTCTACCCAATCGAAATAATTTTGATAACATATTTATTCCAATCGGTTTTACTGTCTACTTAAATATTAAGTTTTATGAAATTGAAAACGGCTAGATGTTTTAAAGGGTCAGAAAAAAATGCAAAAAAACTTTCCAATAACTTTGCATTTATTACCCACATCTTGATTATAAAAACAAAACCATAGATCAGGAATTGTGACTAGGCAGAAGTCATCACCCTCAAATTAAAGTAGACCCTCCTCCATTGGGCTTGAAACACTGGGGGGGGGGGCAGATACACCATTGGAAACCGGAGGGTTTTAGGATTCTGAACAGCTAACAAATAAACTCGTTTGAATACGGTCTCGTCTAGAAAATAAGCGATAAAAATAGAAATCCACTTTGATGTGCGCTCAGTAAAAATCACATTTACACTATATAAGGGCTGACAGATTTGGATCTTTGCCATTCTGATTTTAGTCTTGACATTTCTGCATTCAACATAAAAATATTTGTTCCGTGCTTGCATTTTAACAATATGTCTTATCGTTACTATAATTTATATTTTATAATCATTTGTATGTGAGTGGACAGTGGACAGTTAATTCTATCTATAAATTTAATTTAATATTTTATTGCTGTATGGTTTCATTTAGCTATTAGATTTTAATTGTTTTGCCCGTTTTCAACATAATTAAACATCAACATATAATAAAAAAAATTAAATGACAAACACGTTAATATGAAAAAAAAAACAATTAAAATCGGCAATTTATAAATTTTGATTCTTAAAACTTTATTTTATTGGAATATCTTTGAAATTGTTTTCACGTTGCCACCTTTAACGAGTCCTAACAACCTTTAACAATGACGAATAAACCATAACTTTAATAAATCTTAAAATTGCTTTTCCTTGTCCTATCACAAAGAGCCCTGGGGGAGTGTTAAGCCCTCCAATATTCTTCGCATCCAATCCCTGCAATTCAGAATCATCCGCGAGATAGCCAATGCTCCCTTCTGCATCAGCAACTGTACCCTCGACGCCGATCTCAACATTCCAGCCACCTCCCGCTACCAGACATTCCATTCTAATCTGTCGCTGCTAAACCATTGTACAGTTTGCATGTAAGCATTTCAACATATAATAACGTATAATAACAATCATCTTTTGAACTGGGGCTTTGAACTATTCAGCATATTCGAGATCTTGTGGAATGTCCTTTAAAAATTCCAGATGGAATCATGCAACTGTAGAACATATAACCCAACGGACGAAAGACAATCCCCCATTCTACCCAATGAATGAAAGCAGAGCTTCGAAAGTTATGTAATGCTAAGAATATTATAATACTAATATTATATATAATGCTAAAAGTAGAAGCAAGCCCCTTGTAGTGTACGAGGGTGGTCTGAAAAGTTTCCGACCTAACAAAGATACAAGACGTTTTTTCAGAAATTTTTTTTATTATTTTTCAACATAGTCTCCTTGTAGCTCTACACACTTCTCCCAGCGATGCTCCCATCTCTGTAACCCGTCCAAATAGTACTTGGCGTTTTTCTCTGCAAAATAATCGTTCACGAAGGTGATTGCCTCTTCATTTGACGAAAATCTCTGTCCTCCGAGCGCAATTTTTAGATGAGGGAACAAAAAGAAGTCGCTTGGGGCTAGATCTGGTGAGTAGGGTGGATGGTCAAGCAGTTCAAACCGTAATTCATAGATTTTCGCCATGGCAACCGCTGAGGTGTGAGACGGGGCGTTGTCTTGGTGAAACAGGATTTTATTTTTCTGCAAATGTGGCCGTTTTTCCGCAAGTTCTGCCTTCAGCTTGTCAAGTAACGATGCATAGTATGCTCCTGTAATGGTTTTTCCTTTTTAAAGATAATTGATTAAAATAACTCCATGACTATCCCAAAAAACAATCGCCATCACTTTCCCAGCCGAAAAAACAGTTTTTTGCTTTTTTGGGAGCCGGTTCCCCCTTTGCAGTCCACTGTTTGGACTGTATCTTTGTTTCGGGCTTATAATGGTGTATTCTAGTTTCAACAGTAATTAATCGGCGCCAAAACTTGGATTTATTGCGCCTAAACTGCGCCATCAAAGCGTTGGAAATGTTCATTCGAACACGTTTTTGGTCTAACGTGAGCAAACGCGGCACCCAACGCGCGGACAGCTTTCCCATCTCTAAATGTTGATTTAATATGTGACAAACACGTTCTTTTGACATGTTCATAACCTCTGCTGTGCTGTCTCTCTCACTTTAATTCGGCGGTCGTCTACCACCATTTGGTGAACTTTGGCGATGTTTTCGTCGGTAGTTGCAGTTTTTGGACGTCCCGAACGTTCATCGTCTCCCAAGCTCTTACGACCACGTTTAAATTCAGCTGCCCAAAATTTCACTGTGGTAAATGATGGTGTAGAGTCCCCATACACAGAATCCAACTCATCTTTGATTTACGTAGGCGTATTGCCTTTCAAAAACAAATATTTAATGACAGCTCGATACTCGATTTTGTCCATTTTCATAAAAACACTCACATCGGCTCACTCAAACGACTTCTACACAACAACTGCGCGTCCAAAATGGCTGAAACTTTGGTGAGTAACTGCCAATAGATGAACAACGAAATTCACTAGCTTTTATTTACGACTGCTGCTATCTTCATGTTGAGGTTGGAAACTTTTCAGCCCACCCTCGTATACCTGCCTCGTGACTTCATGGAAGTCACTGATGGTTCCTGTTATTTTTAAGTAAGCAACCGCATCCCTCCGAGACCTAGCTCCCTATTCCCGGAATTACCCTTTTCTTATACATATATGTCTCAGCTTTAGCCCCAGACCCCACTTGTTCCTAGACATTCCACCCAGTATGTAGTAACGTAACTCTTAATATTTGTATATACCAGTGTTTTGCTAGTACTTCATAATAAAGCTTTTCTTTCATTTCTTTTGAAATACTCTCCTCTACAAAGATTATTTAACTGAAGATTGATAGAAGAGTAATAGACTACGAGCTAAATAGGATTGTTTAGAACAGGAAGGAGGTAGGAGGGGAAGCTGTCGGATAATCGGGGTCCCCCACCACCCGCCAGCCTACGTGACGTTTGACTCACCCTCTGCCAAACTGGTTTACGATCACTCTCCGTTGGCCTCTTGACGTCTTCGTACCGCCTGTAAGAGTGAAGTAAGTATTTTTAACTCAATTTAACTCCAGCTCGAAGTAACGTTTGCTCCTCAAACCCATCCACGTCTCATTAGGACTGTACGGCTTGTAGCCTTGACCCCGCTTCAAAGCAAGTTTAAATAACTTCCCAGAGCTAATATTAGAATTTTAAGCTCGATTCCAACTACTAGACTTGATGGTATAGCGTTTTTTTAAATATATATAAACATTAAATAACTAAAAAACAAATACTCAACTCAAGTAGTCGTTTGTTCGGGCGTAACCCGGTCCTATGACCTTGAGATGATAGCACTAGTTTGACGTGTGACGACTCTGTTTCACAACCATTGACCAAAATAAAGTGGTAGGCTTAAATTCTATGTTGTAATAGCAAGACTATTATGATTAATCCCAGTCGGGTTCAAAGTGCTCATGTCTTTATCAAAGATAGCGTTTTTTTTTTTCTATTCATTTTTAATGATAAATCTTTTATCACCAATTAACTGATAACCTGTACTTGACATTTACTTTTTAACATTGATATATTGTAATAAAATATCATCTAATAAGAAACAATGCCTATCCCTCTTGTAATTAAACATACTTTGCATAGAATAAAAAAAACTTTTCTAATTAGTTCCCTTCTTGTATTAGTAGTCATGAAACCAGTTTTCATGACCCCCATCCTTAAGGTTATACCGGTAGAACTAGTTTGCCAAATAAATGCCCTCAGAAGGGAACAGAATTTTTAGAATACAAATAGAATTCGTTTAGTGTATTAGCTTTTATTTAAAATGTATTACAGTTATTCTTCTCATTACTGTCTTCCCTCGAATTATTCAAACAAGAACCAAAATGATGTATTTTCATCAGCTTGGCCATTAGAACTAACGCCCAGTTTTGAAATAATCTATTCGTGACATTGTCGAGTTTTAAAAATTAACAGTGTATTTATTAGGGTACTAGTGGACTAGGATATAAATACTAAAATATGTCCTAAGTTTACTTATAATTTATACTTGTGTCATTTTACAAATCTTCGTTTTCAGGTAGTAAGCATGTCTAAGATTGGAATTAACGGATTTGGGAGAATCGGCCGTCTCGTTCTGCGTAATGCAGTCGAAAGTGGTGCACAGGTATTGCAAAACTAATTGTAGAATTAACGAGTACAATACAAAAATTTAGTGGTTTAATTTATAAATATTACTTTTTCCCTTAATGGACATTGAGTTTTATGTTACTTCTGTAAAAAAAATATGTTGGTGGCTCCCACCCAATAGCATCTACCATTCGCCTTTCCTGTCCTAAATGGGAGTACATGAATAAACATAGAAAAACTGATTTTATGTCGAAGAAAAGCCCTGTTTAAGAGCTTCCTTCACGTAAATATAAAATTAAAGGTATTTAAAATCTGTTAATGAAATTGACTGTGGCAAAGAAAGAAGGATAGGAATATTATCAAAGCAAAATCATAGATATTTACAAAACAATTCCAGAGAGACCTACCTAATTATAAGTAATAATAGCTTTATTTGGAAGAACAGTTTTTGATGAATATTAAAATGGGACCTAAATTGCCAATTATAAAGTAAAAGAATAATTAAATAAATCCCGCCACTTTGTTAGATTAAAATCTGACCATGAAATGATCACTAACAAAAATTTTGGTAAAGAACCATTAGATTACATGAAGAGTTTATTAATCACTTACATAGTTACTTCTGTTATTCCTTCTCTTCATAACAATTCAAATATTCAAATGGAAATATGTAGTTTTTATGTGACCTGCTCGAAAATTAACCCTTTTTTTTTTTTACTGTTATGTTAAGTAGTTTAGAGTTTGGATTGTATATCGGATCAAATAGAAAGTAGATTTATTATTGATTCGATTTCTTTCAAAAGAAATATTCTAAGAAACTAATAAATCTTGTTTGCTTTTGTTGGTTTCCTATTCTATCTACGGCATTTGTTTGATGATGAATGTCTTATTGTATAGAGCTGTATTGTGTCTTGACTCTGATATGACAAATTACTCACAGGACTGCACTTAATCATTTATTTTGTTTAAATTTTTCATTTTATTTTTCTATGCACAGGGTCAAGCACCTATTTAAAATTTATATACCAATAATTACAATTATTTACAAGTTGTATAATATTCAAATTTTATCAGGACGAGTCGTGTTTGCGTTTGTATCCTTGTATTATTTTTTCCCCGTCTTCCAATATAATTTGTTATATGGATATTGTATCATATAATGAAGCATGAAGAAGTAATTTTAATAGATCATTTCATGACAAAAATAATGAAATAACAATTTAATCTGGTGAAAATTTCCATTAATTTATGCTACATATTTTTTTTTTTATTATTATATTATACAGAATTGTATCAGTGGTGCCAGAAATACAACAGTTGTCTTAAGCTATAAGGGTAGTTTTTGTAGCCTTCAATTGTGAATTGAATTGAAAACTGTTAAAAAAATCGTGGCATAAATCTAAGTATTAAGTATACTGTACTTTAATTTGTGCATGGCCAAAGCATTGTTAAAGTGTCGATTCAGAAATTAAGTTCAGGGCCTTAATGGCATAAAGTCTATTTCATAAACAAGCCGAATGAAGAACTATTTCAAGAAATATATTCCCATTGTTTTTTTCATAATACCACTATAAAAAATATATTATCAAAGTTTTATTGTTGAGATATTGACATTTGTTTAAACCCTTGTATCTGTTTTTTAAGGTTGTTGCTGTTAATGACCCCTTCATTAATGTAGAGTACATGGTATATATGTTTAAATATGACTCAACTCATGGTCGTTTCAAAGGTCAGGTCTCATATTCAGGACAAAACCTCCTTGTCAATGGTAATTATATTTTATTTATTATTAATTTTTTTGGTTCTGGATTGACTCAACTATAATTAAGCATGATATTGTAATAATTGATGTATATGAGTTACTGACCCTCTTTATGGTGATACTGCTTATTTATTTAGATTTTTAAATGAGCAAAATGTCTAGTAATTTAGGCTTATCTTTATGAAGATATTTTTAGGGTTTTGTTTGTTTTTTTTACAGAAAGCAGAAACTCCTATGCTTTCGCCCCTGTTTGTCTGTCTGTTCACATCATTGTGAATCCCCCTCTTTGACAGAGACATAAAGTTTTGCTTTGCTGTTTCATTTGGTGTATCTTAAGTCTTACACTGCTTATGCCAAGTGTCATTGATTAATTAATTAATATCTTGATAATAAAAAAAAAATCTATAGTTTTGACTAGGTTATCAAATTGAACATATTGGGTTCCTAATTAATATATGTTAATTAATATGTAATAGATGAATGAATGTAGTATAATTACATAAAGTCATGACTTATACACATGCATGATTTGTGTGGTAATTCCATTTGATGCCTAGGTTATGCTAAAAACGAAAGTGATGCCATTAATTTTTAAATATGTGGTTTTGATAGCTATTAAAAAACTTATCATGTTCCCTTATGTATCAAATAATAGGTGTTGATATTCTGATTAATATTCTTATTTCAATTAACAAGTACATTCATAATAATGTTCTATTTAAATATAAATAGGCAAAGAGATCCGTGTCTTCCAAGAAAGAGACCCAGGTAACATTCCATGGGGTGATGCTGGCGTAGAGTACGTTGTTGAAGCAACTGGAGTTTTTACCACCATTGAAAAGTGCAAGGTTTGTCGCCATACCATTATATTTATTTATTTTCAAATGTTTACGTGGAACAAAATTATTACTAAGATGATTTTGAAAATATTTTATAGCCTCACTTGAAAAATGGTGCTAAGAAAGTAGTCATCACTGCACCTTCTGCAGATGCACCGATGTTCGTCTGTGGAGTTAACCTTGACGCATACAAACCGAACATGGAAGTTGTTTCAAATGCATCTTGCACGACTAACTGTCTGGCTCCTCTGGCTAAAGTTATCCACGACAATTTTGGAATCGAGGAAGGTCTTATGACAACAGTACATGCTGTTACAGCAACTCAGAAAACTGTTGATGGACCGTCCGGCAAGGTAAGCATCACAATCGTACTGTTATTCAATCATTACTTAAATTAAACTACTGTTGGGTAGTTAAAAATATTTTTCAAGGACAGTTAAACAAAAAATAATTATTTCCAAGTACTTCGTAATATATATGTCAATACATTAAGTGACAACTTAATGTTAAACATTTTTTTGCGACTTTCTACACATTCTCTGTAGAACACCTGATTTTTAAAAATCACATTGTTTTTCTGATAAAATGTTGAAATATTTCTTGAAATTTTGGGACATTGCAGTTAAAAACACCAGAACTGTTTAAAAAGGTAGTTTAATTAGTTTAGAAAAAATTATGTGAAATAATTAAATAACTTTTCTGGAAATTCGTAGTTACAAAGATATAACCAATATTTGAATATCTAACGATTGATTTTATTTAGTTTTTATCTTGGTAATACTCTAGGCTAGTTTTACTAAGTTAAAAAAATTCTTGAGAGAACTAAATAATTTTAGTTACATCTATTACTTAAAAGTCTTTTTGAAAATAAATCAATTAAAAAGGCCTAATTTCATTTTATTACTGTAAGGCAACCATAGAATTACATACATATTTTATTGTCATTTATATAATAGTTATGGAGAGATGGAAGAGGTGCAGCTCAGAATATAATCCCAGCCTCTACTGGCGCTGCGAAGGCTGTTGGTAAAGTCATACCAGCGCTCAATGGAAAGCTTACAGGCATGGCTTTCAGAGTCCCTGTATCAAATGTCTCAGTCGTTGACCTTACTGTTAGGTGAGTCACATATCTAAATTATTTTATGTTAGTAATAATAGTAAAATCTTTATGTATTTGAAAAATTCCTGGGGTTGGTAAAAACGTATTACTTGTCAATAATTAAATGTAAAATTAAAAATATTGTACATTTTCCTGTCGTTATTATATACATATCTGAAGTAAGCATTCCAATGCTTTCCATTCATTCATTTCTGTAATTGTGTCATAATTAATTGTTAAACAGGGGATTCGCACATGAAATGAATTCTAAATTTGCAATCTAAGTTTGCATAATGAATAGAACAATTTTTGCTCACAGCTAGTAGCTGTATGAATAATTGTGATATGTCTTTCATAAATATACAGTTATACTTATTATGTATGTATGATAAATAATTACTATCACATTACCAATGATAAAGGCTCATATTTTTTCAATTAAAAAAAATCAAAGCTTTTAACATTTTCAACATATTACTTTTTAAATTAATTTCTACATCTGTAATTATTTCATTGACTATTAATCTCCTTCCAGTTTCTCCTAACTATTTCATATTGGCCTGTAGATGTTTTGTAGTTAAATTAAAATAACTTGAAACCCATATTTTTTTTCTTTAATGCCAGTTCTGCCATAATTTTGAGATACCTCTGAGTAAATCTTTTTTAAATGTTTGAATGCAACTGAGGAGTTGATCCTATGCCTATTTCAGTGGCCCTGTACTCTCGCCAACCCATGTTAGTTTTCCAACTTTTCTGAAAACAATAATTTGAATTATTTATTAGGTGGTTATATTTGTCAAAGAATTATATATATGTAAATCAAGCCAAAAATAGTTGATTTTTATTGTTTTCTCAGGCTCCAGAAGGATGCTACTTATGATCAAATCAAGCAGAAGGTCAAAGAAGCCGCAGAAGGGCCTTTGAAGGGAATTTTGGCATACACTGATGAACAAGTTGTGTCATCCGACTTCATTGGCAACACTGCCTCATCAACATTTGATGCTGAAGCCGGAATACCGTTGAACAGCAAATTTGTCAAGCTCATCTCATGGTAAGAGGCTAAATTCTGCTGTTGATTATACTTGTAAGAAAGCTTATTTGCATCATTATTCCCCATTTTGACTACAGTTTTGCTGTGTTTGGTGGTGGGGGGGGGGCTTCTTACGTGATCTCGAGAACTTGTAAAACCTGATGAACTTTAAGATCCAAAGATTTACGAGTGATTCCCGCATATCTAACTGTTAATCTTGAGTTGGCCTGTCTGTTGGGCACTAATATTTCTTTGGCTCCTTCCTTTACCAATTATTTTTTTTTAATTTCATTTCTGTCTTTTTTTTTCAGGTATGATAACGAATGTGGTTACTCCATGAGAGTCGTCGATCTTATCAGATACATGCAGACAAAGGATTGAAACTATATCATATTTATATTAAATATAAATATTAAATTCATGTGATTTATACAATTTTTCATAAATGCTTCTTCCTTAGAGTTATGCAAAAATAACAATATTTACACTCCAGAACTGATTCCTGTGTTTTTTTATTGTTACTTGAATAAATTGAAATTGCATATATTTTTTTTTCAATAAAATTTGTATTTTAATGTACAAATAAATGCTCATGTATCCGGCTTTATATATACCCTCTTCACTTTATTATATTTCACAATTTTGATATAGTTTGTTTTTAAAAAAAATCCTGTAACATTACAGCCTATAAAAAACCAAAGGAGGTACCAAGATATTGTTTTTTGAAACATTGGTAGAGAGTGACTTAATAGATATCAAGTGTTATTTAAGCTCGGTAAGCACTTGGATTGAGCTCTGCGGTTGACCCGACTGCCTTCAGGAGGCATGGCATGACTAGTGTGACCCACCCAACTAATTAATGGATCACACTTTCAGCCATTGAATAGTCCAAAGGCTGAATGCCAACAGGAGCAATAGTTACACATGGAAAATCTGTTTGTTATATATTATAATAATATTTATATTCTTACATGCATTATCACAAACCTTAGGTAAAGTTTGTATTTATTAATCTCCCATATATGTACTGTGTGACAGTTAAAATTATAATAATTTGAAACTCCGAATAAACAATAAAACAAATGAAGGTTTGAATTATTTAAATATGCCATGAGCATTAGGAAGAAGTATGTATGTTGAAGGTATAAGACATGCACAATTCCTCCATAACCTCCGAATGTGTTCAACTACTCTGGTTTGGGAACTGGTCACGCTTTTCTTCAATTTCAATAGATGCACCATGGTAGTTTCTAAGTTCCTACCTAACATATCAGCTTGAAACCAATCATACTACATGGTATATTCTATGAATAGCCTATTCTTGAATTTTAACAATAATTAAAGCTATTGTTAACACAAGTAATACGTAAATATAACCGATTTGGTTGACATCTTTTTCATTTTTGGTTATTTGTGGATTAACTTATCCCTTAAGATGAACAATTAACCAGTATTAAGTTTTAAAATTCACCAATGGTTTTCACTTGCATTTAATATTTATTTCCGACCCTTCCACCCCCTCTGGTTTAATTTTCACCATACAGTTCATACTCTTCAAAGTAGATTTTTCCTTACAAAGAAGTGAGGGTAATTGATACATCTCTCATCGAGCTACAATTTTTTTTTTGTTTATGGATATTGTTATCCGTTATTAAGTGCAGTGCGATGGTAAAGAAGGTTTTTATCTACAGCATAGAATTGTAAACATTCCTCCCTGGATTGGCGCATATATCCATAGTGTGCTATGATATGTTTAACTTTAGTGAAACAGGCTAATGTTTATAATTGTACTATGACATAATATACTAATCAGCAAAGCTGAGGAATATAACTTAACAATTTCATGCAGATTAAATCATGCTTAGGGTTTGGTTGGTATTTTTCAAAACTAAAAACTGATGTGTCTGTCTAGCTGTTCTGGTCATTTTAAGTCCCCTGATATTTGTGTAACACAATTGAAGTTTAATAGTCAATTAAAACAAATTGTTTCTATTATATTGAGAAGGGAATCAAATTAAAGTTCAAAAGTTATTATTAAAAGAAAATTCTCTAAATATTATTAATAATAAATCTAATATTGATGAATTAAGTATTGAAGTGAATGAATCAACATTTCTTGAAGTCAATTTGTGTATAGAAAACCAAAATAATGTAAACATGTACCATGACTGGTAGCAAAAATGAGAAATCAAAACGTTACTAATTATTACCAAAGAACAAAGAAAGTCTCTATAATGGATATGAAAATTTTAAATTTTGAGGAAAGGGTTTATAAGGTCATGTTTCAGCAGTGTAACATAACCAAAATTATAGAGGTGCTTAATGGATTAGAAAGATTTAATGTCAATAATTGACATGCAGCACTATCTATTAATTACGTTTGGAACTAACTTTTAAAAAAATGCAAATTAATTGCAGTGCTATCTGTTGAGTAGAAAGAGAAGTAGCTCCAGCACAGAGAGAGAGAGTAAATATTTAGAATGAGAGAGAAGTATTTCGGTAAAAAAATTGACATGCAACACCATCTGTTGGCGAACAATAGTAACTAAACAGCAATATTTGGCATTTTTACTGCACCGTGGTGTTATCTATTGAGTATCAAACGAACTAAGTACTAGTTATTAACTAAATTGGCATGCAGCGCTACCTGTTGGCAGATAGTTAAAACTAAACAGCAATATTTGGCATTTTTGCTGCACTGTAGCGCATTCTGTTGAGCAATAGGAGAACTAGCTGCCACTGGCAGGGCCGGTATTTCTCGTCAGAAATTTTTATTTAGTATCAGGTCTTCAGGACCCTGTAGGAGCTAACTACTCCAAAAGTGGAAGGAGAACTAAGCCTGGTACTGACCGGAGATGTGAGCTCCTGCGGGATCCTGAAGACCTGATACTAAATAAAATTTTCTGACGAGAAATACCGGCCCTGCCAGTGGCAGTTAGTTCTTCTATTGCTCAACAGAATGCGCCACGGTGTAATAGAAATGCCAAATATTGCGGTTTAGTTTTTATTATCGTCCACAGATGGTGCTGCATGTCAATTTATTTACCGAAATACTTTTCCTGCTCTCTCTGTACTCTAGCTAGTTCTCTTTTAACTCAACAGATGGCAATGCACTAGATTTCCTAATTTTTAGAAGTTATTTCCAAATGTAACCAATAGGTAGTGTTGCACGTCAATTATTTACATTAAATCATCTCGACCCGCGAAATTTAAAAACAGGAGGACGAAATGTATCACTCAATCAGAAAATAACTTATTTGTTTGTAAAGTTTTGTTTTTATAATTTATGTGGTTTATAAAATAGGTTTTTAACGTGTAGCATGAAGTATTTGTAAATTGAAATATGTTCTTTAGGTGATCTACATAATAATACTTGGAAGTTTTGCTTACACGTAACTAATATTAAAATATGAATTAAATGATGTTTAATTAAGTTAACCAACATATTCAAGTTTTGGATTATTTCCCTGAGTTCAAAGCTCCTAACAGTTTACTCTTTAAGTTTGAAATGTTCGCAGTTCTTCATACATAAAATCAGACTAAATATATATAAGTGAGAAACTCCAATTAATACTTTTTAATCCATTTAGCTTCTTTATAAAATATCAGAAGTATTAAATATTTTTGAAACACAGTTTACTATGATAAGTAAGTAAACTTACATGAGTTTTGTGATGATCTAAATTATCTATGAAAGTTTTACGATTTATTTATTTTTTATACATCAGAATAAGTTAGTTTCATGTATATAATGTAGTATATAAAGATTGAATCAGTTTTTCATTGTTTAACTATGTTTTTACTTACCATCCTATTTATCCAAGTAATTTATTTTTTATTCATTATGATAATTATATGTTAACTCCTATATTCGATGAACTTGATATTAAAATAAGATTACACATCCATTATTTATTCTAAATTATTCCTGAACTAAAAGTTGTTGTTTTTTTCTGAAGTTAAGAGATGGATCAACTTCTGTCTTCTTATTTTTATCTCATACTTTCAAGAGTATTAAATTTTCTTCAATAACCAATTAGACACAAAAAGATTTTATTGAAAATCCATTTTCTTTAAGACTAATAAACCTCTTGATATATCACATTTACGGCTTATTGTTATTGTTTATCAACCAGATAACCTTCCATTGATCAACACAAAATTCTTTTACGAGAAGAAATGGGACAGATTGTTGTTAAAATATTCATTGGTAACTTGTTATATTAAATTTTGTTTTAATCTAATTGAATGCCTATATAGTGAGCATGACAAATAATCAAGGTCAGGTTGTTATTATTTGTCCTGAATCAGCATCCAATAGTTTTTTTCATTAACGTAAAGTTAATCTACTGTATTCTGGATAGATTTCTCATTACAATAGCATGAGGTAACCATTATGGTAAGTGAGCTAGTACTGAAGATCACCCTCACCAGCTTCAATCATATTGAGAAGGGCTTAAATTAAAGCTCTCAAGGTCTTTACTAAAAATATTTACTAGGGCAATATATTTTTAAAAAGATTGGCATAAAGCAACTCCCTAATTTTATTAACAAACATTATATTTGCAGAATGAACTCAATGTAGCTCAAATGAAAAAAAAATCAGTAAATGACAGTATATTGACTTCATAATTAAGATGGCTTGTTTCCATTTGTCAGGAAAATACTGCAATCTTATACAAGAGTTGTATAAGTTTGCGAGTTGTACTATCCCTCTCCTCGGCATTTGTTTGAGCAGAACTGTTTGTATCCCGTTGTGCCCTGGTGCTCGGTCGAATAATTTAAAAACATTTTTTATGTGGATGTAGATTCATCCCCTATCAACTCTTGCAGGATGTTGGGTAGGGAATAAACGTTTATTAATCAGCCATGTGCTAAGCAATCAGCGAGAAAGTGTTGATTTACTAATACCATATAATTCTAGGTTGCAGTTTATTCAGTTTCTCAAAATTAGGATTCGTTAGTTTTATTTAACATCAGAAACCCTTGTGTTTCATGTGTCCTGACGAAATATTATTATTTAATATCATAAAAAAGTAAATATTTTTCTATTACAATGTGTAGGATAACAAATTAAAGACCTCAACCTCTTAACCAACAATATGTAATTTTTGTTTTTTATTTTTTAACTGAATTTACACAAAGCCATTTCTTAAAAACGTCATTAAAACAGTGTTCACAACTTCAACTCATTCCTTGTTTTACATAGAGATATTTTAGCTAAAATTATAATCACCCCATTGTATTATTCTAATATTTTCTTATTACTCTTAATAATAATCATTATATTTTACTTATATATAAAAAAAACTTTATCTTTTAAACTTTTATAACTTTATCTCAGGGTTCTGTTAATTATTTTAGGAAACTTTTGGCAAAAGGAATATTGATTTTATTATTACAAACATTTACAGCTAAAAATTGACATACAAACATAATCACGTACTTAAAATTTCGTATTACACTGGCCAGTGCTTCTTCGCGTTGGTATCCTCGTTGTTCATATCACTCATGCTTATTCTGACTTGTCTTCATGATGATTGAAATTAAAGTTCTCGCATCTGTTGATAAATGAAAAAGGACTATCAGGTGCCAGCTTGGGTACGCCACCTCGTCTAACTGTGTCTGCCCCACGACTCACCACTCAGGAGGTTCATCCCTCACTGCTCGACGACTTTCAGGAGGTTCACTTCCTGTCCGATACCTTCTTGTCCTTCAATCTCAATTTTTTCTGAGATTTTTTACATAAGCACCATTTAAAAATATCATAACATTATATTACAATGTGTTGTATTAAATTAATTATTTATAAATTTAAAAAAAAATTATTTTTCAACTGAAATAACACAAAGCCATTAAAATTGTGTTCATAACTTGAGCTCGACAGGTGATATTTTGGTGGTTCCATTTGATGCCTCGAAGATGCTAAAAATAAAAGCAATCCTATAAAAAATATAGTCTCAATCATATAGTTTATGAGTAATGGCAAAATATTTTATTTCCTAGTATAAACTACTAAATGTGTATGGCAATAAAAATAAAAACACAAAAAATCTGTCAAGAGGGAGTAATTAGTAAGATCAACGAAACCCTTAATTGTGTGATATTGCTCACTTCACTAAAATGTTTAAGTTAACCGTTCATTGAGATTTTGATTTAATCAAGGAGTCAGTCTGATTGGTTATAATATTCACGTTATTTACATGGTAAAGTATTCAATCAAAATTTAAACTAATACTTTAATCAAATTTAAACTAAATAGAAAAATAACTTTCAAGTAAAAATTCAAATTAGATGTCACTTTCTTGATGGGAGTTTGCTGAAATAGTATATGGTGTAACTCATTCATTTATGGTCAAATTCCAGGGCGAAACGTTTACAGTTTTTAATATTTGATAATAATATCCTTAAATAAATAAATATAATTCCTAGTGATGAGTGATGTACCAATCATCCGAGACGCTCTAGTGTGAGGAAAAATCTACCAGGATTGAGAGATATTTAAAGGCTGGTATAATATAAATGATTTAATTTGAAATTATTAAGTTTATTATTACTAATAATTAAAAGCAAAACAAAAAAATCTCAGTTGTTTATTTTTTTTCCTGATAGATGTCATTCTGTAACTCTTTTTGTGGCCTGTAGAGACCGTTCTACCGACTTCCTTACAGCCCGGTAGATGTCACAGCTGTCGGAACCGTTGGAGCTATTAAATTTGTTTTCCATTCCGTTCTGTTCCAAGCCTGGAGCTAGTACTCCTGGAACGGCTCCGCCCGGAATGTAGCAGGCCTAGTAGGGTGCAATAAATTAATCGGGGCTCGTGTGTAGCTGTTTTTTAATATGTGGTGAAATATAATATTAATAATAACGATACGGTTATAGTTTTAACTGCATTGGGGCCCTCTCGACTGTTTGTAATTATAACGAAAATACAAAAAAGTGAGTCCTTTTTAGGGACTGGGATTATTCCTATAGTTTCCATGAGTAAAACAAAGAGGTCTATGAGTGCCTCATTACCCTTGTTCCTCTTTCCTCCTGTTAGCCTCATCCAGTTGTCCCTGGGTAGTTGCCTGTCTTGGTACCTTGTGGGTTCCAATTAGAATTGAATATAAAAAAAAAAAAGTCTTGATAGAACCATGTCCCCTATGAAAAACAACATAGTACGTAGAAATAAAGCCAACTCTGGTTAATAAAACATATATGGAATACCAAAAGAAAAATAAATACATGAATTGTTTCAAAATAAAGAAAAATGAAAATAGGTGAGTTTATGCTGAGTCCTGAAGTCAAATCTTACGAAACCGTTCATGACATGCTTCAATCTGTTCAACCACCATGGTCAAAATAAGGAAATGAGAGAGTTTAAGTGTAGGCTGGGTAAGGAGATGATGAGACAGATGAAATAGCACAAGAAGGGAGTTTAATCACAACTAAGTTGTTAACAGAGGAACAGAAAGTGATAATATGATCATTTGGAACTAGAACCTGTAACAATAGGCTCTAGTTTTTACCGTATTTAAGCTTAGTTTAATAAGATTTTCACAGACACTTATCTGATCCAGGTCTTCTTGAATCTTGACAAACACAGGCAATAAATCGGATGGGTAAAAGGATAAATATATTTTCAACGTAAATGTGAAGGGGACAATGACGAATCGATTTAGACAAACTAAAGAAAGAATCGCATACGATATCTCATGTTGGGTTCGCCTACTTTGAGTGTCCACTGGTCTCACAATCTCCGCCCTTACAACTTCCATTCATTGCCCGCCTGCAAAGGTAAATCGGTACAACCTGGTCGGATTCCTACAAGTTGTAAAATCCCGTGGAATGCATGAGGTGCCCGCTGGCCTGTTCTGGGAGCATATCATGAACCCATAAAAAGGGGAGCTTAGATCCTATGCCGATTGCGGGAATTAAAGAGGAAAAAAATGAATAGTGGAACGCAGGAAAGACCCCTCCATTTTGAATTATCGATTACAACTTATTTGACCATACATTTAATGCTTTAGCCATTAATTTGTTATAATTTTCCATATGCCTTTTTGACACATCTGTTATTTGTTTATATGGTTGTAATATTTCATGATAATAGAAGACAGTTTTCTTAGATTACAAGATATTTTCACTTCAATGGTCATCCAGTTGGTCACTAAAAGTTTACGTAGAGCCTAATCATTAAAATACATTTGTTCACAGGCATTTATTTAAAGTAAGTGTCCATTCTTAATAAAATAAAGTTTATAACATTTCTTTCAAATGTCATTGTAACTTGCAGTGTGGCTATTTAGAAGAAAACTAATCGTATCAACATTTCTGGTCCCCAGACCTGTTTTAAGATCGAGCGCACGAGGTCATCTTGAGTAAGTACTTACATTAATCTATTTAAAATATGAACTAGTAGTTTCTTCGCTATCAGAGACTGGAGAGTGTGCATGGATTCCCTTGCAGAATGCAAGGTAGTCGTTTTTCTTTTCAAAAGTGGATCAATCACTACTCAAAACTCAGCTTTATCAACTCAACCCTCAGAAGATCTATAATGTCTAAAGTTCTGCATATTTTGTCTCGTGGTTAAGGCTACCTTAAATGTACCGCAAAATAGTTCCAGAGATACAGTTTTGAGGCTCGACAGTAGAAACCCCGTTTTTAATGTCATTCCAGCAGATTTTTGTTTTGGTCAAATTATAGCTAATAATTAACTATTAATATTAAAAGTTAATAACAGCTATTTTTCTGAAGAATATTTTAAAAGTTTTACAAGTTTTCTCATTTGAAATATTGGTTTCATAAAATCTAGGTGCACAAAATTTGCCCGATTTAAGTAATAAAACACTTTCCAGCCTTTGAGAAAATAAAAAAAAATTCTTTTGAATCAGTAGAGAAATTATTAATGTAAAACATGATAACTTTTGAAAATATGATTTTTATCTACATTTAATAATAACTTTAAAATGTAACAGAAAAAATAACAAAAGTTCATTTAAAAAATATCTTGGATTAACTGATTTTGATCCAATTACTTTTTTTTCTCAGCTCTCAAACTTTGAAAATGTAGGCAAGGGAAAAATAAAGGAAAATTTATTTGGGGTGAACGGATCCTTTTTGAAGGTTGGGTGAAGGAATTAAGGAGTGTGGGAGACCTTGGTAGAGGTGTAAATGTTGCGGTGCAGTGGTGAGAGTCCACTGAAGGCTGAGCATAGAGTCTGTCTAGGCATGTAGTGCAGGCTCATTCAGTTGGATAGCAGTGGTGGGTGCCCGTCAGAGGCTTGTTGTTGGCTGGCCAAAGGCCGTAATGTCCAGCATTTGGTCTGCTTTCCCAGATCTAGTGAGTTGCCATCTTGCCGGTAGCGGTGAGGGTTGCAGGTCACGGAATAGGGGGTTTTGGCAGTGTTTCATCGAGTCGAAGAACTTGATGTGTCTTCTTCTGATGGCTTCGGTGAAGGTGGGGACCTCGAACTTTTCGTGGATGTCGGGAGCCTTCATTTCACGGAAAGGGATGTGCCTTAGTGCCGAGCGCAGGATGTTGTTCTTATGGTGCTGGTGTGGAGAAATCGAAAAAACGGAGTCCCAAACAGCAGTGGTGGCCTCAGGACGCTCGATATATCAACAGTTTCAGCCTAAGGAATATAGCCGGGCTTGTGATGAGGTGCTGGAGAGAGTAGTAAGTCTTACGTACTCTTTTCAGCTTCTTCTGCAGATGTGTGCCAAACGTCATGTGTCTGCCTAGGTTGATTCCTGGGTAGCATATGCTATTGGCGAGTTTGCAGTCAGTCCCGTCTAAGTTGAAGCTGGTTGGAATTACTTAAATAGAAAATTCTCAATGGTAATGATGTA
The DNA here is from genome assembly GCA_930367205.1 of Acanthosoma haemorrhoidale. Taxonomy (NCBI): domain Eukaryota; kingdom Metazoa; phylum Arthropoda; class Insecta; order Hemiptera; family Acanthosomatidae; genus Acanthosoma; species Acanthosoma haemorrhoidale. The sequence continues at coordinate 19,974,235 of OV884013.1, read as the reverse complement.
GCTTGGTGACGTAGTGGAGGATCGTCACAGGAAAACTTTGACATACGTCACATTCAAAAGCAAAGATATGGGACATGTCATCATGGGTGAACGAAAAACAGCAACTCTAGTGGAGAAAGTTTACACTGAGTTCATTCATTGAAGATCAGAACATTTTGGCCACGATTTGTTTTAGCACTCCTCTGGAAGTAAATGAAAAACTTATCGGGAAATACGAATAAAACCTTCCTCTTGAAATTGTTAAATCTTTGTTCGGTTGTACCCAATAACTTTCGTTATTTCGAGTTGTTTTGCATCTCTCTCGTCTGACTCTATTATTGTCAAATTAATGACTGATGTTATACATAACTAAAATTGAACTGACAACTGACCATCCCAAATACTAACTAAAAATATCCATTTCCAAGCATCTACTCCAAGATGCTCGACTTTCCTAACTAACCCTACTGCTAATATGGTGTTTAGGCTTTAGTCAGAGGTCTTTTAGTCCTGTCTCTGTATTTGAAATAGTCTCCCTCTTTTATGACTGCCTTTTAGTGGTCTTGATTCCACCTTAGATAAAGTTCCCTTACTTTATTCTGTACCATTTGTTTTGGTAGCTATGGTAGAAAATGAAGTTACCAGCATGCAATAATCATTCTTAGTACCCCCAACTAGAGAATGAGAGGGTGTATGAGGACTGCTAGAGGAGGATTATAATGGAGGTCTAGACTTAACCAGAGAGTGGCCGCTGAATAAGTAATAACATATAATTAATGTATATGGGTTTTGTGTATATGAGTTTTAAAGGGATAGACATATAAACCTCCAGTCAGTGGTACTGACTACATGAAAAAACAAAAATGTGATCAGTAAAGATTTTCATTTTATAAATATCTGATATTTTTTTTGTTTCTAAAAATATTTTAAGCTGTGACAAATGGAAAGAAATAGCAGGAAAAGAAAAAGGAGATGATAAAGACATAAAAATTGGTATAAATGGTTTTGGGCGGATTGGTCGTCTGGTTTTGCGACACGCTCTGCAAGGGGATGTCCAGGTAAGTTTACATTTTCACTGGTTAATGCACATATATTAAATATTTGTATATAATTTGCAACATGTTACCTAAAACTTAATGTTTTAGATTGTAGCCATAAATGACCCATTTGTAAATGTTAAATATATGGCCTACATGCTGAAGTACGACTCGACCCATGGCAGATACAAAGGGGAAGTTAAGGTAGAAGACAACTCGCTCATTGTATGTGGTAGGTACTGCAAGTTACTTTAGCTCATCGTAGCCAAGCCTAAGCCTCTAAGTTTATACGGCTGACTTTTGTCATTTAAGAAAATCTGTATTTACTGAATACTTTTTTGTTAAAATACAATATTGCTCCAAAAAAAATAAATTATGGTAATAGACAGCCCATATTGCTTACTTTTGTGATTACTTACTTAATTATTATTTATTTATTGTTTTGGCAAATTTTAAGAACCATGATGTAAGAACAAAAATTACATATTTATATATAAACTGTAAATAGTGATAATCTGTGTTAGTAGAATTTTCCCTTCCTTAATTATTTATAAGGGTTCAAAGGACATTTATAAAAAAAATGCTAAAAGTCTATTCTATAATGCTTCATTTAATATGATCCCAGGGCTCTATATAGTTTTAGTGCATAGTTTTGTATTATATTTCAAAATAATTCATATTGAAATAATTGACAATAGAGGTTTATAAATAATTTAATTAAAATTTTGCAAATAGAAAAAATTCTTTGTACAATAACATGGATACATTATCTGTTGTTGAGGAATGGATTGGTTTCTTCATCCCCGGAGGCTTCTACTCCCTGGTCTAACACAGGGCTGGTGTGTGGAGGCCGAGGTCTGCCCTCTGTAAAGGTTTAGTAAGGCCAATGACACACGTGTCGATTTTGACCGAAGCATTTCCTGAAAAGAAAATTGAAGCGAGGAATAGTTTAGTTGTAGTAAACGGGTGATGACAGGCCGAGAGTTTTCGAACTGCCTGGCCATTTAATGTTATTACGAATGAAATGAAACCCCTTCGATAAACACTTTGGTTATAACCACAACGTATGTCATTGGCCTAATCTAAAGTCTAAAACATGACAGACTTATTCAATGAATGAATGACCTCCTCTATTTATCATCAGCTACTATTTAATTTCCGCAATATTTATTAAACCTAACTTACCAACATATACAGAGCCAAGTTTCTTATTTATGCTACACTCTGATGAAATGATTGGAATAATTTTATAATAATTATAAATAATAACAATATTATAAATCCAATAATAATTATTGGAATAGTTTTGCAAATCTTCTATGTGAATTATTCAAAACAATTGATTCAATACATGATCCTAAAGGTTAAAACAAAGTTTTAAACCCATAAATATAATATACCCTTTTAACTTTGAAAATGTCTATCTCTTTGTATATTCTATGCTAAAAAAAAATTATTAAATTAATTTTGAGTAAGGTATCAAATTAAAAATCTCGATGTCCTGATTAACAACAATGTAATTTTCAATAATTAAAATACATAAAATTGCTTTAAAATATGCAGGTTCAGGTTCAAATATCTTATTAAAAAATTAAATGATCTCACTTCCACAAGTAGAAGAGGGTGGCTCCCGATAGGATAGCCCGTTAAAGAAATATTCAAATATAAAAAGGTCCACATTTGGGTTTCAAGGTAAAAAAATATGCATTTTTCAAGAAAAAGATCCCAAAAACATTAAATGGTGTGAAGTTCAAGCTGAGTATATTGCTGAATGTACTGGTGTCTTCAAAACTATTGAAAAAGCAAAGGTATTAACAAACTAAGCATTAAATAATTACATGCTATGTATTTTTTATATTATTAATCAGGGACGCAGTTTTTATTTTGAAAACATGTTATTTCAAAAAATTATTCGAAAAAATTTGATGTATAAAACACTTTTCAAATTACTTTTTCAAAATATCTATTTGTATGTGCGTAAAGAAAAATAACCCTTAAATATACATAAAAAAATATTGAAAAAAGTTCAAATTAGTTAATTATATTCAAGTGGTTTGAGCCCTTCCCTTTCTGTTCAGATGTACTACCAGGGAACTTAATATCATTAAGAGATTAATTAAGTTAATTTTATTATCAGTATTCCTTGTTAAATATCCGATCCCATGTTGTACTTGTCCTCAGATTAAACTTATTTAACTGATTTACTAACTTAAATCTAAGTAGAACTGAAACTTTTACTTAAAAACTTATAACAGTTATAGATATTTAAAAAATAAAAGTTTCCATGAAATCATTAGAATGTGACTTTTTGTACGAAGTGAATAACTTTTTATATACCTGTATTATAATGTTATGAATTTTTACAATATTTATTATAATGTTATGAATATTTTATAAGAGAATTTATACTATTTTGCTTAAACTGTACTAACGTAAAAGAATCAACAAGTACTATTAAAAAGATATTTATGTTTGTATTTGAGTAGACTTCTGCTCTTTCTATTTTTTCATACTCTTGCAATGCCCATAGTGTTGCAATATGTTAAATTTATTTATTATTTCATGCAAAAGATATTTGTGTCATAATTTCATTTGGTGTTCTGAATCTTTTTTATTTATCTTCCTTATCCAACAATTGTATTCATTAACTCTGCAAAGAAACTTTGTGATCTTTAGGTAAATGAAAGTTACAACATGGTTCTAAATACCTAATGAAAAATTTTCAAAGAACTTGTGAGGTTGCTTTAACCTGGAAAAAATCCATCTAACACATTGCTTGTTACTGCATTATTCAATTATTTCAACCAAAACTCTGATTACAATGTTGTCTGTATCACTTAATCAACAGCCGCTATATTTTTCTTATTCATTTATTTTTCAAATAGCCTCATATCGAGAATGGTGCCAAAAAAGTGATAATTTCTGCTCCATCCAATGATGCCCCCATGTTTGTCTGTGGAGTTAATCTTGACAGTTACAAAACAAACATGGACATTATATCAAATGCATCGTGTACTACAAATTGTCTCGCACCTCTTGCAAAAGTGATCAATGACGAATTTGGGATTGAAGAAGGTCTCATGACAACTGTACATTCGACAACTGCTACTCAGAAAACTGTAGATAGCCCTGCAAAGGTAAAAGCGTTCATTACATGTTAAATATTGTAGTATAATTATAACGATCATCTGATACATTTAACTTAGTTTTTCATAAGGAGTAAAAGTATATTAGTAAAAAGTTTATAATGAATAATAGTTTATTTTACAAGCTTCATTTAAGATGTTCTCAAGGCATTGGTTATAGTGCACATTTCTGGCTAATTAAATATTTCATAACATCATAAATGGATACAGAAACTTATATATAATTTAAATATTAAACGATTAATGCCGGATTAATAACACAGCTATTTTGTTCTTCCCCAACTGTTATTATACATGTTTTTATTCGCTAGCACCACCTTTAAATATAATTTTCGATAATAATATTTTAAATCGGCACAATTAAGTATCCCATTCATTTCGCAAGTCTCCTTCTTTATCACTTGCTAAATCATTATAATTCCAGCCAGTAGCCTGACAGGCATTTTATAATTTAAATAATATTTACCTATTCAGTATTACATACAACGATTCAACAATTGTATACATTCTTAATTGTTGCTAGAGGGTTCTTTTCACTCCTGGCATTTAACTTACATGCTGGTTTCCCATTCTTTCTGCTGAAGGTCAAGTAATAACTGACTGCTTTCTGGTCTAGAACAAACTCCTATGCTCTTCAACGAAGCTTAGCAAACTGGTAAATTTATACCTTACTAACTGTGGAGAATCTAACTATATGTCCCTGTGTACATCTCATCCCTCAATTCATAACAGTGTTTTTTTCTACCTGATTATTCAATTGAACATAAAATTATCATTGCAATACTGGCAATACTTTGTTCCCCGTTTAACACGATCCCAGTAAGCAGAAATTTATTTATCTATTATAAAAAACAAAATGAAGGGAAGATTACTGTATCACACAGTTTGATTATCAGGCTGCAAAAAGTTGTGTAGGTCATATCAATGACTGTTTCAATAGTAATTATGTAATATAATCTAATTGGACTAATTATGTAATCCAATAATTTTTAATTAGTCCACTAAAGGGCCAACACATGTTAAATCTTATTGATTGAGTCTATTAATCAGATCTTAATTTGATACACCAGTAAAACTGATATAAGAAATAAATTACCTTGTGATTCATTATTAACTTTTAAGATGATGCTTTTATTTGTAGAAGTTTGGTGTGTCAAATGAAAGTTTTATGAAAAATATTATCCCATGGAAACTTGGGTGTCAAAACTCATGAACATGATTTTAATTACTTTATAAAATTACAGTCCATTATAAAGTCCCAACAAATGAAATATATTATTAATCAAGGCGTTGAGTTCTTTAATTCGATACCTTATTCAATATGATGGGAAAACATTTTATTATTGTTATTTCATTGAATAAGGGTTCTTCATTATGTTTAATAGAATGAATGTTTAATTTTTAGCAACATTAGGGCTTCAAGTGGAACGCTCCCCCTATGTAAAAGAGTTACACTTTCTCCATCTCCATTTTGCCTGCAGATCGATGAACTCCAGTTCCAAATTTAACCTTGTTCTTTCCGTTCCTTTACCTATTCTTCCATCCTTCAGATCTTCTAGCTGCTCCCCTTAACATCCAGGAAGACCTAGACCCAATCAGTTCTTGGACCAAGGTTAACAAAATTAATTTCACTATGAAAAATCCAAATTCATTATCATAGGCCCTAAACCTCTTATCCTCTCCCTCCCAGGCTCTTTTCCTGGGAAAAATAGTTGAGACATTGTAAATAAATATTTTGTAACAATTTCTTCATTATTTGTAACAAAATTTGTTTATGACTAAATATGAATATATGACCGACCTCTGTAGTGATTTAATGGGTATATTTGTCTTTTGCTAAATTCATCAGTTCCCTGTCGATTGGTAAATAGGCTGTTGTAGTTGAATGTCGCATAGGCAAAGATTATTTTTATCAAACTTTTTTTGAACCATCTATACATAAGGTTTTATTAAATATATTTTCTGATCAGTAAGCACTATGAAAATACAAATATTTAATACAAATACTTAAGAGGTAGAATTAAAATGTTTTGTATAATAAAAATATTATTTTAATTTTAATGCATTTCAGAATTGGAGATCAGGGCGAGGATGCATGCAAAATATAATTCCGGCTTCAACAGGTGCTGCAAAAGCTGTTGGAAAAGTTATACCTGACTTGAATGGAAAACTTACAGGTATGGCATTTAGAGTGCCCACCCCTAATGTTTCTGTTGTCGATCTCACTGTCAGGTATTTGTTCAGTTTTTTTAATCAATAATAATGAGAACTTTCTTTTACTAAGAGTGAAAGCAAAAAAAAACAGTTGACCATTTTTGCAGGCTATGCAAAGACACTAGCTACGAAGAAATAAAATGCGCAGTAAAGAATGTAGCACAAGGGAAAATGAAAGGAATTATGATGTATACTGAAGATGAGGTGGTTTCTTCAGACTTTAATGGAGATCCACATTCGAGTATTTTTGATTCCAAGGCTGGTATACAAATGTCAAAAAAATTTGTTAAACTAATAGCATGGTAAGAAATTTAACTTTATAACATACTTTGTTTAATTTTAGTTGAAATTAAATTAACTTATTTTATTTCCAAGATGTTTGTTCATATTCTCGGAAAGTTCTTTGTTTTATACCTTTGTGTATTTACCTATATCCTGCCTTATGCGAGTCCCTAGTTCAACATAGATATATATGAAATTTTAGATGGAAGTCCCATTTAATACTGCAATGACATAAAAATACTGTAATCACGATGTAAACTAAACGAGGTTGAGGTGACGTGGAAGTAGCATTTCTTCTGTGTGTAGTTATGACAAGATGCAACTTAGAAGTGGTCAAAGTTACAGAATTCATTCGGAATTAAGTAGAAAAAAAATTAAATTTGAATTATACTTGTTGCCCATAACAGCTCGAGCAGGTGGTTTAAACATCACGTAACAAGTCTATTATATTATTTATTAATCTTTCGTATGAATTTAAAAATTAATATTATGATTATTACTGATCAGTGAAGCATTGAATGAACAGATACCAAGCGATGGATAAAAAAACAAATTAAAGCAACTATCGCAATATAAACGTTTTTCATACTTCATTGCTTAACCTTGAGGTTCCTTAATGTATTATGACACAAAAACAGTTGATGGATTTAAAACCACATATATTTCTATCAATAATTATAGGTAACAAAATAATCTTAAAAACAATTCATTCACTTTTGTACAAAATAAACAATTGCAATCACAAAACAAGTACTATACTATAGTGTTGTATAGTGACTATATTGTATTGATAAAGTACATGATTAACAAAACATTAAATATGTTTGTAAATTAAATACTTTTGAAAATTTTTTTTTTAACAGGTTTCGCAGTTCCAAAGTAAAAAAAAAAAATGTTTCTTTCACATACATATGTGTGTGTATATATATATATAACAAAATAAATATACAAAGGTGGTAGTACAATTTTTGGTGGATCTACATGTTACAATTCTTTTAAATTAATATTTCTCTAATATGAAGAATAATAACCTCCCCAGTTTTGATTATAATTTCCATACCCTGTATTTTGCGAATAACTCCAGTTTTGGTAGCCAGAATAATTCTGATCAGTTTGGTTGTACTGACCGAAAGGTTGTTGACTATAAGATGATGGTTGCGAGTACTGACCACTGTTACTTTGATAAGAACCCTGTACACCGTAAGTGCTCGACTGATTGTAATTTGAATTTGTAGCAGAATATGGGCTCTGTGGATTTTGAACTGAACTAGACAAGTTCTCAGACTTACCTTTGAGTTTTAAAATATCATCCTGCTTTAATCGGTCAAGATCATGCTTGCTACCAGATTTCTTTTTTTCTTTCAACTGTTTCATAATGCTTGCATATTCGACCTGAGCTAGCTGTAAAGTGCGTACAGACGAGCCAAAATCTTCAAGAAATTCCAGTTTACGTTGAGCGAAAATACGCTTGTATTCCAAGTCCATCAAATCTTTGTCAATGACTTCATTAAAAATGCTTATGCACTGCTCTTCATCAAAAGGTTGCAACATTAGAGTCAATTCCAACAGTTGGGAATATAATCGAGGATTTTCAGGATCTTTTTCAATGGCTTTCCTCAATACTTTTATCCCTCTAGATGGATCATTAAGAATTTTCCAACAAAATCTTGCATATTTTGTTGAAAGAACTATAAAATTTGCTTTGCTTTTACTGTTTGAAAGATACTTATCATATAAATTTGCGGTTTCTTCAAAATTTCCACATCTCCGTTCCAAATTTATTCTGCGAACATTGACATGCAAAATATTCGGCACAGTTTCCTCTAGTTTAGCAAGAATTTCCCGAGCTTTGTCAAAATTTCCTAAACCCTCTTCAAAAGTGGCCCAGCTCAAAGACAGGAATGGTTTTTTTGGATGATGAATGCAACATGCTCTTTCATAAACATCACGAGTTTTATCTGTCAAGTCAGGCTGATCTTCTAAATATTTAATGAATTTTAACCAAAACTCTTCATACAATGCACAGGCAATTAGACAACGCTCAAATAAAATAATTATTCTTTCCTGATCACCTTCAGTAATTTCAAAATCCAAGTATTCACGCCAAGTGTTTAGCTGGCATCGTTCTAATGGTTTCACATGAAAATATGGTCTTTTTATACCTTCTTCAAAGTTCCAACGGCTTAATACTGCAGTTACTGTATCTTTATACACTTTCTTACGGCTTGATATAACTCTATCTCTTATCAGAGTGGTTTCTTCATCAGCATGTGCAGGACTAGGTTCTTCAAGTTCTCCCTCTTCATCTCCAGGTGGAGCAGCAGAGGGTGGCACATTCACTTCCTTCGTTGGTTTTTGTTTTAGTTTTTGAAGTACTTCTGATCTAAGAGTCAGAAAATCATCTACACTGAGAAGTCTGCTGGGGGGATTTGATCGAACAAAATCTTCGAAGTCCTCAAAATGACTTTTATAACCTTGAGTGGGAATTCTCAATAGCTTGTCATAAATAGCACAAACATTGTGAAGATGCTTTCCTTCAGTTTCCCATTTTATATAACTATCCCATAACCTATCGGATCTGAATTCTAAACCACATATGTCGATTGCCCTATTGAATTCTCCTCGTATGTGGTCTTCATTGTCCTTATAACTTAGTTTACAAAAATTTAAATAATGTAACCAAAGGTCTACACTTAATGGAATCGCTCTTAGACCTCTTAAAAAGACTTCTTCGCATTTGTCTTTGTCACCTTTTCTTTTCTCGTAGTCTGCATACTTTCGCCAATAGCCGTAACAATACGGATACAATGCTAAAAATGCATCGTAAGCTTCTCTAGCTGCGTCCACATCACTTTCTTGGTCAACATATTGAAGTAAATAAGTCCAGCCTGTAAAGTCAGTCGGATCATCATTTACAGCTTTCCAATACTTTTCTAGTTCTGGTAAAATTTTTGATTTTACAGCTGGATGTGCATGTTTCGTAGAAGAGTTCTTTTCAGCAGTATCGTCATTTTCTTCAGAATTTCTTTTGTGAGGAGAATTTTCCTTCGCTACTTTCAATTTCTTTTTTAAACTACCTTCATGAGAACTACCATCATCTTCATCTTTTCTTTTTTTTGTTCCTGCATCAGACAGTTCATCATCTGATACATCTTCAGTTTCTAAATTCTCAATAGTATTGGCGAGTGGAAACTCGTCATCTGAAACTGCCTCAGTGTTCAACACAGATTCTCCACCATCCACACAAAACTCATCTTCAGAAACAACCTCTGTGAAAGGCTGATCAACAGTTTGTACATCATCTCTATCAATTTCTTTTTTCAGAACTGACTTTTCTGCTTCAATAGCATTCCTTTTCTTCTTACTTACTTTTTTATGCCTACTTCTTTCTTTGGGCTTTTCTCCCTGATCGTCAGTCAGATCATACCTTTCTTCAATTACTACTTCCCTTTCATCTCTAATAATTTTGCTTTGAGCAGCATCATCGTTATCCATTTCATTATCTGATGCCATTTCAACTTCATCGGGTGCTATTTCCACTTCCTTCACTGTTGTGCTGTTCAGTTCTGATAAATCCATTGAACAATCGTTTAATATTGGGTCATCCAGTTTGTCTTCAACACCTGCTAGTTCATCTTCTATAGTACTTTCGACCATTTCTGATTGTACTGTTTCGCTATCATCCATCATTTCTGGACTATAATCCTGATTCTCCATTTTTCATAGAATAAATATAAAATAAAATGTTGTAGGACAAACAATAAAAACGCAATCAATTACTAACAATCAAATGTTTACGATTACAACCGTTACTATCACAAATGTAAATTATATTAATACACAATATTATTTTGTCAATATTACTCGTATCAGACCATAATAGCCAAGTTATTTATTAATATTTCACTCTAGCGATAAAGTATAATAAAACAGAGTATTAATTCACGCTTGTAAACAATCCGATAACCTTCTTAGCTGGTTATATTTCTTACTGTTGCGTGAATTCATTGATCATTTCAAATTGTCTTATTATTTGCGTGTACTTACAAAAAGAAAATGTAAAATAATGCATTTTTAAAATTAAAAATGAATAACTAATATGTTCCTTTTGCGACCGTTTTTTACCGGTGCCGTTCGCAACAATTAGTTTGTTTTTTTAATCTTTAAATTTTGAGTGAAAATTGGATAAATTATGAAAACTGTTGGAGGATCTAACTATTGTTTTAAAACTATTAGCTACAGGAATTGTGGGATCTTGTACCACAGTTGATGCTGATTAATATTTTTTTTTAAAGTTTTGTTTGCTAACTTCCATTTTTAAGCCACGTCAATTAACCTTTCATTAGTCGCATGCATGTGTTTTTCTAATACTCATAATTGCATTCCATTCACAGAGGCACACTCAATTTTTCCAAGTGTTCTTCCGTGGTTTCAATTTAAAAAAAATAATAAATAATTAAACTAAAAATAATTTATTGTTACTTATAGTACAAAGTCCGTATTGGTTTTAAACAATTTACCTTTTTACAATAACGGAAATAAGATCCAAACAAATTTATAATTTTTATAATGAAGCCTATTATAAAAACAAAACAACTAAAGCCCTCAAAAGCAACGTAGACATATCAAATTTTTTGACTTGACAAACCCGGTGTTAAGCACGATAACCCGCGCACGATGGCAGGCGCTGTCGCGGCTGGAACACTTTAGTCTTAGGTTCTAGGTTTAGGTTTTAGTTTGTAAGTTTTTCTCCCACATTTGTAAACTGAAGGTGAGCCACATCACCTAGATTTGTATTCATGTTATTTTCCTATTAACTTCAATCTGATTTTATGTAACCCAACCTCCTTCAAATGCATCTTTGCATAGCAGAAAGAGGAGAAAATTTGTCAATTCTTTTGTTCATATTTTTCACATTGTATTATATTCAAGGGGCTTAGAAAAAAAAACCTCTATGGACGACATGAAGATAATTTTAATCGTAGCCTAATATATAAATCATAAATAATCCAATATTTCCTTTGACTTCGTAATTCTGAAATAAAAATAAATGCAAAGGAGCTTGGAATGCAACATTAACACTTGTCCCACCTCAAAGGTGAAAATTACGTTTTGAGAGAAGAGGCAAAGAAGTATACAAAAAAAAAAATAACAAGGATAAAAGTGAAAAAATGGCTGAATCGTTATAAAACATAAAGTAACCTGATGAAAATACATAAATCTAGTGGTATTAGAATGAATTCACCTAGAGGAATGGTCCCATGTGACCCACAAGTGAACTAACACTCCCTCAGCCAGGTACATCATGGGACAACAACCAAGGGCACTTACCAAAGGTACCTAAAAGGACATCCTAATCCTTCACAGCGGTGGAGAAAAAAAATATTCATTTACACACGTCTCCGAAACATGGGACTAAGGAAAGTTAATGCGAGATATTCAATTAGATTTTAGCGAGATGGTCATCAGTTTTATTTATTATTATTTCATTTTACATATCATGAAGAAGTAAGGCCAATTGAGATTATTACCATAGTTAGGTTATGTCGTGTAGCGGCCTGGTAAGCTGTAATAACTGCTCAACATAAATGGCTTTATCTGATGGTTAGGCCCGGAAACTGTGAGCAAGGAGGATAGCATCAGGAGGGCTGTCATTGTCGTAGAATTCTTTGAAAATTGGTCTAGTTGCAGATGGCAAGGAGGAAGCTGTGCTTCATTTCAAATGCTCACCAAAGGGTAACCCGTTATTATGTAATAGAAATATACTTGATCTCATGAAAGATAGCTAATTAATCGATCAACCATGCGCCTCGATGGAATTTCTGGAGATTGAGCTCGGGCAACTAGAGGTGTCTACCTCTGCTGCAAATATGCATTATCATTATCTAAGAAAATAGGGAAAGAAGCTCCAATTAAAATTAAATTTCATTGGAACCAATGATCCGGAAGAAGGATTTAAAGTAAAAATCAAGAAAAGAAGAATTTATGAAAAATTCATCTCACCTGAAGGAAAACTTTTTTTTTATACCCTTCATTCAATATACACAGAGCGAGTTCCAGATTCCACAATATGGAATCTTTACATAAATGCACATTGTGCTAATTATACTGTAGCTTAGCTACATTTTATATAATGTGAGAGAATAATTAGAATGTAGATAAAATACTAAACTTGGCATGACATTGGAATATTCATAAAAGGTCCAATATTCAAATGTCTTTATTTTTTCTTCTTATCCCCGTGTTATTATAAATTAAGGAAATCAGTATAGATTCTACATAAATGAATCTATTTACAGGTCATTATAGGTCCTTTGCTTGGCTACATTTTATTACATTGGTCCTTGGCTACATTTTATACAATTTTTAATAATTTTACATTGCGATTTGTGGTTGTTACCAAAGTATACTGCACATTATACATTCATTGTCTAAACATGTTTAAAAGTGACATGGCTCTCCTTTGAAATCACAGACTTAAAACTCTTACAGCTAACAACAAAATCTTAACCTAATTTTCCCTGACAGTCTGTTGCCATCGATGCGGGAATGGTGGTGGGGGTCATAGTGTTAAATACTGGGTACTGGGTTTGTTAGGAGCTGCAATGAGTCAAAAAGACGGCACACGATTTGTGGTTGTTACAAAAGTATAATGTACATTATACATTCATGCATTGTCTATACATGTTTTAAAAGTTATGGGGCTCATTTTATTTTTCATAGCCTTAAAACAAACTTACATCTAAAAATAAAAACATATAGCATTTTACCTGCATTCTAATTATTCAATTCATGAGGAGGAAAAGCTCTTTTATTATGGGTATATAATTATGCTTTGGCTTATAAGCTTCTTCCCTGGGTTTATATCTTATTTAAGTTTTCTTATCGCTTCTTCTCCAGGGGTGCTCATTTATTTCTAACACTTATATGTTTGTGTTATTTATATGATTTTAACATATTTAAATGTTTAGTGCTATATATTGTTAATGTCACAAAGGTTTTGTAAGAAATAAATAACTAATTTATACATTTTTTATTTATGTAGGTATGACAATGAATATGGCTATGCCATGAGAGTGATTGATTTAATCAAGTATTTACACAAAAAATCCAAGGATTGTTGAGTGTAAGACAAATAAGTAATAAAGAAATTATAACTAACCCACTTAGTTTTTTTGTTATATATTTATTACATGTGTTATATTATAAAATAAATGTTTAAAATTAAAAATGTCTATTAGTTTTACAATCCGGAAACAAAAAAATTACCATCTTGTTAGCATACCTACAACTATTAGTCCAAGGAACCTTTTTCAAATTATTAACACTCCTCTAAAACTTCTTGAGCACCTTCATTTGAATGATATATTAAAAAGGTATGATCAACCCTTTGCTTTCCACTTGAATCATAAGATAATTTTCAGGGTCCTATAATTAGGTCTAAATAATGCCAAAAAAACACTTCAGGGAATTAATAGCCCTCAATTGAAACATATCAGATTAGGTTATATTCAAATATCTGTACTCGCCAAATTTTGATAAATTTTTAAAACGTGTGGACTAATACCCTTGTATGAGCCAGCTAAAGAAGCTGATTATGAAGGCGTTAGGATCGAGAAAAGCTTATCTCTTTGTGCAAATGCTTTATTTTACACCTCAAAAAAACCATAAAGCAGGGATGATAAATTCTTTAAATGCGTCCTGTCAGTTTCGGCTCTATTACTCCAGCTCCCTATCGTAGACCATGAAGTCAGCTCCACGGAAAATTTCTTATATTTTTCTGGTATGTATTCAGATAGTTTTTTCATATCGTCTACCTTTTTTTGCCCTTCTTACATAAAACTTCTTCCCCACCATGATTTTTTCGTGAACGAGAGTAGGGACTGGTTACCTTTAAACATGGATAGGTGCATTCCAACTTTCTAAACAACATTTATTTCGAAAAAGCGATTTTGATAAAATTCGGACTGAACTTAATAAAATATTTACACAGAAAAATCAAAGGAATCTTGAGTGTAATACAAACAGATAATAATAACAAATGTTTAATAAAAGTAAAAATTAACCCACTTAATTTCTTTTTATCATATTATATTACATTTATTATACTATGAAATGAATGTATAAACTGTTTGAATGAGAGCATGGCCTGGTTACCTTTTAACGTGAATAGGTGTAATATTTCTTCTTAACAAAAAATAAATTGAAAAAGCGATTTCGATAATAATCATACTGAAGCCTTTATTCCATGAACCATTTATATTATTTTTAAGGACCTCATTCATATCATGGTTGTAAAATAATACGGGCAAAATTATTAATTATTTTACAAAATAAAAGTAATTAGTGAACTACAAGAATATTTACTTATAAAGCAAAGTATGTAAATGATTTACCATAAATTAAAAAAAAATGTTGAAAAATATATGGTTTTAAAATAAACAAATGAGCTTTCATCGGAACTTTTATTTACTAATTTAAAAATATCACGATTTGGAGTGATGTATTGTTTAACAAAATAATTAGTTTAACAAAAACATATATAACTAATACAAATAGTGGCCACAACTATGTAATATGTAACCTTTACATAATTTAATATACTAACAAAATGTGATGATGGGAACTTTTCTTTTCACAATTATTATTACTTTCAAGTTTAAACAAAATAAATTTGTTTTTAAAAGTAATTAACAGCCATTAAGTCTTATTGTCTATATAAATCTGACAATGGCATATCAAACATTTTAATATTATATTAAAACAATCAACTTATTATTTTCAAATTTATTTACAATTATAACTGTATGAGGTAGTAAAAAAAATAAATCTTTAAAACTAAAAATGAAAAATAAGAATGTGTATATAACTAACAAGATAAAATAACAATATTTACAAAAACATGGTATCATTTGGTTATAAGTATGCTTGCCAGCCTCTATATATACGACTTAGATTACTAGGATCTTTTGCTTCTTGTATAATATTCCTCACTTGAGCTTCAATACTGGACACCCCGCCTTCTTCACGACCTTCTAGTTTCAGCTTTAACCTTTGCAAGAATCTCTCAGCAAGTTTATTTGTCTCGAACAAATCTTTAACAAGAAATAATTTTTAATAATTATCTATTCCAGCAATAGATAATGCATTGAAAATAAAAATACTTATCATTAATAAAAAATTTAATTTCGTATCATCAATTCGAATAACTTTAAACTATTGATTTTAGTGCATCCCTAATTCTGTCTTTGTAATATCTTCTTAAAAACCTTACATTACAATGAATTTCTATTCCCTCCGTAAAATTTAAGTTTTTATAGTTCTGCGTGCACATGCTACTATTTTCATAATTTAATTCTTTTGGTTTAAAACTTTGCTGTGAGTTTCATTGACTTTTAATAAAATTGGTCTAAAAAACATGTGTAGATTAACTTCTGTCATGGTTGCAAAACTTAAATTCGCCAATTTACAGACAAATATTTAGAAACAGTAGTAAGTGTAATAAGATAAATTTAAGCACTTGGCAATGGCAGTGTAGCTGCGGAATGCTCTAGTGAGATAGAAATAAAGACTTGTCGGAGTACAAAATTTCACATTACTTTCTTAACCAGCGCAATCAATCATAAGACAAATATTTAAATAGGAGTTTAAAGTTTGTACTGAAAAAGGACACAGCAGTGAAGGTATAATAAATAAATTGTACACCATTTTAGAATTGTTTATGGGTCATTCCCTAGAAGATTGAAAGAAAAAGTCAGATTTAGGTTACAGTAATACTTTTATGGGTAGGCACTTAATCTGACTTCTTCTTTGAACTTTAAATGCCAACAAATCTCATTTAATCAAATGTAGTATAAATATATATTTAAATTGATCTGAAAATGTCCTCAATTGTCATATTTAAAGTGAAATTTAAGGCTTTGAAAACTGTTAAGACTTTTAGCAATTATGGTTCAATGAAGTTACAACGTATACGACATATTACTTAGGACCTTGAGATATTTAGTTTAATACCCTACACAATATGATAGCAACATATTTCTTTTTTAATTAACAATTGATATAATGAGTCTTAATTTATTTTTTCATGGGGTTGCTTTCGATGAGTGAAACCACCGTGCTAATAACAATTATTAACAGTATATTTATTCATTATGGCTATTATTATAGCATATATAGTATTTTTAATTATCAATTAATTAATTAATTGACAACTAATTATGTTCATGGAGTCAGCAGTATTTTTCATGTCATCGGGTCATGAAAGCTGCAAGTAAAACTTTATTTCTCTAAGCTTAATAGGGGATAGACAATTAGATAAACAGACAGAAACATAAGAGATCCAAATTGAAAAAAATAATCAGACGAATTCTGTAATAATTTAAAACTTTTTTACAACAATGATGAAGACAAGAGTATCGTGTTCTGTAGCAGTTGAGGAAAGTCTTACTGTACTATTAATAACAATATTTTAGTCGATCAAAATCTAAAATTAAGGTTAGGGAAATATTAAAATAACAATAATAATAAAACATACTTATGTCAGGTATTGACTGCTGGGATTGGTCTGATCTTGGCTTTTTTACAGACCAACTATAAAGAGGATCGTAAAGAAGTGCTTCTAAAGTAGTTATTACAGGTTCCGACTTTTTCCTCACCACACGCATAGTTTCTTCACAGCACCTGTTAATAAAAAAGTAGAACACTCAGAAGTATAGAGAAACACAAGCTTCATTCAGACTTAAGAAATGAATGTCCCGGCAGTTTAACATCGTCTAGTGAAATAAAAGCAGCTTTTATAAGAATCGTTTATCGGCATTATCAAAATATAATTTTTTACTTGATACGATTGACATGCCTTGATTTCTTAGCTTTATTTTATTGTTCATTTTTTTTTCAAACAAACATTGAATAAAAATGAGTATCAATCAACAAATAAAATGAAAACTTTGTTTTTTCAGAACCTTGTTAATTTAAAACACAGTGGAGAAAGGATAATATTTTTTTGTGAAATATTAACCAGTATATTCACCAATTATTGTGTGGCGAAATCTTAAGGTTGAAATGTAGTTGTGGGGGGAGTGAATGTTTTAGATGCCAAAACAGATATATTTCAACTTCATATGAAGAGTACAGGGAAAAACACAAAATGGTAATTTTTTGAAAGTTTCAAGTTAAGTTCGAAAATCTTATGAACTATTTGATATAATGTAGAAAGAAACACAAACAGTCGTGGCTTAAAACTAATTAGAAAATTACCTGCACCCTATGTGGGACCTAGGTTTTGTAAATGATTTTTCCTTTTTCCTTTAGAAAAGAAAAAAAAGTGACTTTTCAAGTTTCTTCACTGAAATTTTCATGTGTGAACAGTCTTAAAAACTGAAATAACAGTTGTTTAAATTACCTTCTGAAAGCTCCTTCAACGCCAGTTATTCCCATTCCATCTTCTATATCTCTACTTAATCTAAAGGGAACTGTTTCAGGAGTAGGTAATATCTTTCCAAGCTCGAAAGAAACCCCTGTAAAACAATCGTTTCAATAAATAGTAAAAAAAAGATATAAGTAAGTTGATTTTTTTTTACAACCAATGCTATTTAAAAAATAATGACTATTGAATAAAAAAGTAACAAGTATTTTTTGTTGTAACTTGTTGTGGTAAGTTTTGTCACCTTGATCACTAGTCACTTTTTCAGGGGAGGATCATTTACTGAATACAAAAAGGCAGAAAAAACAAGCAAGAAGCAGTTCATTTTCAGTTTTTAATTGCTTTAAAGTTATATAGCATTAACTTAATTAAATAAACTGTTTGATTTTTATTTACTTAATTATTACATATTATAACAATCATCTGATCTTGGTAAAAATTTTACTTGCTTATTTATAAGGAGTAAAAGGACATTTATAAAAAGTAAATAATAAATAATTTTTTTTCCAAGCTTCATTTTAAATTGATTTCAAGTTATTGGTTCTAGTAAAGTATTTTATATCAAAGCACATAAAAATGTTCCTAGTTACTTTCCCATTGAGTCAATGGTTTAGGAGATAGTGAGGGTAAAAAACAGGAATTTTCACAATTTTTGTTAAAACGGTTTATTAAATTAATGAAAAATTAATATTGAACAAAGCAAAAGATTTTAATAAATAAACCAATAATAAGTAAAGTGAAAATGTTGTATACATATAACATATAAAAACATGATAATAAATTAAGTATTTTGTTTATAGTCCAGGAAACAAAGGAAAAATAGGAAAAAAAAAATAAAAATATATATATATATCTGATTTTTGGCACAGTTGTTGGGGGGAGTGACTTGTACAAACAACACTCCCTGAGGGAGGTGGTTAAAGGCCACTTTTTTTTCTTTTTTCTCAAATAACTCTCAAACTAGCGGTTTAAGAAAAAGCACTTTATATTAAAAATTGAATATAAAGATATTCTTATTCATTTTTTCTATTGAGTTAATGGCTTAGGAGATAGCAAGGGTTAAAAAACAGGAATTTTTACAATTTTTGTTAAAACGGTTTATTCATGAAAATTCCTGTTTTTTATATATCTTACTATCTCCTGTATACAACATTTTTTTCTTTACTAGTATTGGCGTATTTATTAAAAATCTTTTGCTTCATTCAGTACTAATTATTTTCCTTATAGAGGTCATTTTTCTTTATGATGCAATAGTTCTTTTTGTTTGCCAGGAATGAATTTGTAATCTTGTTATTCGTAGGGGACTTTGTCCCAAAATTAATTTTTTTTTCTATTCTATTCAATGTTTTTCTTGGATGGGTTTCTTCACACTACAGGCTTCTCGCTAACTTTTGGTTCTAACTAATGGCTTGTCTAGCTATAACTGAACCACTTTCTCTGGCAACAAAGCTTACCGTGTGCAGCTATGCTTTGTTTACCTAGGTCGATTACTACCTGTGGAAACCCTAAATAGATCTCCTTGCACTGTTTTTCTAACTAGTCATTCATTTTAAATTAAAATTCAATTAATCATAACAATACCTTTACAACAAATCAGAATTATTTCGAAAACAAAATAAAATATTTTCTTACCGAAATCTATATGAATAACTTCAGCTGTTTTATTATCAATTAGGATATTAAAGACATGACGATCACCAATTCCCAGTACATAACCAATCATAGAATTTGTAGCAACACTGAAAAATCACACATTATTCAAAAATATGTTTTTTATAGATTTATATTGCTTGATAATCTAACAAACAATAATATATCTAGTCGTTCACAGAACTAGCTGTAGGAGTTAAGAAAATAATACCTTCTTGTGTAGGCTAATCTCTTCTCATACCACACTCCTGGTGTAAGGTATCGCTCAAGAAAGAAATGTCTCATAACTGGTTTAAATTTTGAACAAATAAGCTTGAACATCTGTAAAAGAGAAAGGTTAAATGTAATTTTTAATCAGTAGTCATGATATAAAGATGATACATGTTAAGGCTTTAAGGTAATATAACCTAGCATTGGCCCCAATATATCAAGCCTCAGCAGACCTTATCTCTTAATGAGATCTGCCATAGATATAATTCAGCAGTTTGAACTAAACGTAGAAGGGGATTGCGACCAGAAAATTTTAATGTTGCTTCTTTGATATTGTCCCCACTACTCTACTCAATTACTATTTACTGTTATATGTGCACTCACTTGCTGTTTTACAAGGATACGTATAAAATTAGTTTACAGAAGTCATGGCCCTAAAATCTTAAGATATTCGAGAGCATTAATGTACCATTGACCTACCTAAGCACCAACTGCGCAACCTTTCATGAGATGCGATACAGGCATAATTCTGCAGTTTGCACAAAATATTAACACCAGTAGGCACTTAATGACCACCAGTTACTCTTGGCCCATAAGAATTTCTGTAGGTTTTCTAATAGGTGTTCTGAAGTCATTTTCCAATAAGGAATTGTGTTCAAGGACTGATTCAGAAACATAAGCCCAGTCTGAGAAAGTGGTACTAGTGAAATCTCACACTGAGACATGAGGGCATTGCAAGATCTGGACTGAATTAGAACAATTAAGCGATTTATTAAAGAGGCAGGCGACGGATGACCTAGGGTAGCTCGGTGATGAGGGAGGCCACCAGAATGAACAACACTTGGGCAGAACTGAAGACGTTGGGGTACGTGGAAAGATTTTACCCAAGGCCCCATTCTTCCCAGACAAGTAAAAAGAATTATAGATACAATAGCTAATCACCTCAAGTTTCTCTTCATTAGAACTTTGGGCAACATTCTCCAAATTAATCCTGCACTTCATTTGGCTTAAGTCTTGAGGCCTATGGCGAGCATGAGCTTTAGACAGATACATTCCAATGGGTTCTGTATTACTGCACCATTCAATCACACCACTTTTCTGGGTCATAGGTACTACCTTCAAATAGATAACAAACATTTTTGAAAATTAAAATAAACATGGATATAATTCTGTGAACAAATATTGTGGGATTTAATTTGATTATAATAAAAATAAATTCTACTTAGTTACTAATTATGACTTAAATAACATACTTTAATAAAGCAAATTCAGAATGAAGCTACTTGCTGAGATTAAATTCTAAGATGCTAAATTGTAATGAAGTTTTAACACATAAAATACAACAAGCTAATCAGCGATTAATAACTGGCACAACATTTATCACAAAAGGAGGTTGAAGAATAAAATTAAAAGCATTAAAATTGGAATAAGGAAAAATAAATTTTAAGAAACTTACTTTATATGTTCGGATATTGAGTCTTCTTCGAGACGTTACAGGATCAGCCTCTAGCAATGAATTTAATACAGAAAATACTTGCTGCATCAGAGCATCTTGCCTAATATCGTCTTTACCCTAAGGGAAATATAATTAAAACATAATAGTCTTTCATTTTGTTGTAATATAGAGCATGTATTTGAGATTCTCAGTTAGAGTGAAGGATTTATTAATGTAATGTATAATTGATACAAGATATTAATGTTTTTTCAATGAGAAAGTGAATATATTTCAGCTGTACCTGAAATTAGAAATGGGTTGCTGCTTCTGATCAGACTCTACATCAGGGGTGGCCAACCCGCGGCCCTTGAACATTTTTCCGGCCCACGAGATTCATCACATTTTTACAAAATATATTTATTTTATAATCGCCAAAGAAGTGAAAACCAATGTATTAAAAAAATACATTATTTGTGCATCCATATAATCAAAAATTAACTGTCGAAATTATGAGCAAAAAATTAGCTTTGATTTTAAAATAATATTCTTGCGAATATATGACAGATATTGCCTGTTTTATATATGAGTTTACAGTTATGAGTTCGCAGAGTAATTAAATTATATTTTACGAATTCATGATGCACACGCATCTTGGAACATCTATCATAATAAAACAGTAATAAGTATAATATGGGGTTATATAATTTTATATGTGGCCCACAGAGTTATGATGCATTTCCAAAGTGGCCCGCAAGATCATTTGAGTTGGCCACCCCTGCTCTACGTAATAGTCTGTATCAGCTTAAAATCCATCCCTTTTTTTTTTGTACTACTCTATCGCACTTTACTCTTTTTTATTTATTTGTTTCCTTGCCTAATTTTATTTTTTGTGAGAGTTAAATTTATTTATTCGTAACTTATTATTATTCCTAGGGGACAGAGTCACAGAATAAAGATTTGTTTTCAATTCTAAATATATAAGCTTACCTTAACCAACTCTGTTCTTAAATTTCCATCAGAAAAGAGAACTTTAATTTTTTTAGGTTGATTTATGCCTCCCACCGTTTGAAAAACTTCTTCAATTCGCACTAACCCTTAAAAAAATGAATACAATTCTATTTATAAAATTTTAGAGCATTTAACATAATAAATAATAATAAAAACCGGAAAAATAAGTAGAATACCTGGAATATTTTGATAATTAGCACTTTTATTAACTGGAACAGTTACTGTAGCTGAAGTTATGTGGATCAAATCTTTCATCTCCCTAAGCTTTTCGTTCTTAGGAACTTTATAGTTTTCTGAATACAAATGTAAAAAACAATAATAAGCAATAAATACATAAGACATTTTGTTTTTATACATTGTAGATGACAGGACACGAGAGATTTAAAAAAATATGATTTATTAAAACAGTTTCCCCCCTCCTCCACAAGGCAATCAAAGAGAATAAAAGAGGGCGATGAAAGGAAGAAAATCTACTTGGATGCAGAAACAAAACATCTGATATATTGCGTGATAATTCAAAGCATTATTTTTATATAACTGCGAGGCGAGGACACCTGGATCTAGAGAAAGGAAGATATTGTAAGAGAGATGGTCTAGTGGAGAAAATGCACAAGCAAATCTAGGCTAGAAAGCATAAGGAATGAATGGATAGCAGAGGGCATGGGAGTAAGGACCTTTTCGCCAAAATTATAGAGAAGAGACGATATGGTCATGTACTTATAGCAGAGTACCAAAAGTCATTTTGAAATGGGAGCCGGAAGTTAGAAGAAAGAGAGCAAGCTATCCTGTAGAAAAAAAGAAGGTATGGATTGAGAGATGAAGATGGCTAAAACAGGAGCGAGAGGAGAAAGAAAGTGAAGAAATATTAATGGGCCAAGGATAACCATGTTACAGAGAAATTCTTTATAAAATGACAATAATAAAATAAATATGGAAACTGTAACACTACTCTACTGTTTGTTTATTTGATAGGGCAGGTTGAAACAGTAGCGCGATTGGGGGAGATTATTGTAGGATTCATTACTTATGGCCAGCACAAAGTGAAACCTGCACCATTTCTACATCTGGTGATACCCTACCACAAGCAAACACTAACCTCGGTTCCACCATGTGGCCCAAATAATGTTAAGTACATACTGTCATCTTCTTACCTCCAGGTTTCACACTTTTAGGCAGTTCCAAATTGGCGAAACATATGTATGCACAGGCTAACTCTTGCATAGTCTTCACAATGTTACCGACTTGAGAATTTTTACCCAAGCTGGTTAGTAGTCTTATAGCTCCTAGCACTCGAGGCTGCAGAAAATTAAACAAATATAACAATACTTTTCTTATGTTTGTATTTTCTATAAAATTACTATTCTTTCAGAAAAAACAAAAATAAATCTGTAGTTCCCTCTAAATGTTGAAAATTTCATATGCATTCGGTAGACTGAATTGAGAATCAAGCCTAAATAATTTTTTTTTTTCAAAACCAAAAACTCGTATTTCAGCCTATATATATATATATATAGGGTGTCCTAGAATTAACGCAAGATTTGATTTAAATAGAAAACACAGTGTTTAGTATTTTTTTATTGAATTATAAAGTAAATAGGATAGGGTTATTTATGAAATAACACATCGGGCAAATGGCCTCCACAACTTTTCTGGCACATACGCACTCTTTTGTCGAAATTTTCCAAGACCATTTGGCATAAATGTGGTTGAATTTTGTTGATGCAGTGTTGAATTTCTTCTTTTAATGCACGGGTGGATGTGGGCTTGTTGACATACACCTTTGACTTCAAATAACCCCATAAAAATAAATCTAAAGGTGTTAAATCACACGATCTAGGGGGCCAATTCTGATCACCGAAACGAGAGAGTACACGACCTGGAAATGTCTCATGCAGTATTTGAATTGTTTCATGGGCTGTATGGCATGTGGCACCATCTAGTTGAAACCCATCAATATCATCCAATTTAGGCACAAAGTTGTGTTATCATTGTTATCATGTCGCGATATCGAGCACCAGTACCAGTCACTGCTTTACCAGCCTCTCATTTTCAAAAAAGTATGGTCCAATGATGGATGCCTCCAACCCAAAATCCACACCAAACAGTGACACATTGTGGGTGCATTTGTTTTTTGACAATCACATGTGGGTTCTCCGAACCCCAAATGCGACAATTTTGTCGATTAACAAAGCCATCAAGATGAAAATGTGCTTCATCGCTTAGGATAATTTTGCTCGAAAAATCAGCATCCACTTGTTGATGTTCAATAATCCATTCAACGAACTCTCTTCGCTGTGTATGGTCATTAGGCTTCAATTGTTGTGTTAACTGAATTTTGTAAGCATGGAGGCCCAGATCTTTAGTGAGTGTACGCTGTAGAGAGCTTCTTGAAATTTGCAATTCTTGTCTACGACACCGAATTAATGTTCCTGGATTTTCAACAACACTCTCACACACTGCTTTAATATTGACATTTGAACGGCTTGTTTTTGGACGACCAGTGTTGTGTTTAGTGTCTCTAACTGATCCAGTCTCCCTAAATTTTTCAATTAATCTCTTCACAGTTGATGAAGTCAAAACACTATTCTGATCATATTTTGAATGAAATTTTCGAACTGCAGCCGCCAAACTTTCATTATTTTTGAGATAATGTTCAACCATAAAGACACGTTATTCTATCGTGTAACGCTCCATTTTTACTAACCCTAAACTGTCAGCTGTCAAATTGTTTTTTTTTAGGGTTGCTAGCACTTTACTGCACAAATGGCGGTAAATTCAAATCTTGCGTTAATTCTTGGACACCCTTTAAATGAGGCCTTAAGTTTCAAAACCAGCCCAATCCATTTGCAAAAATTTTAGAGGAGAGACAAAAAACAAACGGCTCTTAGCTGGATTTGAGCTGAGGAAGCACTTTTGAAGACGTTAATCAATAGGATAGAGCTGGTTGTCATCAGAATCTCATCAAAGAGATTACAGAATAGACCTAATACTTGAAAAAAAAAAGAAAAGAAAAAACTGGATTGAGCTGTTTTTGAATACAAATGCCTCATATCTCACTGCCTATTTTGATTTGTTTGTGGGACCCCTGTTCCGGATATATGTAAGAAATTTTATATAGAGGTCCCATTTGACGTTTGGAAGCCATCTCTATAAAACATGATTAAATGGCATTAATTATAGGAAATAAAAATCATTTTAAACTATAGTAACAAAAAGTTATTAAATTATTATTAAAATCATGATCGGAAATTTAACTAAACCTGTGTTTTTTATAAAGGGATGAAATTTGGCTTAGCAAACTTATTTCCTTCCCCAACGATACTACAGATAAAATCAAATCTATAAAAAATAATGAAGAGTCATTAACAATTACTAGTTACTTAAAAAATAAATATTCTATCAAATTGAGCAGAGGATCAAATTAAAGATTTGATCTTGATCCTCGTACTTTAATGGACTACAATACAAAAAAACAACAATATAACTCTTCAATTTTTTGTTGAGTTTTAGGATCCATAAAAAAACAAAAACAATAATTAAATAAAAAATCAAGCATTATGAAAGATCAATAAGTAAGGGTTCATGCTAAGATTTCAGAGTTATTTATGATATATAACTTATTAACTGTACTATTATTATTTATTAATTATTAACTGTAGTTAATGGACCTCCTGGATCTTTCACCTGTTGGACCTCATTTTAACTCAAATTATAAATACTTACAGGTGGTGGACTATCAGATTTTGGCTGGTCTTTTTCTGCATTAGCTAATGCCAAGAGGTGCCACAAACAGTGATGAGGATGGTCTACTGAGCAGCGCTCTGAGGACAGTAAGAAAAATTAAAAATTAGCAATTAGATATTACTTAAAAAATTGATTAATCAACTTATTAATTAACGAACTGACTTGAATTACTTAAGTTGAATTATTCTCAAATGAATATTTTTTTAATTGTACAGCTATGATACCATAAACGTTTGACTTATAGTTTACTGTTTTTTTATAGTTTCAATCTATACTATTATATATAGTCCTAAAAACATCAATAACTTAAAAAATACTCAACCAATTTTAATTGAACTTGCACAAAAATAAAAAAATTTGAATACTGTCTTATAGAGTGTTATGCAGTATACCTATATGAGTGTATCTGTGTAGTAAGAATGCACTTTTTCTTAGTTGTTTGATAAAAGAAACCAATGGGAATTACAATATAGAAGATATAACATTTGAGAAGTCAAGAAAGCTATCCCAAATTAATTATTTAATCAAATGAAAGAAGACATTCAATGAAAACTACGCTTTAATTTTCCACAATTTTTTATTTATTTATATAACTTATGATTTAATTTATTGATATAACCCACCTGAGATTTCATAAGTAAAAAATCAATACAATATATTTATTTAGTTCCTATAGAAAACTATAGTTAGGCTCGTTAGTATAAAATAAAATAAATTCCTGGTTAGGTGAAAGAATTTAAAAAAACCTTTTTTTTTTTACTTAGACTGCTGATATTTTGAGCAGGGGTAGACTAAAAAAGAATAATTTTTGAAATAAATTTTTTTTAATTTTTGAAAGAAATTATTTTTGAGCCATTTCTGGGGTATAGTAGTTTCAAATTAAAAAACAATGGTTTTCTGAAAAGAAAAAGTTTCACCTTTAAACCTAAAAAACTTTCTATCTCATTAAAGGTTAATTGGGGTTAAATAAAAGAGAACTAAATTGGCCAACATACATAATTAAAAGGTAGGCTTTTATGAATCTGTAATAATAAAAAATATTATAACATTTTATAAAGGACATCCCCCCCCCATCTCTCTTCTTTCACAGAAACAAAAATAAAACATCTAAAGCAAAATTGGAGTAATTTCTAATAATAGTGTAACTATGATATGAAGGGGCCATCTTCAAGTGAGCCGCGGTCTTAGCATTAAGTGGAAAGGGTTAACTAGAACCAAGGTTGGATTGAAATGCATTGCATAATTCATAAAGTACATGAACAAGTATGGATATATTAAAAGCATATTACCAAGAAGGGAAGTTAATGTACGAGAAAAATGACTGCTGTCAAGTGACATCCTGACACTTAGTTGTGGAAAAACAGGAATAAATCTATAGGATGGCACATTGTCCAGGTGCTGATTAAGCTCTTCCTTCAATCCGGGTATCCTGTTATTTGATAACCATAATGAAACAAAACGAAACATTTTGTCCGAGGTTGTCACATCGTACTGCAGGCTGAACAAGTACTCCCTAAAGTAATAAAAATTACACACTTAATTGAGTTCCCTTCAGTTTGAAGTAGGGGCATATATGAAAAAGCATCAATAATAATTACTGCATGTAACTATGTTTTATACATTAATAATTACTACTTTATGTTTTTACTTTAGTAAATGAATATTTGTCGTCTTCATTCGCACAATAGGTCTCACTGAGGCCGCGGTGCACAAATGCCGGAACAAATAATAAATACTACTTATGGTCTATAATCCCGCTATTTTAATAATTATCAGCCAAAGAAAAAATATAGTGTAAACCTTGGGATAACAGACCACCAAAAAAAAAAGAAGAAAAATTTGTTATTAAAAAATAAATGCACACAGTTCATTCTTTAATAAAGAAAAATATCAAAAATAATTTTTGAAAGGAAGAAACTTGTTTTCTTTTCAATAAAGAGCTTTGTTAACTTTATTTAATCCTTTATGTTATTGGCTAAACAAAAACTAAAACTTTTATCATCATTTATTTCTATTCGCTGAGTGATTTCTTTGAAACTGATCTCTAAAAATTTAGCAAAAGGTTTATTGTTGTTTTTTTTAAATTTAAAAAATGGTTTAGATTGTCGAGGGTTTAAGTGTTGTTTCTTTAGTGGAAGAGGTTTGAAGCCAAAAATATGCAGCCTGTGCATTGGGTCTATCTGAAACTACTACAGACTGGGTTCAGGACATCTGCAAATGATTACTGGTTTATTTTAGATACAACACAAGTTTTTGGAATCGGTTTTCAACTGCTATTGAGACTGCTCAACTTCTTTGTACAACTCGGGGAGTAGTAATATGTGCAGAAAATGTTAGAAGACTTGCTGAAATGAATTTAAACCCTCAGAGACCAGCATTAAGGCCAGTGTTTACCAGAGAACATCGTAGAGCTCATTTGGAATTCGCTGAGGAACACCGCATGTGAACTAAAAATGAATGGAGCAACGTGCTGTTTTCAGGTTATCACGCTTTTTCTTTATACACGAGATGAGTACAGATGAAAATTTACCGAAGGTCTGGTGAGCGCTAAACTGAGTGTAATGTCAGTGATGGTGTGGGGTGTAATTTATTCGATGGTGAACACAAAGCTCCATGTGTTCCGTAAGTTTCGCAAAGAATTGCAAGCCGAAATAAATTTATTAGGAAGCAAATAATTGAATTTTTCTAAGTGCACTACTTTTTTTGTGCAGCAGTGTAGTAATGGTCAATATGTTGTAGTATGTAATCACTCCTGGTTGTAAAATTGTCCCTGTCGATACGTTAATGCACTGCAATGGAGGCATAGTTAACTCATCCATCTCGTATTCATGATTTATGATCCAGAGATAAACATTTACACTTTAGAAACCGTAATGCTGACTTTGTAATTAGTGGATTAAATTTATAGATTTTGTAATCAACCAGAACAATAATTATTAACAGGGAATGTCCATTGGTATTGATTGAATAAACTAATATATTTTTTTTAAGTGGGAATAAGAACAAGAAATAATATATATTAACACAGCACATCATCAACTGTGGGTTAATTAATGTGTCTTGACAAAATTACTTTATTACTAATATATGTTATATTATGACTAAATATAAAATATCTAAATATAAGACTTTTTCAGAAGTTTTATAACACTAGCAAAAAAGAATAGATATTATTGATTAGGCTCCCGCCTCCACAGGGCTGGCTCAGAAAGAGAACTTGACTAGAGGTAAAGAGTTCCTAGGTTCCATCTCGGGCATTGCCACCAACTTTCTGGATTTGGCTAGTAATTATATCTCATAAAACTACTATATTCCTTAAAACAATTTTACAATTCTAAACAAAATTCAGAACTTTCACTACAATGAAAAAATATAATAATTTTTAACTTCAAAGTTACCTCACAGCAAGCCTAAGAAATGCAGAATGTTCTTTGCGAACAGTTTCAATTTCGGCTTTATCTGCATCAAAATTGCATTGGTGGAGTTTAGAAGATCTTTTTTCTTCCATGTTGAGTTGATTTTGGCATGACTGGAAAGCTTTAAGATTCTCAGAAGTATCTCTCATTTGAGCTACCTACAATATTTTATTGGATTATTATTATTAGATTCCCTTTAGGATCTGATGCAGCTTTAGAAAAGTTATTAATTTTTACAATCATTAATGCCTATATTATAAATATGTTATAAATGAAAAGAAAAAAAAATTTGTGATTGAAAATATAAAATCTTATATCATCTATTGCCCTTTAAAGGCAGATTGTAATTATTTTCTTCAAATAGTGATTTATAAAAAAAAAGTTTACAATTACCTTATTTTCAAATTCAGGAGAACTGAGGTATTGCTCTAGTCTCTGAAACTCGGAATCAGAGAATTTCGCTAGGCATTCTGCAGCTTCTAAACGCCCTTCCTCATTGTTTATCGATAAATTTGCAGCCTTGGGAAAAATGTATACATTAAGAATACTAAATCAAAATTTTTATAAATTGTTTATTTATATTTACAAAATATGTTCAACCTTTTCAAAATAGTCTGCCAAAATTTCTTTGGCGCCTAGTGATTTAGTTTCAGACATCCAAGTGCCATATTTTAACAAACATTTTGATTTTAGAAGGGGGTCAGGATCATGATTTAACAAGTTTTTCAACAAAAACCTAAAAGGAAAAAAATGGAAATAAAATTGTGACACTTAAAAACACTGTGTGACCCTAGATTATTTATATTTTGTGATCATGCCAGAAGTACAAAAAATAATAAGGTAAAAACAAACTTTGCTGCTTCGTAATCTCTTGACTCCCAATGCATTTGAGCTTCTTCAAATTTAGCTTCATTCCGTATCTCTACAGCCATTTCAGAATTTTTAATTTTTTTCAATAACCTGAGTACATGAAAAAAAAAGTTAATACTAAAAAATTAACCACTTCACACCCAAACTAAAAAATAAAAATCCTATAGGTCTAAATGATAATTGCTCACTTCTTTCAAAGCTTTTCTTTATTTGGTAGCGCTTTTGACAGCTCAAGTGTGTGAGAATTATACAATAAAACCAACATTAAAACTGTCAAAATTTAAAAGTTAAATTAAGTGTTTTCACTTAAAACATAAAAAAACACTTATATTGTGTAGCAAAATATATGGTGTAGCAATTCATGAGAGGAAGGGTCGACTGAAAGTTATTGCCATAGTTGGTAAGTGGCACTGAGGTGTGGTTAGCAAGTACTACCCCTCATAACCTTAAAATAGGTTTGATCATAAAAAAACAGAGTAGCTATTTTATCAGTTTTCTTTATTTACATTTACTAATATTGACACTACTAATATGTATCTGAGTAATTTCAAAGACCCTTAAGAATGTATAGTTTAAGGTGCAATGTTTGAAACCGAACTTACATGGACCATAGTGGGGGGAAAAAATCTTTTAGCCAGTGAAAACAAGTGTAGAAATGAAAATTTTAAACAAAATGGAAAGAGATTTTAAAACGCTGAAACTTGAGAGCCTGGATATAAAGTAGGAAAAATTAGCAGAAGTAAAAATATTAATATTAGAACTGATAATTTCGAAACCCTACCTAATGGGCATTCTAGACTTAAATTGCTGCCATTTTAGTCAGTCCTACATAGGTTGTAGCCCAACTGGCGGTTATACGTATGGCGATGAGTGCAGCTTGATTTTGTTAATAACACTAGGGAAATTTTTGAAAAATTTTATGAATGAGACATTGTATTTAATTGTATATATAATTTGTTTTTTTAAACATTTAACTCTCTTATATTTATAAATTTGTAATAGGTATTTATGTATATTTTAACTTTTGAAGGTTTCAATGTTTCAGTTATTGTATGATTGTCATAATTGTTATTATTAAGCATACATATTTTTTATATTTTAATCAGTGATATTTAATTTATCACCTCTGAGCAATAAGAAGTGATGAGTTGTTCCTTGCGATCTTGGCCGTTGAAAGCCACTGCTGAGCATTTCCCCAGAGTATGCTTC
This sequence comes from Acanthosoma haemorrhoidale, assembly GCA_930367205.1. Lineage (NCBI taxonomy): Eukaryota > Metazoa > Arthropoda > Insecta > Hemiptera > Acanthosomatidae > Acanthosoma > Acanthosoma haemorrhoidale. The sequence continues at coordinate 19,942,610 of OV884013.1, read as the reverse complement.
TTTGCTGTAAAATTGGCTCCACGTGAATCCAGTCAGCATCAGGCATTGCTTCATCGATTTCTTGATTTGTACACCATTCGACCAGCTCCTTGAAAATAAATGAGCCACTTAGTTTGTTTCTGAGGAGCACAAGAGGTTTTTTAAAAAGGAACTCGTTATTTTTTTTTCCGAACTTTTATTGATGAACAGACCAATCGATACATTTTAATTATGGTTCCCCTGTTTTTTCTCATTATTGGTTATCAAAAACAATTTTTATTTTGGCGATGTCAATAACAATGGCCCTATATCGGAAAATCAGTTGCTAACTCAAGGTGGTCCAAATATTAATAACATCTGAAATTATTCGTTTTAATACCACTCATTAAAATAGTGAATTCAATTTTAGTTTTATAAAAGAAACTTACTGATATCAATTTTAGTTTAGCTAAAGGAAAGTAGACTGCTTCTGCAACTTCAAGACTTGCATGCTTTAAGTCACCGATTACAAGCTTTCCAGCAGATGTGAGAAAATTGAGAGCGGTTTGCTTATCTTTCAGGTGATGTATGGATCTATGAGAAAGATAGAGAAGAGCAGAAAAGTCTTCATTTTCTGAAATAAAAATAAAAGTAAATACATTATACCTGAAACACCACCAAGGATTAGCGAATATTCTTCAAGCATTAAATTATTTTATTATATTTTTTCCTAATATAAGTGGATTAAGTTTCTGCAGGAAGCCAAGGTCCTTGGAGGGCTTGTTTGTTGTCTTGGTGTTATTTAGTTTGTTAATGCAAAGTATATGGTTGCAACGGTATAATATTGTTTAAGATAGAAAAAAAAATTATATTAAGGCCATGTCTACTGTGTATAAAAAATGGTACAAAGTACAAAATGGAAATAACAAATCATCAAGTCAAAATACCAATAAAAAAAACTAAGTAAATAACTCGATTGATAAATTGTTTACAACAATTCCACTAAATTAATATATACAGTAGTTGTTAAAAAAATATATAAGTAAAATATAAGAAGATATAAAATAAAAAAAAATGAAGGTTACTTCTTCACAGGATTATATAGAGAACAGTAACTATGTCAAAAAATATGAAGCATTGAAGTATATAAAAAATAGTATATATAAATATTCTTAAATTAATGGCTGTCTGAATGGCGATGAAATGTTGGTACAGGAAAGAAAGAAATCCAGAGAGCATTGGAGCGACCGAGAAAGGATTAATTCAGTTGTAAAGTTCCGGAAACAGACTAAGGATTTAAACGGCAGTTAAATGTGTGTAGGAAGATTGAATAATTTGGAGAAAATGTGTAAACCAAGGAAATTGTCTATGGAAGAGTCACCTTAACCGCATTAGAGATGGGAGCACTCTTCCAGAAAATATAAGCTTTCAAAGATAGTTTAGCTGAAGCAAAACTAAAATATGTAACTAACCAAGAATTAGTTTTTTTCAAAATAAAACCATTCTGCAAGTGTGCTAATAGATATAGACCAATGACTTTTTTTAGTCAAATCAACCAGTCCACAGAAGTAAGATAATATACTAAATGAACACCTGTTAGTTCATTAATGGATACAAGAAATATGGAATAAAATTATGAGAGGTGCTACAGTAACAAGCAACTATTACTCGCATAACAACCAGATAAACGACAATGGTTATTAACTTGAAGCAAATTTTTTTATCATGCCACTGCATATGTAAACAAAAATTAAATGTTTAGACTTAACCTTTTTTTGGTTGTTCCAAATCCCACTGCATAAGACGCCATCCAGCTTCCCATCCATAATTTTTAACATGTGATGCACAACTAAACATACCAGACATCAATAGTCCATGTGACAGAGCTAGAAACATTAAAATTTTTACAAAAAGAAAAGTAAAGTAAATAATGTCAAGATCAATAAAAAATATTAATGTTGCAAACCTTCTTGGTCATTTTCAATCTCAGCTTCCGAAATAAGTTTTTGCCACAATCCCATTTCTTTGAAATAACGAATCCTTGAACTGGGATCACTAATCAATAATCTAGCACAGCTTTCCACACTGTCACTTTCCCCAATTTCTTTATAGTTCTGGAATGCAATGATAATAAATAAAACCACATGTTAAAATTAAATAATAGCAAGAATAAGTATTCTATTATGAGTGAATGTTAAATAAAACATAAAGACTAGCCAATCATAACCAAACGATTTTTTTTTCAGAAAAGGAAGCTAAAAAAGGGGGAAAAGGAGGGCAGGGTAAACCAAAGACAGTGCTGCCATTTGGAAGCGAGAGGAAAAGAAAAAGCCATTCGTTCATCTTGGGAAGAGGAGAGAGAACAGGCCTGTAACCTGAGAGTACATTTCTTTTTTTATCTCATCGGGAGAGCTGCGGTTTACAACACTTTTCCACAGGATGATTTGCTAAACTTTTTTCATACATCTTTAAAAGCTTAATATCTCTCCCATTTTCCAGACCAGGAAGCTGAGCCTCTCTGGCTTGATGGTGATTTCAGCCTTCCTGTTATAATTTGGCTCAGGTTTTGGACAATACAAAAATCCTTCAAAATGTTTGAAGCAGCTGCAGTTCCCCAGGTTTTGATGGTCTTTTCCACCACTGGTCTCATGTTCTCACATAGCATATACATAAGATCTTAAGAGTTTGCTGATCTGTTCCCCAATTCAAACCAGTCATTTTCTTTTTAAGAGCTATCCTTTTTGTTTACATATTCATATAGATAAAAAATTAAAAATCCTTGGAACCAAACATGCTTGGTGCGGAAGAATGCAAAGGGTACATTTCCTTCACTTCCCGCTCAATTTTGTGAAACTTCTATGGAAAAGATGTAGGTAGGATTAATGAAGGTTCATGATTTTCTCTTATATTATGATGTAAAAAAAATATATCAAGAGCTCACAAGGGCAAGTTCACTAGTCCACAAAGCTGATTTATTCTCTACTGGGATGGTAGAAGAGTTTTTACTACATACACTAAATTTTATCCTCCAACCATTTTCTACTAGGACCTGATGCATACATAGTATGTCAAAACGTCCATTAATAAATTTGATGAATTTATTAGTAGATTACTGCTAACAATGAACTCCCAGTTTAAAATGATCATAGAACAGCCTAAAATAAAAACTATAACCGTAAAAGAACAAAAAAGTAATATTGATTAATATACGAAAAAAAAAAAAATTGAGTTTAAACAACCTCCCATAGCAAGTTGAGCAATGAAAACCCTTCTTCAGGCCTTGTCCTACAGATCAAATCCATTGGTGCTAGTGTGACGTGTTTCGGCAGGTCCTTTTCAATTTCTCTACAACAAATAGCAAAGGAATTCATTAACTAGAGGGTATTTCATTACAAGTGGACAAAAATTAAATGCGCAATCTGATGCAAATTGTGATTCTGAACAGTAATTTCTATTTATTTACAACCATTTATTTTCAATCACTCCTAAGGTGAATGTGTCATTTAATAATACATTTTAGAGAAAAGCCTACGTAATATAAAGGGCCTGTAAATATTATTTATAAAGGAGCAAATTCTTCGCTGGTTACCACTAGTGACAATGGCTTAACCTCATTTAATTCTGAAAAATACAATATTATATTATGTGTAATGTTTTATTGTATACATCTATACTTTAAATCTTCTTTTACATTAATAGATGCATTGGTTATCAACTATAAATAGTCCAATGTTCATTTTGCTATTTATGTATTTAATAATATTTATGAATGTTGGTGTGGTTTTATATATATTTGCAATATGTTGCCAATTGATGCTCTGGCCGCTTCACTCCTGTTGTAAGGGTTGCCATAATAAGGTTTGGCTATTCCTTTTCAAACAACAAGTAATCATAGAGGCATTATACAGCTTAATTAGAAATGCTTGTTAAATTATTAGATCTATAGTGTTCACAGTTATAACAGAAACACTTACTGTTTGATGAATTCTGTCCAAATTTCAGCATAAAGTAGGGAAGTGAAATAAGCCCTGCAGTACTGAGCAGCGTGTGCTACATGGAGAAAATTCACATTCAGTTTTCTCAAATAATTCATCCTGATTATAAAGAAATTAACAATTATTAATAACCTTGGGAGTCATTTTAAATAAATCTACAAAATACACAAATCTTAATCAGGATGAAATGATCACTGCAGAATATTTTATGAATACAATTGTAACTAGCCTCCCCCGGATGTCATTATATTTTTAATTACTGTAATTAGGACTGTCTTGCTTGGAAATGAGACTCGCGGCTAAGTCACGTGTTAGATAAAGCTTTAAGCAGAATTTAGTTGAAGAAACTTCCGTAATTGGAGGTACCGAAACATAAACAAAAAATACTAACTTACCAATCTTCTTGAGTTTGGGTGGCAGTTTTAATACGGCAGAAGTTTACAATGCTTAGCATGCAGAGTAAAGATTTTCGGATGAAATAAATAGAAGCACCTAAAAGATCAAGAAATAAGATGTCAATTTTTAGGAAACTTAAAAAAATATAAATTCTCTGACTTTATATTTTAGTAATTTTTAAATCTAAAATAATGAATCTCCAGCCAGGTACTCTATTTCTGAGTTATTTCTCTTCTGAACTTATATCACTTTTAAATGAAAAAAAAAAGTTCCACATAAACCTATTGAATAATTTTTTTTGGAGAAATGTTTTCTGTGTATTACAACTCTCTACGGTGTTTACAACAGTAAAATATTATCAATACCAATTATCATTATCATTAATATATATTATTTACCATCTTCTTTTTTCTGTCCTGATTGTTGAAGTCTGTAGTGATTTTCAAAGAAAAAACTGACATTTTTTTGAATAATCATCAGTCCCTCAGGGCAATATTCACTCTGTTCGATAATTATATCTACTAAATAGGGTAACAATTCTTCACTCACTTTCACCTAAAAATTGGAAATAAAAATAATTATATATTTACTTTTAAAGAGATAAGATGTTAACTATTAACCAACAAAATGTAATACTTAGCTATCCATTCTTTGCGAGTGGTCCATGGCTAACCCCTTGTGGGTTATTTTAAAAATTTTAATTATTAGCTCTTTTATTATTGTTTAGGGTTGTATAATAGATTTTATTTGCTGTTATTACTAAAGGATACATTAATTAATGTTTTGTTTTTATATGCTGAAAGTGCTTGTCTAAATGAAATAAAATAATTTACAAAGAGGTTTAAAAAAGATTTTTTAAGATTCTGGAAAGTTTTTCTCTTCCAACTTACAAATTTAAGTTTTTTATATTAACTACCTGTCATCATTATTCCTTAGACGAATAAAGGCACCACTTTGGAAAAGATGTTCAAATTCAGACAAAGAAAATAATATAGATTATATAAACCTAAAATGTATGCGCTAAATGATATATTTTTTAAATGTATATATTGCCTGAATCATTTCCAATAATGCAGTGTCTTTTTTTTATTTTGCTGTAATCATAATCACACTTCCCGACAGTATCCCCTTGATCATGGATCCAGTTTCACATTTTATGATCCCAAAAATAACATTAAATGAAATAGCACCAATCAACAATGTCTAGCTTAAATTAATTTATAGTTTCAGCAATTACATGAGTTTCCTAGCCAATAATTATATCTCTGAGCATTACCTCCTTAGCTGCGATAGGAGCTAGGAGTGGCAAGAACCCACTGTTGAAAGAAGCCAGTAAGCGCGAGACAAGTGCCCTGATCCAATCAGAGTGATCACATCCAGACCAAACTGCCCAGCCTTGCTGCTGATTTTCTTCCGAATCTGGAAGTGATGTCCAAGCCAGCTTCTGCAGGGAATAATCTTTTGAAAAAATCTTCGGTTTGACATTATGGTAAATAAATGGAGCTACGAATGTTTTTTCAAATGCTTTCAGTTCATCTGGAAAATAAAATAAAATATAAAATGAAAAAATTTAACAGTTTACTTGGTTTTGAAAGAATAAATTTACTAACCATAAGCTTCCAGTCCTTCTTCGGTTTCAAATAATTCAGTGATGGCCATCACCGCTAATTCACAAGTCTCCAGATCGTCATGAACCTGTATGTATTTAATTTCAATAAGGTAAGTAAAAATAACTAAAATTAATAATTATTAGTTGATAAAAATTCCATTATTATAATAATAATTAGTCAAAAACCTCCTGATCTCCCGTAAGATGTTCTTTGCAACTAATCCATCACATATGAATCACACCTATGTCAATATTCAATCCATCTCTAATTACCTGGGACCAAGAGGTTCTGGATTCAAATGAGACTCATTTTTTCTTTGGCTAATAAAAATTAATAACAATTTTTTATGTAAGAGAAAAACAGTTCCAAGGCTGAAGTCTCTACCTATACATGACATCTGAGATGCAGAGGTCACTTTCAAGGAGTGAACGGATTTCTTTAGATGAGTATTGCTAACTCTGGAAACATCGCAATTGCGACCTTCATAAGAGCCAACAACAATGTACCGAATTAATACTACTGAAACAATACATCAGAATTAAAATAATAATTAAAAGTACACATAAAATAAATGTGTTGTTAAAAACAAACGCTGTCTCAAGATTTTATTGTTGATATTGTTGTGTACTCAAAAAAACATTTTGATTGTGACGCTTCCGGAGATTAGACACCAAAAATTTCAATGGTAGGATTACCCTAAAAATTTTTATGTATCTTTTATTGTATATACTTACAAGTAAAGGAAGCAGCAATGAAACAACAGATGTAGCTAATGCTGGAGGCTCTTTGACAAGATTAGGCTGAAGAGCAAGTGTGTTTAAGCTCCTTGGACCGATTCTGCCTAAGCATTCAGCAGCACAATTTTTTATCTGCAATGAAAGTAATTAATAAATTCATATAATAAATATCATAGTTACATTAAAAATTATTGTTTATGATTGCCAAACTAATATCAAAATAAATATATTCATTAGACTCATATAGTGTAGAAGCTAAAGTATCTCACTGTTTTATGACAGTGAGTTTTTCTTTCACTTCCATTTCTGTAAGTAGAATTGGGTGGTTCTCAACCGGATTGCCACCTTTCCTGCCTTAATTATAAATATAAAGAAGTCAAATCCCAATTACCTATAAACGGCTGTAAATACTAATTCTCAGACTCCCTAACAGTTTGATGGAAATACTGACTAGCAAAAGGCCACATATTTTAGAAATATTAAAAAAAAAAATCTAATCTACAAATTTTGATAGCAATAATAAAAACGTAAATTGTGATAGTCATTAACAGCCAAAGAAAAAATATACTGGCAGAATCGAGACTCGAAAATATCTTGGATATTAATTATTAATACTTACTAATAATAGAGGGACAAAAATAACAAACACTGTTAATTTAAATTTTGATAAGTCAAAATTGTTGGAAAATATCAACCTTTGTTGTACCTTCCCATATTAATTATAAAAAAACAATTAAAAGTAATTAAAATAAAATTCAATTGATTACAAACATAAAACACATGACTTACTTGAGTATCTGAAGAAGAGGTCAAAATAACTAACTTTGAAATTAGTTTGTGAATAGGGCTAGTGGAACAATCTTCCGCAGAATATCTCGAATTTCGAACTTCTTCATAAAGAGTTGATAATTCTTCATGACTTTGTTTTAACTGAAAACGATAAGAGATGTGCATAACATATCAACAGTTTAGTTGCTGCTGAGAAGACAAATTTATAATTTTTTTAAATTATGGTCCACTAAAGTCGCAACTTATATTAGTCGTTATTAATTAGAAACCCGAGTCCTTTAAACTATAATTTGATCCCCTACTCAATATGATAGAAAAATATTTCTTTTCCAATTATTAACTAAAGAATTATTCATTATTTATTAAGGGGTTAATTTTATTTTTATGAAAGTATAATTTTTAATAGGGGAAACAAATGGAGCTAAAATGCAATGTATGCTTCTAACAATCAGGAGGATCAGTAAAGAAAAACTTACTAAAGTCTCAAGGTTGCAAGCCTCAAAGATTTATTTTGTAAGGTTCTGAAATAAAAACTACAAATGCTTTTCTACATAATAAACTAGATAATTAAAATAATGGCATTTATGAAATTCACAGTACCTGTTGAAGAAGTCTATTTAGAGCTTGAAAATCGATTGTTTGTCTTTTTAAAAAGATGTTTATTTCTTCTGACAAACTGGCCAAGGTTTCTTTTGGCGGTAATAGCGCAGCTAAACTAGGAAGATTAACTTCTGATTTTATCAATAATTTTTTTATTTTAACAGCAATAAGAGCTAAAAAAATCAAAAAGTTAATAAAATATTTGTATTTACTAAAATCAACTGATACTTAAACATATCTGTACATATATAATAATGATGACATCTTAACAATAAATTTATTTTTACACCAATAAAGCATTCACACCGTCATCAACATTCAGATCTGGGAACAATGATTTAAATAATTGGCCTTTTTTTTTTCTCTTGTAATTACAATTCCTAAAAAATATATATATATATATATATATAATAAAAGAGATCACAATTTCCAGATAATATATATATATATAATACATAGACTTTTGACTCACCCTTCTTATATTAAAATATTTATATGTTTTGAGGTTTATATGTAATAAACAAAATTCAAAACATATACAATTACAGAAGAATTTGCTTATAATGATGCTATACAACAATATACAAGGTATAACAATTCTGAGCACTGTCTTTGATTAGTTCCTTATATGATTCACAGTCATTTTGTTTAGATACCATGAGGATAATCTGGAAATTGTGATCTCTTTTGGAAACAAAAAAAAAAGTACTTTCTTTCACCTATAATGATCTTCTGAGATTTATCCCCTTTCCAATTTTTAAGAAGAGGAAATGACTATTGGTATTTTCCAAACTCAGTTTGTTTTATGTTGAATTTATGGAATCCTATAGCAGGATTATTATCGGGTCAAGTCATAAGTAACTTCCGATGCAGCTAAGTAGAATCTATTGTTCGTATCTACCCGCTATGAGTTACCATAGCAACAAGTTTTTGTTTTCACTATATAGACGAGGCTTCAGTTAGTCTTTTGTCAACTGTTTTGTGCGATACACATTACGTTACGTTATTATACATTAAACTGTTTTTTTTAACCTCTGAAATGGAGAGTCAAAAAAGTACATATTCGTCATGTAATGCTTTGGGAATTTAAACAAGGCAATAGTGCTAGGGCAACAGCTGAAAAAATATGCAGTGTATACGGTGAAGGAATAATAACTGATCGGGCAGTTAGAAGTTGGTTTATAAAATTCTGTTCTGGAGATACGACCTTAAAAGACGAACCGAGGGCGGGACGTCCTTTTGACTTTGACGACAACCTTTTAAAGGCAATATTGGAGCAAAATCTACGTCAATCAACAAGAGGTATAGCAGAAAGGTTGAATACATCACAATCAACTGTTAACCACCACCTGGAGAAATTAGGGAAAGTCAGCAAGTTAGGAGTGGGGGTACCTCACAATCTCAGGGAATGGAATAAAGAAGGCCGCATGTCAATCGCCACAAGTCTGCTCTCACAGGTAAAAATTGAGCCTTTTTAAAACAGGATTGTAACAGGCGATGAAAAATGGGTAACCTATGACAATATAGTCCCCAAAAGAATGTGGCTTGATAAGGATCAACCAAGCAAACATCCATGGCAAAAAGATTTTATTGTTTGTATGGTGGGATTGTCAAGGAATAATTCACCACAAGTTGTTGAAGTCAAATTTGACGATTACTGCGGATAGATACGTTCAGCAGTTGCAAAGAGTGCAAGAGAAACTCCATGAAAAGCGGCCTGCACTTGTCAAAATTAATATAATTTTGTAAAGTAATGAGAGCAAAATAAATGTCTGATAAAAAAACAGAAGTTACTTGTGACTCGACCTAAATAGTTCTGATATGAATTAGTTCCTATTTTAGCTTTGTTTCAGTCGTCATTATGGTTTACTGGTATTCCTACTAAGACAAATTTCTGTTAGCATTAAATACATCTAATTGTAATTGTTGTAGCACAACATAGTTTTCGGCAAAATTAGTGGATAAGCCCTTGATAACATAAGGTTAACTTCTGTTTTACTTGTTATAGAATAAATATAATATTTTTCACAACTTGCCTTTTTCTTTTATCTTTTTCAGTTTATATTTACTTAAATATAGGTGTGCAGATACTTATATTATTAAAAAAGTTTCCCTTACTAAGCCCGCGGGTACTACCAAGTTCATGAATAACAATCTTATTTCCTAGGACCCTTAAAGATCTATAAGCGAATACTACTGCAATTAAAAAGAAAAACAGGACTCCTTAAAACTTGTTTGAAATGAAATTTTAATAAAATATTTATTAATAACTTCAAACTAGTATAATTTCAATTTTTAAACAATAGGTATTGTTATAGGCATTAATTAACCTTCACAATTACACTGTACAGATTTGTATAAGAATGGCATTGAAACAATAATTATTAAATTAAAAATACCTATGGGATCTTTTCCTTGAGATAGGTTGGAAATAACTGGATATACCACATCAATAAAATAATCAACAAATTTAGGAGAAGTAGCTAAAGTCTGACTGATAAATCTGAAAAAAATAATATATAGATTCGTTACCATCATTATATTTTAAAAACATCCAGAAAAATATAAATTAACTCATGAAATTATAAAATGTGTCGACAAAAAGAAAACAAAGAATCAGTATTTATTTAAAAATGACATTTTTTGATTCTGTTCAATCATTTACTTTATATCCTGCTAACACTTTGGAGAGCCCACCTCAGTCATTCTCAGGCTATGACAATTACACAATTGTTAATAAGATAATATTTAAATATTTTTTCTCATGGTTTTATAATGAGATATTTATTGTAATCATTTTTTGTAATATTTGTAAAAACTTTCCAATTTGTCTACATTTTTATTTAAAGAAAATTGTTTCTGTTTTGAGTGTTACTCTCAATAATATTTTTGCTTGAAAACTTAAAACTGTTACTGTTGTTTGGCATTATAGCTGATAATAATGAATATATCAGCACTAGCAGACACGTCCCTGACATATGGGCTCAAATAGTTGGCAGAAAAGCATTCAGAAGTATATCGGGATTTAGAGAATGCTTATAAAGTACCTGTGAAATAAAGGCGTTCTACTACAAGACTGACCTGTCCATGTTATATCATATCATAGACATAAGTTGATATTGTTACATTAAATGTAAATCCATTTTTATCTTGAAAAAATAAGCATACATTTTTAGTTACCTGTGTAAATAATGAAGTGCTGGCAAGACAATATCTGTGCTGAGGAAGTGGACAAGCGAATGAAATGTTTGCCTCACTACAAATCCAGCCATTGATTTTATTTTTGCCAGCTCACAAACAAGGCTATCAACTAAAGTAATAAATTGCAGAAAACACAAGGATCTAAAAATTTTCAATACATTTAAAAACTCAAATTAAAATGGTAATGGTGATTTTTAAAAATAGGCAAAACTGGTGAAATAAGGAATATAAAATTGGCAGATAAAAACTGGTCTACAATACAAATATTGTAATGAGATTTTCTGGACAACTAAAAAAATAAATTATATAAATTAATTTGAATCCATTTTTCGGATCGTATTAAATTAAAATAGAAGTTTCGTAGTCAACAGATGACAATAGCTCTTATTAGAAGCCTTTATTAGTATTAGAGTTTGTAACCAGACAGAGTAAATGACAAAAAGTTAATAACATAAAAACAAATTATTAATGTTTCTTTCTATTACATCAATCATGTGCATGACCTCATAGTTTTAGAGATGGCATATATTGTAAAAATACATGTAGCTTACGTAAAACATGTGTATGCTTATCAGGGTTCTATTCAATGTGTTTTTTTTTCTTCTATAACTGGTCATCCAATGAATATTAGGCTAAGCCTTCAACAACAGAATTGGAGGTCGTTGTTTTCTTAACAAATCATTTTTTCATCGCTGACCAAAAACTCTCCTTCCAACGGCTAACTTCGCTCTCCTCAATAACTCACTAACATTTGAAAACTGCATCCTTAACTTTTAGCTCAACACGGCTTTGCTTTTTTTTCCTTTAACAATCGACTGTTATCATGAACTTGAGTGTGAATCTCTTCAAACCCGATATGAAAATTTCCTTACTATAAAAATACCTGGTAATGACAGCTCCTACATATTGGTTATACCATTAAACTTCTTTTCTATTTAAACCAAAGTAGTTAATAAAATTGCCAGGTTCACATCTTCCCAAGTTAAAAAAAAAAAATCTGACAGAGTCCATAATATTTTCAAACATTCTATTGACAGTAATATAAAAATACCTGATTTCTTTTGATGTAGCCAAATGAACATGACTTAGTAGATTGTGCATTATGTGCTGAATATAATTAGGGTATCGGTTGCAAAGAAAAATTAAAAGGAACTCCTTTGGCTCAGGAGTAGTTCTCTGAAATTACAATAATTACCTGTTAAAATTTTCTTATTAAGAATTTTAATTATTTAATTAATAAATACATAAAAAACCTGTATATATGCAAGTGAATGTTCTACTCCCTTTAATGTTATATTAAACGGTGTAGCAGTCGGAAGAGTTGTGAAATTCGGTCCGCATAATTGTTTGAAATACTCACTATCTGAAAGCTTCATAAATACATTTAAAAGAATTGTTTTTAGTTGTGAAGATAAAAGGTTTTTGATAGTTGTCGATCCTGCAAAAAAAAAGAGTAAAATTGAATGAGAACAAAATAAAAAAAAATATTGTAATAATATTTTATGATAAATTAAAATAATTATTAGGAATAAGTTGTTTTTGTTCTAGGCAAGTGAATTTATTGTTTATATTTACGCTTACTAGTAAAGTTCATTAAATTACAAATTATATACTCTCAGTGCATATGAATTATTCAAATATTTCATATTTTTTTTGTGGTTAGTCATAATAGAAGGTGTAATTTAGGTTTTAAACAACACCAAATGTTTGTTTCTCTTCAATACTTTTCTGTAATTGACAATTTCTTTCGACAGCCCATTGTGTCTGTTGTCCTCAAGTCCCTCACAACACCCTATGGGAAGGCTCTTTAATTTCTAAATTAATTAATTGTAATAAATACTTTAAATCCTTCTTAAGGTGTTGCAGAGGAATGACTGTTGTGTTACCCCTGAGGATGATGGACATAGGCGGACGAAAAGACTTGCCAATTAAAGAGAAATGAACATTTGGTGTTATTTATAACCTAAAAGATAATGTTACAATGTAAATATAATTCAATTGTAATTAATTAACAAAGATACCTAAAATTTGAGTTATAAGGCTGAGAAATTCTTCTGCTGTTCGTATATCTGTACCAAGTTTTGGTATAAGGCAGGAAAGAATTTCAGGAAAACATTCCTGTGAAACAATAAAGAAATGTAAACATAACATGGAACATGACTTGAAAATCTAATTATTCAGCTATTTCAAGTTTAGATCTAAAATTTAGGGCACATTCAGCAGCATATTAATAAGATAATGTATGGAGAAAAATTAAACAACAAAAAAATTTGTTTTGTTTCTACAACTTTTAAGATTTTTAACAAAAACAATGTAAAATAAAGTGTGAGCCTCTGTAAGAAAAAATGATAATAATAACATAAAATTCTTTAACTGCATTTAGCAAATAAAATCATGGATGGATCCACATAACAAAAAAATAAATAAATGGAAAATTATTTGTTTTCCATAGTATGCTCATAGTATGCAATATTATATAGATGTGTAGCATCTAATGATAACCATTAGGTTAATAGAAAAGAATAAAAAAAAAGTACATATCAGCTAAATTTACAATAGTCAGAAAAAAAAATTCTCAGAAATTCTGTCTTGATGGTGAGGAGGTAGGTGTTGGAATAGGAGGGTTTTGAAGGTTTTTAGGGATGAAGCATGGTGGATATTAGGAGGTAGAGAATTCCAGAGGGAAGGGGAGTGAGTGAGGAAGGAACCATCATATGCTGCAGTTTTGTGGGTAGGAATTCAAATCTTAGAAAGACAGGATCTTGTGAATAGACTGGAGATTTAAATTGTAAAATATTGTAAATATAAGGAGGGTGATAAGAATTGATGGTTTGGAAAAGGAATGAGCTAAGGAAATATTTTGCATGGAAAAAGAGAAAGAGCCACTGTAGCTCGGCGTATAGAGATGCGAAAAATGGTAGCACCGCCGAATCCAAAAACCAAAACTAATGATGAAGTTCATGACTCACTTCAATTGGTCTTCGAGTCCCCTCAAGAGAATCCCATACACCACACAGGCATAATCAAAGTGCCAGAAAATGACACAAGAAGTTGATGTGTAGGCTGGGGGAGCAGATGGAATAGTTCAAGGATACCAATTGACCGACAAGAAATTTGGGAGATAGCTGGTTACAGGAGAGAGTTGGTCCATGTTTATCAACCTAGTGGATCGGAAAGTGACTGGATGGTCATCAAGTTTTAACACAGGAAAATCATTATAGGATCTGAGAAGGAAACTGGAGACATAGTGAGCACATTTTAATCAAATCACATTCTAGGTTTTTCTTGCATGCTTATAAATATTTAAATACTATTTATGTAATTATTGCTATAAAAATAACTTTGTTAGAGGCAAAATAGAAAAATAAATTAAATTAATTTAAGATATATTGAAAAAATAAAATGGTGAGGCCACTGAGGCTTAGATAAATAAAAAAACATAATAGATTTGTAATTCACAAATAAGAAACTCAGCTATCATTGTGATTAGTGTGTCACAGTGATCCAATATGAAATGTGACTATAATTAAAGTTAATTTAAATAGATTATACGATCCAGTAATAAAAAGTAACTACTCTAATACTCACTGTAGCCATGTCAAATGGTGTAGAATTCAAACATACACAGAATCCTTGAAACCCAATCAAATCTAGACTTTCTAAGAAAATCGGTACAAGAATGGATTTATATTCAGAATAGAAGTCTTCTAATTTTTCATATTTCAAAAGATGATGTGGTATTTTCTGAAATCAAAGAACAAATTAATGTCTATATAACAATAAATCTTTTGATCAATCCTGCACAAGTGCTAGGAAGAAGTAAAAATAACTATTTTTTTTGTTTTTGAGATTTGAAGAATTGTGATCACTTACCTCAAAACTTTTATAATTATTGTACCATACCCACAATACATAGTCAAGATTTTGCTCAAAGAAAGATAGGCTGCTGTCGATATTCATAGTTTTTTCTAAATAAGTGTGAAGCTTATCAAAATTTGCTAAAATAAAAATTAACGATTATTCCATTTTTATAAATATTTCTATATAATATATTATAAAGGGTGTCCCAAAATTAACGCAAGATTTGAATTTGCCGCCATTTGTGCAGTAAAGTGCTGGGAACCCTTAAAAAAAACAATTTGACAGCTGACATTTTAGGGTTAGTAAAAATGGAGCGTTACACGATAGAACAACGTGTCTTTATTTTTGAACATTATCTCTGAATAATGAAAGTTTGGCGGCCGCAGTTCGAAAATTTCATACAAAATATGGTCGGAATAGTGTTTTGACTTCATCAACTGTGAAGAGAATAATTGAAAAATTTAGGGAGACTGGATCAGCTGGAGACACTAAACACACTGGTTGTCCAAAAACAAGCCGCTCAAATGTCAACCACATTTATGCCAAATAGTCATGGAAAATTTCGACAAAAGAGTGCATATGTGCCAGCAAAGTCGTGGAGGCCATTTTCCCCGATGTGTTATTCCATAAATAACCCTATCCTATTTACTTTATAAGTCAATAAAAAAATAACAAAATATTAAAAACTATGTTTTCTATTTAAATCAAATCTTGCATTAATTCTCGGACACCTTATATATATCTTTACAATGTACATTCAAGAAAATACTTCCAAGAACCCCTAAATAATAAAAATGTTAGTAAATATTAATATAATTAAATCAATGGTCATTCAGCCATTAGATTCTTGGGCAAAAGCTATATCTGGGGAATCAGTAGCCCCCTAGAAGTAGTAATAGAGGTGCAATCAAAGATGGTCCCTACACTCTTCAAGAGTTTCAACATAAAATTAAAAATTACAGATTTTTGTCAATGATAATATAATATTGCAAATCATAGGATGCTTTGTAGACCTATTATTTTCTTACAATTAAAATATAAAAATAAGAATAGAGTGGTCCTATTGATTAAAATCATAATTTAAAACTCTACACAGTAAAACTATTGTCATTCCCAAACCAGCAAACCACTAGCATCCTTGTTTGCTAACTTGACCTCATGATCACAAGTTTCAATTTTACTCTCTTGCTATTTAATTTTGAATATTAATGTAGATAAAAATAATTTGCTGAAAGTTAGGAGATTAATTAGAGTTATTTTAGAAAGACAAAAACTACTTCTATTTTACTTATAGGGTTTTCAGAAGTATTTTCTTGTTCAACAAAAACTATTTCTTAACTCATTCACTACTTAAAATAAACTTTTAGTCATTTGTGGTTCATGGTTTGACTACTTGCTTTTTGATTTTTTAAACGACAATTTATAATTCCTTATTAATAAATAATGGAAACAAAGCATTTGCCTTAACTCTATTTATCTTTAAAAGGGCAATAATCAGGATTTAATTTACTATTTATAGGTTAGATATTATATTATTGAGGATGGATACTAACTTGGACTTATATTTTTCATTGCTACAGTACTGAATAATCCATAGAGTGCCTTTCTTCTCCATAATGGCGAACTGCATATCAAACCTTAAAAATTAATATTTAATTTCAAATTAATATAAATAAATAATTAAACCTAAATCATTATTAATGTCAAAAGTAAGATTTAAAAATTAACTGCATAGTAAAATTATTATAATGATCAAAATTCAAAATTAGATAATAATTGATTACATATACATAAAAAAAACAACAACATTAAATACATGATTACCCAAATAAATCTTCAAAACACAACATGCTCGGTTGAAAGCTTCTTCTTTTACCTCATCAGGAGATTTGCCTTCCTATTAGAAAACAATAATTATACCAAATAAGAAAAATACAATATTTGGATTAAATCTTAGTATTCATTTACTAATAACCACTTACTTTCACAAGAAACAAATTATCAACAATTGACAGTGCATTGTCAAATGCTCGATTCATCTTCATTTCTTTTTCACATGTTAATATATCTCCAGAAAATAACTCTTTAATATGTTCAGAAGTTGTTATTCTGACCTATAAACAGAAAAAAAATAATAGCCTTAAGAAGTGATTAAATTAATATTTTTATTAAATATATTAAATCGTTGGGTAAGGGTAAGATTTTAAGATGTGACCCCCCCCCCCTTCCAGCAATTTTTTCTGGTATAAAGAACAGTATTTGTGCGAATCTGGTAATAAATATAAATTGAAGGGGTAAGAGGAGAAACCTAGAGATTAGCATCCCACACTATTTTTTGTAAGGTACTCGAAAGAGTTTGTGCCAAATTTGACGATTTCCATCTGCTCATGAAATAATCGAATAAAACATAATTTTCTACTTAATACATTATATGAAACCAAAATTTTGATTACAAAAGTGTCTTTTAATATTTATTACTTGAGTGTTAAATCTTCCAACACATACTTTTGGTATAGTTTACCCCATTTATAGTAAAGTAGCTAATGTGAAAGTCTAAAATTTCAAGCTAGATAATTTCTGTAAATATTCTGTTTCCCCCCCCCCCCTATTGATATCATTTAACTGTTATCTGAAGCCTTATCAAACAGTTTTATCTACTTAAATGCAAAAACTTGATACTGTACAGGATAAATAACAAATAAGTAACCATCATAAAAATAATTTTTGTTATTAAATTATGAGAGTAAAATTGGAAAACAAAAAGTTGGTTGTAACTCCATACTTCAGAAAAAAAGCATAAGGAAAAGCTATTCAAACGGGTGCCCAAATTTAATGAGTTTAATTAATTTAATGAGTCATACTTCATCACTCAATGGAAAGTCCATAAGTTAAATGCCAAAAAGGGTGGGAAAAAGACAAAAAAATACATACAAAATATTTTTTCTTAGGTACGTACCTGATGAAATGGACTGTTTAAAAACTCTAGTATAATATCTAGAATTGGTTGTTTTTGCCCATCCTCGACATCAATTTTATGAACACCTTCTGGGTCATTCTAGAAAGAAAATTTCTCTCATTTCCAAATAATAGAATATTTATGTTATATTTTTTATTGATAAAGTGGTCTAAAATTGTTATATATAATGTTCTTTTTTTTTTCCACATAGCAGCAATGGGATTCATTCATAACGGTGATTGCTACGTCTAATATATAATAATATTATGTGTCATATGAAATCTTAATTGTAACTTACTTTACAGATGTGAGCAATTAAGGCAATATATTTCACAATGATTTCCGGACCATATTTTTTTTTTGCGATGTGCTTGCAAAAAGATGAAAGAAGCCGATGGATTAGTGAATTCAATTCTTGTTTGTTATCAAATTTAAACATTGGTAAGATTGTATCTAAAATGAAATAATTTATTTTAAAATAATAATGGGCAAAAATTAGTGATTGATGATAATACAATTAGTAAAAGTAAATTACAAACCAAAAATAATCTGAAGTATTAGCATCACTTCTTTGTAATGCAAATACCACTTGGTAGAAATTTTAGTAGTGAGAGATATAACATTCTTAATCAAATCTTTAGTCCCAATTTTCGAATCAAGAATATGATGCAAAAGAAATTTAACCTACAAAAACGAATAAACAGTCAAACATTTATTTGTTAGATAAAAAAAAAAATTAATCTAAAGGTATATCATTTCATGCAATACTAAAAAACAACTTACTATAGGGAAACCAGATTTAGAATGCAAAGAAATAGTGCTCTTGCAGAAATCAATGAGATGGATATATGCGTTTATTTTAGCCTCGGAAGAGAACGACTTTGTTAGAGCTAATATTGCGAATAATACCTTTATGGGTGGTTCTTCCTTAACTGCTTCCTCATAATTATTATAAACTGAAAATTCATAAATAATTGAATTAGAATTGGGCATTTTTCTACATGTTATATTTTCAGTCCACCTGTTGAAGTGTACAGCATAAAATTAATGCTGGATTTTTTTGTAGTAGCTAACCTATGATAAGTGGAAGAAAAAATGATTAGAAGAGTTTATGAAAAATTAGGATAATTTTAAACGGCTAGATCGTTTTTTTTTTACTCCTTTCAAAACTTTTTCACTTATGTGTTTGTCTGTCTCTTCTGCTAATTGTAAGTCTCCTGTTTGACCTACAAGCATGAAATTTCACAAGGTTCCATTTGATAATTTGACAACATGAAAAATTCTCCTTTCCCCATAAAATATAATCAAGTGTCATTGATCAATTACTTGGTAATAAAAATATGTATTTTCATAATGAATTTTGTAGAGTATCGCATCAATGATATCGACATATTGATTAATAAAATGAAACATATCTAGGATCTTTAGTGGATGAAAAAGTCACATCATTACCACAATTTTTTAACAACCTATTTTGCATAAAAGCTCCGCTTGATGTCTCCTGATGATGCTAATAATAAAAGCAATTTCATAAAAATGAATGAAGGATCATCAAATTAAAAGCCTCAATGTCAATATGCAAATTGTGCTGAGATTTTATTGGCTTATAATAGTCATAAAAAATTGTAATTTTTTTAAGTTTATTGCAAATCTTGTTTGAAGTAGGCATGAAATTGTGTCTAAAAAGGTAAGTTCAGTCAACTTCTTCACCACGAATAAATAGAAGTTCCCCTCTTCTCGGCCCAGAAAATATCTGTTTCCATATTTTAATAATAAAAACTTTAAGGCATCAGTTAAGAGAGGGGGAAACTAGTGTACGAAACAGCTGAAGCCCTATATAGCGGGACAACCCCCGCCTCTGACCTGCCTATATAAGGGGCCAGATTTGGAAAGTTTGTCAGACTCTCGGAACCCGGCACCTTAAGAACACTGTTCTCTCTCTCTCTGCTCTACACGAACCATAGCTTTCTTATTCAAGTACCTCTGCATCTCTCTTTCCTAACCTCGCCTAACATCTCTCTTTCGTAGTGACCCTAGCCCGCGGTGGGCCTCCTCCTCCCTTGGGGACATTCCCGACAAGGTATTACAATTTATGTCACTATAATACTAAAAAGAACCCATAATATCACACTTGACTTTTACTTCCTTTGTGCATTGAAAAAAAAGTTGCCAACTTTGTATTTGGTGTTGTAAATATAAACAAAAGTGAAGGTGTCGACAGCTGGAAGGCAACCAATACTGGAGCAGACAAGATCCCTCTTAACTGGGAAGTATAACCAAATAGGAAGAGGAGGTTTTTATTTTTTTTTAATTCACTCTCATCTAGACAATAAAGTGATTCATGTCACCATATTTATTTTTATATTTTTTTGGATATTTCATTTAATTTCATTCTAAACACCACCTAGTGTCTTATCTTGCATTTCTTATTCACGCATTTTATTGCTTCCATTTTTTTAAACATATAGTGCTGTTACATTATTAAATTCACATAACCCATTAGTTTCATTCCAACTTCAGAAAAATTGAAATAAAAAAACATAATACAATTCATACTCAATTCGATGAAACAAAACATTAGCTAACTTCAAAACACCTGATAAGACTATCTCAAGACAAATTTAAACTGGATAGATCCCTAAGCCAAGGATATAACATGATATAAATCATTTTACAACTTACTATTAACTAGTTTCATCGAAGGTTTTTCTTCAACACCTGAAAGAAACCACACAATAAATGAACATTTGTAAAACCTACTAAAAAGATAATTTGTTTTAATTTAGAGCACATGTCAATATTTACCACAAACCAAAACGTGTTGTAATTTAAGTATTTCAAGTAAAATATTTAACAGGTCTTGACAAACATCACAAGTCATGAACATGTTAGGAAATTTAGCCATTGCTTCGAAAAATTCTGTTGCCAATGCAACTAAAGGCAAAGGATCAGCAGTCTTAGTTTCTAATAAATCTTTATTTATCTGAGCAAGTAGTTCAGGAGTGCTCTTGGCTAAGATATCCCCCAGCCTGTACAGAATACATACAAAATAATTTTAAATATGATAATGAAGGATACATTTTGATAATTTTTATAGAATAAGCATACCTGGTTGCTATTGTTACATTGTATTTTTGTAAACTTTCAAGAAGAGAAAGGAGGGAAGTAGTAATACTCAAAGATTGATGCAATGAATCGATTTTATTCAGTTTTATAGGAAGCAGTTTCATCAATTCAAGCGAAACTTTTTGATCTTCGATCACACCTTCCAAAGGAGCTAAAACAAAAGCAATAATATTTTACTTTTTTATTATTATAGGAACCTTAAATTTAAAAAAATAATTAAATGTAAAAATGGAACCTGAAAGAGATGGAGGTTCGGTTTCTGAGAGTATTCCAAAAGTGGTAATAGTAAAAAACTGTTCTATATCAGTCAAAGGGAACTCGCTGTGATGGGATGGAAGGGAACGGGGAAATTTAGACCTCAGAATTAGGCTTAGCACTGTATCTGTAGAATATGTTTCTGCATTTAAATACCAATGTATGAGGCTTATCCTAGACTGAAAGCAGAAAAAAAAAGAGAAAATTATTTTAAAATCATAGAAAGAGAAATTGGTTTTTTACACTTCTTTGTGCTACAACTTGTGTTAGTAATATAAAAAAAAAAGATTTGAAGGTGATTACTGACTTGTAACAATCACATTAAAACAAAATCAGAAATATTTCTCGCGGCCACGCGCACTGCTGGTAAATGTAAATGTTCATTCACATATAGAACTCAAGCCCGGTCCAAATTGTTTGTTTACATGATCATTTTGTCTTTTGTCCAGATGTCCTTTTTAAATTGAGTGGTGGCAATGACATTGAGGACTAACTGATAGTAGAAAACTATTAACATACAAATAGCCTGAGGAAGAACATTGGGGGGGGGGGAGAGAAATATGCTAAATATTCTGTCCTCAGTACTCAATATTAATGTACAAGATCTAAGAGGTTCAGATGAAAAACAGACAGATAAAGTTTATCATTTATTGATGAGTATTGTACCTGTTTTGAGGTACAATATCCCATCCTGATTGGTACATCTGTGATTGCTACAAGTCGATTCCCGATTTAATGAAATAAAAAACAATTATAAACTAGTACCTCTGTTGTTGACAAAAATCCTGCAGAACTAAATTGTGAAAGAGTTTTTAATGAAGTATTTGTAACTTTGATTTTGTAATCTACAAATAATCCTAAGATCACCAAAGCTGAATCCGAAATGACCCATTCATCATTACTAAGAAGGCCTGATGTCAAATTTAATCCTTCCTCCATTAGCGCAGGATGAGTTGAACATCTTCAGAAAATAAAATTAACATTAATAAATAATCATTATTCTGTTATTATTGTGATCAAAATAAACTGACAATACATTATAGGAAGTTGCTTTCTCTAAACTTTATGTTTGGTAGCGATTCATTTCAATTTTTAAAGAAACTAGAAATCTAGTGAGCCAAAGTAGGAATAGACAATTACTAACAAACAATTTCGTTTAAGACCAGTAGAATATTAATGTTAATGGAACTGGTTTGTTTATTATCAGCATCAGATAAACTTTTACTTTATAAAGATAAGCCTGTTACTGACAGCAATTTTTCTGGCAGAAAATATTAATATACCTTATTGCAGTTGTCCAGAGACAGTTAAGGAAGTCATGATATTTTTTTTCAGTCACTCTTCCTTTGGAAATATTCATAACGCAAAATGAAGATCTGAAATAAAATAGATTAATAATTTGTATAAACATATTAATGAACATTAAGATTATTTTTAATAAAAGAAAAATAACTCAATTGGTTTAAATAAAAAAAACAACATCTCATGGACCAATAATGGAGCTGAGGTCTCAGCCGTAGTTGATAAATGGTGCTGAAGTTCGAGGGTGGTCAATGTTAGGTTACTAACTCTCAACTTTTATTTGGCTTTCTAGACATAATTTTCTACTCTTTTATTCAAACATTTACTCATTTCCCTTCTTTAGTGTATCGTTATCAGACCGGACTCATCCCCTTAACAAAAATTCTTATCATGAAAGGCCGGAATTGAACCTCACTCTCTATATTTACTGCTAACACATGCTAGCTAGCTACTATAAAAAAAGTGACAGCCATATATATTTTTTTAATATAAAGGAATTAATTTAGCAGAAAAGATTTTTAAATCACTCTTTATTTTACTGGAGTGCTTAAGGTTCAATAATGGATAAGGTTGTACCATTTCTTGATCCATGGATATTTTTTGGGAGGTTGTTATCACAATGCAACCACCGGACATTCCTAAGAAAGAATCATTTATTTATCTACAAAACACAGGAGAGTTCTTTAGGGGCTGCTGCCATATATGAACTCCACAGCCTCATCAAACACACCAGACCATGATACCACTGTATAATCGTTAGTCAAAAAAATTATCTTATCTTAAAAGGAAATAAAGGAAAGCTTTATACATTATTATAAAAAATGGTTAACCTCACTTGAATATATATTATACAGTAAAATAAAATATAAAATGCATTACTTAGTCATGTATTGAAGATAGGTTGGATCATTGGACTGTGTCAAATGTTTTGAAAAATATTCCATTAGTGAATTAATATCTTCATCTAAAACAACTTCAGGAGCCTTTTCAAGCAAGCAATCCATGTACGACAGCCTTGCAAAAAAAATGTTTATTATAATTAGATATAGTTATATAAGAAAACATTATTCCTTATACAGCAAATATTTTTTATGTAATAAATACCAAGGCCAAGAGCAGAGTGAATGTAAATTAAGATTATCTAAGACACCTCCAATCCAAGTAGTCGTTCTTCTCCTTTTAGGCTCACCTCCTTGGATATGTTTATCATTTGAACTACTACTAGTAAGCTGTAGAAAAATAAATAAGTAATTTTCATAAATAAACTAAATATTTGCAATTACATTGTTATTATATTTCTGCAGCATATAAGAAAAAAATGACTAGAAAATTAAGCATAGCACAGGAGCAACTTCTTAACAACTGTGTCAACCAAAAAATGACATAAATCACCTCTATCAATAGCTGAATAAAACTCACAACGCCAAGCTGCAAAAAAAAAAAACCCTAACCTTCCATGAAAAATTTAGAAAATCAACCCTAAGGCAAAAGCCAAAAAATGGGTGGGCATTAGAAAATTTTCTTTGGAAAAGTTGAAACTGATTTATAAGATTTAACCATTAGTGCATTCATTTTCATCTTTAATACTAAATAAAAAGATAAACAAAAAAAACTTACATATTTAGCCAGTTTAACGCCTAGCGTGATAACTTTAGGAGGGCTTGAGAAAGACAACTTGTGCCTGCTGATATCAGCCAATTCATTGTCAACAAACGCCACAAGCGCACGAGCTTCCTTTTGCCAATTTGATTTTAAAGTTTTAACACTCACTATTTCAATTAGCAGCTGGGACATGAGCTCCTGAAATGTAAAATTTAATACTGTTGGTAAAACTAACAAGACAGAATCCATGAACCGACATCAACAGTAGATGTTGATAAAACATTTAAGTAGTGAGCACATTAAATTTTTTTTCAAAACTGTAACAAAAGTGTACAATCAGTGAATATGTTGTCAGTGTAATACATTGTATTTGTTATGAGGGGCATGTGAGAGAAGAGCTCACATGAGTCATGTCATTTTGGCATTGATAATTCATAAAAATCTCTCGTTAAGCTCCTCTTTAATTTTTGGGTGTGGAGTATTCATGTTTGTGATATATGGGTAATATAATGGGTGTTATAAAATTTGTTACATAGCCTTGCGTATGTTGACTGTATATGTTCATGTAATGTCGAAACATTCAGATTGCTGTGAAGTATGCTTTCTGGTTGAGCTTGAGCAATAAGATACTTTTGGTAAGTTTGTTACCCCTCTAAGTTTGATTTTGGTAGATTTGTGAGGTGCAAATTCATATCAGTTTCAGTACAACGGTGTTTATTTTAATTAAGGAGTAATTTGGGTGCTGTGAAATGAAACGAGTAAAGCAGTTTTAATATGTTGTATCATTCTCCAGTCAAATGTTAGTCATAAATAATTAAGTCTGTCAATTTTTGTGTTAGATTGATCAGTTATAAGCTTTGTTTTGTTCTGATTGATTTCTATTTTCAAGTTTTGTGTCAGACGCTTATAAGTGATTTTTTATGTTATGTGAAACATGTATATGATTTTTTTTTTCGCATGCTGCAAACATTATATAAATAGAAAATATTGAAAGGTGTGAGTAGCCGATGATATTTGTGAATGTACTTTTACCAATAGTTATTTTAATTGACCAATTAATGTAATTAAGATTTAATACTAAAATAAATACATACTTTAAACAGAGAATCAGATGAAACCCTATTGTCATTCAGTTTCATTATACAAGGCAATATATCATCCATGAACTTATCCACGCTGAGATGGAACTCTTTCCCAAACTACAGAAAAAAAATAAGAAACAGTTTAAGTCTAGTCATTTACTATTGTTAATATTATTAATTTGCATAACATGCAATAATTCATTAAGATCTGTACCAGTTCCTCATTATCAAAGTTGGAGGCAGTATATAATTTTTCAAGTGCGAACAAACCTGTTACTAATTCAATTAATTGTAGGGCTCCATTAACAGATAAGTACAATGATATACATTAACCATGTAATATTATTAATTAACTAAATAATATAAAAAATCATATAACAAATCAAGCTTCTATTGTTATCGAAAATGAATAATAATAGGATATTTACCTGAATACACATTGTATATGAAAGCTGAATCCCACAAAGTTCTACTGATGGGTACCGACTTGGAACAAGAGTATCAAATATTTGTGGGAACAAAGTTAAACTAGAACATACAAAATATAATGTTATCCAAAATTACCACTGAAGATTTCGGCAAACTTTTTTAAGCAAGTTCAAATTTGTGTCAAGCAATTAGAAATTTAACAAACCAGACAAATCAAAGCTATTTTATTACTTTATAAATCGAAGATAGAAGCGTAAGAAGTTATATAAAAAACCTATTCACCCCTAGACAATTCAAGTCAAAGAAGCCTTCTTCTAATCAGAAAACCAACATAATCTCTTCAGCCATTCCTTCAGTTCTCAAATCACTACTCAGTTTTAGGAATAAAATCCATGGTGCAACACCTCACAAAGAAGTAAGGCCATCCAGGTAGTCACCATATTTAGCATGAGGTCCAGAGGAGATAATGTGGACTGGCACTAGGCTGTAAGTTTGCAACCACGATTTCAATTTTCTAAACCAGATTCTGGTGAATTGGAAAAAGCAAATATTTAAAGCAACATCATGCAGGAAGCGGCTAGCTCATTTATAAGAACCAGGAATGACAAAAAAATATTGAAAATCACGTAAGTTAGTAAATAAATTAGTTTTAAATATAGCGCATTTTCAACATATCAAGATTATAGACATAACACCCTGAATAAAAGATAAATTAAAATTAAATGCCCTGTTTTGTTTGTGGTTATTAGTAACTTGTGAAAATAAACAACCACCTTTTAAAAATCATCCAATTTAAATGAATAAATAAAGATAATCATGGTGTATTTCATACATTGTAAATAAAAGCGTGATTAAAAAATGATAATGCAGTAAATTGGTAAAAGAACGAAAAACACCTTTTTAATGAAACATAAGTGATACTTCTCAATTGTACTGGGATGCCTTAACACAAGAACCTTTATAATTAACAAAAAAAATCAAACAAATATTAATTTTCACCACTTAGTTACTTACAGAGTCTTTGACTTAAGAGTTAATGGTGACATTCTTCCCCCTTCAAGGATAATAACATTGATAATAGACATGATTGTAGCTTTCATCTTTTCAGATATTTCTTCTTTCAGTAGTGTGACACATATTTGAAGAAGAGCTGAATAAACAAATAAAACAAAACAAAAATAAATAAAAACTAAAAGGTTGTCAAAAGAACAAATTAGTATAAAGTGTTTGATGTTTTCATCAAAGATAAAAATCGGATGTTTGACCCAGCCTGGGATATGCAGCAAAAATATTAAGTATGCTCATCAAGCAAAATTAGATTAATATTTAGAGAACTCTGATCCAACATATATGTTTACAATACTAGTGCCTCCCAACATATTTGTCTATTATGTCACTGCAACACGACATAATTGCTAGGAATAAAATCGTATTATAAATGTTTATATCATAAGAATAATTTTTTTTTTAGTATACAAGGGCTTTTTCATGGGAAGGTATTGTAAGATAAATAAATTATATTCTTAGCAATATTTATTACAATACAGAGTATTTTAGACCAAGTCAGAAGAAATTAAGGGTGGGGATGTTGGAATCCCTCCCTTCAATATATATTTTATCAATTGGTAGACCTTAGTGGAACATAGATGCAAGCACCAAAGATACACTTAATTTCAGTTCTCTACACACAATTTATTTACATGGTCCAATTTCTTAAAAGTACAACTCTAGCCTCTAACCACATTTTATTTGTTTAGCTCTCCCTGTCACTAAAAATTGGGTAATAAACAATTGTGTGGAAAAAATAAATTTATCCTGGAAATTCGTTTTATGAGATCATCTTCAATGGGAAAAAAGTCAGAACTTTAAATCTTAAATATCTTCTGAGCTGTTACTGTGATAAACGATGTTAGGGGAATGGATCAACTGGATATGCCTGATTGAAAATTGAAAAGAATGAGAAAATGAGTATATTTGTCAGTATAATATTTTACCGGTTTTGGCATCTGACAGTTGCAAGTAAATTGGCTCCAAAGAATGATTTGGAATAAGATAAAACTTTTACCCATATTACTCAGGCTGAGGAAGTTAAGATGTTTGAGGATTTAAAGAAACTCGACATAGCATCCCATAACCTACAAATTCACTTTTCCAAAATGGTGCAACTGATGGAGGATAACAGTCAACGAAGGAAAATGTGCCAACATTACATTTCCCCTACAATGCGGATCTTGCCCACCAGTCCTCTTCAATGATACACCTCTTCCCATATCAGGGCGATACTTTGTATTCCCCCTAGACAAAAGATTAACCTGGAACCCTCATATAATACTTAAAAGACAAGAACACAACAGATTTGGGCAACTGAGTAGACTGCTCAACAAGAAATCCCATCTCTCACTAGAAAACAAAATACTCACATAAAAGTCATAATAAAACCAGTTTGGACTTGTGGACTTGAACTATGGGGATCAGTAAAACCCTCACAAACATCAAGCACATCCAATCCTTCGCATCTTAAGTCCTAAAAGCATCAGTTGATGCACCTTTTTGTGTCATAAATAAAACCCTCCATAATGGCTTTAAAATTCCCAGGATGCAATATCACATGTTCGCCAACTTTCACAGAAATTATCTGACATTCCGAATCCTCTAGCAAGATCACTTTCAAGTAACACCAATACATTCAACCCCCCTCAGTGAAGCGGATGTGACACAATGATCTTTAGTAAATATTTAGTCACTAGGAGTTCTGACACTGATCAGTTTTCTCCGCTCATGCCCTGAATGAATGTTTATAGTAAAAATGGTTTGAATGAAAGAGTAAATGTAAATTAGCTAATATGGTATGAATGCAATCTATTATCACAATCATCTATTGCCTTCCTACGGCAGATTGTAATTTGTATTCAAATAAAAAAAAAAAAAAAAAGATGCTTGAAAAGGAACATCTATGTAGTAAACAATATCTTCTTGGGCATACTTTAATTTTAACCCTATAATAATGAAACAACCTACTTGAAAGTAATGCCTCTACCTTTGGGTGCTCCGAATAGCAGAAAGATCAGAATCTCACTATTTTGTTTTTCCACTAGTAAACATTAATGTTTTCTTCATTTCATACTTGTCTGCTGACTAATATTTCATTATATCAACTTTACTTCGGGACTAGAGGCCAGACTCAAGGTTTTCCAGGTGCTCAGATAGTACAGCGCACCCGGCTGGATGGTCTTGCTACTATTCTTTAATCAAACAACTGTGTACTGTACTGCCTGTTCAGTCAACATTTGTCCTCCGAGGCAATTACCCTAGCCTCTAGTAGCAATTAGTGGTGGACAGCAGTTCATCAGTTACTTTGATAATTGCTTGTTTTTTAATCCTTACTACAATTTTTTAGATTTAAAAAAAAAATATTCATAACAAAATAAAGGACGTGATAACAGAAGGACAATTTTCAAAGATAGTCTGGACGGTGGGAAATGTGTTTATTTATTCATTTTATTTGGTAAAACTTCTTGGTGAATAAAAAGAGTTTTAAGAAACAAAAATTTCAAATATCTAAAATATAAAAAATATATGGCTATCAAATTGGAAGAAATTAATTAGGTGATTTCTATTGTTGGTTCTCAAAACTTTTATTTCTTTAAAAATCACTTTGAATGTGGTCAAACAAAATTATGAGCAGCTTTTTTCTAGCCATTGTGAAATACATACGAAAATCATACAGTAATGAGTGATAAAAGTAGAATTACAATATTTTATTTTATAACACCTTATATCTCTAGGCGACTCTTCTTTTCTAGTATATACTTTGAGATCATGCTTAATTTAATCAGCACTTATGACTCTATTTTCATGTCTATTTAATAAGTGATAATGTCTAAAATATTTTGTAATTTTACCTTAAAGACTAATTATATAGAAATTAATCATTGCTTAAAAACAGATAAGTATGCCTTTGATCTAAATATACTGTCATATTCAAAACATTGTAGAAAAATCGAATAAACATGTCTAACCTTTCCAAATGGGAAATTCAATTTCTCCCCAATATTGCTCACAGGACAGGGCAAGCCCAAGTATGGTGATGTAAGTTTCAAGAATGCAAATGCACTTAGGATTATCAGTGTACTCTTCTAAAACTTGAAGAATGCAAGAGAAAAGCTCATGGCAGGACAGGTATGGCTTTCCTAAAACAAAATGTTTTTTGTATAAAATATTTCTGCACATAAATAACACTTACATATAACATAAAAAAGTCTTAAGCAAGGTTGCTCTCTCTCTCTCACACCCTTCTAATCTTTATCCTGTTTATTGAAACTATGCTAACCAAATGGAAAAAGTGGTGTTAAGGAATGGGAATAATGACAGGTGAGCAATTCAATAGCAGCCAGCCATTGCTTCCTCCATAACATCCTTCCATTTGTTTTCCTCCTGGCCAATGGGTTGTGCTAAAGGATTTCCAGAAGATCTGATCAATGGTGATACAAAAGACATGATTTTGAAATATCCTTTTGGAACTATCGCACATTATATGAACTTCTAAG
Source organism: Acanthosoma haemorrhoidale (assembly GCA_930367205.1). Classification (NCBI taxonomy): domain Eukaryota; kingdom Metazoa; phylum Arthropoda; class Insecta; order Hemiptera; family Acanthosomatidae; genus Acanthosoma; species Acanthosoma haemorrhoidale. The sequence continues at coordinate 19,912,164 of OV884013.1, read as the reverse complement.
AAAACAAAGTTGAGGATATGGTTATAATGAAAGTTCTGTTGACATTCAGTTATTGAATGCTATGAAAGTCCCAAAATATAATCCATAACACTACAAGAATTTTTTTTTTTTAATTAGCCAATTTTGTCATTAGATTTTTTTTTATTCTAGTATCATTAGGGCAGCTAAGGCACAAAAAGGGTTCTTGCTTTTGAAAAAATTCTCAAAGAAGCCCTAATAATGAAAATAACTTAAAACATTAGTATGAAAAAACATATTGAAATCTACTTGATTGTCATTAGACCTGTGGTCCAATTCAAACAGGGAAGGAGTACATTTAAATTTTGTATTTTTTTAAAGACTTTTTTGTAGTATAGGAAGCGATAACTTAAAAACTATTCAAGTTAGATAATTCCCAATTGCAGCATCGTAAACTAGTCAAAATTTTCTTTGAAACCAGTAGAATTTGTCTTTGTTAAAACCATTTGAAGAGGCCTTCCAAGTGGCTGAATTACACAAAGTTATATTTTTCATAAAATCATGGATTATTCACGATTTGTTTTTATCATTCTCCAACTGGACTACCAATTCCCCAATTTTAAAAAAACTTCCTTGTTTGATAAGCTTTAGGTTCATGTTAATTAAGCTGAGGTCTGTTACAAAATAAGTTGATATTTGCCTTCAGTTTTGTAAAAGAATTATATGATATTAAACTCCATCTCCTCAAAGTATCAGCATTTTCAGAAAAAAAATAATTACAAAGCTTTTATTTCTTTTTTTCTGTGACCTTAATAAGTGTATTATAATAAATTAATCACTAAAATACACTTTTTATTTATTAATATGTAAAATAGAATATTAAATGAGGGTTCCTACATCCTACATCCTCATCCTATTTCATAACAAATGAAATTCTCCTTTAAAAAATTTAATAATACTACTTAATATTCCTGGTAACCATAATGTATATAACACCCAAAGTGATAGGACAATACATTCCAGGTCACAGAAAAAAAAATTATGTAATTATTTTTATTGAAAACACTGGTACTTTGAGATGTAGTTTAATATCACCTAATTGGCTTACAAAACTAAAGGCAGACCTCAGTTTAATCAACATGAACTTAAAGCTTATTAAACAAGTAAGTTTTTTTTAAAGTGGGGAATATGTATTACAGTAGGAGGCTAAAAAGAATAATCGCGGATAATCCACGATTTTACGAAAAACAGAACTTTGCGTAATTTAGCCTCTTGAAAGCACCTTCCAAATGGTTTTAACATATAAATTTTATTAGTTTTTTAAAAAAAATTGACTAGTTTACGATGCTGCAATTGGGAATTACCTAACTTAAATAGTTGTTTAGCTATCGCATCCTATTCAACAAAAAACGTCCTTAAAAATCACAAAAATTAAATTGGCTCCTTCCCTGTTCGGAATTTGAGCCAAATGAACTTTTTTGTTGCATTTGAGATCTACTATCGCTTCCTTAAGTTTCGGAAATCATTTAAGTTACACTCTGTGTACGAATAAAAACCATTTCTACCGAACCCTCAGACAATTCTTACATGACCCTTGGCCATAGATCACGGAAGTTACGAGAGAAATAGATCATTCGTTGACGAGGAATTTTTCCAATTCAGTCATTTGGGAGGAAGTGAGCGCTCCTTGAATGTTCACTAGCAAACTGCAGACAATACAAATACTAGGGCAGGTAAAAAGCGAGAGTGTGAATAATTTGATAAATGAGATCATCATCGTATTCTGTAGGTGAAACGGTATATACTTTTTGCAGTATAATTTACGGTTAGCTCAATCTACTGTGTTTTAAAATACCTAGATGTAAGATAAAATGTATTAAGCTCAAGTGAAGGAACCGCTCATCCTACTTCTACGTGAACAGGTTTAATCGTTCACGATCGATACCCCTTGAAATATTAGTAACCTCAAAGTATGATGAGGGAAGGTTATAGCAGCTATTGAAAATATATAATTTTTCTGATAAAACTATTTATGATGCGTTTGCTATTAAAAAACCTTGTACCCATCAAATCGATAAATTGTGCGAGAAGTTTAACAAGAAGCGCGGAGATTCCGCAAGATACCCAAAAGGAAAAATGGGACATATTCAGTGCTGTGAGTTTAGAAAGAAAACCAATCATAACTAGAGATTTAGAGGAGTTGGAGTCCAAGTTCCATGATCTTTTACTGCGGATTGAGTACGAAAAAAGTCATAAATCCAACTTTGAAATAAGAGTTGAGAATGATGAGAAGAGAGCGAAAGAAGTCAAAGAGGGAAGCATAAGCATAACAGAAATGGATGGTTTCCCTCAACAAACTGGTCAAGATTTTATAGATGCTTCTATTGAAGAACTGAAGTCTTTTCAATTTGCGAACAGAAAGAATGATAATATAGAAAGAGATACAAAATCCACAAAAAGGGCTTTGGATAAATATTTATTGTTGTTGGTAAAAGAAAACATTGGCCAGAAGCAGCAATGGGTTCTACCTCAAGGAATTCATAAAACTGGAGAAACACTAAGGGAAACAGCTGAAAGAATTTTAAGAGAGAAATGTGGAGTGAATATAAATTCCAAGTTTATGGGAAATGCCCCATGTGGATTTTATAAGTACAGATACCCAAAAATAGTAAGGAAAGGGCCCACTGTGGGGGCAAAATTTTTCTTTTTTAAAGCTAATTACATGACTGGTCATGTTGAAATAGGAAAAGAACACAGTTGTGCAGACTATATGTGGGCAACCAGGGATGAACTCAAAGTATTACCTTACGATTATCTAAAATCTGTGAAGATGTTTTTAATCGATGAAAACCACTGAGGGTTTCTGTAGGAAAAGACCTTTAGTTAAAAAAATGTTTACATCTTATCGATTATTAATAGCATATATTTTTCCCAATGATATAATAAATATTGATGGGGAAATATTAATGTACATTTGGTTATCCTGTAAATAAAAAAAAATATATATTAAGCATAAGTTACATATTTTCTAATCCTTTTCCATTACTAAGTATAAATGAGTAGACCTGAACGGTAGTTCACATGTTTTTTATAAGGTTACATTGGTTTAATCGAAACCCTTAAATTTTTATCACTGTTTCTGTATGGGCTGGAGATATTTCAGTCCCATGAGCGGAAAAGTCATTAAAACTGTTTGCAATAATTGTATGGTTTAGAGATACACTATTTTATGTGAATATTCGCACATGATACATACGCCCTATAATTAATTATATCGATATAAAATATAATTAAGGGTCATTAATAATTATAACTAATAAATAGATAATTAAAATAATGTGTATTATATAAATAAATGGAATAGGTTAAATAAATTACTTATTTATACAAATATTAATTAATACAAATTAATGAAAATTAGGAGATGGTTTGCAATATAGTAAATTAAAATGTAGCAGATAATAGTTGACAAATTGTTTTTAAATATTGATGCCAATTATATTTATGGACCCACTTCAATGATTTTTTGTTTGCCGTATCATTCAGTTGGAAATTATTACAGTAACATGAAGGAAACCCTTAATTGTGTGATTCAGTAGATGTACATTTTTATTTATTTACATCTAATCATAATAATGACTCCTTTGTATCTTGCATGACAGATACCTTTTAAAAGCTTTTTTTTTTTGTTTTTCTTCCTTTTATTTTAAAAGTTTTGTATTAATGTAGCTATGTACATATGGTAACCAACTATAATTGCACAACGCCTCTTGTATAAAATAAATAAAAATCTTCTGCCAGTTAAGTCTTATTATCCAATTCCGGATTTTCCTGTCCTAGACATTGAGTAGGACAACTCTCGCCTTGTCCCATAGAGACATGGCCTTGGAAATCTCGCAATATTAAATTCAGCCTTGGTCTTCCCCAATGGTCCAAAAATTCTGATGGCAATCTAGTAAATTAAAATGTAGCAGATAATAGTTAACAAATTGTTTTTAAATACTGATGCCAATTATATTTATTGACCCACATCATCAATGATTTTTTTTTTCCATTATTTGTTCGCAGTATCATTTTCCTGCACTTCTTTGGAACATGAGGAGTCTTTTCCCATCAGCTTTTTGTGGAGGGGAGTGGGGAGATTGGTATTCTATATAAGCCTTAGGCCTGTTTCTGAAGTGCTAAGCAGGACTGTAGTGATTCAACTTATAATTTATAAGAAGTAGTCCTCAGACAGGCGTCTTAAGTTGAATGTCCCCAATGGGGAAGGACGCTCACCGCGGGCTAGGGTCACTACAACCCGGCAAGCACCAAAAAAGAGATAAAATGGGGGGACCTGTGGTCTTTGACCTTTGCTGGTGGCCTTGTCGGCAGGCAGCTTTATTCGTAATGATCTGACTCCATAAGATCTTAGAAGGTGTGTCCACGTGGAAGAGGTCTCTTCCAAGGAAGTGCTAGTTTTAGCGAGATGAAGGCAGAGAATCCCACTAGGAAGGTGTGTAGTAGGAGTGTGAGGTAGTTGAATAAGAAAGCCATGGTTCGAGTAGAGCAGCAAGCGCCAGTGCAGAGGGAGAGAGAGCAGTGTTCACTTCATGTGCCGGGTTCTGTGAGTCTGGCAAACCCCAAATCTGGCCCCTTACATAGGCAGATCAGAAGAGGCTGGGCCTCACCCGCGCCCCTAGTGGGCTTTAGCTGTTTCATGCACTTGTTTCCCCCTCTCTTAACTGACGCTTAACATTTATATTATTAAAATACGGAAAACATGTAGATATTTTCTGCGCCAGAAGAGGGGAACTTCTATTTATTTGTGGTGAAGAAGTTGACACAATATTGAAATATCTGCAGTTTAAACTAGTACTGTTCCTGGCTGTTGTCTTTTCTCAATTCAGCCAAGGTTAACAAGTTTTATAATTGTTATAAACAGGGCTGGTATAAATCCTAGTGCAGCAACTAGTATTTTACTTATTTATAATGCTGATATATTAGGAGAATGGTGCAGACATTGTAAATATAATGCTATTACCCTGATATTTCCTCTCAAGATGGCCGGGTGTTTTTTTTGCTCTGTGAGTAGAAAGGAATGCCATGCATAAAGAAAAACAGCCTTGAAAGGATAGCTAATTTCTACTTGACTATCATGTAAAAATAGTGTAAATACCTATGGAGAGCTGGAGGGTTGTAAACAACTTTAAAGAGGATAAGTAAGAGTCTTAAGGTCTTTGGGTGAACTAATAGATAACATTTTTAAAGCCAGCTGGACCTGAAAGTGAGACCTGAAGCATGATCGTGGTAGTCACATAAACTAAAATGATTTTGCACAACCAATGGATCAGGAACAAATCTAAGGTTCAAATGAATAAAAAAAAAATTTACACTGGTTTATGAAATGACTTCTGAAAATTTGCAATAAATAAATTATTATGTGGTTAAAATTTAAGCACTATTATAGGTATGCTGTATTAATAATAATTATAAATTTTTACCTGTGTTAGCTTTGGTAATTATTAAATCCAGTAGTCCACAACACGATCGGATAGCACTTTCTGTAGCTGGGAGAAGCTTTCCTTTCTTCTTCTCATCTTCTAAAAATCTGTCTTTTTCCTGAACATAAAATCAATAGTTAATGACTTTTAATTTTAAATCGAGCAAATTTTTGTTTGACAACAAATAAAATAACAAAAATTTTATTCATAAAAAGTATCTATTCGATCCCTCTCCAAATCCTAGTAGGACAACTTATTACCTTTAGTAAACACCTATGGACTGAAAGAAAAACGTTATCCCAACACAGTCCTCTGGCTATGTCCTTTTCAGAATTTTCATTTAGTAGTTCAGTAGACCTATGATTTTCCAACAACTGTTTAAGCTCTGCGACTCTTTTCTAATAGGTGAAAAGAAATAATTTAGTAAAACAGTATGTCATGAACAGTAATAAAAAACTTGAATGAATATGACACCTTTCTTTCTGTCACTTTGGCAGAATCCATGTAATTACAACAATCACTAATGTCAATCCCTAATCTTGTTAGCTCCATAGTTACTAGAAAGTATCAACAGCTTCAAATTGGAAATGCATCCAGAAAATAGAGTATTTACCCTATTTTCAAAATTATCGGGTAAAATTTCTTATCACAGACAATTCGCTTTAGCCGCCACTCGGTTAACCTCCCTGCTCCTTGATAAAATATTTAAATAGTTTTAAAAATACAATTAATTATGATTTTTTATGTTTCTAGTTTGCTTAAGCTTAAAATTAAATTACTGGAGGAAGTTACCAATAAAATGAATAATATCAAACACGAAAATGAAAGGAGAACAATGGAACATAATCAGTATCCTATCGATATTCTGTAAACGATTAATGGCGGGAGAAATGTTAATATCATAACAATATACGAATTTAATATAACAGTTAATTTATCAATAGATGGATCCAGATAACTTAATCAAGAAATTTAAAAACACCTTGGAACATGCTCCTGGGCTTATTAATGGTCCTATGCATTCATGTAAGTGTTAAAGCTCACAGGGAGAATTAATTTATTTATTCAGCTTATACCTTTTAAAATGTTCTATTACTCTTACAGTTTCGCATAAACAGCTAGGAGAACTGTATTTTGATAAAGGGGATCATCTAGAAGCTATTTATCATTTTTCAGAAGCTCATGGAGTAGGACTTAGGCTGCTTGGATTATTAGAGAATGCTAGAAATGAAGTGAGGTAAACATTGATTCTGAATTAACTTGTTGAACCTATTCTGCTTTTATTTTAGAATTTATAAGAATATTAGTCTAGCGTTTTTAAAAACTATTGCGTCCAATTCATAACATATAAAGGGATAGAGCTAGTGATGGTACCAATAAACCTGAGGGAGTGAGCAGACCGGATAGTAAAGCCAAAAGGAGCTCTAAGGGGGGTTTTCCTTGTGTTGGCTCCCCTTGGTATGATGGCATTCAATTATGGTAATAAGAAAAATTATCTACTCGTATTGTCTAATAGGTACCTGAAATAGCAAATTGGCCCCACTCTCTCTACCTGAATATCTTGAAAGCTTGAAAAAAAGAATTAAATTGTGTTATTAAACATTAGGAAATGTAAAATGTCAAAAATTGACTGTAGTTAAGAGGATTGAGGGTTATTAAAAACTGATATTAGCGACTCTGGTCCCTGATTTTGCTGAAGTAAAGTTTAACCATTCTGGGATTATTAAAAATGTTCAATCAACCGCACCACTGTTGTATTAGTGCTCCATTTGTTTAAGGAGTCAGGAAGCAACCTTCAAAGCAAAATTCAAGTTGCATGACATTTCGGTACAGCTGTTAAATCAGTTTTAATGGCAGCTTTAATAACATCTTGTAATTGATGTTCACCAAAGTTCTGGCATATATTAGACATTATTAATTAGGGCTGAGCTGTTCACTAGAAAAACACTGTAATAAAAATGACTAACAGGCAATTACCTGAAACATCTGGTAATCCTTACAGTACAATCGATCTGAAATGGCTGCTGTTTCTCACCCTTAATGATCCAGCAGCCCAGGAGACCTAGAAAAACTAATATGAAAAATAAAAGGGGCTAATCGTGGGTAATTGAAAGATCCAAGCTCACTGAACTATAAAGAATTTTTTAAGGAAAAAGGTTGGGGAAACAGCACCACTCCTCTTGATCTGATTCGCCAGAAGAAAATGTGGTGTAGGTCCCTCTTAGCACAAGGATCCACTCATCCCAAATAATTTCCATTTATTTTTCCCTTATTCCTAATTTTTCAAGTTTGAGAGATTTTTTCTTATTTTTCAATTCCTCAAATTACACAAGGAAAAAAAAATTGTGCCAATACATAAAACTTCTGCTATTAGCATGAGTGATGACTATAAAGGGTAATTTACTTCTTTATGTGGCGTTTTTATTGCAGTTATGCTCCCAGCAGTGACTTCTAAACTTGGTTTTAAAAATATTTTTGCTGAATAAATCAAGACTTCCTGGTTAGATAGTTGTTCTTATGAAACTTTGTAAGAATCATTTTTAATTCCATGAGGTTAAATATTTGTAGCTCTTAAGATTAATTAATAGAAAATAAAACAAGAGTTGTTTTATTTCTGCAGTGTCAAAACATCAAGTTCACCAGAAATATCATTTTATTCACTATTTGCAAAAGGAGCTGATGGAATGCTGCAACGTTTAGAAGAATTACCTGAAGGTAATAATACACATTTACTGCAACCAGTGAACCCCTTTCATGAAATATAAACTTAACTGCCTAAAAACCACCTAAATATATTTTTTTCAGAATGGACTCTTATCCAGCTTACCAGAGCTGTAGGCCAGCAAGAATATTTTTCTTATCGTCAAGCAAATAAAAGCCCAAAATTAAAAGACTTTTATTTGACTCGATTCCCTTGTGGAAATGAACTGAAGTAATTCTTTAACATCTACATATACATACATTTATTTATATAATCGAGGCTATATTTATTTAGGTTTATATCATTCATAGTTCATTTCTGTAATGTTTTTTTAGTTTCTAATGTTATTTATTTTTATAAATTTTATAGGAAGAGTTGCCCTGTTTGTGTCAAGCTTTCATGGCCTGAAGATGCTATTTACGATCTTATACAATCTTTCATTGAAATTAAAGAGAAATTAGGACAAAAGAAGGGTACATCTGCACATATTCGTAAAATCCGGAATGATGTTTCTATAGATCTTGAGGTTTGAACCTATTATCGTATTTATTAAGTAATCACCATCCGTGGATCAATAGGTTCACAATTTCTTTTATTTTCATTATATATATTTTTTCTATGGAAAATGTTATTTTCTTTGGTTATGAACTAAATTATATGTTTTAAAAATATATATAAACAAAATAAAGAACTTAAAAATCGAAGAGATACTCACAGCACTGAGTTTCATAAAAACTTTTTAAATGATAGTGATAAACAACAAAAGTATTGACTAAACATTTTTCATTCTCGGTCACTAAAAATTGCCTATTCGTTGAATAGCTAAAATATTGAAAAAAACAACTACACTATAGTTATCCTTTTTTGTGCCTGATTTTAAGTAGAGCTTCTCCTTTTGGGATCGCAGTTAAATGTTGAATTTCAATGTATAGCACAATCCTGATGATTCATAATAACGAGGGTTTATTACAAATTATTGAGATTTTCGAAATAGCAGGATTAGGAATTATTGAGGGTTAAAAAAAAGAAAAATTTAAATTAACAAGCTTATCGGTTCTATAGTTTTATTAAAATTCCATAAATTTACAATGCAAAATACAAAACAAACTAAAATATGTATGTTCTTAGTTATTTTTAATAAAAAAAATATACCAGTGGAAAAGAAATCAGGTATTTTTTTCTCAGGGCTTGGGCACGCTTTGAACTCTTGGTGAAACCACACTTAATTGAATCCGATGTCGGACTGAATAGAAAGGGAAGAAACCGGAAATAAAGTAAACGAATAAAGAATCCAATGGCAAACACAAACAAATGTGAATAAACGTGATTAAGAGAATTGAAGAGTGGGAAGGAGAAGGTCTTTTTTCTCGAATAAAAGTGATTGTCAACAGAGATTTACGAATTATAAGATGTTTAAGTGTTCTTGGGTATGAAAATCATAACAAAATTACCGAGGGTTTTTTTGTTTTTTTTTATGAATAACCACGATTTTTCCAAGGGACCCGCAGTTTATTACGAATAATCAGGATTTATTAATTAACAGGATACAAATTACCAGGATTATACTATAATTTTGAAGAGATAGCTATTTGTTTTATAGGCTACCTTAATATAAGGATTAAAATGTTATGGAAATATTCAGCTTAAACCCATTTAATTAATTATAAGTTGCTGACTGTGGGTGTAATAAATATTTGATCTGACGAATAATACTTAATGAAACAGGCTATTTTCTCCTGTATTGGGTTTTTCTGTCTTATTAAGAATGTATTATTAGTAAAAAAAATATGTTTAAAAATTGGAATGATGGTTCCTGTGTTAAAGTGGCAGTAGAATGAGGATGAGGAGAATGAAGTGATTGACGAATTGGCCAGATGTGACAGATTTTGATTTTCCACTGCTAATTTTTTAAGTAAAAATTCAATTTCCCTTTTATTTTGTTTTCCTGTGCCAAAAACCTTTATGGTGTTAGAAAAAAAATATCAATCCACCAATCAAGGAGGGAAATCATAGTTTTTTAATATAATTTTTTAAGTTATATTTTGGAAATCCACTGTCAAACACGTGTTTTCCTCTGTCAATTTGAGTGAGTTCTACGAGGTCGTAGGTACTTGTCTTCCTGCAGGGAGTACAGCACAAAGGAGAGTCCCTCTGATTGGCAAAGCCTGGTCCTGGCAATAGTTAGATTGAATAATTTTGCCTGAAATCAACAACGTTCTTGTTGTAACTTAACTTGTATTAAGATAAAAATACATGAGGGTTTGCTATGATTTTCCTCTTCAGTGTAAAAATAAAATTATTTTAGTCTTTTATAAATATTATTTTTTTTCTTTAGTAAGAGAATAATGTGTAACAGAGGCAGTGTCGGGAGATAGGTGCTATGTGCTTCAGGGAATGGTCATTCCTTCTTCTTGGTAAGCTGCTCAATAAATCTTTGGAAGAAGAAGTCAGAGAAGCTATCGATAAGAGAATCGGAAATGCTGAGTATGCTATTTAAATTAAATTATATTTTCCTAATTATTTCTGACAAGTCCAACCAGATTGTTTTTTCATGGGTAATCAAAAAAACATTTTGAAAATTGTAATGTGAAGAAATAAGGTTTATCTAGGATTCTCAAAAGTTATTTTATCTATTTTCTGAAAAGTCTTATTCCAAGATAAATAATTATTTAAACCATCATTCTATTCCTAAAAATTGCGCCAATTATAGAATTTCTAATTTGATTGGTTCATAGCAAACTATAGATTACCTGGCTGAACGATACAATTGTTCATAAAACTCACTGGCATCTTGAAAAGAATTATAAAAAACCAACACAAGTACATTATATACTGATTTCAATGTTTGGATGTATCTGTTCCTTATTTTATTTTGAAACAGTATTCAAAATATTTTTAAGAATGTTTATCTATTTAAAATTTAAATGATTTACAGCGAGCAAAACACAAAACATGGAATATGCTCCTAAAATAATGATAATGAATCCTATTCGGCTGGCCCAGAGCTATGATAGTTTATTTCTGGCCCACTACTGTCTTGATTAATTCCATTCAATTAATGTTTAATTGATCAACAACTAATTCTTTGGGAAATTAATTTAATTATATACATTGCTGAATTGCAAATAAAATAAATGCAGAGACCTGACCTGGTTAAATCATTAATGATTTATTGTATTTTTTTTTTTTTTTTGTAATGATAGAGTCAGCAATCGTCAAAAATATCTTTGCTACTTGCTTGGTGAAGGCAGCTGCCATTTGGACAATGCAGATATAGAGGTTGCTCTTTATCAAATATTCAATGAAAACGAAACTTTAGCAATCCAAGTTCTAGAATGTGTTATAAGAATAAAGGAAACCCTTGAAAGCAGACTACATGTTGCTGCGAGACATCCCGTACTTCTTATTCTAGATGATGTAATGTATTTTTTTTTTTAAAAAAAAGTTGTTAAGATTTGAAGTTATCTTATAAGGTACTGAAGTAGACTCTCCCAACACTGAAGTAATGTGAGCGTGAGTGACTGGATATGGGAAGCGACTTTTGTTAAATTCTTTTATATTAATAATTTTTAGGTTTTCAGCACAATTATTTATGTTATCCCTTTGTTATATGTATTGAATCATGAGCTTTTTATAGTTTCTTTTGAAACATTCAACTATAACTCCTTGTTCCATTGATTTTATCATAATAGCAACATTCGGGGGGGGGGGGAGAGGACTTATCATTAATTTTGGCTTGGCTTAATGTTTCAATATTTAGGTGTGAAGGGCAATGGCTAAAATAAAATTGTTTTAAGTGGCAAACGTTTGAGATTTCATGACTTTAAGGACATTTGTAAATTAGATAAGAAAAAAAATGTTATTCTGTTTCACAAAAAAATAGAAATATTCGGGAATCCTTGTTTAGGAAAAGGTAATTACAGTTTAATAACACTTCCTGGAAGGGATTCTTAACTTCTATGGCCTGAATCCTTTTCAGCTACTGATAGATTGAGATTTTCACATTCAATTCAATTTAGCATTATCTTTCTTGCTGTGAATCCCACTCCCCGAAACAAAAATTAGCAAACATGAAAGAGAAGTTCGACTTGAAAAAAGATGAGAAAGTGGGATGAATAATAATGACGTGGTAAAAAAGTATGAAATTACAAGTAGGTACGGTATTGACAATTGTCAAAAATCGTGATTCCGTAATAATAAAGTTATTATGGGTTGTCATCTGAATTTTAGACTAATCAGTGATTGGGACCAGGACTAGACCCACATTATATCCGAATCCGCTGTATAACGAGCCATGTTGTAACAAGGGCCAACTGTATTATCATTAGAATTTACTAAGCAGTTAGCTAATGCTGATGCCAGGAGAAGGTATATAGTAATTTACGGCAAGGATATTTATGTGACCAGTAAAATAATTTACTTAAATTTATAATTGATAAAACTGATTACAATTAGTTATATCACTCCAAAATATAAACTATATTGATAGCAAAAATGTCCTTAAAACATATTTTCAACAATTGCTAATACATAAGAAAATATATTTTTATTTCAGCATTTAGATAATATCTCATGGGAATGTATTCCGCTTCTTAAAAGGCATCCAGTCTCTCGAGTATTTTCATTACATATCGCTCATGCTCTGTTCAAAGCTCATAAAGATCACATCAAAGATGGATTAAGGTTAGTATTTATGTTACTTCTATTAGTAAGGTTACTTCAAGACTATTAAAGAGAAAATATTGCACTTCTGTAAATATATCTAACAATATGTTCAAAAATCTAGCATACTTTGAATTTTTTTTTAATATTAATTGTTTTAAAACATTTGCATTTTTGCTCAGAAGCACAATTAAAATGATACAGACTTGGTCACCAAATCCATATATATGTTTACTTTACAAATTACTTAAACTAGTAATGTATTTACAACAAATGGAGGCATAAAAAGTAGGAAAACATAACAAAGACTTATAGAATTAAAATTAATCAAATCAAATAAACAATATTAATTAAGTAGTACTAAATTTAATAAATTTAGTGTTATTCTAAAGATATATATTTTGGTTTTTTTTTATTTATGTTTTGAGGATCTGCCTATTGTAATTGCTTAATGATCTTATAGACTAGTTTTTTGACGATAATGTTAAGAAAAAAAAAGTCTCTTTGTGGGTGTTTGCACAATGAACTGTTGGATTGTGGGTAGTTATGGTCTGCTAACATACATTAATAACTATCAGGGATAGTTGCTAATTATCCTCACATTTATGTTGTGTACAAGTTTCAATTTCCGGTTATTTTAAGGACATTTGTAACTGCAAACCTTTGCATCATATGTCAGTGCGGGGTAGATTTACACTTTATACATTATGACTTCTTTAAATTGTTTGGAAAATGAACAAAATTATTAAGATTCAGTTTAATTGAATAATAAAATAAAAAGAGTGAAGTTAATCTTGCATAACCTTATTATTTAAACTATTAGTTATATTTGCGGTATTTAAAAAAAAAATTTTTTTTAAGAGAAATTAATGAAAGTGAGATTTGCTACTACATAGTCAACCCAGATGGCAACCTTCCAAGTGTAGAGGAACAGATTCCAAGGTTTTTCCGAAAGAGATTTCCTCAGTGGATTGGCATCATCGGTAAAAAGCCAACCGAAGAAGAATTAATAAAAGCTCTTACTGAATCCAACACTTATGTGTAAGTATAGATTTTATACATTCATATACTTAAATTAATTAATTTATCGTTGGACCTAAAGAGGGCACCTCAATATATGTCAATTAAGTGTTAAAATACAATAACAAGAAGTAAAATTAAAAAAAAACAAAAAACACTTTAACCCAAAAATAATTGTTTTGCTTTCTCATGTCACACTTCCGACAATGTTTTCCCTGTGGTTAAGGACAAATGAAAGATAGAAACAGAAAGAATTTTAAATAGATTCTAAAATATAATGATGAGGCAACAATAAAAATTGCACATTTAACCCAATCCATACCCTTTTAAAAGGCTTTTATAATGTTACCATAGCAATTCATAGGTTTTTTATTTATTAAAACAAATAAAATGTATTTTTGTCAAAAATACATAGTTTTTTGAAATCATTTAATAAGTTTCTAATAAATTGACATATATTTAATAGCCGCAATTTAAAATAAAATCTTGCCTCGGAGGTATAGCTATTAGGTTATATTTTACTTTTCATTATGGTCAGATTTCTAATATTATTTTATCTTTTAAGAGCTACAATGAAATAGTAATTATTCCTGTATTTTATAAATTGAAACTCCAGAGTATGATTTATACTTATTTCTTCAGGTATTGCGGTCATGGTAGCGGTTCACAATACATTGCTTCTGAAAGGATTCAACGCCTTAAAGTAAAGCCTCTGCAGATGCTGTTTGGTTGTAGCAGTGTTGCTCTTAAGGATCTAGGTGGTCACACTGAAATGTATGGAGATGTGATGGAGTTCGCTCTCGCTAGCAGGTTTTTCAATTAAATTTGTTGTTTTTTGATAGGGGTTGTATAAATGATTGACTTAAAATATAAGAAGGCGTATTCCAAAAATCCTCGGACCTGTCAATTTTTTTTTTGGTAAAATATATGGGAAGTAGGGAAAAAACAGTAACATAAAAAAAGTTTGGCCCATTTGGCTAACTTCCAAGATTTCACTTGTGTATATTTAAGATTTACAAGAAGCCATTTTAGATTTAAAGTTCTGATTTTCACAATAGTTAAAGACACATCAGTGATGCAAAAATAGTTTCAGTGGTATTATTGAAAATTAAGTTTGAGAGCCTACGATAGAAATCGTGTATTTAATGCTATGTTCCAGACAATTTCAATAGTTTAACTAAATTACTTAAACTTAAATTACTTAGTCCTTGATCTTACTGAGTAAAAAAAATCTTTTAAATTACAAAAGATATGAGGTATAATAGTGATTGCAGATTTCTTGACTTAATTAATACTTCCATAAAAGTATAAAATTTGAGTTTTATTTTTAATTTTTTAATAAGTTAACTTTTTTATTTTATACTCAATGAAAGAACTAAATCGCTATTAGTAAATCTTAAAATTATTATAATTTAAACCCACCGTTACAGATCTACTTATGGATTAACAAAGACTGCATGTTTTGTACTTTGAATAAATATTCATTTGTATAGAATTTAAATTACGATTGACTTAATTTGTTTTGATATTTTCAGTGGTTGTACACTAGGCATGCTTTGGCCTGTCACATGTTATGACACAGATAGAATAACAATGGTTCTAGCCAATACTAGTCTACCAGGAACTCCTGTGGATATAAATAGTAAGTTAATAATTTTTTTTACGCTTGGAGTTAATTGAAAGCCATAAATACATAACTGAATGGATGAATTTGATGGGATAGGGGGGGGGGCTTAGGTTAAAAAAAGATATATGTTAGAGTTTCATCGAATTTATTCATGGGCATTTCAAAACACCATATATGTTAACATCAGACAATAAAAAAAAGGTAGATGTTAACGAAGTGTGGTAATTATAAATAACAAAAGCTAGGTACACAGAGATATGTGTATGTTAGGTACGGTTATATTAATAAGAAATGATGTATCAATGAAGAAGTTGATAAAAATTTGTAAGAAAGTGAATATTACAAAATATTAGATACTATTTGAAAATAGTGATGTGTTGGAATATGTATTTCAGAAAGATGTGACAAAAAAAAAAGTATTTGCAAATGGGAAATTGAAAAAGATGTGAGCGACAATGTATGTATAAGGTATGATGTTGCTGAGTAGGCTTGACATTGGATCATGTCACTTCTACCTAGTAATATGCCTTTATTTGTCATTAATTTTTATAGTTCCATTATCTATCATTTTGTTGAATACTTTCATTATCACATCCTCTCATCACTTTATTGCTCTCAACTTTATTAATTTCTCATTTATAGATATTAATTATAGTTACTTTCTTTTTGTAAACATAGTTTGTCACAAACTAGAAGATGTTATATTCAAGTTTTTACAAGTACCTGTTTTGTCTTTGTTTATATTTGAACCTATCAACTGTTTCATAATTATGAAATGATATAACCTTTTCATAGTAGAATTATACATCTTTTGTTAATTATGATTAACAAAAGATGTATATAATTATGTAATAAATGTGTATAAGATGTATAAAATATTACATCTACCTTGATTATCTTCCCTGGGTATAGTGCGTCAAAACATTGCCCTTTAAAAAATTTGATGAAAATCAAACATCTCCCTTTCATCGATCCCATCAAACTTATCCTACCCACTCGGTTAATACTTGTTTTTCTTTATGTTGCTCATAATATTTATGAAATTCTTTGTTTGAATATTTTATTCATTTATTTGTTTTTTTTTTATCATTAGGTTTTGAAGAAATACAAGGGAAAACAAAACAGGAACCTGAACTTCTGCGAGCCTTGAGAGATGTCAGAGAATGTGTTAACCAGTTTTCAAATGGTGCTGCTTTAATCGCAAGAGGGATTCCTATAAAGCTGGTAATAATTATTTTATGTTTAACTATAGATTGCTTGTGGCTCAGTATTTTTTATATACTTTTTTGATATTAAAAAAAAAATCGGCTCTCGTACCTGGATTTTCAGAAAATATTATGAAATGCATATTTTCACATCTGTATCATCTACAATTTTTTAGATATAACATCCTATCATACATTTTTTTTAATAGTGTACTGGTTAAATCCTTGTGAAATTTCCTGCACAAATTGTTCCATTAAATGTTTGAGACATCGCCAATAAAACCTGAAAAATGAACTCTAATGACTACATTTTTTAAATTTAAACTGTTATTTTTGGGAAAGTCCTTGAACTCCATTACCTATTTTTTTTTCAACTTCTAAATTCAGGCAGATTTAAAATTAATCATATTTTAGCTCATCTTTATGTGGCATTTTTCATCAGGTTACAATGAGAAATATAGTCAGTAATTTATTGATTGATTATTAAGATTTGACATCGTAGCAATCTTGGGTTTTTGGAACAAAGAATTTCCCCTGTTAGACTAAATTTAATTTGATAGGCAGGTTTAAAACTAATAGGGTAATTAAAAAAAAATATGAATTACTTTAAATATATAGTTTTCATTTTCAAAGTTTTAAATATTATGAACATTTAATATTAGATTATATAATAGAGATTAACTTTTTTCCTTCTATTTTCTAGGTTCCTGACAAACCAATCAGTAGTAGTTCAGATTATAGTTCAGTATCTAGTGGAAGTTCATAATATATAAGTCTGCAGTAGCAGTATAAATAGATGCTATTTTTATTATTTATTAAAATAAATTATGGTCACTATGAAATGAATATCAGTATGTACACATTTTTTAATTAAAAATATTTATTAAATTTCATCTGTTTTTATGTGTAAACAATATTTAAATGAATAAAGTAAACATGAATCTTAATGTACAACTTTCCTTTTTACTTACTACCATATTTTTAAACCAATATTTTAAAAATTAATTGGTATTCGTAAAATTGGTATGGAATATGATATATTCCACCTAGCTAATATCGGCCATGCTTCATGCTTACATACCTTCGAAACCCTCTTATCCCGTCATCTCACCATCCAGACAATACTAAGTAAATATGAATCTTGTCCAACTTTCTTTTTTACTACCGCATGTTAAAAGGAATGTTTTAAAAATATTTATTATTGAATAAGATGTATGCTACTAATCCAACATCTGTCATGCTTCATAATTTCGAAACACTCTTATTCCATCACCTCACCATCTACAATTATTTAATGAAACTTGTAGAATTATCTACTCATCATTACTACTATTCTATATTTTTTTGTATAAGGCTCAAAACTATTATTTTTTTTTTCACTGATAATTATACTTCTTTTTACTTTATACTTTTTTTGTGTATATCAGATGTTTTTCACTTTCTTCATTATTTCTGTGGTTGACGTGAAAAATCTGACAAGTCAAAATCATTGACTTAAAACAACTAACTATACGAATCAAGTTACTGAAATTGAATTAAAAAAAAAATTAAGAAGCTACATTAAACTTCACATTGGAAATTCTTCATGCAACGGAACAAGACTTGACTGATTTTACACGACATAAACCACAACAAAAGAGACCTGTAGGTAGGTACTCATTTTCAGATAAATCAACTTATTTACTTTTTCACAACCACCACAGATTTACCCTGTATGTTCGAATTTCACTGTTGTCTTAGCATGAATATTTATAGTGTGTACCTATAGCCACAACCTAACAATGAAGTACCCTGTTTACAATTTAATATTGTACTATATCTATTTATGATTGTTAAAATAAATATGAGGCATTTTTCTCTTTGTAATGCATTTATTTTTTGTTGGTTGTAATTGAATTTATTACTTGTGCCTTATTATTATTATTGTTAGTACGAGGACATGGTCCAAGAGTACAGATTTATTCGTATTAAGTACTTAAACAAGGGACTTTTAGCCATATAAGGAAGAATACAAGGTTTCTGGTTCTGAAAAAGTAAACCATAAATATGTTTATAATATTAAAACTTTTCATTAATTAAACAAAATGATTTATTTCTGAATACAGTTAATATATGCCCGTATTGTTTTATATGCTTTCATATTTTATGACTCAGAATAAAGTTTAAAAGTACTACAGTACAAAGTTGAGTTTTGAGAACAGTGTGAAGTGATAACTTTCACCCTACAATAATTTAAAAATGAAAAATATTGTTCAAATCTTTGTTACGATTGCGGCCAGTAAAATAACTCCTAGAAACTATCAAAACAGAAAAGACATCATTATTGCATCTTAACACAATTTATTATTATAAATATAAGATACAATTCTAGTTTTTTAAATAAATAAATTCTGATTGTAGAATAAATAATTTCTTCAATCCTCAGAGGTCAATATTATTTTTCTGCAGCAATCTTATTTAACCTATACTTCCAGAGGCCATGATCCCTGAACAAAACACACACAACTTTAATTAACTTTTTAATTGCCATTAGCACATACAAAGTTAATTGTTCTATCACTTAATCAAAAAAAATATAGAGATCTGTACATACGCTACGGCTAACTAGGATATTTGGCCAATGTGATCAAAACAGCCATATTTATCACATTGACAAGCAGTTATATATAATTTCTAGTAGAAAATAGTAGTCTATTAAATAATTTTGGTTAAAGTAATAAAAATCCTTCTAATCAAAACCATGAATTGTTTCCATTTTTAATTTATTAAATGATTATCAAGTTTCATTTTCATGAGTGGAGATTCTATAATTTTTTTTTCATAAAAGTTTCCTTAACTTCATATACATACACAAATATGTATACATATACATGGGCATACATTTTGTTTTCTTGACAAAGCAAGTTTGTTAACAATCTTCATGCAAGCCTATACTTAACAATACTGTAATAACAATATCATTTAACATAGATTTGCACATCGCTAAGTCTTTCATATTGATAAAAAAAAGCTTCTTTTTTTTTTATCACGGTTACAAGATTATGTTAAAAAAAAAAAGGACTTTCACTCTTAAAAGTACTTTTTCCTTTAAAATTCTACATCAAAGATCATAACATTTCTTAAAATGATAAATAATGCTTTACCATTTACATTATTGGAAGAAAGTTGTATGCAAAATTTCATGTCTTGTGGCCGCACACAAGCTAAACAAAAGCTCTCAACTATTGGCAGTTATAATGATTTGCTCTAAAATAACGTGTTAACATCCTGAGTACTACTTATTATTAATCAGGAATTAGTTTTTGCATTATATCAATAATGGATCATATGTACACTGCTAGAGGATTTCAGCAAAAAGGCGGCCTAGAAAAAATTTAGATTTGTGACTATGAAGGAAAGAGAAAAAAAAAGTCAACCAGGATCAAAGTGGATTCAACAAGGGTTGGTCGAAGATTGGTTGAACAGGGACAACTGGGGGGTAAACTGTGACTTAAAAGAAACATATCTTAGTTGAAAAATTTAATTAATAAATAAAATCTATATATAATTCTTCATATAGGTGGGTCATCTAATGGGGAACTCGAAACAGAATAAGCGAGTTTTGGTTTAAAAAAAAAATATTCATAAAAATGACAATAATAAAGCAATTGATAAGTGGCAACCTGTCACTTCCTGGAATGTTAATATAGGGAACTTTAAATTATTTTTAATTGGAAAAGCAGTCTATTATTTGACAACTAACCAGTATTAGGGAAATGAAATTTGGCAAATTAAAAGAATTACATGTGGCACTGTGGAACCATTCTATTGCACATTTCTTTACAAAACTGCATACATTTGCTTCTCATAATTTGGAAATTTACCTTCACACGTATCACGGGTGGACCGAAAACATAAAAGTGGAGGTAATTTGTTGGAAAATACAAATTATTCATACAGCAGAGCAAAGTCATCCAAAAATTGGAAAAATCTGTAATAGCTAAAAATTTTGTAATGCCCATGTGATGAAATTAAAAAAAAAAATTATTGAAGAATTAAAATCATCTCTTTTCAAATCCTATAAATCTAACCCAAAAATGGAAAAATCTGAGATAGATAAAAATAGCACGAGCATGCACTAGGTAAATAATTGAAATCAGCACCCTTCAAAAGTTATCAATACACTCCAAATATGGACCAAAGTGCAGACGCAATAGGAAAGGACACCAGCTCTCTTGAAATTCTTTAGATGAACTCGCACAGCAAATTTTAAAATGATACTTATATGACAGGAATGGGATACGAACCAGGGGCCTCCCCAATATTCACTGAGGGGTTCCACCAACCGAGATGTGGTGCGTGAGGGGACGATCTTCCAAATATGAATCCTCTGTGACTAAGCTCTCACAATTATTAACTGCTATAATTTACAATATACACGCAGTATATTAAAATATGTCATAAATTTTCTTATAATGCCTTGACATTGGTAAACAAGCCCTTAGAACTTAAATTAGGGGCCACATTGTGCCTCTGCTGGGAGCCTTCCATCACTGTGAGTGCTTAGTCAGGGATGGTTCAGTTGGTAGAGCCCTCTACTGGATATTGGGAAGCTCCTGGGTTCCGACCCTGCCAGTATATTTTTTTCTTTAGCTCATAATTAATAATGATAGTGGGATTTATATCACAACTAAATATTGACGTTTACATATAACAGGAGCGATTGCAAGAGGTTTAACAAACAAATAAATCAAATATACTTTTATTCAAATAATATCGCCTGATCACTTTTTATATAGGAATTTCAGCCCGATTCATGTTGGTAAAATTACAAATAAATCTTTATTTTATACTGAGATGATCAATTTCAGTAGAATTATAACAAACACTACTCACAAATTAATAAATAAATGAATTATGAGAAGACAAATTAAAAACAAAACTAAAATATAACAGAGCATAAAAAAAGAACAAATCACTAACTTGGCTAATTGGACTCCTTACTTAAAACTATATATACACATATTTGCACACACAATTGTCAATCCTAGTTTAGCTAACACTTGTTTATCTCCATGACTTACCTCTCAAGAGCTTGTTTGATTTGTGGTCTTCTCTTTTAGGAGATGCTTTTCTTTTCCCAGGTGATTTAACAAGTGATTTCCCTTTGTCGCTAGGCCTATCTGAACTTTTCTCTCTTCTTGATTCTATACTTCTTTCACGTGAACGACTGTCTGATCTATCACGGCGATCTTCTCTCTTGTCATTTTTCTTATCTTCTTTCTTTTCTACTCTTTTTTCATCTTTTTTATCTTCTTTTCTAACTTTTTCATCGGATTTCTTCTGTGGCTTGGGGGAAGGAGATTTTGATATCTTATCAGATTTGTCTTGCTTTTCTGATTTGTGCTTATCATTTTTTACAGGATTAGGTTTAACAAAATTACTTTCAGTCGTTTTCTCTAACGATTTCTCTGATTTTTTAATAACTGATTTATCGTTCGACAGTGTACTATTACTCTTTAGAACTTTGGATGGGTTGCTATTGACAACTTTATCTTTGTCAACCTTGTGTTTTATGGCCGATTTGTTTGCCTCTTCAGATTTTTCTTGAGAATTAAGAGAACCATTCTTGGTAGAATCAGCCGGTGTTGTTGATTCTGTTTCCTCATCTTTTATTACCTGAAAAAAAGAAGTAAATATTGTGATATACTTTTTATGGCTAAAAAAGGAAGAATTCAGACCAATCAAAACAAGATGTTTTTCCAATATCCAGCTAAAAGATATTGATTTATAATTGAATTTGTTAGATCAGAAATGGTAACATAGTGTACAGTAAATTATAAATAAAACATTTAAACAATCTGACTACTGCTATTTCTGCAACCACCTGTGTATGAGTGAAAAATAGAATTTATTCAGGGACAGGCCCTAAGAACTACAAAAACATTAGCCAATAAAGAGCCTCAATTCAATCTGGAGAATATAAGAAATAAAGAAAAACATTGAGATAATAATATGTAAAAATATTATCAATTGAAATATAATAAAGTTTTTGGTATTATACATAAAAATAAAATACTGTTAGATATAAGGTTAATTAATACAGTTGCTATGACTGAAACTAGTAAAAATCAGAGAACAACTGATTGACAGGAGAAAGATGGTTGGAGGCAGGAATACTGTTTCATTCCAAGGTCATGGTAGAATGGGTTAAGTTGCAGGACTTGATTAAGGGACGAATTTTGTTATAAAATCTTTTTAATTGAAATAAAATTAGAATCTAACCCATTGGGCAATAAGTAATTATATCATTCATCTAATTACAGTTCAGTATTCACTCACTATATTCTTATGGTATACACAAATACACACAGCCTAAGGACCACTCAACTCCATATGGTTGTCACCTCCTGCACATGCTAAAAAGGAAGTGGAGGCTCGAGAGATCCCTCGCGCTCCTCCATCAACCGCATTACAGGACTGTAAGCCAAAAAATCTCAAAGGTTAAAATCAGAAAGATACCCCACCCATTCAATACTGTTTGATTTCTAATAACTAATAATTTCTAATACTTTCCGTTAAAGACTAGATGTCATGTTTATTGAGTTTTGCGAAAAAAAAGCAATAGTAAAGGAGAGAAAAGTGTAGTAGAGATAATGCAATTATAAATATAGACTAAGAAGATAAAAAAAAAGCAATAGTAAAGGAGAGAAAAGTGTAGTAGAGATAATGCAATTATAAATATAAACTAAGAAGATAAAAAAAAAGCAATAGTAAAGGAGAGAAAAGTGTAGTAGAGATAATGCAATTATAAATATAGACTAAGAAGATAAAAAAAAAGCAATAGTAAAGGAGAGAAAAGTGTAGTAGAGATAATGCAATTATAAATATAGACTAAGAAGATAAAAAAAAGCAATAGTAAAGGAGAGAAAAGTGAAGTAGAGATAATGCAATTATAAATATAGACTAAGAAGATAAAAAAAAAAAGGATGTCAGGAGCGAGTTGTCAGAGAATATTTCAAAAGTTATTTGACCTCAGAGAGGTATACTGACTACCTTTGATGGAAATGAGAGAGGAATAGGTGAAGTGAGAAACTCTTAAACTATAAAGCTTCGTTGTTAAGAATTAAAAGGCCTTTGTTGGAGGTAAACAAACAATCTTTCTTATTTTAACGTATTAGTGATGTTTTAAATGTCATATAATACTGAATAGTAAATACATTCTTCTTCAAAAAAAAAATATATTGAAAACTTTAAATTTAAAACCTAGCCAAATTTCAACATTTTTTTTTTTTTTTAAGTTTGCTAAGGGGATTCAGGTTGTTTGGAAAAAAAGCTACTCCTCTCGTACCTTAGTCCAAATAATAACAGCATGTAAGACCCATAAACAAGTAAAAATTAGTTTCTATGCTATTTTAATTTTTTTTTAACCCAATTCAGTCTAGGGTATTATTTACTTTGTTAGGTGATTTATTAAAACAAATATTTATGTTCTCAAAAAGGTTTTCTATCTATGCACCAGACGGTCAAGAAAATTCTATGCTCAGTGCAATATTTCAAGGTTGTGTGAGGCTCTATGCTGACAAGAGGTGAAATTTCTGATAAATTTACAGTTTCCCTATATCTTATTTATATTTTTATGTGCAACTAATATGCTCTTACTTTTTAAAAAAAAAAAAAAAATGATAATGAAGCTTCAGTAAGTAAAATATAAAATTTTCAAAATGGACTTTTTTTAGGAGGGAGTATTTAGGCACAAAAGTGATTTGAATTCATTAAAAACAATGAAAAATAAGTAATATAAAATGTTTATCAATTTGTTTCTTCTAAACGTTTAGACTAAACAGGAAATTTCTTGAAGATGATCTGATTTACCTCAGCGACATCTTAACAGGTCTGCCTGCCTTCTCTCCTCTCCTTATGATCAAGTTATCTTGCTTATGTAACTTTTTTGTCTTTGCTGGCAGTTTTTTTTTTCTCACTTATTCATTTAGAATCTTTAAATTTAATCTTCTTATTTTAAAAACAAAACACAAAAAATAAATTTAACAGTGTTCCTACAAAATATTATTACGGTATAGATGAGATAATTTGGTGGATAACATTGAGTAAAGGAAGGAGTTTCTCAGGAAACTGTTCTCATCTCTCTCGAGACTCTCAGGATTCCTAAGGTACATCAAAGGAAGCACGAGGTGTTTTAATATATAATATGATCATAATATGTAACAACAAGATCATAATTCTGAAAACTTTAATGAATAGTAATATAAAAATAAGATCACACCTTAAGTCCTTTGGCAGTCTTGATTAGTTTTACAACTCCACCTTTGACAACTTTTACAACAGCAGCCTTATCAACTTCCTTGGGTTTCTTCATTCGTTTCTTCAGAGTAGTAGTTAACGAGTTCGATGATGCAGTAGTTTTAGTACCAGGCTTTTTAGTTTTAACTACTGCTGACTTTGGAGCTGGCATAATTGGGGGAAGTAGCTATAAAAAAAAATGTATAACTGATATATTTTTTTATTTATTGAAAATTTACAATTATATCAAGAATGTTTCTAACATTTATCAATTAGGATGACTTAGAACATGAATAAATTATATAAAAATACGTAATCAAAGTAAAAAAGAATGATTGATGAGAGAACACGGGGGAACTATTTTGCTCTATCTACTCTCAGAGAGAGTTTGTAGATCAAGATACTAGGTTTCAGTACAAGACAGATCCCCAGAAGTGGAAAAGCGGATCCTGAAGCTGTTTGCAATAATCAGTTTGACAAAGCAACATCGAAAACAATCTGGAAACCGAAGGGTCAAGAGCCTAATGATAGTTTCAGGGTTGTTTAATCGTTTTTCATGAAATTTGGGTAACGTTATAGCAATTTAAATTTTTAACTTCTATTGATGAATTTGATGGTAAGATTTACAATCTATACTATTATTGAACTTTATTTAGCAAGCATTAACATACTATTATATGTAACAAAGAAAACTTTACTTACCAGGCCGGGATTCAAATCTCTGTAAATCTTCTTACACATGATATCAACATACTCTGACATACTAGGAACTGCAGAATGTGAATTTGAGAAAAATGTAGGAGCCTTCAATGATATTAATTTGACTGATAACCATGCAAATGATGTATCAGCCACTTTTCTGAAATATTAAAATAAATTTTAACAAACTATTTATAATGCATAACAAACTAAACTGCTAAAAAATGAATAGAGATATTGAGTTCACATCATTATTCAAACTATTTATAATGCATAACAAACTAAACTGCTAAAAAATGAATAGAGATATTGAGTTCACATCATTATTCAATATCTTTAACTACAGGTTTATTTTTACAAATTTATATATATATATATATACATATCAAAAATAAAAAATGGAGAGGTCACTGGACAATTATTTTATCAGGCATTTAACTAAAATTTGTAAATTTGAACAAATCATTCCTTACTTTTTTTCTGGTTCCATTTTCCTTTCAGATTCTTCAATAGCTTCTGCCAAGAAGTCTTTAAGTTCTGGAGCAGGAGTTAATGATGTAATATACTCATCGAAAGTATGTTTCAAAGTCATTGCTTGAGGCGGCCCAGTTTTCCTGTTCATTATAGTATTAGTAAATAAAAGCTTATAAATGCCAAGTAAAAAAATAAACTATTACTAATATTTTTTTAAAATATATTAAAATTCTCAATCTAATTAAGTAATGTACTAGTAAAATAAAACATAATTGGTGGTATTATCCGTTTGATCTAATGAAAAATCTTCATATTGAATCTCAAAACAGCATGAAGCAGAGCAGGAAAGGTATAGCATATAAAAAAACATAAACATATTTCATACATTCAATCGGTACAATAAAAAAAAAAATCTATCAAACTAAACATTTTACGTCTGCATAAATTTGCAGCATTAACCAGTAATCGTTGCTCCAAGTCTGATGACACCAAACTGTTGTCAAACTCAACTAATATTTTTACAGATTTAACACATTCAATTGGTTCATTAAAAAAAAAAAAAATTGTAGCAACTAAACACTTAACTTTCTAAAAAAAAATTACAGTAAACTTTAACCAGTAATCGTTGTTTCAAGTCCAATGACATAAAGCTGCTGTCAAACCCAACTAACATTTCCGGCTAGCACCAGACTTGAAAATGTAAATACAATTTTTCAAACTATTCAAAATTTACACAATTGGTTCATAGCATAAATAAAACATATTATGAGAATGAAATAGCTCAACACTAAACTAACTCCAAAAGTTTTGAGATTTGACTTAAGATGAAGTTTAATGAGTACTACATAAAAACACAATGAACAATAATTATTTTTTCTGTTCACCATAAATCACTGTTGTTGATAAATTAAGGATGTACAGATGGCAAACCTAACCAAGGATCATGCTTTAGGTTTCTGAGGCATGGTGGTGTTTATTCCTTTTGAGTGATGATCAGGCAGATGAAAGAACTCGGTCACCCACACTAAACGCTGCCATTTCCACTTCTTTTGCAGCCTCTTACATCCGAGGCCGGGTTTCCACGCTCCTCTTCATGTCCCTAATAATGGTTTCTCTCTTAATTCATTCCCAATGAACTTTCTTGTACTGCTCATTCAATAGTACTTTATGTTATCCTATTATTCTTCAAATGGTGAGAAACTTCAAAAGATGTAATTAATTGATCTTGAATGAGTGGATCAGTGTTCCATTCTCGAACTAGTCACATATCACCCTTCTTCTTTACTCAAGACTAATTATTTTTGTTTTTAAATATCTGGATTACCATTGAACATTTTTATTTCAAAATAATCTTCAGTGTAATTTAAAACAGCCATACTTGATTAATTCAATGGAAATAGAATATAAACAGTTATTTTCAAAAACGTCTTTAAGGAATGAAAAAATCTCAAAACTTATGGAGTGATGTAATAAAGTTAGAACAAAACACAAATATCAACTAAATAAAGACAGGTACTGCATCTACATACATAATACATTGATTGTTATCTCTGGTTTCCTAACTAATTTACAATTTTTTAAAAAGACATTCATTATATATTAATAATTGCTAGTTCTAGTCTAATCCAAAACCTTTATAATAATTAATCCCTTACAAAAAAATCAGGGAGGGGCCGAGATTCGAACCCAGGAGGACCACCTGATCTCCAACCAGGCGCTTTTTCATCTGAGCTGTCCCATCCTTATCGAAGTACAGCTATAAAACTATTTTCTCAACTAAAACATTTTCAAAGTGACATCTAACTACATTGTAGTCTTCTTTGAAAGGGCTGATAAAGAGATTGAAAAGTGCCACGTTTATTGTTCAATGTAGGATAGTTCAGACGGAAGAGCGCCTGGTTGGAAAATAGGAGGTCCTGGGTTCGAATCATTTTTTCTTTGGAAAATAATACACTTATTATGATTAATAGTTAATAGTACAACATGGCAAATCAATCCACTTATCACTTCATGAAAAATCTGCTACAAATCCTCATTAATATATCTGGATACATGCTTATACTTCCGGGTTATTTATATTTCTCATAAGCGCAAATAAAATTGATTTTCTTATTATTAATCAATTAAAATGAGTTAAATTTTTTTCCCCTACATATTAAAGAAATTCAACTTCATAAAAACTTTGATAAGTCTCTCTCCCTATGTATGTACAGGTTTTTTTAAAAAAAGTAATGTAAGTGTTGTAATAAAAATTTATTCAAGAGATAGTTTAGAAATCTTCAGAGTAATCCCCTTGGGCATCTACTAGGCACGGTAAGTGCCCTGGAAGAAGGCCTCGATGGGAACCTATTCAAACGTACCAGGTTTCGTCCCAGGTAATAACATTGTCTAAAAAATCGGGCTGAATTTGAAAATGTTCCAAAAGTTCATTCGCGATTGTCATTCATTCAATTGGGTTTTTGCTCGCCACTTTAGGGATCAGCTTGATGCACACCTTTCTCATGTTAAGGTCGTCAGGATGGTGAGAACAGTGGTTATTTGAAAGTTCAGTGTTTGTACAATCATCTTAACGTTCTTTTAACAGTCAGAGTTCAACCAATCACACACACAAAGTCACATTTTTGTCAGTGTGGCAGGTTTGTGGCTGTCTAGAGCGGGGTCTATTCAATCTCCTTAAACATCTTCAACCACCTTGAATTTTGGGAAGATGATAGAACAGAGTCGCCATAGCCTTGTATCAATTGATTGGTATCCATCTAACTTTTGCTGAGTTTGGCGCAGAACTTGATTCCGTGTTGTTGTTGAGTTGTTTGCTTCATCGTGCGTCCTAATAAGGTCTTTGAGACGAGTTGCAAAAAAATAAATGATGCTGATGCAGCCACTAATTAGAGCAAACTGACCTTGGGTGCGTTATGAAGCCAAGCCCCCTCTACCCCAAGCGGTCTGAACGTGCAGTCACTTCACAATAAAATCCCTTCCATTACTTTATAAACACAACCCGTAAACATACACATCAAAGTTTTTATTAAGTTCTTATATAACTAAGAATGACAAAATTTTAATAGCTAAAATATGAAATCAATAATGTCAACTATAATAATTAAATTAAACCCCCCCCCATGGTTCAGTGCAGTAATACAAAAACAAATGATTTTTTTTCATAATTTTAGATAGTTAAATGCTGTTTTATTTGTTGAGAGGGCTTCATTGAACAAGATGGTTTAACAAATAAAACAAAATATTTCTATAAAAAATATCAAGTAGTATTTTCACACTCATTAATTAACTACATGGAGTCATGTATCAAATCTACACTATATTTTCTTATGTCCACACTTTAATATGAAACATTTTCCTTTCATTAATCCCAATATAAATTATATTAAATATGTTAATAAATGTTAGACCTATATTAGACTGGATATGGGAGTGTCTGCTATACTATTGTACACAATACATTAACATAGAGTATATATTTAAAAAGTTTTTATAATTAAATAAAACTTGTTATATACGGTCGACTATCAATAATTTGAAATTTTTTCCTGGTCCCTTGAAAAATACTCGATAAATTAAAATAAATCCATGTGTTTTGATCCTCTTGGTAATTGGAAGTTGCAGCAATGACATCTTGCTCGCCAACACTTCAACTTTATCATTTGAAGTCAGTGATCTCACACTCTCTATAATTTGAAGTACTCCACTTCTGTGATTGGTTTGAACATGCATGGACTTGTCCTTTGTTTAAATACCCTGATAATACCACCTGTTGTTTTCATACTGTGCTAAATTCAACCCGTGTTTTTGAATCAGAAATATTCTACAAAGAATAAGTGTCTTTCATTCATGAAAAATGCTCGTATTGAAGCTGGAGAGAGTGGAGTTTTGAAAAAAACAGTTTGAAATGCCATCTACTTTGTCGATAAATTTAAAAAAAATGAAGACCCTGCTGCTGGAAGTGTCTCAGGCACAGGGAGAAAAAGGTCACATCAGAGTTTCCCCGTCTTGAGGAGTGCTTGGTTAAGAGGACAAAATGTTCCCATGGATGGTTTCATGTTAAAGAAAAAAACTAAATATTTTTCTCAGTCTCTCGGAATTAAAGGGTGGCTCAAATTTTAAAAAACTTCACTCCATCATGTTTAAACAAATGTCCAGAGAGAGCAACAGCGTGGACAAAGGTGAAAAGGCGAACATAACAGTTTTGGCCGCTATAACCATAACTGATAAGGCTTGGAAAAAATGTCAGCCCTATCACCTTTCATAACTGCTTCAGAAAGTGCGGGTTTGATAAGCAAACAGAAAACACATAACAGCCATCAGTGCCCAGATATTTAATAAATTCTCATCCACCGGACTCAGGGAGGAGACTTCACTCTAAATGCGGTGAGTTAACCTTTATAGATTTTGTTAATGTTGACGATGATATCGGTGTCCACTGATGCTGAACTGTTGTGGAAAATTTGTTACGACGAGGACGAGGAAGATAATCACTTTAAGAGAGGCTAGGCCATCTCTATATACTCTACAGTCCTTCGCCCTCAGGACGGAAACAAGTGATGATTTCTTCTTAGCTCTTATCACCATCAAAAGTTCACCGGACAATGCTAGATGGAAGTTGCTCACTCAAAAGAAAATCACAGACTTTTTTTCAAAATGAACATTTAACTGTAATATTTTCATTTTTATGGTTTTCATAAATGCACCAAATCTGTCGACTATTTTGGGGATTTCAAAATAAAAATCACATTATTCACATATATGTAATTTTAAACAAACTCTCGTTTATTTGAACTCTGTAATTTGATCTTTTTTTCTGGTCCCTTGAGTTTCAAATTATTGAGAGTCGACTGTAATTGATCTACATTAATATGGATTATTTATAAATTTGAAAAAATATAAAGTTTTTTCATGCTTCAATAGTTTTGAGAACATCACACATACACTTTGGCAAGAATGTGAAATTACTAAATATTGATATATCTCTGAATGTAAGTTTTGTTGCGTGTCCAAGCAAATACCAGAAATAAAAAATTGAAGACAACATATCTTGAACACTAAGTCAATAACCACCAAATACACAGAACACAAATTCAAATTCGGAAAGAGATGAAATAAAACAATTAAGTAAATAAATTACACGTTTTTAGAAATTTCTCTAATTTAACCACAAACACTATACTCCTCATACTAAAGCTATAGCTGACAAAATAGGTACATGAAGTCTTTATGAAGTGGACACTCACGAAGGTACAAAGATGGTGTCGATCCCAGTTGTTGCTTGAGCTGTAAGTATGGAGAAAGACCTCTGTCCAAGATTATCCTCAACTGGAGGATGCCTAGTTAGTTCATTTTCCTGGCTAATCTTCTTCAAAGCGGGGCAGCCCTCGTTTTTCCAGCCACTCCATTCATCTTCTCTCTGTACCACCATACAAAACAAAATTTCTTGCAAAATAAGTATAAGTATGTTTTGATTATTTTTTTGATTTAAAAACAAAATGTTTTTTTTTTTTTCATTCAAGCTCCCACATCAACATTTACCTTGGCCTTGTAATATGATACATTACAGATAGTAAAATAAATAAATTTTATAGCTAAAAAAGTTACTTGTAAGTTCATAGTTAGCTGAGATTAAAGTGGATATATTTGTTTAGACATTGGCTTAGGTTAATAATGTTATATTTTCATCAAATTTATTCATGGACAACGGATCAACATATTACTTATGTCAGTATCAAGGTCTTTAAATAAGATGGAAGCAATGAGTGAATAAAAGGTATAGCTCATCTCACCAAGACCTCATTTGTCTTGACGTCTCCATTAATAAATTTGATGAAAACCCAAATTTTCTTTCAATAAGCTAAGGTGATGCCATGAATGAAAATTATAAAACTTGAGTTCCAAGTCAAAATATTTAATATAATTATATTAAATGTAAAAAAAAAAAAAACTATAGGAAAGGAAAACAGTGGTATATTACGGTTTGATTAGTTTTTAACAAAAATTATATTTTGCATGGAAGTTAGCAACTATAGCACCAAATTTAACTCATATTAATATTAATTGTTGTTAATTAAAAAAATAAAATAAAATTATAAACTGTTATCAGAAAAAAAATAAAAAAGAAAAATTAATAACATTTAAAGCTTATATCTAATTATCTTACCATTATCATGCTCTTTGCAACTGTGAGAAATTCCTCACCATCAGGTGGTGTATCTTTTAAAATAGTATATATTTTATCAGTTGTTTCTTTCACCCAATCATTTTCTTCAGCTGCAAGTTCACTGTTTTCCCTAAACAATTAAGAAAAATTATAATTATTTAACTAATATGATCATCCAAATAAATAACTAGGTTAATATCACTCAATATACCATTTTATGCTCAGTCACACCATTGAAATTGGCACTATACTTCCTGCGTTATTATTACAATTAGAATTTGGAACACTGTTTCAATGGCAGGAAATCATTGTTATTTTCTTGGGAGCAACCCCCATACATTTATGCCATGAAAAAACTTGTATTTTGTTGGTTAATTTATATTTTAATTCTTTATAAGTTTTTTCATTAATTGTGAACGGTTTTATTAGTAAATAAATCAAAACATTAAATAAAGGTATAACTTATCGGTTTATAATAACAGATTTTGACAATATTTATAGCCAAGTAAATTCATCAAAAATAATTAAAACAACTCAATAACCTAGAAAAAATCATTTAATTTACCATAACATCAACAGGTAAATATGATTTTAGAATAATTTTTATCAATGCTAATGTCACATGTTTTTTTTTTTAACTTTGAGACTATTTTTAACAGTACAAAAAACATTTCATCTGTTAACCTGCTATAAAAACAATTAGACAAAACCATTCAACTCAAAGATAACCTACCTACTCCTCTAACAAGAAGAGACCTTAAATTTATTACTGATTTTTTTATGGAAAAATTGCAATAAAAAAACAATATTTGAATAAAATAGATTATTTGCCACTAATTCAAGTGTTAATTACATGTTCATGATTAGCAAATGCTTTTTGGAAAAATATGCCCCAGATTGTACTGTATACTCGTTATGTTTTGTTCAAATTAATAAAACAATAGATAAACATTTAAGATTTAGGGTATTAGAAACATATTACCTTAGCGGAGGATAGTCGTGAAATTTTAGCCAAAATAAGTGGCCTCAGTATCAATGCACATACTAACTATAACAACATAGCTTTTATATATATTTTTTTTAATTGAGAATAAAATTTATAAGGAAGTCCCTTTAATTTTAATTTAATTATTCTTTAATTCATATGCAGTAACAATTATACTTACTTGATTTTCTTCGCAGTTCATGTTAGTTCCCCCTTTTTGCTTATATGATTCACGACAAAAGCAATCAAACATCAAGCATTGATACTTCAATCGAGGTTGCAATGTTCATAGTTTTCCAAACATAAAATTTGACCGGATGAGGTCTTAAAACGGAATCTGAATACTTTTATTTAAAGCTGTTTCTTCATTTGCATTAACCGTAGACTTTTAATTGATTCTTCAATACAAAAGTACTTATTCTAATAAGAGATGTCCTTCAGAATGAAAGAATTTTGCTTGGACTGGTATAGTCAGATTTCACTGGTTCTTCAAAAAGCGAGACGAGACTACATTTGGTTGAAAAATCATTTTGAATGGATTTCTATTGAAATCCATTAAATTTATATGGATCCAATTGCCAATGAATTCGGAGAACTGATCATTTTAGTCAATAGTTTCTGGATGTTCTACATAGAGGTTTGATGATAATGAAATTCAATTTCCTGCGCGTTGAAAGAAGATTTTAAGAGAACAGAATCTCAAATATTCGATCATCATCATCAATTCTTACTGTCAGTTTCTTCTATTTTCATGAGCGGTGCCAAAGATCTTGTGTTTTTCTTTCTTTAGAAATCATTCCAAGAGAAATACGTAAACCTAGTGTTTTAATGTATCAGAACACTGAATTATATTCTGTTTATGCTTGGTAGTATCAACTACTAAAGATTTTTTTCTTGCAGTTCTTTTCTGCAATGAACTTCAAATCTCACTGGAATATTCATGGTGTTGACTTTCAACTACTTCCTTCCATAAATGAGCGAAGAAAAATAAAGTTGCCATTATATTTTATTCAATCCACAATTTGACCCCAAAATCGACGTTCTGTCATAATAATTTTAGAATTTATGCAACAAAACAAAAATGACTTTGACGATCACAAACTTCTATTGATTTCTATGCAGGTTGCGATCACTAAATTCCATCCTTCCTCTATTTGACACCGCCATATCCCAAATAATTTAGGAGTTATCCCACTTGAAATAAGCCACTGCTAATATGCATCATATCAATAGACATATCTTTATGTCAAAAGTTGTTTTTATTTAATTCAGGTACCTGAGACCATTTTGTGCCAGTCATTGGCAAATCAGAAGTTTGTGTTAAGAATCATAATAAATCTTTAAATGTAAAAAACAAAATTTAGGTGGCTCTTTATTTAACAATACATATTAACATTATATTCTTCTTCACAGGAATCTTCTGCTGAATTCCAAGTGAGTTAATTATATGATTTTCAGTCAACATTCTATCTCTAAAAGTAGAATAATGTCTTTTTATAATGTCTAACTATTCAAGACTCCTTTATAAATTCAGAACTTCATTATTAAATTAACTTCTTGCATAGTTTTGTTAAGGAAAAGATTTCTCTTATTTAACATGTTAATCGTTCTTTCTCCATTAAATGGCTATAAACCAAACCACAACAATTGATCTAATAAGAGTAACTAAACCAGTTAAGTAATAAACATTTTTGCTAATGGCCAGTAATACTTTAAAGCTATTATTTCAATTATATGTCTCGATTTCACTATTAACTCTAGACAATTTAACAATATTAGTTATCAGGAATATCAACAATATTTCAAATATATATATATATATATATATATATATAATATTAAACTAACGATAATTCCTATGTTTACAGATAGCAATATGTTGAAATTGGTTCTAAAATATAATTTTATCTTATTACTTTACATTAAAACAAAATTAGTCTTTTTCCAATAAGGTAAAATAATTTTAAGTTCATAAAATCTCAAATATATAATATAAATTTGGTTATAATATTTGTCTTATTAAATCTAGTATTCATTATTTAAGGTAATGCAAGGTGGATCACATATTAAGATAACACTCCTCACTTATGATTAATACAATTCTAAAATTCACTTAGTTACAAAACTTTATCTCCTCAAAGTTTACCTACTTTTCACAATTGTAATTAGCTATATTGAAAGAATTCTTCTTTACTTAACGATATTAATATATCATTGAAAAATTAAGAGCAGGATAACTTAGAAACAATATAACAGCCTAGTTTGAGACACAGTGCTGTACCGTCAACGCAAATGTAAGATTGAATTATATTATATTCATTCATTAATATGGTGTACAATACAAATATTTATTTCCTCTCTACGGCTCACCAAAATCATTAATTAAAAAAAAAATGTGCTGATCAACTTCGCTCCTTGCAGGGTTATGAAAAATTGATGATTTAAATGTTATTAAATAAGATTTGCCAGCTGCATGTTTCTTTGAGATAACTGAGCCTAAGACAATTTAACTGTCAGATCTAGTAAAATTCTTTTCATCTAGAGTAAAACATGTGGTTGTGGAGCTTTGAGTATACTCCTTGGCAGGTACTTCTTTTCCTTAGCTTCAAGCTTTATTTTTATAATAATTATATTTTAATAAATTCCATGTTTCATTTAAACTATCTGCTATTTTAAAATCTTAATTGCTTATGTCATGTCATATCTAACACAATTTGTTTTCTCCGTAAACTTTGATTAGTTTTGTTCTAACTCGAGTTTGCATTTCAAGTTATCACATGATAGTGTTTTATTTCTAAAAATGTACTCCATAATTTTATCTGATTCTTTAATTCTTCTTTTTCTTTCTATATATTTCAGTGATTAGATTGTTAATTCAACTATACTACTTTGGTCCGGAGAATATTTTGTGCTAAAATTACCTCTATATTTATATTGTTATAGCCACTATACTACCTTTTGAGTAATATACTTAATTTTTGAAAATATTAACTTTCACAGTTTAATAATGTTATAAAAGGTACTTTGCAAATGGTTCTTATTAATGAGTATTGAAGGAAGTCTTTATATCTTGATTATTGGTAATAATCATAATGTATTTAATTTCTTATTTTATTAACGTTATTTACTTTTCCAATGCCCCAAAAGACTAATTTTTTATAAACTAAATAATGTTATTTATTATGATGGAAAATATATATTTTTTTTTTTGAGATCGATGAATGCCATGTGATGGAGCCATTTAATGAAGCTAGTTGAGTAATCAGGTGTTCCTTCTTTCATTTATTTTTTAAAGAAAATATAAGTTACAGCTTGTTTTTCGAGCCAAAAGAATTATTTTCTTCAAATAAATCTTTTTTTAATTCCTTCTTGGATAATGTTCCCTGGTCAACAACTTCCTTATGTATAACCTTTGGTCAATTTTTTCTATTTATTTCCTGTGAATCATTTGCACTTATTTTGCTGTTGCCATTCTTTCATGCAGTGGTTCTTCTTCACACCTTCTGCTCATAGGAGCATTTTATTAAATTTTATCTTCTTCTATTTGATCTTCAATTAGTTAAGATTGCCTCCGGAGATCTGTTAATATCTTGATCCTCTTCCTTAATTGATTGTATTCCCTTCCCCAAATAACCTTATGTGACATCAATTATTTTCCACAGGAATTTCTTCAAAGCAGAATCTGTTCAATTGAATTAAAATGACTTTTTGTCCATGTATATTAAAGTTTTTGTTTCAGCTTAGTGCTTTCTTTTATTACATTCCAGTAGTATGTACTGTATTTCGATTGGACATAAATTACTAGTTGTTATTTGATTTCATAGAATAGGAAAATCTTTAACTTTTGGCCTTATTTTATTCTAAAAGAAGCTAGCTCATTCTTTAGTCCCTTCATCATTCCTCCAAAAGCAACTTAGCTTCAGTAAGATAAACTCTAAAAATTAAAAAAATAACAAAAGATAACTTATAACAATTAGGAGAAATAGATATGAAATATAACTATAGTAAAATTATTAAGGCGGGTTTACAGCTGGCGAAAGTGTGCAGCTACAAACATGCTCAAATTTTATAGACATAGATAACTGAGTGTTCAACACATGTTTTGTGGATATTTTATGATGGGCACTAGCTTGCACTAATCACGGGCAAATGAACTGGTCAGGACTGGATAACGTATAAAGTAAGAAATTTCTCTGAAAGATAATGATCAACAAGAAGATGTTTATAGTTCCCTGGGTAATTAGTTAGTTTCCTGAACAACAAAAACAAAATGCCTGTATTGATTATTAATGTTAATGCACAGGCTTGAATGTATGTGATACTTATGAGCACTGTGTGCATTAATAAATATTCCCGCTTTCGCTTTACTATGATCCGTACAAGTCAGTACCCACCTTCAACTGGGGCAATATTCAATAAGTCATCAGCTGAGATGTGTCTACAAATTGAAGCAGTAGTAGGTAGTGGAGCGTAATAGATACAAAAAATAAATGTAATATGAGAAGAGTTATAAAATGGGACATAAATTTGGAAGTATCTGATATGCTAGTAAGAATGCTTGGAAAAAAAATAATAAAAACAATAAGGTGAAAATTTAAAAGAAGGAAAATTTCTAAATCAAAATATAAGTGCATTTTCAAGGGTTTTGTGATTGGAATAAAAATAAATTCAATATGTCAAAAGAACCAGACTTAAGCTAAATTAATGAGATTAACAGAAGAAACAAAATGCCACTTTTTAAAAAAATATCAACCTTATGATTAAAACTCTATATATTGGGAGCCTTAACTACTTACCATCATTGACATTTCATGTTTGTTCGGTTGGCTTTTAACTTGTTAATCACCAATCGTTTTCTCTAAGAAATTAATACATTCAATACATCTGTAAACCCGCCTTTACTAAACAAACCAGTTATGTGTATATCAAAATATTAATTGTATTGAAACCATCACTTATAATTTCTAATAGAGAAGATATTAAAAAGAAAGCAAACGAACATAAAAATTAGACTACATTCAATGAAAAGTTTACTATGAAACAATATAGCTTTAATTAAGGTCACGGAAAAGTGGATTAAAAATATATTTGATATAAAGTTAAGGGAAAGTTAAACAGCTATCATATGCGTATGAATTTATGCTAAAGGTTAATTTACATCATCATTTTAAGAAGCATAATATTGTTAACATTGAATAGGTTAAATAATTGCAGTATTTTAAGTTTAACCGTTTTGTTTAAAGTTCTCAAAATGTTCAAGGCAACTAAATAAAGGAAGGAACCAGAATATGATACCGTGATCAACTGAAAATGGAATTATTATCTGAAATATTAGTTTTCTCTAAATGCCAAGGGGACACCACAGTTGTAATATATACAATTGATTATAACCAGATGTTAACTAAACTATGCCTGATCATTGCAGGCATTTTTAACTTTTATAAAAAAAGCAAGTTTGTAATGAATATCTGCCAGAAAAGTGAGCCTACCAGTCAGAATATTACATACAAATTCACTAAACTACTTTTGAAAGTGTTAATAATACAGCTATCATATGCGTATGAATTTATGCTAAAGGTTAATTTACATCATCATTTTAAGATGCATAATTCTAGTTATCTTGTTAATTAATTTGGAAACATATATTTCATCTCTGCTGCTGAAACACAGCTTCAATGTTTTTCCGCAGATAACATTTTTCCGCACTGTAAAGATGGGCGTGCATTTTAACTCCCGCAAAGATCCTTTTAGTTTGGTGTTTCTTCTTAACTACTTCTTCTCCACTATGAAGCTGCACATCTGATATTATGTACTGGACAATTCCTGATCCAATTTTCCATTCGTTCTTATTATTACGTCCAGATAGGTTTATTCTTCTACAATTTCGTTTACTAGCAGGCTAAGTGAAAAATAGTAGGAGTGGGGAATATCAGCATCGTGGTGTTTACTATTTTGTATCTGCTACTTATATTGTGGAGAAGTGATACTTTGTGGCCCTTTTCCTGGATATGCTGTCACGTTTCTTAAGATTCTCCTAGCACTGATATTTGATTTTCTATTGATTATCCAGACATAAGTAATACTTGTGGATTCCCCACACTGTAACTTGTAGGCTGTCAAAGCATGTGTGTTTGTAATAAAATACAGAATTCAATTAAACTCTGTAGGATTACATTCTAGCCTGGTCAAACTTCTTGAAAAATTTTCAAACCACGTTTGGGCAGCATGAATGAACCTTGTATTAAAACTGTTCTACTTCATTTATTTCAGGGGCAGCATTAGCTATTAACATTTTTTCAAAAGTAACCGAGAATATATGTAACATCAAAGTTCAACTTAATTTCTCAACAAATTTATTCCAACACTATATGTTGTATCAAAGCTAAGCCTTGCAATATTACAAATATTTTTGGCCATTGTGATGCGAGTTAAACCAGCGTAATAAGATAACCCCAATCACAATGTTAATATGTACACATTGATAGCACAACTACCTCCTTCTTTCAATGTAGTTTGTTTTACAAACATGGATCTGGAAATGATAGATTACAAGAATTTCATCAGGCCGGTAAATTGTAAGGAATATAATTGTGTTTTATTAAATAATAATCCACAGAAACTAAACGTGTAGAATACATTTTATTTTTTATATGCTTTGTAAAGTAAGGAAAATTAAATATTATTTTTATTAGACTTTATAACAGAATGCTATAATGTAAAAAAAGATATTTATTTTTTAGTCATATTTATTGACGACTCTATGACCGCTTATCCTATAAATATAAAACCATTTATATTTTAATGTGCAATACAAAAGAAACCCACTGACAATTGAAACCTGCTAACGTTAAATGTCATATCAACAAACACTGACTATGTATATTCCGGGAGTCCTGTGTGACGATATTGTTTTACGATGCTTTTCCTCCCAAAAAAAATATTGTATGTTAATATAACATTCACTAAATCTGAGAGTCGTGTAATCTTGAACAGAGTAAATAAAAAAGAAGAGTTTGCAACAGTGTAGTCGTTTTAATCATCATAACACGTATTGTTCATACACCTTCTGAGCCATGACAAAGGAGGTTTGATCAAAAAGTGATAAGAATTGTATAATCACGGTTTTTCTATTTCAATGGCATAGTGCATCATGAGTTCCTGCCAGAAGGTCGTAGGGCCAATAAAGTATATTACTTGGAAGTAATGTGCCATTTATGTGAAGTGATCTGATGAAAACAACCGGAATTGTGGCAAAACAATTCATAGAAATTGCATCATGATAACGCTCCCGCTCATGCCTCAGTGATTGCTCGTAATTTTTTAGCAAAAAACAACACTGCTGAGTTACCTCGGCGGCCATGACTCCCTGCGACTTCTTTTTGTTCCTGAAGTTGAAAAAAACCTTGAAAGGGCATTTTGACAGTATTGATGAGATAAAAGATAAATCACTGAAGGAGCTAAGAGCTATATCGAAAAGTGCTTAAAAGATTGGAAAAAGCACTGGCACAAGTGTATTATATCTGAGGGAATTACTTTGAAGGGGACAAAATAGCTATCAATGAATAAATAAAAAAATTCTCGTTACAATTTGATCAAACCTCGTAGAAAAAAAAAATGCCCTGCCAAATAAAATTTAATAAAGGATGCCAATCTATTAAGGCTGCTCCAAAATAAGAACAAGCTTTCGAAGTTGTTCTAAGGAATAGTAGTTTTCTTGGATCGGAAATGTGGGCCACCTCCTAATTATGGATGAAGTTGCATACAAAAGCTTGATTTGACAACATTCTGAAGATATTTTCCCCCGTGTTATGCACCAGCCAAAGAAAAAAAGACAGAATACAGAGGTCACCAAAACGTACCACACTTTGAATACAACACTCCAAAAGCAATTAAATAAACATGCTGGAAAAGGACTAAATATCTTGGTAAATAAAAGGTCGAACGAAAAAACAAAAAAAAATCGAACGAACAGTACTAAAAAATATTGATTTATCAAATTATTAATCCACAACCAGCACCTAACATTTAAAATTAAACAGTAATAATAATAAATAAAATAATAATGAACCAGGACTTATCTTACAGTAAAAGGCTATCAGTCTTTTACAATTTCAAAACATGTTACATTAAAAATCTTAAATTGGCTTCAGACATTTACAATGAATTATATAAATAAAATAAATTTACAACAGAGATCAGCAGAAATGTTGAAAAATAATAATTTGACCATTATACTTATCATCAAGGAAGATATGCCACATACTTGTACAAGCAAATTAATAAGTTATACGCATGTTGTCTAAGTTACATTGAACACACCCTTTAAAACATGTTCATATTAACTGTTTTATGCCAATTTAAAATGTAACTGAAACAATTATAATGATAACACATAAAAAGAAAACGGTACTTACGGTTTTGTTTTAATCTGCCCCATCAAATACTGAAACAACATAAGCAGCTGAAGGCAAATAGTTCTCCGAAAATTTGAGTCACTTAATTGAAGAACAAGAAGTTTATGAGATGTAAGAAACTTCGTAAAGTATTGTGACTTATATTTCAGCGATAGCCTATCCACTGATTCTCTGGTTAACCTGTTTTTCCTGAATATTCCGATAACCATATTTGTGTTCTGAAAACCAGCGATTAAAATTTTATTTTATTGCAAATTAATTTTAATATAAAATTAATAATATGTATTAAAGGGGTGGTTAATATGATACTATTTACTATGTTTTATTGCACTGAACTTATTAACTATTATTAATGTTATAAAGAAAAGCAAGGTAAATAAAAAACTAATTGAGGAAACTGAGAAAAGTTGTGTAGGGTTTTGTTATTTTTCATATCCAGTAAAATAAAAATAATAATATGTATTCAAGGGGTGGATAATACAAACCAATTTACTATGTTATATTGGACTAAAACCAGTTACTGAACTTACTATTAATATATCTACAAAGATAAGAAAAATAACTTCACATGTGTCTGTTAGTTCAGGTATTTGTAAATCCCGTGTTGAACTTTGGAATATGGAGACATGAAATTTTGTACAGAGGTACCATTTGATGTTGAGACTGTCAGCTCCATAAAACATGATTAAGTGTCCTTACTTGGTAATAAAAAAAAAATTCTATACTTTATAGTGGGGTATTCTTGTTCCTATATGTTCTGTTATATGGCCAAGAGCAGGAATTTAATGGTTCTCTTTAGGTCCTCTAGGCTACTGTACAGCTAGCCCGGAAGATTGGTAGGTATGGGGCCAGATAGTCCTCCTCTTCTCCAGCAGTACAGAACGATATGCTCTGAGGTCTAGCCTGGTCTGCAGTCACGGAGAGGAACTTCACCAGCCCCAAATTTTTGCAAAGACATCCTCATTCTATGTGGGCATTCCTCAGGCAGAAGATCATGCATGACTTGTTCCCTCCGGGAGAGCTTGTAATACCCATCTTTAAAGATTGTAATGTGGGGGACAGCTGCTCCACGTTTGGCCAATATGAAGCCTTCTTTTAAAGAGAGTTTGGAGACAGTCTCGAGCTGAAAGTGTACCCCCCCCACCTTGGCAAGCTGATCTGTTCTGTTGTTAGCGCCTATTCCACAGCGGCACATTATCCACTGTTGAACCTTGATGTCATACACAGAAACCAGACTTTTCAGCTCGCTAGATAATTGTTGGAATCTCTATTTAGATCTAATAGGCTGATGTACAACGAGTGGATCTGTCAGTATTACAATTTTAAAATTAAGGATCTCAGAATTTTTGATGCCACTAACATTAACAAAGGATGATTTGTAGTGCTGTTTGCCTTAGCGAATAGTTTCAAGAGCTTGAATCTCTTTTATCTTCCATTTTCCAGCTTAGCCGAAGTCTTCATTTTATTGATTTTAGCCCTCTTGTTATAATCGGTAGCCCTTAGAGTTTGGGACAGTACAAACCCTCCAAAAATCTGAAGCACCAGCAGTTCCCCGGCTAGTGACGTTATATTCCAACACTGGCCTCATGAATCCTGAATATTGTCTTCATAAGAGCAATCCTTTTGGTTACCTTAGTAGAGCATTGATCAATACGGCATTGCCAAGCTATCCTTGGATCGAGCAATACTCTCAAGTCCATTTTAATGTTCATTAAGTCATTTTTTAGATTTAAAGTTCCTGCCATATTAGGGGATAAACTGCAGATTGTGTACTTTGTCTTCTGTACATTAATTTTCATGACTCAATCTTCTGTCCACCAAAGTAGACCTTCAAGTGCTAATCATGTTCTGTATCTGGCAGTAAATATTGATGCGGAGTTACTCCAAAAAGCGAAATCATCTACACAAATTACTGCCTTAACAGTTTTAGGGAGATCTTACAATACATAATTTATATAAATGAGAAATAAGGTTGGTAATAGAAATCCTCCTTGGAGAACACCATTTTCTATGTTTTTGGTTCGTCTCCTCATTTCCTGAGTACTTACCAAGTTAATAAAATCTGAAGTAGATTTAGAACAGCTGTGAAGCCACTTAACAGTCCTCCCTTTAATTCCCATTTAGTAGTATCAAATTAATGATCTTAACTTCCTGATTAACACACAGTAATTATGAGCATCATTACATTGCAGTATGCTCTGAACATAAAAACAACTCCAAGACAAATAAGAAACTTTCATTAATCAATTAATTAAAATCTAAATATTTCCCTTTTGTATCAAGTAGGGTATCAAATTAGAGATTGGTTATAAGTAGTTGAATTGGTATATTAATGTTCTCATTATCCATTGAAAAGTCATTATATTGTTTTTGTAGCCATAATAAAATTCTTTATGCATCACACTTGACTTGAACTTTTTACTTTGATACGCCAACACCAAATGGACAATATTTTACATACCTCTACGAATTCTTGCCACTGAGCCTTATTATAACAATGATTCGGATTTCTGAAAAAATCTTGAAGTGACCAAAATTTAGAATGGAATTGATTGTCCACCTTCAACCTAAAAATAAAGAAGATAATTAGATAATAATTCTTAGTTAGTAAATTAGTTATTCTAAAAAAATAAATATTCACAAGTTATGTTTGTACAAAAAGTTATACAAGGATAATATACACTAAGTAATTCTATGTATTAAAAGTTAAATATCATATGACAGAGATTGTCTTTCTTCAGCTGATTGTTTCACTATAATTCTGTATGAAATCAAATATAGTACTTTTATAACGAAAATTAAAATTGCATAT
Organism: Acanthosoma haemorrhoidale; assembly: GCA_930367205.1. Classification (NCBI taxonomy): domain Eukaryota; kingdom Metazoa; phylum Arthropoda; class Insecta; order Hemiptera; family Acanthosomatidae; genus Acanthosoma; species Acanthosoma haemorrhoidale. The sequence goes on along the minus strand of OV884013.1, from coordinate 19,867,681 downwards.
AGTCGAAGTTTTAGCTCAGAGACTATTTATGATTTAAATTCTCTATTTTTTTTCCCACATCCTAAAGAATGGTGACATACTAAAATTTTCAACATGTCCAAAAAAAATTATAAAGCTAACATTCGAAATGTTATTTTTAATATCATCAGAACTGGTTTTAAAAGATTTTTTTGATTTAAAATTTTTTTATCTATTTTGAGTGTCTAACAAGGTTTAAAACTTATAATGAAGTTTTTTTTATTTTGCTAAAAACAAAGAGTAATTTTATCACTTTCATTTAAGAAACTCATGCCTACACCGCAAAATTTATTGATAATAATTCCGTTATTTTCTGCGTATTTTATTTTTGTATGTTAGCAATGAAATTGAGTTCATAATGGACGATTAAAAAAAAAATTATTTGCCAAAAATAAAAAATCATTAAATAAGAAAAAAAAAGTGGTGAGGGCAATGTTCTTGTATCCTTGTGATCATCACAATTTAACAAAATAATGATACTTGCCTTAACACAATGATTTAATTATCTGAATGCCAGTTTAACAAATAAGTATCATAGACTCGAAAGGGTCAATTCAAGATAATGCAGTACAAAATGATCTTGAAATCAACACCTATTCAATATCTGACATCATTAGAACCAAGAACATTGTTCCTATTTACAATTAATTTTTTATGAACTTGTTTACAAAACTCGGGTATTGACATGAGTTTTTTTTTAAAAGTTACATATTCATCTCGAATTGTCGATATGTAATTAAAAAAAAAACTTGTGTCAATACTCTCATTGTCCCAATTTTTAGTTAGGATTTAACCACAAATAAGAGGGTCAAGTGAACATAAATAATAAAGCAGCACTGACTCCATCTGGATGAAAACCAAATCATTTTAATCCAAAAGAGTTGTTAAATACTAAGTTAATTATTTAAATAAGCAAAGTTAATTTCAAATACTTACGAAACATCTACTATCTCAATAGATTCTTCTGATGGGTCAAATTGAGGATCATACTTGTGTAAACTGTCCACATTGAAATCGCTAACAATATTCAAACCTACCATCAAAACATATTGGTCAGGATAAACATGAGTGAGTGGATTAGATATTTCTATGCTGTATAATACTACATAATACTTAAGTAGGTTCTTAATTAATTTATTCCGAACTTTTTTTAAACAAAATAAAATAGATTTTTATAATACATTAATTTGCCATTATCACAAGGTATAAAATATGATTGAAAGTAACATATTTAAGTCAAGACTAAATAGCAAAACATAATGATATGACAAAATATAGTGAATTTTAACAGTTACAAGAAATATATAAAGTGAATATAAAATTAAGCTTACCCGATCTTTCAGAGAATGGGAAGAATACAGCTAAAAACAGAAGGATTCTGCCACAAAATATAGTGTTTTGAGCTTTTGATAGTCGCCGGAGTAAATCTAAAACATAATTTTGAAGTTTTATATTAGGTAACTTATTTATAGATGATAAAATCAACTTAATATACATTTTTTTAGTTATCGCTGACAATCCGCAGTACTTATAATGATTTTTTAACTAAGCACATTTTAATCTAGTCTCATCATTTTATTAATAAGTGATAATGAGACAAAAAATTATGATAAGTGGGTTTTCCCTTTTTATATTTTAATAACTATATTTAACTTTAAGGGGTCTGAATTCTTCACAATAGTTTCCGCAATCATAGTAGATACCGATAAAATTAACACCTTAATTTCTCTAAAGTATACCTTATTTTAAAATAATCTACATTTAGGTAATTTGGTGCAACTTTTGTAGGTGGTGAATAATATTTTCTAGCCTACACAAAATATTTTTATCAAACTAGTTCTTTCAACAACTCTACTAAAACATAGTGAATTTGCAAAGGCTAGAAAATACTCACAACCTATAATGGTAAAGTGAATGAAGTTGAAATTTCAAAAACTGATCTTGTTTTGTCATTACATGCAGTAAAACTTTTACAAAAAATGCTGTATTCATCCAGCAATCAACACATTGCAATTGAAAGGATGATTCAGGAAGTAGAATAGCCAGAGCCCTTGGCTAAGATAGATTGATCTGAAGTCACTATTGAAAAGAAAACGGTTTTCACCTTTTGATAAATATTTTTGGTACCCTTCCTACTCAACATATGCTAAATTTTTTACTGAAATGCTAATTTGTCAACATATATCTTAACATGAAAGGACTTGGACGAGTGATTAAGCTTGATCAGAGGTTATTTAGGTTCTCATCAGTCTCAGTTCTAGGCAATGCAGAGTTAATTTTATGTTGGCCCAATTGAATAGAACCAGGAAGCCTATTGTGACTAAAGGTAAGAGTACATCAGGAAATTAAACCGGGTATTTAGTTAATACTCTTTACGCATTAAACTTTTCATAAGTATACTAAATGATTCTTGTAGACATTTAAATTGGATAAAATTACAACAGAAGATTTCTAAATGGATTCAATCCATGAGGCTAAACTTCATGAAGAGATGAGGCCTACCCAAGTAGGTAGTTGATGCTAAAAAGTTCAAGTGTGGTCAATGCTAGGCTAATAGATCACAATTGCATTGGGTTTCCAGGCCAGATTCACTGCTTTTTTAATCTAACAATTGATCCGTTTTCCTCATGAGGGCGAGTGAGCCCTGACCAGACCCATCCAGTCACCAAAAATTGGGTCTGTATAACTACCGACTGTATAATATAATTTATCAAGCTTAACAAGAAGCCATAGCCTTTTAAGAAAACGAATTATTTGAAGACAGCAACTACTGTCACAATAATTAAACAAGGGCAATGAATTCTTATTAATACAGGCTGTCAATCACAAAAATGCATAACTTACCGTTGCATACTCTAAGAATATTATTTTTACATGCAGTAAAAAATGTATTGCTTTTCCATGTTGAAAGGTTGTCTTCAATAAAGTCAAATAACTTTTCACAAACAGCTAAAGTGGAAGTATCGATAATGTCACTAAGAATATTCACAGAAAACAACACTGTTGCTAGTTCATTTTTGCACAGAACTATTACACCTTCTAGTAACTTCTTCAAATCGTTGATGTAATTTGTTTTGTTGGAGCAGTTCAATAACATGACTGTTTGGTCTCTGACGGCTTGTTCCATCGACACACGTTTGGTTATATCTCTAAAATAGAATATTATGTCACACATTACAACATTGCTAATTCTGATTAATATATATATATATATTGTATGTATATCAAAAACTCACTTGGCTTGAAAGGAACTCCATTTTGATTTGACTTTGTCGATATTCCCGGAAACTAAAAACCCTGATATTTCTTCCTGTAAACAAATAAATAGTAAAGTAAAAAATTAAGGGTGGATGCGCAGGTAATTAACAGAGACCATAACAGTAAGTTACTTACCAAAAATACATTTCTCATCTCATTATAAGAACTTGAATTTTTCGTCATAGGGCGAGCTGCTTCAGTTATTTTCTGTTTTGAAATGACATCAGAAACTAATGGAGTTTCTTTAATATCTTCTACAAGAGAAGTTCCATTGGTAATGGGAGCTTCCATCCTTGGTTTGCTGTGCAATAAATCCTGTCAAGGTGGCATTACTTCTCTAAATATACGAATTAAATATAAACAGACTTATTTAGATACAAATCAAATAAATATGTGTGTATAGGTAGGCTCGATGCAATATCTTCGATAATAACAAGGAGAACTAAGGCAAGCTTTATAACACTACTCGAGGTTATAACCCAGTGTTGACCTATTGGCTCAGATGCTAACAGTGTAACGGGCATTTTAATTTTTGTCGCCCATAACTTTAACAAATGTTAAAAAATAAAAAAAGTATTAAAAGTCCTCAACAAATATAGGGTTGTATTGAGAAATGTCTTTTAATTTATTTAATTATCTTGACCTTGCAGTTCGTTTAATTAAAACGAAATAGCTAATATTTGTAACAGCTATCTAACGTCTTAACTGTTACTTCCAAAGCATTTTTTTTTTATTTAGAAATTTATAGGCCATTATATTATAGCCAGTGGGCTCTGGCATTGATAACGAACTTACTTTTGTCATATAAATTGTAAATGAAATTCGCTGATGTAGTTAATAAAACATTTACTCTTTGGTCAGGTGTCCTCTCACAGCATACAATTAATCTGACATACACGAGCAACCGAAGTCACTAGTACTGTTGCTTATAAAACTATTGAATTATTTTTGGTATATTCCACTGACTGTTCAGAGCAACATGTGTGGTATCGTTAAGTTTATTATTAGTTCGTTACAAGAGGAAAACTTTTATAAAATGGACATGGATTATTTAAATTAAATTAAAACAATCGGTAAATACTGTTCGAAAGCGTGGACAGATACTGTAGACTTTTACTGGTAACTAAAATAAATTCAAAGAACTTACATCTCGCATGGAATAAGTAGAATGACATATGCCAATCGATTTACTTCGCTGTGTTGTATTAAGTTAAATAATCTTTGTGGAGGAGAGTCTTTTAAAAGAAAAGAAAGAAAAGCTTTATTATGAAGTACAATCAAAACACTGGTACATACAAATATTAAGAGTTACGTTACTACATACTGGGTGGAATGTCTAGGAACAAGTGCGGTCTGGGGCTAAAGCAGAGACATATATGCATAAGAAAAGGGTAGTTCTTGAATAGGGAGAGAGGTCTTGGAGGGCTGCGGCTGCTTACTTAAAAATTACAGGAACCACCAGTGACTTCCATGAAGTCACGAGGCAGGTATATAGTAGAAGGGGCTTGCTTCTACTTTTAGCATTATATATAATAGTAGCATTATAATATTCTTAGCATTATATAACTTTAGAAGCACTTTTATCATAAAAAGAACGAGGTTGATTGAATATGGATCTGATGCATGGGCCTTGTCAGGGAAATATTTATTTTTTAATTACAAGTTTTTTATTAATTGATGAGCCTTCATTATTTATCATAGGGTTTGCAATTATTTATAGCATTATTCGACGGCTTTGTTTTTTTTTGTAACCATATTCAACTAATTTATCCACAACATAACCTCAATCAGCACGTCGGGATCTTTTCAATTCAAAATCCAATTTAATACTCCAGGAAAATAGGATTTTTTTTTCAACGCTCAGTAATTAACTGAATAAAGGCTTAATGACAGGGTACTTAGGATTTATGTTATTTTTGGCACTATTGGGATATCCAATGGAGCTATCTTGCAAAATATCATGCTACTAAAATAATCCCAGGACGAGGTAAAGAAATAAAAACGATTCTAATGACTTTGTGTAATTGTAGTTCAAAATTTAAAAATCAAAACTGAAAAAAACAATGTAAATATTATTACTCAATGCGACGAGACCTTTAATTTTAGACACTACTCAATATGGTAGACAAATATTTAAATAACAATTCCTTTGTCTCTCCACAATAAGTTCTATTTAACAAAAACGTTTTCAACAGCTCTAAGCTGTCAGTTTCAGTTGCTAAAATAAAACGTGATTCGATAAAAACATCGATCACGCATACGAAGAGAAATTAAATCATTAAAAGGAACAATGAATAAAACCTATATAAAAAAAAATTATTAAGTCAGAAATGGTCTATTCATGTTATGTATTATACTACAAAAAAAAATCTATAGTTAAATAATAATCTATAAACGTATCGATACTATAGACAATTAAATTTAAAAGTTGGATTAACCAATAAGAACCATTTATTTTACAGAAGTTGCATTAAACGAGGTATCATATTTCATATTTACGTTAAGTAATTTTTATAAACCACTCTTGATTTTGATTGTCTTAAAAAAAGCGGCAAATTGGGGAACAACCGGGCGCGCCATTACCCTGGGGCGCCAAGATATGCAGCATTTCACTGAAGGCTTGTCAAGACTACCATCTCGCCAACGCCCAAACATCTCAAACTTACAACGCAGAAATCATGGAAGTTTTCGTGTAGTTTCCCAGAACCAGGATGTGAGTCGATCATTTCCTTATTCATTGTTAAGATTTTTATTTGTTATTCCATCTTTCATTTTTATTACAAATATAAAATGTAGCAATATGAGGCAACGAATATGTCGATACCGTTTCATCGTTGCATAACTCGTTCCAAATATTGTTCGACTTAGCGGAGACGAGGGTTACATAAATAGTAATAATTATTTGTTGCATAAGTGTTAATCTTCTATCGTTCATAAGAGCCTTTCTCTTTAAAAGAAGTCTTCATGTCCATTAGTACAGCGTGATTAAAGGAAGTGACCAGCATTCGTCTCCTCGATTGCTCCATCTCCCCCCCCCCCCTCCCGCCATCAGAAAACCCCACGCTACTTAAATCTTTATATATTTCCCCATAATTCCAAAGGAGATTATTAATGTTTTTCAGCGACAGCTCCATTAAGCAAGTAAAATATACATGCTTTTCTTGTTTAGTCTAGACATATTACCTAATATATTTTGTTTTATATGCCTAATTTGACCTGTAAGTGTTATGTAGAATTATTTATAATATAGGCATCACTATTGGTCTTTGTATTTACAAATTGAAATTTATAATCAATATAATTAAACGAATAACTTTGTCTGATTGATATACTTACACCTTGATGGAGGTGTAATTAATATTTGACTACCACTTACCATTTTGTTTGAAATTAATAAAATATTTAGTTTATGAAAATAACTCACTATAATTGGCTTATTTAAACTCAGCAATAATTATTTATCGTTTTCTTGATATGTTTAAAATAAAGGAAAGGATTGCATGAAAATCATTTTTAAATGTTAGATCGCAATAGTTTGTATGAATCACTCCAGTATAAAGATAGAAGCTCATATGGTTATTTTCAAATTCAGAAGTATAGGCGTTGATGTCCAACAACGTTATAAGTAAACAATATTATTGTTTTTTTAGTTTATACATAAATTTATGATAGCCTATTGTTAGTGAGGATTATGAGGTTGAAAAATATAAAACGTTTTTGAGTTTTATACAAAAATACATTTATTGCCACCGTGGTTTTTGCGATTGCTCATTAATATACAAATATAATACAAATTTGAGATAAAGTAAGTTATTGTACAGTCTGTTTAGTATGGGCCACTGGCTCCTGGGGTGCCGTAGCTGGTCGATGGTCCTGATGGGCCTGTGCTTCCGTGTCCTCCTCCGATGATTCCATCTCCACCGTGCCCTCCGCCAATGCCGCCTCCGATGCCACCGCCGATACCACCGCCAATACCACCGCCAATACCACCGCCAATTCCACCTCCAATGCCACCGCCAACTCCTCCTCCAACTCCACCGCCACCTCCGCCGATAGCTTGTGTCTCCTTCTGGGTCCTGTACCTGATGAAGTATACCTCTGGTTTGGTGGGCTGGGTGGGAGCGACAGTTGGGATGGTGATTTCTGGACCGTCTTCGGGCCTCTTGACCAACACGTAGATGAGGGTCTTCTCTTGGTCTTGTTGGAGCTGAGGAATGACTGGGGCAGTTGGGGTTGGTGGAGTGGGGGCCTTGATGAAGATGATCTTGTAGTGTTTCTGAGGAGCAGATTGTGGTGCGATTATTCTAGCTGGTTGAGCGATTTCAGTCTCTGGTGGTGGGACATGGACGTAGATGTGTTTTTGGATGGTGGGTGCACCGCCTCCAAATCCACCTCCGAATCCGCCTCCTGATCCACCTCCGAATCCGCCTCCTGATCCACCTCCGAATCCGCCTCCTGAGCCGCCTCCGAATCCACCACCGAATCCGCCTCCTGAGCCACCTCCGAATCCACCGCCGAATCCACCTCCTGAGCCACCTCCAAATCCGCCTCCAAGTCCTCCATGTCCTCCTCCGATCCCGCTTATTCCACTAATTCCACCTCCAAAGCTGCCTCCATGGCCACCACCTCCGAAACCACCGCCACCTCCGGACGGTGCTCCGTAGCTGGTTGATGGAGATGGGCCGGAGTAGGAGTAACCTCCTGGGGCCTCTGGCTTGGGTTTCGCATGAGCGATAGCTGCTAATGTTAAAACCTGCAAAAGAGAACATTTTAAATATATATTAAATTAAACAGTAATTTCTACAAATATGAGTACCAACATGATCGCTTTTTATTGCTATGGGTAAAATAGAAAGTATTTTTTTTTCTTGCTTAGGGTTGAATAGTCCGAACAGCTATATGAATGCTAAACTCATATTTAATGATGAAAGGTCATAAGAGAGGTATGGAAATGACTAGACGAGAAAGCATTACAAAAATTATTTTTCTGATTGTGTTACTGTTGATTAGTTTAAATCGTTAATTTCCATAGAACATAAGTGTTTTCGGTGGTGGATTTTTGAAATAAAAAGCAGAAATTTGGTGCGAAAATCGGCAATATACCACGGCAAGTATTGACTGCGAAGACCATAGATGGCTACTATCATCGCTGAGAGTATTGGAGGACCCGTTTCCGGTCTTAAAATACTTTCTCTTCTTAAGTAAAAGGAGATAGCTTTTCCAGACTTACGACCTTAATATCTCTCATCTTCCTTTTATTTCAAACCCACCTGACACTTTCTAAAAGAAACGATTAACACCGGCGGGCGTCTTCGAATGCTCCCTTGCAGTGATATGAAGTTTTGTTTCATTTATGTATCGGATTCAGAGACTGAGAATATATTTTCTGATTATGTCGAAATGATTTCTGTTACAAAGAAAGTCTTTTATTGTGCTTTAAACTGGACCGGACCGGAGGAAGATGCTGTTTCCTGTTGGGACAGGCCGGAGTCATCTGCATTGTTAAAATTCAAAACGCTTTACTGCTTTCACTGAGCACATTGTATCCGAAACAAATTCATTCCTTTCAAGAAGAGAAAGAATACTCATTTGAACCGGAGCTATTTAAGTTTAAACTAGCGCCTCAAATAGGTTTTGAGTTGAATAGACTTTATAATGTATTAAAAAAAAAAATCTATTATTAAAATTACCAAAAACTAATTCCTTTCATTGATAAAATTATTATTTAGAATATGAATCGAAAGCAAGAGATGTGCAATTTCAAAATCGTTTAGTTATAACATTCTGTGGCTTCTTCCCAAAGTTCTTACTTTAAATATTTGTAGAGGTATATATATATATATATATATATATATATATATATATATATATATATATATATATATATATATATATATATATATATATATATATATATATATATATGTAAAGCCAATTGAATCATCCGAAAATTTAAGGAATGAATACGTTTTTTGTTTTCGATTCTTAAGAGTATTGAGATGATATTTATATATATATATTTTTTTTCTATAATTTAAAAATAAAACCTCTATGGCTGAGAAAATAATGAAGAATATTTACAACAAATAAAACCAATCCACGACTTTAAATATCCTGTACAAAAGGCGTTGTTCTAGAAAACTACTCATAAATCAAGGTCTGAATCAATCATTTGAAATCCTTTAAAATGAATGAGATTTTTTTTGCTGAATTTCGGAAACTGGTATATTCAGAAGGCTATAATAATTTCAAATATTTGGTTTCATCAAAACCGTGAATGAATTATAAGTTGCCTGTGATTCTCACCCTGAAGGGGATCCTGCAAAACCGGAAAGTACCCATCGGCTTCTACAGTTCTTTTTCACAGGTCACAAATAAAGGTGATTTTTTGAGAAAAAGAAAGACATGTAATCGGAATCGAAGATCAAGCGAAAAGGATGCTAGTGAAAGAGATGCCGTTTGGAGGCAACACTTGGAGGAGGCCCGATCGCCTCAGACGTATCCAAATACTGAGCTAAAACACTGGTAGAGAGATGAAGATTGGACTCACCAGAAGACTCTTCATCCTGAGCTGTGGTGGCTGACTGATGCTCCTTGCACCCTCCAACGACGGCTATATAGTCGACTCCCCACCTCCGGAGGATTACACAAGCTCTCCCCTTTCCAACCCCCGTCATCGGGGTCTTCCGAGTCTTCTCCGAGTCCGCCGGGTCAGGGCATACCCGGCTTCCCGCCTCGACCCCGCCCCGAGTAAGTATAATCTTAGCTGTAGCTTTTTTTGCCCAAGTAATATGATCTTCTGTACTTATAAATAAACATTAGAACAAAGGGTCGGTGGGAATTATTTTAATTTTTCCTACATCAAATATTTATCGGGTTTTATGTATTATTTTATTTTACTAACTCTAAATTTTGTCTTTATCAATTATGAACCTAATTGTATTAACCTATCATTAGTGCATTAATAAATGAACCCCTCGAAACGAGCGCTTTCGGTGGCTACACCACTATTTCCAAATACCATTTTTCTATTAAAATACATTACAATTATTGCTGACACACTGTAAAAAATTGTTTTTAATGTAGCATTTACTGAAAATCTTAAAATTCAAAACTATACGTTTACTATATTCAAATACAATCAATTTATAGTACCTACGTTAAAACACCCCAAAATGTATAAATCCATCAAAATTATAAAATACTTGCTGTTAGCGTAGTAAAAACAATTGTAAAATGTTTCTGAATATAAGTATGTTGTTACCACAAGATATTCGAATAATTAAGATGTAAACATTACAATTTCAGTAAGTCTACGTCCTAACATTGTTTGCTTTTTACAAACTACAAAAGAGAGAAAGAGTGTGTGTGTGAGAGAGAAAGAAGATATCCAGGAATAGTCCAGATAAAAAAAAATCTCAAATTTTAACTAGCTGATTTAAAGATCATCAGCCTCGCCAATATTTTGTCATTTTTAAAAGATTTTTTTTTTCTGTCTAAAATGTTCACATCAGTACCGTACTAAAATAAGAAGAAAAATTCGAAAGAATGTATTTTTTTGAATAAATGTAGACGAATTTAAAGAGGTCAGTAGAACCTGAAGAAACAATATCGAAAAGAATTGTGAATCTGCGGTTTTAAATCATAAATCTTAAATAGATAGCGTATTAAAATAATTTTGGAAAAACTATTGGGTATTTGGTATGGGAAATACTTCTTTGAATATTCAATCGAAAAAAATATAAATAAATAAATTTTTAATATTTAAAACCCATTGAAAACAACAAGAACACCATTAAACAAATTGCATTGTTTGGCTTTCCTAACTTCATTTTTTGTAATATCTTTGAAACATTTGAGTCACCATCTTTAACCATGGGGAATAATTGAATACCTTTTTAAATTTTAAACACCTTCGTCTAGAGAAATGCTGGAACATTTTTATATCAATCAATTCCTGCGTTTGTCAGATGTGAGGTCACTTCTGCGGCCCCTCTCTATGAAGTGTGTACCTGATCCTTTTCTGGGTGTAGAGCAGATTTGTCCCTAGGTTGTAAGATTTTTTCGGGTATGTAATTTGAGCGTTGTCTCGTTTTAATGGTTAACTGTATTTGTAGTTTTACATCTTTGAGTTGGTTGTTACCTTTTAGGCTTTTTTTATGTTTAAATTATATTTTGCATAAGCTATCCGTCGATATTAATAGATTATTAAAACTAATGAACGTGTTTAAGTCAATTAAATACCTAAATTATATTGTTGGTTTTCAAAACCATCAGGAAAATAGCAATAAGCCTTCTTAGTTTTTAAAGGTAAGTGGGGAGTCCAAAAAAAAAAACTAGAAAACGCGCCCGATTTTTCTTAAGTTTAATAATTAACTTCCAGATATCTCATTATTAAATCTTAAATCAAAAATAGAGCCTAATCCGGGGTGTTTTTAAATATACCTTGGTTTTTAAATTTTTGGTAGACTTGGCAATACATTAATTACTAGTTAATAAAAAAATTAACATTTTTCGATCAAATTTAAGATCTCAATAATAATAACTACTTGATGAATCATATTTATTTTATATTGTATATACCTTAAATTAAAGTTCTGATAGGAATAATAATAATAATAGGATGTTATATATTAACCAACTCTGACAGTCATAAAAAAATGACTTAATTTGGAGTTGTATTGAGAAAACAGCCCAAAAAAAACCCTCTAGAGGGCATCTTCAGATTGAGTTTTGCATTTAAGGGTCAGGTCCTTTTCAACTCAAATGCTCAGCAGAGCACTTAATCTGGTACTTACGTTGAAATGGTTCGGTCATTTAATAGTAAAACAATTAGAACTATAATTATAATAAAGTTTTTAGCGAGAGAGATGTATGGTCAAAAACTTCAAAAAACCACTCTTTAGAAATAACGTGGACATATCTATGCTTCGAGTACTGAGAGTTTCAATAGAAAAAAAAAAAACATCAAAAAGGCCTTCGAGGAAAACTCAAAAAAGTTTACTTATAACTCGTAAACTGTGAATGATAATCTAAAAACTGAAATATTGATATTGAAATAGTGTTAAAACTTGACATCTCTTCCAAAATATCTTTTACTATTGACATTACAACAACAGTCGATGTTTCGTCTATTCAGGACTCCAATTGAGACAAAAACATAAATTTACATGTATAGAAGACAATTGCGTACAAAACACTTCATATAAAATAAATAATATATTTTTTTTTGTACACACAGTATACATAGTATGTTATTTTGACTTATCATTAAAAAATTTTTATTTATTTTTGCAGGAAGGTCACCAATTTGGTATATAAAAAACGCATTAATATAAAGTCAAAAAGTTTTCATATCTGATATGTAATGTAGAAAAAATTTGTCCTGAAAATACAGAATGTATTGTGTTAAGCCTGCATAGTTGATGGTAGGGTTCGCATAAGGAAACGTTAGGGATCCCTGTTCTTAATTTATATATGCTGTTCGTAAGTCTATAAACCACAAAATTAATTCACAATCGGAAATAATCCCCGAAGGCGAGCCCCATCACCTAGTCCTGTTTTTAGTTTATTTAATTTTAACCAAAAATAATGTTAGTTTTTAAGTCAGAAACTCCTTAAAATGCATCCCACAAGCAACTCGCAGAAAATGTATATTCCTGTTTATAAATTCATCATTTTAAAAATAATATTAAATGGGGTTAAGGAAAAAAAAAAGTCAAAGATCCTTATCATTCATAGATGTGTCGTATAATTCATTTTATTGTTGCCAATCATATTATTTATTAAATTAGGCGTTTTGTATGTAGTTGCATTTCCATATGTGTAAATGTATGTTTATCGTCCTAATTGTAATCCCTAGAATGCCTGAATAGCCGAAACGTCATCTGCTGATGTGACATCAATAATAAATGATATTTTTGAGGGTACTTCAAGCTTTTTTTTTTTTTTTTCGAAAAACTAATTTGAACACAGTATGAATATCAATGAACAAGTGTATCTGTTCCAGTGTTACAGTGAAGAATAAGATCAAAGTTTTGTTTGATTGAGGGTCGGTGTCCAGAACTGAGGTTAGTGGGGGGTGAGCAGCAGTAAAGGAGGAGGGGTAAAGACCATCAGGTGAATCCTGTAAATAGCGTCCCTCCCCGGACTGAGGTACAGTATGCCTTTGGATTGCTAACGTTGAAATTCGTTTTCGTTTTTAGACGATAACAGGATCTTTTAGTGATCATAAGATCAGGAGCCTCCCCACACATTTTTTATTATTTGTTCTGAGTAAAATTTTTCTTGCGTTTATTATGAAGTAAATCCCATTATTATGTTTTAACTCGCGTCTCTGTCATATACGGTCTGTCTCTGAAGATGGTCTTTGAAGAACGAAAGACCCCATTAAAAATTATAAAGTTTGTTGCCAGATTGTCTATTGAATACAACTCCTAATTAAGTAATTTAATTTACAATAGAAGGAGTTGACTATCTATCTCATTATTAAGTGCTTCCTGCTTTAAATTAATACACTAATTGGGGATTGAAAGTAAAAATGATATCTTCTCTGGGATATCAAAAAGCAGTTACCATAAAAAGAATTATGTTTTAGTGAAAAAAAGTAATATTTGGTAGGCATATTATTATTATAGAAGCTGGAGAGAAATGTCGGGCAATCTATGCGTTACAGCTACTATATTTTTTTTTTCGGGGGGGGGGTTAGGATTTTTTTTCCTAAACTTAGGAACCCTTCCTGTATTTTCTAGTGTTTGTGAGCGCACCCAGTTCAAAATAAAGTCGTGCAGTTTTACATGTACACATGCCCCATTTCATTTATGGAACACATGCAAATTATAGTCATTTCCTAGTTTATTTTTTGTATGAATGCCATAAGTGGTTTAATTATTTTGTATTGAAAAAGAATCGTTTAAATAAATTTGAGTAATATATCATATAGAGATCTCAACGTCCAATTTAAAATATTTAAATACGAAATAAAGGACGTGGAAAGTAAATAAACATATCGATAAACAATTACAGACCTCAGTTTAAGTTTTTTAAAATGTTTATTTAACGATTGTGAAAAAACTGCAAGTTATTTTTCTAACTAATACTTAGGGTTTTCGTTAATTTTTCACAAAGCCAGAAAATGTTGTCGCTTGTGTAATTGACCATTAAAGTCCTATTTCAAACTAGGAAGTCATGAAAAATACAGCCATCACATTATTACACATAATTAAAGTGATTAATTAATTACTAGGTATCATAAAAAATATATTTTAATTAATATTTTGAGCAGCAAATTAAAATTCTTCAGAAGTCATGATTTAAAATATGTCTATATGTTATAAATTATGTTTATCAGCAAAGAAACAACACTGAGAAATACAGGATTCCGAATAAGTTTCCTTAATATTTATTTAATGATGAAGCAGGGTATTTCAGTGGTCGTTGGTTTTACAAAAACCGAAAACCCGTTGTCACTCGTACCTGCTCATAAAATAGTACAGGCTTCCCATATAGTTTTGGGCAAATTTAAAAAAAAAACATAGCCATCTACATACAAAGTGATTAAATGTCAATAATTAATTTATTAGCAGGTAAAATATACGTGTTTACAAATTAGAGCAGAGTATCTAATTATACTTATAAATATGGCTAATTTATGTGGTTTTATGCTGTAATCATTAAAACTGTCAATAGCACACACTATTAGCACAAGCATTGATATTTTTTAAGGTAGTTTCATTTTATGGTCCGATGATGTTATTAGAAATAAAAAATATTAAGGACCATTAATAAATTATTTAGTAAAAAAATAAATATTTTCTCATCGTACTAGGTATCAAATCAAACACCCTGATGACTTGTTTAATACTATGCATCGTATGTTGGTATGGTATTGAACTTTTTTTTTTTATTAAAACAATTTTTATTAAGATAAAATTACAATCTGCCTTTTATTAGGCAATAACTAATTGAGATAAATTTTATCATTCATACCATATTTACAATTCATCATTCACTCGCTCATTCATACAATATTTACAAACAGCCCAGAGGCCCCCCAAGTCCACAAGGTTGTCACCTCCCTTGCATGTGAAGGAGGAAGCGGAGTTTTGGGGAGTCCCCCACGCTCCTACGTCAGCCGCGTCACTGGATAAGAGCCAGCGGAGGCTGACCAAGACCACAGACGCTCAGGACATGATTAGAGAAACTGGCCATTGCCAGGACTCCCACTATCACTTAGTTATAGGAGGTCACGCGGCCACTGTCGTTTTAGTCTCCGAGGAGGATTATAGGGGTGAGTGGTGCAGTGCAATGACTGTGCTAGGGAATTAGGGTGGTTGGATAGGTTACTATGGAATTTTATGAACTTGGATGCGCTCGATGTTTGACTTTTTTTCTGCCCCCCATAGCTCTATTCCGTATGTCCAGATTGGCTTAAGTATAACTTTGTAAATAAGTAGTTTGTTTTCTATTGGTAATGAACTATAATTAAAAAAAGTGTTGAAAATTGTGTTCACGATTTTCCATCAATTGTGGTTTCATATTGTTTGTTTGCAATGAAGCTTTAATCGATACCATATACTGCTAAAAGTAAAACCAACCATGAAAAATAATGAAGGACCATTAATGAATTAATAAATTTTAAAATTATACGACTAAAATTATGAAACGTCACTAAAACTGTTGTCAAAATCGTATACGCAGCTGCGATGAAAGTCTTAATTATTTGATGCGTATTATGACCCTGATTCTTAATAAATTTCTAATCTTTGACTTGGGAAATCTTAAAATCCTGGACTCAGTTTTTCGAAAATATCTCGTTTAAAACCAAAAGTACTCTTTGTAAGAATTTTTGAGCTAAGATAGCGAGCTTCTTTCATTTATGTAAAATAAGAACAAGATTGTTAGGGAAAAAAATTGGCCTCTCTGCGTAACCAATGCGAAGAAAAAAACAGTTGGTAATATTCTAGTCAATCTGAAATTGTGTTAATAAAACCACCACTTAAATATAAAGTAGTAAACTCAAATATAATCTATCCCGTATTTTTGTGAATATAATATTTTTTTACTGACTATTAGCCCTAGTTAAACGCACTGTAAAAAATATATTTTTCAAAAAAAACAAAAACAGTTCACATAAATATTCACATAAAATTCTCAAATGACTGTACTGTATAGTTAATGGGGTATTTGAAGGAAGTTCGTTTAAACTCTTAAAACTAAAATGTGGATATAAGAACATTTTCACTTGGTAAGAGTTGCATCCAATCATTATACGTTGATGGGATAAAGGCTTTGCACAATTCAAATTGATTTGCTTGTCCTACAAAGCCCGAAGGACTTCCACTGAAAGTGAAGCATTAATCCAGCTGAAGTTGTCATTTATGCAAATAAGGTGCGTGCGTTCTGAACTAACCAGTGGCATAATTATGAAACTTAACTATGGCTAAAATTCTGAACTTAAAATCTGAAACCACCCCTTAAATTATTTTTTTTTTTTCTTTCAAAACCTCTTTATTGATAATATATATACAATGACAAAAATAAATAAATACATTTGGAATTACAGCTGTCTCCTTGTGCTGCATTCGCAGATGCATTCGAAGGAGTGCATAAAATATAATACTTTCAGATTGTTGTTAATAAGTCCAATACACATACACTCACTAGGTGATGAGGCTCACCTTCAGCTTGCAACCGTGGAAAACTCTAACACTAAAACCTAAACCTAGAACCTAAGACTAAAGCGTTCCAGCCGCTGCCATCGATGGGGGCACGGAGCGGGGGTTATCGTGTTAAACACCGGGTTTGTCAAGTATTGCAGGGAGTCGACAAATTTGATATGTCTACGTTGGATGAATTCATCCACCGTAGGCAGCTCAAAGATTTCGTGAAGCTAACTGTTGCTCCGCTGCTCGAATGAAGTACCTCTGACCACTTTCATCAGTCTACCGTTTTGGAATTGTTGGAGTCGCCGAGCTGTCGTAAACGTCAGATAACGAAAAAGCGGTGCACCATACAGCATAGTAGGCCTGAGTATACTCTTGTAGATCAATGGATTGAGACGCACTGATAGATTGGGGGAAGTCAATAAGTGCGTAAGCCGGTAAGACTTCGTGCGTGTTTGCTTCAACTTCTTCATAAAATGGTTACTAAAATGGAGGTGTCTGTCCATCCCCGTAAAACTTCTGGTTCCCTCTCTTATACCCTTCCCTATTTTCATCGCTGCTGCATTGTGTATAGTGACCTCTATTGGAGTCTCGATGAAAAATTAGAGCGTCTAATGAAACGTTCCCTAGGGATTTGCTTGTGGGATTTCGAAAGACTCGCGATGCACTTCGGTATAGGAAGTCAGAATGTCTATTACCGTTCTCGCAACCTTCTACCTAATCCCATTACAGCTAAATGACCTCCTCAAATTTAAAATCGTACATCTATACCCACGAACACAAGATCTCACTTATCCGACCTCTGAACTCCTGTTCGCAGATCCATATCCTTTGGGCTCTCTTTTCTTCCCTTCCAGTTTTCAAATTTCATCTTGTCAGCTTTTACTGTTCCATCTATTCACCATTATCTAGGTCAGGAGTGGCCTACCCACAACCCACCCTGAACATTTTTCCTGCTCGCGAGATTCATCACATATATTTATTTGATAAAGACCAAAGTAGTAAAAAGCAATATATTAAAAAAATACATTATTTGTTCATCCATATATTCAAAAATTAACTGTCGAAATTATGAGAAAAAATTAACTTTGATTTTAAAATAATATTCTTGCGAATATATGACAGTTATTGCGTTTTATTATATTTATGAGTTTACAGTTATGGGTTCGCAGAATAATTAAATTGTATTCTGTGAACTCATGATACGGCCGGATTTCGGAACATCTAATAGCATAGGTTCTATGTTTTAATATGGGGATATATAATTTTATATGTGGCCCACGGAGTTATCATGCATTTCCAAAGTGGGCAGCAAGATCATTTGGGTTGGCCACCCCTGATTTAGGTACTATAAGTGCTATACCATCATCAAAATGATCCATGATTAACATTTTTGTTATTTTTAGGACACTTAGTCCCAGAATAAAGTTTATTATGTCATTTAATTCTATTCATTCATTACAAAGCCGAGGAGGATTAACTTGAGAAATTTGACTTATAAGAACAGACTTTTTACATGTTTCATTTTTTTTTTTTTATAAGCAAATACAACTATAAGCATAATTTGAGTTTTTTGGTATATACTAGTAATGTTTTAGATTGGGGATATTAGAGACTTACATAGTTAAATACAGAGAGACTGACATACGAAAGACGATTGCCTAGTACCTGATTGAAAGTAGAGCCTTTTCCTTTCCGGCTTGACATCAATGCATTAGAAAATACCTTCCTTTCGTGACCTCGAGAATTTACTCATTTCAACCACTCCTTTCCACGCACAACAGCTGGACAGGTATCACCTATATAATAAATGATTAAGGTTGTGTTTTATTGAGGTTGGGAAGAAAGTAATTTCCGTTTTTTAGTGTGAAATAAAACTTAATTTTTTATATACAAAAAATGAACTTTAACCAGTCAAATACCTCCCATTCTGTTCGATGACCTTTTGCCATCTTACTGGTAACTTTATGATCCAGCGCTCATAGAACTTCTGGTCCTTGTCAGCAAAAAACTCAACCAAGTGCGATTTGAGGTCATCGTTATTACTGATATTTTTACCATTTAAGAAGTTTTGTAAACTTCGAAATAAATCATAATCCGATGGTGCAAGATTGGGCCTGTATGGGGTATGGGACATCACTTCCTAACCAAGCTCCAATAGTTCGTACGTGTCGCTAAAGATGTGTGAGCCCTCGCATTGTCGTGGCGGAACCCAAATATAGAGCTTCTTAACAAGTCCAAGACGTCTTATACGATTTTCAATTGTTGTGTGTGATACATTTAACTGTTTTACAATCTCTGACACAGTTATATGACGATTCGATTCAATTATGACTTTCATTTTGTCATCACCAACTTCAGAAGGTCGAGCAGAACGTTTGGTCATCTTTCAGTGAAAAATCTCAAGAACGAGATTTTTTAAACCAATTCTGACAGTTGGGTTCTGTTAAACAATCAACGTCATAAACTTCACATATCTCTTTGTAAACCTCAGCCGATTTCTTGACTTTATGAAAATAAATAAGTAAAATGTGTCAAAAATGCTTATTTTTGCACTCCATGTTAAAACTGACCCTAAACTGACAGTTGTAAACAAAATTACACAGAATTTATTTCTATAGCAACCTAAAGGTATACCAAAAGACCAAAGGACTACCAAATCTCAAAAGAAAAAAAATTCTAACATTGACAAAACATAACGCTATCTACTTTTGCAAACCGAAATCACTTTCTTGCCAAACCCTGTATGTTAACCAAGTATGTTAGTGTAATGTAACGTCTAGACAATTGGGCTTTTGACTCCATTACCGAGCATACATCAGGAACCGTGGGATCAAATTACACTTTTGTGTATTGGCTCCACCTCATTGCAGCTTTCGACTGAACACTAGCTCATTCAATCAAGCCCTCTACTTTTACAAAACTGCAGCAAATATACTATCATACACACGAGGTTCTGAGACAGTGGAATTTTTATTATTTATTAGTCAAATACAATTGAAGGGTTTGCTGCAAAAAGGAGGTAGCTCCAATTTTTCCATTTGTTGGGAAACCAAACAAAACGTTTAAAAAATTCAAATTTTAAGTTATGTAAAAATATTGTTGTTGCTTACTTTCAATTATGGTGTTTACATATTACGATTGGAGCTGCATCCTTTTTGTGCCAAATAAAAGAGGTTTTTTTTTGACACAAGAAAGTGTTTCTAACTCTCAACAGCTATGGGATGGAGCTACCTCCTTTTTGCAGCAAACCCTTCAATTGCAGAAATCACATAGGCATGAGGCATCTATTTGTATGTTATGATTGATATGAAAAATTAGATGACTTTTATGGATCAATAACATAGATAGTTTGCCATGTAAGCAAGTGCTTTAAGGACTGTCAACATGTCAAGACATATTTTGTTGATGCCAAATCGTCAATGATGTTTTAACGAAAATTATATAGTAAAAATGATACGTTTTTTACCACTATCGTATTCCTGCAGTTATACAATCGATAGATGAGCCCTGTACCTGAACGGAGAGAAGAGACTCAGAAATTATAACTTAGTTCCAAGGTTCGGATAGCAATCATTGAATATTTCTGAGTTATCTCAAGTATTTCTGCATCATTATATTTACTAAACTATATATGTTAGTTAATTAAAGTATGGAATAACGAAGAAAATGATATAAAATGAACTCAATTTCAATTGAAATGAAGTTTTCATTATAGTAAATCCAAATAAAGGGGCTTGGAAAAAAAAAATTACTGGAAGTGATAATAAAACAAGGAATTCAGAGTGAAATTCTTTAAATCCCAAAAATTGCTTTTACGCCTGGTTTAGACTTTCTGTGGACCGTATCTGTTGCCATCGTCCTTTCTCTTCCAAAGCAATCCCAGATACTTTCGTGATAAGAGAACAATATTCCTGCTACTTTGGTAAACTCCGCTGTTCCCTTAAAAATAGAATTCATCGTATTACTGCCGTGTGGACTACTGTTGCACACGATTGCCCCGTTAATGCTAAATATAATACACGAAGCTCATTGTTATACGTGAATATATAAATAGTTTGTTGGAATATCGGATTAGGTTGAGAAATGAACAGCGATCCCGTTCGCTTTGTATTTGTGTTAAAAAGGTAATTTGCTGAAACCGAGATGGTACAAATCTTTGATAGTCATTAATACATTTTCTATAGTAATTCCCCCCCCCCCCCCCAAAAAAAAGGGGATAGAAAATATAGCCCAATGCTATTTTTTTTTTTTCGTTACTTCAAACTGTTAATAATAATAAATAAAAAACAACTTTATTATGATAAAATTACAATCGCCTCATTGGGAAATAAGTAATTGTGATAAATGATCCCATTCATACCATATTTACAAACAGCCCAGAGACCTCCCACATGGACAACCATGTTTGGTGACAACACCTCCCTCGCGTGCGAAGGAGGAAGCGGAGTCTTGGGTAGGCCACCACGCTCTTTTGTCACCTGCGACCACTGGAAACGAGCCAGCGAAGGCTGACCAAGAGCCACATACGCTCAGGACATGATTGGAGAAACTGAACATTGCCAGGACTCCCACTGTCACGTATTTATAGCAGGTCACGAGGCCACTGTCGTTGTAGTCTCCGAGGAGGATTATAGGGATGAGTGGAGCAGTGCAATGACTGTGAACACGGGATTAGGGTGGTTGAATAGGCTACTATGTTTTATTTTATGAACTTGGAAGGGATGAGTTCCAGAATGTAGGGTATATTAAGATCGTTATGAAGGGTTTTGTTGCTGACGTAATAATGGGCATTTACTATTGTTCTCAGGACTTTTGATTTAAAGTGTTGGATGCGCTTGACTTTTTTGCTATCCCCCATAGTTCTATTCCGTATGTCCAGATTGGCTTAAGTATAACTTTGTAGCTTAGTAATTTATTTTCTATTGAGAGATTGGATGTCCTTTTAACTAGTCATCAAACTATTAATAAAATAATAAACATAGCATGTAAAAGATTTCAAGAAAGTCGGTCATGAACAAAAAACATCTGGGAGGGTGCAAGTTTGTTCCTGGTCTCAATAACATCCTGTACCACGTTGTACTCGTTTCTCAAATGGCAATGAATTCGAAATTAAAATTGGTTCTTAGCTGGTAGTTGGGGGGTGGGGGAGATTGTTACTTTCAAAACTTTATTTTTTTGAAGATCATTGAAAATTTTTCCGCATTACCGTCTTTGATGTATTTATAACTATGGAGTCAAGTTCTGCAGGTATTAATATCGTCTGTCCTTAGAAACGTTCAGCCAAGAAGCATGGCGCATTAAATCAAGAAACAGTCTGAAAAACAAATTTGGCCAAGTCAAAACGAGAAGAAATAACTGTCAAGATAAGTTCACAGAGGACAGAACCCGAAATGAAATTTTACAGCTTTTTGTTGCAACTGAGAGACGAATGAATTATTTGTACCTGCGTACTTATTGCCCTAAAGCAACGAGTATTTATGGGTCTTCAAATGATAGTTGGAATCTATTGATTGTGAAATCGGGTACGCCGTGTGTTCGGTTAGCCAATAAAACGCTGTGGATTGAATGGCCGTTATTTACCTTGTCGCTCACTAAGTCCAAGTACGGAACTGTCTAACCTTTCAATTGAAATGCTATAGAATATTTATCAAATGTACACATAAAACAGTTGAACTCATCTTAACTTCACTTACATTATATGAAATGTCATTTCAATTTATGTCTTTATTGTCGTTGAATCGCACTTATTTTTACTCCTTTTGTTTCCTTTACTTTTTTTTTAAATTTAAATTTAAATCTCAGAACCTTCTCATTTCTTCTATTTTTGTAGCTTCCTCGACTTCCTTAACTAATAAGTCGCACTTGTTTGAGCTGCAACTATAGAGTAAAGCATAAACCGAACTCTTGTATAATGTAGTAGTGAGTAGCTTAATATCTTCAGAGAATCAATGTAGTAGAACCTCGCCAATCCGGCCTCGAACGGCTGAAAGGTCGGATTAACCGATGATGAAACGAATCAGTGGTTTACATATGTTTTCATTGTTGAAAGTCACTATTCCCTTTTTTCTTGCTTTTAATATATAATAACTGAATACTGTATAATTGAATTAAACAAAATAATATATAACATAAGCAACTACATGTACATTGTCTTGAGATCGTCGGTCGAGTTGGCTCGTTTATTTAGTTATATTAATTTAGTTTATTTATTTATCACTATCTTTATTTATTTTGTTATTTGTTTTACAAATGAAGTCAGCCATCCCCATTTGCATTGCTACACAAAGAAATTCTTTGATTTATTTTTTATACTCCCATGTTTTTTCGGATTTATAATTTAGGACGTTTTCGTCAATGTTTAAAACTTGCTCCAGATGCGAGTTGTTTTCTGTAAATTAAAATGAATTCGATGAATACTTCTTTCTTAGTAATGCCAGATAAAAGTTTTCACCGGAAATCAAAACTTGTGGAATTCCAAGGGATTTTTCCACCACTGCAGTCACGCACCCTTCCGAGGCAGTGTACGTATCAGCTGAATTCTGCATTGAACTTATTTTTGCATGTAAGGCGATTGCTTTCTCCTGAATTATCGGCACTGATAATGGAGTCCATTTTTTCCGTTCTTGGTCGAACCAAATCCATATCGCGTAATCCAGTTTCGGGTTTTCAACGTCTTTGCCCATCATCGGCAGAAATTAAAAATGATTCCATTTCCATCCTTTTACATTTTAGTCTTTTATTGTAGCCAATCTGACTACAATTATAATTCTAAGAATTTCGCCTGAATGAAAAATATCCATAATTAATTTTGTATTTATTATACCTCGTTTTTCCAATTTTCGGGAGAAAATTAAAAAAAACTATGTACATGTAGTTTGAAACAATTTAACTTCACTAGACCAAGTTAGAGATAAAACTGAAAGAATTACTTTGAAAGGATAGAAGACGGTTGAATTAACATTTTCGAAAAAAATTCTTAGTATTTTTATACTTTTGGTAATCCAAGCTTCAGTCGAATAATCTTTTCAATTCACAAAGCATCTTCTACAATCAACGTTTCGCCTACTTAGGCATCGTCAGGATTGCAATTAAAAACAAATATATAATAATTTTATTTTAGAATAAAAT
This sequence comes from Acanthosoma haemorrhoidale, assembly GCA_930367205.1. Classification (NCBI taxonomy): domain Eukaryota; kingdom Metazoa; phylum Arthropoda; class Insecta; order Hemiptera; family Acanthosomatidae; genus Acanthosoma; species Acanthosoma haemorrhoidale. Next base: position 19,843,610 of record OV884013.1, on the reverse strand, counting down.
AGTCAAGAATTTTATATGTATAAAACTAACATACAATAAATATAATGTAATGATCTAATTTACTATTAAATAAAAAGATTAAAAGTAATAAACTAAATAAAACCAGTATTACAAAAAACCTGAAATGTTACTTTTTAGCCATTTTTCATTCTTCATTCGTTTTACATCACTCCTCTTTCGATCTTTTTTGCCTTCTTTTTTTGTCCTAAGCCTCCCTCTAATGAAAATTGGCGCGTGCGTTTACAATTGACAATAGTCCTATACTCCAGAATATATGCCTGGACTATATTCCTGTAGACGAAGAAGTCATCATGGCAGACATTGCAAATAGTTGTTGTTCCTTTGTTCATTATCAACAAGAGAATTAGTCGGAGTGCGCTATCTCCAGCTGAGAAAAAAAACAATTTACTCTTGCTGTCTTTTCTCGAAGAAGTCAACTTACATGTCCTGGCATCGAATATATGTAAACTGTTTTTTTCAGGCACAATTAGAACTTTCGTACGCTATTGTAATTTTAATGGTCCATTAATGTCACATTTTTCTCGAAAGTGTGAAAAATGCTTATGATATTTGAGCTCTTTTCAAGATCGATCACGATAGCATATTTATTCCTGTTTCGATTCTCCTCAATTGTAAATTACGTAAACACATAGTATTTTATATACCCTCTATTGTAATTTATCTGACACCACGAACACCGGAAAAAAAATATTAAATTTTAATCCAAAAACATTTGATATTATAATATATATGCTGTGGCCAACAACACCGAAAGGGAAATGTAAGAGGTGCCCGCGATCTACTAACTTTTGACTATTTGATCCGAGAGGACCAGTCAGTTTACCTAGCCATATTTTTCCCTTTAAGATTTTAAAATAGCTACTACAATTATATGAACTAAATTCTATTCTTCGAAAGTTTCGTTGGAAATACATAGAAAACTAGATGCTAATAAAAAACATTTCTTCTATTTTCCCTAAGCTCTACATTTTGATAGTATTGTTATATGTTAGCAATATTTTAAAGTAATGTTTTCTCACTGTGTTTATATGTATTTACAAAGTCGTGGTTACAAAATATAGCAAAATATCTGGTTGGCAAGAAAGTGTTTTCGGTTTGCACCAGTAGACAGCGTTATGTTTGTTTCGTTATTCTTTTGTCAATGTTAGAATTTTTTCCTTTTGAGATTTGGTAGTCGATACCTTTAGGTTGCTAAAGAAAGAAATTCCGTGTAATTTTCTTTACAACTGTCAGTTTACGGTCAGTTTTAACATGGAGTACAAAAATAAACATTTTCGACACAATTTACTTTTTATAAAGTACTTACTATTATTTTCATAAAGACAAGAAAGGGGCTGAGGCTCACAAAGAGGGATGTGAAGCTTATGTTGTTGATTGTTTAACAGAACGTACGTGTCAGAATTGGTTTAAAAAATTTCGTTCTGGAGATTTTCCACTGATAGATGACCAACGTTCTGCTCGACCTTCTGAAGTTGATGATGACAGAATGAAAGCCATAATTGAATCGAATCGTCATATAACTGTGTGAGAGATTTAAATGTGTCACACACATTAATTGAAAATCATATAAGATGTCTTGGACTTGTTAAGAAGCTCAATATTTGGGTTCCGCCACGACAATGCGAGCCCTAAGCAACACGTACGAAACTATTGGAGCTTGGTTGGGAAGTGATGCCACATCCCCCATAAAGCCCCGACCTTGCACTAACAGATTATGATTTATTTCGAAGTTTACAAAACTTCTTAAATGCTAAAAATTTCAGTAATAACGATGACCTCAAATCGCACTTGGTTGAGTTTTTTGCTGACAAGGACTAGAAGTTCTATGTAGGCGGGATCATGAAGCCAGAAAGATGGCAAAAGGTCATCGAACAGAATGGATTCACTGGACTGATTAAAGTTAATTTTTTGTATAGAAAAAATTAAGTTTTATTTTACACTAAAAAACAGAAATTACTTTCTTGCCAACCTCAATAGAGTATAATCAGCTTTAGATGCTTCACTAATCTTAAGTGTTGTGAACCACGGTGGTCTGTTAAACCTTATTCTTAGAATACTATTTGAATTTGTTTCAAATTCACAAACAGAAGACTGACTACTGATATTTGTACGACTGACTAAGCCCCAATGTGCTGCGTTAGTTATTATGGGCTTTACTAACAATTTGTATACGAGTAGTTTAGTTTGAGTATTAAGTTTAGAATTTTTATTTATTAATAACAAAAGGATAGACAGCTGATTTTCCAGTTGTACATATACGGTTTATTTGTGGCATGAAATTGAGTCTGCGCCCTACATAAACCCTAAGGTACTACCTTAAGGCTGCTACTCTAAACCTTCATTCCTAAATACCTGTATTTTTGTTACAATTTTAGGTCTTTTTTTGTATTTTATTCTTGTAAACGTCAGAGTATTCAATGCATTGAGACAATTCGTGTTTGACTTGAAGTCTGGCGTGATAGATGACTGATGATGTCTGGTGGATTTATATATGGATATTATTTATGGATTTAATACCAGTTATCAATGAGGCTTTTTGATACCGCTAAGTCTCTTCTTTAATCATTGAATTTCTTTACAAAGTTTTCGAGGGAACGAACATCCAACAATCGAAGGGGACAAATCGAACTTCTCTCACCAGTCACCTTTGGTAACGTTACTGCCTCAGTCGCTTCGTATAGTATCATGTTTCCAAATTTTCCGTGTTTGTTATTTTTAGTTTTTGGGTTTCTGTCGTCCACCCACCCACCCATTACTTATCATATTACAACAACGTGATGCGAAGGTCAATCAATTAACAGAAGCCTTATTTATAAATATAGATTTCTTTCCATTCACATACCGCACAATTGTTATTGCCAAGTGATAAATACAGAGGGGTCCAAAAAAATGTATCCACTGGTTAACAGTCCATAACTTGCAAACTAATTGACGGAGTTGTCTCATTTTTGGTGAAAGTGTAGCTTAAAGTCCAACTTAAAGATATCACTGTAGGTGTTCGAAATGGTCACCATTAACATCCACACACAAACGATGCCGCCGAACTGCAGCACAAACTACTGCACATGAATGTACGATGGATTCTCGAAGTTCATCCAATGTGCGTGGCTTTTGTCGATAAACGACGTCCTTTAGTGTTCCCCACAGGTAAAAGTCCAGAGGAGTTAAGTCTGGGGAACGTGGTGGATACGCTACAGCACCTCTACGGCCTATCCATCTTCCTGGTAGATTTTTGACGAGATAAGCCCTAACACGATTGTGGTAGTGGGATGGGGCACCATCTTGTTGAAAGTAAAATCACAAAAAAGTAACACAGCCTTCGGCTTCAAATTTGTCTCGAATGCGACGAATCGTTAAACGTGTCGGTGGCTCTGTTTGATACACATTTCGCCATTGCCGTTGAACCTCATTAATGTTTTCGTACTTAAAATATCACTTTAAAACAGACTTCCTTTCATCAAATGGAAGCCTTACGCCAGCCATGTTTACTCGAGTAACAAGGTACAACTAACAATAAAACACTAACTATCTGGCGACTGTCATCTGACAAAACAAAACAACGCAATACAACGCTTGTATGGCGATTGCCGGAACTACAAACTATTACACTACCAAAAATGAGACAACTCGGTCAATTAGTTTGCAAGTTATGGACTTTTAAACAGTGGATACATTTTTCTAGACCCCTCTGTATTCTGGCATGTTTATGATTCTTAAAAGCTTATATTTACCTTAAAAATTATAGACTCGAACCATTTAAATTTGACTATTTATATATAAATGAAACCGGTACCACAGGCAAATTAGCACTCAGTAAGTAAAATTATAGGTCACCTGTGTTACTGTTTATCCTTTCTACCTACCCGGTACATTTTGTGAGAGTTCGAGACCAAAGAGATTTTATTCTGGGAAGTTCGTCCACTCGTTCGGGTACGCTCAGGCGGTAGGACTGGAAATGAGGGAGATGTCGGGTTTGAGTCTCGAGAATGCAAGTATAGTTATTATTCGACTGATAATTATTAATAATAGAGGGGCTTAACTAAATTTGAGCACATTGTGTACATAAATTTATACTTTTTTTTTTCCAGCTTGTACTGATTCGACGAAACTCACTTTTTTTATTCCGAGAGGAAAAATAAATTTGTTCATATCCTTACGAGTAGCCCGCACAGAAAAATGTATTTTTTTTAAAATTAAAAATAATATAAACGTGACTTTTCTTTCCGTTGGTCTGATGCAGTTAAAGGGTGGGAGTTTAATTTAATGATGTGAATGTAACTTTTACTTACAATTGGATATATCGTGTTAAATCTCTCTTCGTGTCTAATGAATTTAAAATGCCGTCATTTATTACAGGGTGAAAACGCAATCTCTAGATCGATGTTGAATCGAAAAGACCAAAATTATTAATAATATTAATTAGGAGTCACTCTGCTAGGGTCACGATTTCGCAGTCGGATGATCGCACCAGACCTCTCTCTTAAAGTGTGACCGGGCTCCGGGTTCAATAATTATCTCGAACGTACTCAATCATAAGAAATGGTACGTATCAGCCAATTAGCAGTCTCCTTGGAATCCAATTATTTTAAAGTGTAACAATTTTCAAGTAATTACTTAAATCCGTGAAGAATTTTCTAAATAATACTTAAAACGATTGAAAAAATTAACTGGTCGGCATTTTTGACTAATAATATTGTCACGGGAAGTTGACTTAAAAAAAAATCTTGAATTGCTTTTTTTATTGATAAAAAACAATTTATTAAATTCAAGATTGCGGGATTATTAGGATAAAAAGGACAGTTTTTTTTTCACATTTCTTCGCATTTTTCCTGATGTCTGTGTAAAGTGCATTGGTGAAGCTAGTTAAAATTTCAGACTTTTGAATCATTGCAAGCTATCAATTAAACAACATACAGATAGACAAATGACGAAAGTAATTCGACATGTAATTACTTCCTGGTTTGCTAATAAATAAATAAAAGACCAATTCTTATTTTTTGGAGGCTATTTTTCTTATCGTCGTGAAATTTCCAATCAAAACTTTTTTCTCTAGGGCAAAGGGAATCGCGAAAAACTTGACAACAGCTTAACAACTTGTTGCGATAATAATATTACTATATTATAATAATAACACAATAAATTATAAATTAATCAGAATGCCGAGAGTAATGGACGGATATAAAACAGTTAAAACGTTAAATTATCAATACAACAATTAAATAAATACAATTATCTAGCTAATCAATAACCCTTAAATATTTAATACTTTTTTTAGGGCGTTAGCAGTATCTTTACAGTCGCTGAACCACGGTATGGAATCTACATGTGACGACTGTTCTTCAGAAAAGAAAGATAAAAAATTTTTAATAGTTTTTTTTGGATATGTACTAATAATGTTTATTCATTGCATGTCCCATTAACACTTTTGTTAGTTTTTTTTTTCAGATGTTGGCTATTATGAAACAATTATACTCTGGTTGAATTTGAGGGTGGCCGTATCGGGACTGAGGTGTAATTTAGTGCAATGTTAATAAACATAAATAAATTGCTGGCCTTGGGCTGTGAGCTAAGGTTGTATTGTCAACCATAACACTTTTGAGTGATTCAATAATTTCTTCCGTTTATTTCAATTGACATTATGGATGCGTGCTTTCAAATAAAGGGTTGCTTTGTCAATGTCTGAATAGACATTATACTTAAGGTAACTTTTTCAATGTAATAAATGTAAAGTCATATAAATTAGCAGTAGGTCTGGATGTTTCTGACTGCCAAATTTCAGAAATTCGAGCTCAAGCTATCAGTTCGGTAGCAGGCATCAGAATCAATCGTATTTGTAAGCTCTGATTCCCTCACTTTAATCTTTGATGCTATTCTTGTCCAAAGAACAAGGATTTTTATATTAAAAAATAAAAATAAAAGTGCACTTCTTGAAACGATCACCCACTAAGGCGATTACCTGGGCCCTCTTTTTTAAAAAACTCTTTTGGGTGTTAATTTCCCCGATAGAAAGTTTTCTTGATTTGAGAAAGGTATAAAAGAATTTAAAAGAAATAATCCATTTCTTTTCCACATGCAGTGAATGTTCACGTGGAATTATTAATTTAAAGCATTATGGAAAGTTCGATTATACATTCTGGTCCTGTAAATAAAATCTTGTTCAATTGGCCAAATGAGAAAGTTGTTGTATACCTGACCTGAAGTTAAGTTAATAAATCAGGACCCTTTAAGTTGTTTGAGTGAAAAGATGTGCTTCAGTTTGAGAACAGTTTAATCAGCTTGTTAAGTATTTGTACTCTCAACTGTAAATTCCACAGAAAGTAATGAGTTAATAACAATAATGAATAACTCGATGATCACAAGGCAAAAATTAGGTAATTGTAATTACTGTGCAAAATCAGATAATTGTATACTATGAAGCAGAATCATAGAGTTTCTGTTTATTTCTATGCCTCCATTAATCATCCACTGAAACTCGTTGCAAAAGACAAATGTACTTACAAAAAATTGTATATTTTTTCATCGAATTTACTAAAAAGAGATGACTTAATAATGTTTCGAAGAAGTACAATTTCGCTTTAATGGCCAATTTATTATGAGCAATGAACTTTCAAAATGCTTTTATTTACCAATGCATCCCTATAATTAGAGATAGAGTCATGATTTCTCCCGTATTTTCATTTTACTGCGGCACAGTCGTGTTTCAACCATTATGTTCTACAAAACTGTAGATTTTTTACGAAACAATACCATAAGCGGTTTATATGTCGTAGAGCGACTTGGAGTATTAAAATGGCTTTATATATGCAGATAAAGTATGGAATATATGGTAGGCTATAGCACTTCATGGGCATCTCCTTTTTATTTCGTGTACATAAATGTGTTATGTAAACATATGTATACAGCATACTGATGGTTTTCATCGAGGAAGTCATAGTATTTGCATATCGTACCTCCCATCATGCAACAGCCTTCGTTACGCTTCTTTTCTGCCGAAAAAAAGAACATTGTGAAAGCAGGAGTGATGCAGAAGATATATCTAAAAAAAAAATCTCACTATATGAATTGTAATTACCATAATTTATATTACACATTGAGCTATAGAGTTTTTAAAAGTTTTCAGTAGAGGCTGTTTTATTATTGTAGACCAAGAACACTTGAGGAACCTGCACCATTTTTGCTTTTTTTTTTGTTTACATATATAATATTTAAATTGAAACTCCTTAATTGTGATGAAATTACAATCTGCCAAATCCACATGGTTGTCACCTCCCTCACATGCGAAAGAGGAAGCGGATTCTTGGGAAGTTCCCCACGATCCTCCGTCCACCGTGCCACCGGATACGTGCCAGTGGAGGCTGACCAAGAGCGCGAGAGCCACAGACGCTCAGGACATGATTGGAAAAACTGGCCATTGTCAGGACTCCTACTGTCACGTATTTATAGCAGGTCACGAGGGTACTGTCATTGTAGTCTCCGAAGATGATTATAGGGTTGAGTGGTGCAGTGCAATGACTGTGGAATTACGGTGGCTGGATAGGTTAATATGGAATTTTATGAACTTGGAACGGATGAGTTCAAGAATGTAGGGTATATTAAGATCATTGTGAAGGGTTTTGTTTCTGACTTAATAAGGGGCATTTACTACTGTTGTCAGGACTTTTGATTGAAAGGATTGCATGCGCTTGATGTTCGACTTTTTTGCTGTCCCCCATAGCTCTATCCCGTATGTCCAGATTGGCTTAGGTATAACTTTGTAGATAAGTAATTTATTTTCTATTGAGAGATTGAGAGAAAAAAAACACGGGTTTTTTATTGACGAAAGAGTATTAAAAACGTATTCTTGGTAAACTATGTATCTATGAGCGCACAGTTTCCCGGACTAGTCTTATATATAAGACTTATATATAATACTTAAAAGTGTAAGGACCTTCACTAGATTTTGTTTTTATTTAAATTCACTTCTTTAATTATGTATATTCGTATTTTTCACACCACATATAAATATACATGGTACGTTGAAACGTTGTTGGCTCATAAGTGTGATTAAGTCGGTACTCAAACCCAGGTCTCAGCTGTTAGTAGTCAGGCATGATTATTGGGGAATGGAAACTCTTAAAAAAAAGTATTATATTATGATTTACGTATCCTAGTTACAGTTTTTTTTTTATTTTTTATTAAATCATTGCTATGCCTTGTCCTGGTCCTTGCCAAATTTGATGGTTTTAAAAAAAGTACAATGACATTTTATCGAGTTCCTGGAATGTACAATTGGGAAAAACTGCGATCAGCTATTTAAAAGCGGCTTACTGTTATTAGATGAATTTAATAATTAGATAATATAAGAAAAACATTCATTTTTTGCTCTATAATAATGGATAATTTTCTTTCATCCAAATATAGACTATTGGATTTAGATAGAGTAATGTTGTTTTCGAAGAAAGTTTGTATTTATTTTATATGTAAAGCATACGGGGGAGGGGTCCTTGGAAAACGGATTAATCCATTCTTTGTGTTTGTTTTAATTTCCATGTAGGTTCAAAAAATCCATTTATGTAAATAATTATCTTGAAAATACACTTACGATGGCTAGTTTTTTGTATACGTATATATTTTTTTTTGATAACAAACAATAGATCTATCTTTCTGCTATCATTTTTTTTATTTAAATTTTGTGATGATATTTTTACTGAAGAATAATTTTAAGTATATAGTTCCCTGATTGCCTGAAAATAAATTCCGTAAAAAGATTGATACAAAAAATTTATTGATTTCAATTTAACAAGCACTTGGTATTTCCAACCGAATTTACTGCCCTTATGGGTTACATTTGTGACATTTCTAAAATTCTGATCATAGGATGTGTAAGGATGCATACTTAAATTCACTTTTGGGTTGTTCCCGTAGGCTCAAATGCTTTTAGAAAGTCAAGTAGGTGAGAAGTGTCATAGACATAGAGACAGCCAGCCTTCAGAGACCCTTCGCTTTAGCTGTATGTGTAATTACACCTGTCAGCGTTGCATCGTTATAGACGATGGGCTGGTTACGTCAATCTACGTGCCCACTCTTTCCGAACATTGCTGATAAACTGAGCAAGATCTACGGCCGAATAAGAAACGAACATAGCCGAGCACTGACGAAAGCCGAACCTGCCCGCCGTTTGAAAGTGAGGGGATGTGCTGTAGGGCCTTTCTCCGTCACCCCTGACCTCAGAGTCTTCCCCATCCCATTTTCTCTTAACGGCCTTCCATGTCCAAGCTATGTTTTCTTACATGTCTTTCATGGAGACATCAACCCAACCTTTAGCCACCCTTAAATGTCTTAATAGATTTATAGTTACAGTATTTATAGTAAAGGAAAAATATCAAGATATTGACTATTTAAGCCTTCGCGTTGGTTTATTAAAAACTTATAAAATGATCAAGTAAAAAATCTATTATTCCCTGAAAATCGCTTTTTCAACAATTAAAAACTAAATCAATCGACTTATTGAATACTTGACTTATTGTGTTACTGTATTTAACGTGTCCTTTATGTCTTGAATTGTCTTTTAGCTGTGACAGCAGGAATAGTTCTTTATACTTCCTGTTCCAAGTAGCAGTACGTTTTCATCAGTTCGAAATGTTGAGAAGTAAACCATTTCAAATCCATTGAATCATTTTTTTCAACCGATGTCGTACGACAATCAAATTAGACTGACGAAAGACGATAGCTCCCACATTAGGTAGACCTTACACGATCAGTGTTGATATCATTATCTGTAATGCCATTACCTTCATGAGTCTTTTATCATTACTTCGTCATTAGTTTTCAACCTACTGATGAAAAGTAATGTTCCAAATGATCGTGTTAGGTTGAAAAGTAATGATGATAGACTGATCGGGTAAGGATCGCTAGAGATAGGGTTTGATCTAGGATTAGCCAGAGGTTTTTGACAGAGTAATATTGGATACGACTGTTAGGTAATAAAATATTCAATAGCTAATAAATATATACAATCATATAACAAAAATAATAATATAAAAATATATAAATAGGTGATCAAATTAGGTAGGCCCTAAAGGGTGTGGAAATGGGGTTCTGTATCCTAAACCTAATGTAATATGTATAGGGTGTCCCAGAGTTAACGCAAGATTTGAATTTGCCGCCATTTGTGCAGTAAAGTGCTGGCAACCCTAAAAAAACAATTTGACAGCTGACAGTTTAGGGTTAGTAAAAATGGAGCGTTACACGATAGAACAACGTGTCTTTATTATTAAATATTATCTCAAAAATAATAAAAGTTTGGCGGCCGCAGTTCGAAAATTTCATACAAAATATGGTCGGAATAGTGTTTTGACTTCAACTGTGAAGAGATTAATTGAAAAATTTAGGGAGACTGGATCAGTTGGAGACACTAAACACACTGGTCGTCCAACACAAGGCGTTCAAATGTCAATATTGAAGCAGTGCGTGAGAGTGTTGTTGAAAATCCAGCAACATCAAATCGGCGTCGTAAACACAGTTCTTTGTACTGAAATGGGATGATATTGATGTGGCTAATATGTGGTTTCAACAAGATGGTGCCACATGCCATACAGCCCATGAAACAATTCAAATACTGCATGAGGAATTTCCAAGTCGTGTACTCTCTCGTTTCGGTGATCAGAATTGCCCCCTAGATCGTGTGATTTAACACCTTTAGATTTCTTTTTATGGGGTTATTTGAAGTCAAAGGTGTATGTCAACAAGCCCACACCCACCCGTGCATTAAAACAGGAAATTCAACCACATTTATGCCAAATGGTCATGGAAAATTTTGACAAAAAAGTGCGTATGTGCCAGCAAAGTCGCGGAGGCCATTTGCCCGATGTGTTATTCCATAAATAACCCTATCCTATTTACTTTATAATTCAATAAAAAAATAACAACAAAAATACTAAAAACTGTGTTTTCTATTTAAAATAACTAGACATTTGTACAGCGTAACGTTCTATTAACCATTGCCTTTTATTCTCTTAACGTGGTTACTCGTTATCCAAACACGCAATCGAACAATGGAAAGATCGCAACACGCAGAGACGGCTAAAGCAAGTGTTTACCTTTCGACCCCAATAACTATCAGTATAAGGTATCAAATTAAAGATCTTAGCTTCCCGATTAACAATATGTAATTTGTGTTATGATTTTTTTTTTAAATATATATTTAGAAAAAGTGTTTGTAGTGTTCGGTACGTTAACTCAACCATTATTATTTTTACAAGCATGATATATTCATCGAGGTACATTTATTTTATGTGTTGTGATGATAAAAATAAAAATAAACAACATGATAGCTAATAAATGGTCATATAACAAATAATAAAGGGTAGGAAGTCGTAAAATTGTCGCTTTCCAGCAACGAAACACTTAATTGTGTAATGCTTTGTACTTACTTGATTTTTCACAACATCGCTTGTTAATATTTATTAAATGTCAAAATCTGCGGAAGTGGATGAACGTATTTAACGTGATATAAATAAAAATAAATTTCCATTGATATTTACAAATTCGTTTAGAGAAAGTGGGTAAGTTAGTGAATGCAATGTTCATCTCAAAACTTTTTAAATAAAAAATAATTCTTTTCATGAGATCGAAGCTGGATAAATTCTATTTACACTAATAAATAATATGATGTGGACTTATTCTGTATTTTCTGCTTGGGAAGTCTTTTATCATTGTTCGTTGTTTACCGGTTCCTTTTCGTCCTATCATCAACGATATGGATAGCAATGAGTGATGTCATTTACATATTTACACAAACTTCAGCTGTTTATAATGTATATTATAATCTACAACGAGAATCACGAAGAAAGACAAAATATTTATAAACTTGACAAGGAAATGTACTATAAACACAAAGTTGTTGCTGGTTCTCAATTTTTTCATTATTATTGTCAGTTCACCGAAATCGTTATTCTATTGTCACAACCACATCGCTCTGCCATTCAACATTTTAAACAACCTATCGAAACATACAATTTTCTTCACCAGACATTTTTCGTACAATTTACAGATAAACAACCTTTTTAGTCCCAGATCACAGTAGATTTTGGTCGTATATAAATACCGAGACTACGGTCTGGTATTTTTTAAGACGTATTCAAGACTAAGGGCTGTGAAAATATATTTTAACAGTTTTTCCTTGTATTTTAATCATTTCTATTTATGTTGATAATTTGGTAGGACGTCAACCACAGGCTCGTCATTCAAACATGTATTAAAGTATTTTTTATTTACTTTCTAAACCCCTGGATATTTATTTATTGAGAAATATAAACAAGCATGTTAATTGTTTAGGATGAGCTCCTTGTGATGGATCAGAGCTGCTTTTTAAGGAGTGTCTGAGAGAAAACAACAATTTATTAAGATAAAATTACAATCTGCCTTTTATTAGGCAATGAGTAATTGAGATAAGTGTCATCATTCATACCATATTTACAATTCATCATTCACTCGCTCATTCATACAATATTTACAAACAGCCCAGAGGCCCCCCAAGTCCACATGGTTGTCACCTCCCTCGCATGCGAAGGAGGAAGCGGAGTCTTGGGGAGTCCCCCACGCCCCTGCCTCAGCCGCGTCACTGGATAAGAGCCAGCGGAGGCTGACCAAGAGCGCGAGAGCCACAGACGCTCAGGACATGATTGGAGATACTGGCCATTGCCAGGACTCCCACTGTCACTTATTTATAGCAGGTCACGAGGCCACTGCCGTTTTATGGAGTGTCTAAAGGTGACCAACATTGAATCACAGTACCACCTTCGGGTAAAAGTTTTAGTCCCCCTAGCCTCATACACACTTGTGAGTGTGCTGTTGAGTCTGCCCCCCTCTTCTCAATAATGGACTTTGAAAATATCTCATTTGTGGCTAAACAAAAAAATGTTTATCACATTTTTTGTGTTACCAACATACCACAGATTACGCTTCGTAATATTTAGGACTTCTTTTGAGCTTTTTCCACGCTTTTGGCCTAATAAAAGCCACACATAGCTTAGTTCTTCCTCACTTAACTACCATTTAATGGCCACTAAAGTTGTTAGAACTCACAATACGCACACATATGCAATAATGATTAGTTCTAAATACTGTCACTTTTTTCTTCTCGACTATTAGTCTGTCTTCTTGCAGTTTGTCATATTTTTCTCACCAACTTGTTAAGTAAAATATCAAAATCGTTTTATTTCAGTTGTCTACATGTATTATATTAGTATATACTTTTTATTAGAAAAAAGAGAAACTCCCCTTCCGGAGTGGAAGGTCCGATAATCCTGACTGGGAATCCATCAGTATACTAAGAGGAAGTGCGTGTACCACGTCATCTTATGTAAGTCTAAGCATCTTCGCGATTCACGCGCTATTGGAAAAGGCGTGTTTAATGTAAAATCATATACTACCTTTTTTCATCGTATTCATCAGTAGTACTGCCGATTTTATTCCCGATATGAGAGTGAAATATAAATATAGAACCTTAAAAAAACTATTTGCGTTCTCTGACCCTTTTTCATCCACCACCTGCTACAAACCTATGACTTTTAGAAGTCAATTCAAAAGTCGTTTAAGGAGCTATGTCCTCTTATTATTAGTCCTATAGGGTGCTCACAAAATCTTTCCCGAATTTCTGCCAGTCTCTTAACTTAATGTTTTCCCTTGGACCTGCAGTTATTTCCCAAGGTAGATCCCTAATACATCTTTTGTCCTGGGGATTCCAAACGAGTGCCTGCCGATTCAGGTTCTCTCTCTCTCTCTCAAATCGTTTCAGATCAGATCGTCATCAAAAGCGTTTCATTGATTTTTATTTTTGGAGTGACGCACACATATAAAATAATATATAATACTTCCGTCTAGAAAAGATTTTGTGGGTCTTAAAATAACATATATAAAACACTGTGTAGTTGAAAAAGTTAGCTCGTATAATATAAAGATATTGTGTATTGACAATATCTTTGTTTTATTATAAATCTACAACAATCATCAACCCACTATAAGTTTAAGTGTACTTTTCAATAAATATTTTATTTTAGCAGTTATTTTGAAAAAAAAACCTTTTTTTCCCCTAGGCTCAATCCTCGGTGGACTCTCACCACCGTCCCGATATCACCCACACCTCTCCCGAGGTCCTCCACACTCCTCATCCTCTACACACATCCTTCAAATCGGACTCCACCTAGTGAAAGGCTATTACCAATCCAAGATAACTATCCTTTTTATTTTTCCCTTATCCTATTTTTATTACTTTGAGAGATATGAAAAAAAAGAAGTTATTTCGAATTAAAAAAATAGTCGACTTTTAGCATCCTTTTATCCATCAAATTTGATTTGTGAACTTATCAATAGTGTCATCTTGCCGGATGTAATTACATTTTGACTTTAATTTTTCCACTATTTCATTTTTTTAATGAAAATATTCGACCATTTCACCTAAACGTTGAACCCTTAGATTTAGGATCGTTTCATTTCGGCAACTCTTTTGTATCCAGGATGTATTTATATGGCTACATTTTTTATTGATAGTTTACAATCTTGTATCCATGGCAATAATGAGCCCCAACCTGAAACCATTGAGAAAACAACGGAAGGGTCTCGTAAAGCTAGTGCAGCTGAGTGAAGATGAATGGCAGAGCCTAACATCTCAATGTATCAGCTCGAGGACAATAGCTAAAGACCGGTTGCCAACTTAGCATAATATTCGATGAGCTGATTGATTTATGCCTAGTCTCGTGTGGTTGATGATTTTATCTGATAACTGACAGACACCTCCGCTAATACGTGTGTCATTAATCTTCAGTACTAAAGGGACGTAATGGTTTTCGAGTATTGTTACTGCCACAAACAGATTTTATGATAAATGCCCATTATCTATTTACTTCGGATCGGTTCAATTATCATCTTCCTTACGAATTTTTGAATACGAGCTCAATCGGCCTCGATAGAAAAAAATATGTGTATACTTGAAAAAAAAATTAAATGAACTTGGCCAAGAAAATCATGAAAAAATAAGTCAAATCCACCATTTGAGACGGGGGGGAGAAACAGAAAAACTTGGGATTATAAGGGAAGCAAATAAATGATTTTACAACTTTATTATAATAAAATTACAATCTACCTCATTGGCGATAAGTAATTGTGATAAATGATTTCATTCCTGCCATATTTACAATTTTCATTCATACTAACAGCCCAAAGACCTCCCAAATCCACATGGTTGTCACCTCCCTCGCATGCGAAAGGGCGTCTTGGGAAGTTCCCCACGCTCTTCCGTCCGCCGCGTCACCGGATAAGAACCAGTGGAAGCAAATAAAATATATTATTCAATTCAATAAAATAAGCTCTGATAATAAAATAATTATAAAAAAAAATCCATGGCACAATACGTCATGAAGAGGTTTACTGATGGCAGTCGTGTGTTGAGAAGGTAGGCCACAAGGGCAATCTTAATTTCGATTTTATAAACCAATAAAGCCAAAACAGAATGTCTGCCCCAAAGGTTATGTTTATTAAGCCTTCTTCTTACAGTCCTGCTGGAAATGGAAACATTTCGCACCTGCCTTATAAAACTTTTCATCTCATTTCCGGTGATGGTCCGCTATCGCAAATCGGGGTGCCGGATGTACCTATCGTCTCCTGCAGTTCATCTTGGTCAATCCTGCCTCTTTCTTCTTGGGCGATGCTCTGTCTCCCTAAATCGCTTTAGACTGCCTAAAGGCTGGCTGCCTATAGACGGGTGATGTACACCCAGTCTGGCGACTTCACGCTGGCTGTATCCATCCTCTATCAATGTCGCAGCCCTAACGCAATCGTATCTACTTAAATGCCTGCCATTACTGGGGCCAATGAACAAAAATAAAAACATTTACAAAGAAAAAAATGAGTGAGAATGAATTTAATGATGTGCAGATTGGATGGAACAAATGCTACTGTTTGTGAAAAAAGGATTCAAGAGTAAAACAAAGCAGTTTATATTCACGGTTTATATTGACACTGATGAGCCTAAATACCAATAGTTAATCGAAATAATAGCGGAAGATAATTTATTTAATTTTAACTTGTACAAACTTTATTATGATAAAATTACCTGTCTACCTCATTGGGCAATAAGTATTTTTTTTTATTGATTGTGATAAATGATATCATTCATAACATATTTACAATTTTCATTCATACAGTATTTACAAACAGTCCAGAGACCTCCTAAATCCACATAGTTGTCACCTCAAGAGAGGGCGGAGTCTTGGGAAGTCCCCCACGCTCCTCCGCCAGCTGCGTCATTGGATAAGAGCCAGCGGAGGCTGACGAAGATCGCGAGAGCCACATACGCTCAGGACATGGTTGCAGAAACTGGCCATTGGCAGGACTCCCACTGTGACGTATTTATAGCACGTCACGAGGCCACTGCCGTTTTAGTCTCCGACGATGATTATAGGGATGTGTGGTGTGGTATAATGACTGTGTAACGGGATTAGGGTGGTTGGATAGGTTACTACGGAATTTCGTGAACTACATATATAATAAAGATGTGCCCCACACTATTGGGACATGAGAGCCAGAGATGCTCAGTTATTTAATTTTAACTATAAATAATTGAGTGGTGCGTTAATTTTGTCCATCAGTGTATTTCTCAATGATTGAAGTATTGCATGAAATAATTTAGCACTACGCATCCTACCGTAGACCCTCACCAGTATACATTTTGTGCCCTTTGCCTGCCTGCCAATCTGTCTCTTAACTCCTCTAGTCCTTTAAATCACTGAATAAATTTATCTTCTCCGCGATAACTTTTCCCGCTGAAATGTCATATCCACGGCGGTTGCGTTGACCGGCTATAAATAATTTAGATATGTTAATATTTGACCTGTCAATGCCTTTTCCTGGTGCATCTATTAATTCTCAAATCTGAACTCAACCCACGCAGGGACTTGGTCGTGCTCCTTGGCGCTCGTCCCATCGATCTCGGCGGCGTCCGTCCAAGTGTCTTCTTCCTAAGTGAAAGTGGTCTACTGTCTGCCGTATGACGAAGACCGTTCTTTCTTTCACCACAAGATTTATGGCTGATATTCGCTCATCCTTCTGATAAATGTTTAACGTAATATACTTACACATACATTGGAATCTAAACAACAGTTTCTGTCTGCTCGTTTGATGATTAATCATCCATTCACTACCGTGCATAGACTATACTATACTCTATATATACATTTTTAAGTTTTCTTCAGGCATACCCTACCCTAAACGAAAAATACCCCATTCATAAAGATAGGAACAGTTGGATTATTGTGTTCACATCGTGGATATACTTTATATTTTATGTTATCGTGATCTATGACTATTTTAATTTTTTTAGGCTAGACAGCCTGTCATCGGTATTCCTTTTTTTTTTGTTATTCTTGAGGGAGTATGGTTCTTTTATAAAGTCAATACATTTCAAATATTTTTTTTTTTATAAAACAACTTCATTATGATGAAATTACAATCTGCCTTAATACTTAATAGGCAATAAATAATTGAGATAAATGTTTCCATTCATACCATATTTACAATTCATCATTCACTCGCACATTCATACAGTATTTACAAACAACCCAGGGGCCCCCAAGTCCACATGGTTGTTGCCTCCCTCGCATGCGAAAGAGGAAGTGGAGTCTTGGGAAGTCCCCACGCTCTTCCGCCAGCCACGTCACCGAATACGAGCGAGGGCACGAAGAGCGCGAGAGGCACAGACGCTCAGGACTTGATTGGAGAAACTGGCCATTGCCAGTACTCCCACTGTCCCGCATTTATAGCAGGTCACGAGGCCACTGCCATTTCAGTCTCCGAGGAGGATTATAGGGATGAATGGTGCAGTGCAATGACTGTGCTACGGGATTAGGGTGGTTGGATAGGTTACCATGGAATTTAATGAACTTGGAAGGGATGAGTTCAAGAATATAGGGTATATTCAGATCATTGTGAAGGGGTTTGTTGCTGACGTAATAAGGGGCATTTACTATTGTACTCAGGACTTTTGATTGAAAGGATTGGATGCGCTTGATGTTCGACTTTTTTGCTGTCCCCCATAGCTCTATTCCGTATGTCCAGATTGGCTTAAGTATAACTTTGTAAATAAGTAGTTTATTTTCTATTGAGAGATGGGATGTCCTTTTTTCAAATATTAAGAATCTGAATATAAAACGAGAGAAACTAAGCCAATTGTTGTACCAGATGTATTTCAGTAGCTACTGAGCAGTGATGAAACAACATTTGTCAACAGGCGATGATGTTATCTAGTAATGATGATTGTGGGTGGAATGCGGGAGCTTGAGAAGGGGAGCACGCAAGCTCGATATATAACTACATTTTCTGGTTTGCGGTGAGACAACATTTTCTCCTTTTCACATATCTTGATTTTTTTTTTGTTATTCGTCTTCATTCCTTCAAATTAGGAACGACCTCTGACAATTTATGGACTTTACTACATCTGTGTATTATACCTCGAACTTTTGTAAGATGGAGTTGACTATCAACTAGGAGTGTTAACGCAATTCTTGGCGAGGAATGTTTAATTCATTTTGTGGGAAAAGGTCGCTTAATCTAGGCCTATCAAATAAGAATAGAACTTCCTTCAGCCTTCCCTTCTTACCTTATCTTCTTGTCTTATTTTTTGAGTGTTTTCTCCATTAACTAATGACCACAAAACCATCATTTTATACTTCTTGAAATTCTCATGCTTAAAGATCTAAAATTTTTTTTATTTTTTTCTTAGCTCTCAAACTTTAAAAATGTAGGATAAGGGAAAAATTAAGTAAGATCTATTTAGGATCCTTTTACTAGGAGGACCTATTTGAAGGTTGGGTGAAGTAATTAAGGAGTGTGGGAGACCTCGGCAGAGGTGTAAATGTCACGGTGCAGTGGTGAGAGTCCACTGATGGGTGAAAGATCTAGAAGACTAAAAAAAATAAATAAAAATATAAAATAGTACAAAAATCATTTAAACGAGTGTAGACTAAAGATTTTGAATTGATCTACCAACTAGGGCAATGAGCAAGCACTGAAGAAGTATTGGCTTCCCCATTTCAATCGCATTGTATGTAATATCACAATCTCTTGATACAATAACAGAATGCGACGTGGAATCCTCAGTGTGGCTGAAGTTCTATAGTTGTCGATACTATAAGGCAAGTACTGAATTGTTCTTAGTAGACCGAAAACGATAATAAGACGGTGTCAAATAAACGCCTTATGGACTGAACATTGAAGGTCGCATATATGAGTATTTTTGCCGTACTTAGTTGGCCAGTTATATAATACTCATTATATCTTGCATTTTTAGTAGAAACGTGTACCTCACTTGAGACTTATGGTCCCCTTGTTTTTTTTTAAGTAACCATTTCCTTCTCTTAAATCCTTTTCTGACCTTCTTAGGGCCAAGACACCCCACTTGAGAATCAATCCATGACTGGACTATCATTCTATGTCCCATGTTCACGGGAGTCTACACACTAACTGTCCTGACTAGTAAAGACTTATTTAACTAAGTCTTCCTAGATTACTACATATTTTATAATTTTGTTTTGTTATTTCATGGAGGACAGAAAAGAAAACTCATATGGTTATTTCTTGTACTTTCCGCCCCCTACCATTTCTTTCACAAGCCAAATAATCGGATTTATAAAACTATGTTACAACTACGAAGGTGAGGATGTATGCTGAAAAAATAAACTTATTTTTTCCCCCTACCACTGAGCCATGTCCCAGACAGGGACATGTGCATCGTCGCCTGTGATGCGCGTATCCCTGTGCAATTGGCTTTGTAGCGCACCTTTTGTTGTTTTAAACCGGTTTTATTGTATTCGTTCCTTTTTCGTAATTTTTTTTCCCCAAGACTAGCTTTTTTCTACAAAGAAACTCCAGTTCATCTAGGTGCAACGGTGCCTTGTTGATGAGCATACACGATATTGCGGTTACTTAACCTGAATCGCCCTCCTGGAGATCACCACCTCCTAGTTCCTGAAGCTCCTTCCACTTCTGGATAAAGAGGAGTAACGCCCTGTAATTCTCATCGTTGTCCACCAGCAACGGCATCCACGCTATATTGAACAATTGAGCGAACCATCCGTTCTCTTGCTTGTTCCAAGACTTGACAAGTTGCGGTCCGCAGCATTTTTGTTCTCGTAGAGCTTGGAATGAAATCCGCCATGCCTCGACAGCACCTGGGAACTCCAGTAGTCATGGGGAAAAAACCTTTCCGATCTTTTTTAGGCTGAGGTGAGGGAAAGGTGTATGCTAAATATTGATACATTTTGTATATTTAACATTCTCATATGCCCTATGACTAGAAATATTTCCTTCTCGACATACTGAAAATTATTTATTACGTTGTCAATATTTGATGTAACAGCCGCAGACGTCTTTCGCCCTACGGATTTTCCGTCCTATTAGGCAAGGAGAGAGCATTGCGCTACTGTGAACCTAGATCACTCTACTTTCGTTTGTCCTTGTAAAAAAATTTCTATAGAGAACAGCTGTTAGAAAAACAATTTTCATCAGGAAAAAAATATTACTTTCCGACTCCGGTGTAACAAAACAGTTACGCTTCGGCACAATAACAAACCGTACACCCTCAGTTTGTAAACGTTAAGTTTCACCTCGGGGCAGGTTTCAAGTTGAAGCGGATCCTGTCCGTTGGGTCTTCAGCCAGCTATTACGTTCTTTACCATTCATATAAATCATTCTATATCAGCTTTGACACCTTTATATATCTTTTTAAATATGAGTACACCTTTTGTATTACATTTTTTTGGAAATTTATTTATTATTCACTATTATAGCTATTGTCAAAACCAGCGAATATGTTGTTAATATGTACAACATGGCATGTTTGACATGAATGCAGAGGACATCTAGTGATTTATTCTCTATATCATTAAAAATAAGTTTAAAGATCTTATTGTTATTACTAAAACCTCTATTCCAAAGACTCTTAAGTCTTTAATGTTACCAGGTGTCGACAGTTGGGTTTGGGTTTACGTGCACCCCATCCTGGAAGTTGTGGAATTTTTAGACATAGTGAAGGATGTGATTTCGTACGTAAAATGGTGCAGCCATACAGCGTTTGTTTGAAAAATCTTCAGAGTCTCAAGTTATTCTACTTAGCGTATCCATAAGTATTAAAAAAATTTGGGCTCCATATGTCCGGAGTTTCAGTAGTATGTGTGTCAGTCAATTAACGTTGGTACAGTAAATGCTTCAGTAGTTTGTGCCGGTGACTGAGTGATAGTATGTCTATATTTGGAATTGTTTGAGAATTCGCCACGTCTTCTGAATGCATTACCGGAATGTTGCGATATTTGTCATATACTTATAATCATGTACTAGTTAGTGTATCAGAAATAAATTCATTGCCCCCACCCTAAAATATTACAATAACTCTTTTTCACTCTGGTGATGTCCTCTCTATTAGTTATATGTTTACCTATAATATTTATTAAAAATAAGTGGATTATTTAGTTTTAAGTATTAAATGCATTTCAGTTTCAGTTTAGAAGCGCTCTGGCGCCTGGCAGCTATATAAAATGAACTCATGTACATAAAAAAGAGCAAAAAAAATGTCTTCCTAATTTCCTGTACTTTTAAATGGTACATTTTAATTTATTTTTTACCACCACTGAGTTTTTTTGTAACAATTATTACAACTAAACATGCAGTGGTGGATACATGCAGTTCAAAAGTCCTATAAGAATTAAGATAAGACCTGTTGACCTGAAAGTCCGGCTTCTCGAGAGTCTTCCCTTTCTAATCGTATTTATCTTTTTAATTTATCTTATATTACTTAACAATAACGTGTTTACGAATGACGTAATTATGAGCACTCGTGAAAGTATATCTTCACCCTGATATAGGATGAGCTCCTAATTTACATAGATAATAATTTCTAATAAGTTATCGCCTCGAACTAATAATGACCATTCTCTGTTACTGAACGCCAGCATAACTAAAATGAGAAATACAGTTTACAGTACTGAAGAAACAAAGGGCGTTTTCTAACATCCATGACAGACTAGGGTTATTTATACAGGTTGTGCTGTGGTTACACAACTCGGCGGCATAATCGACTGTGCCGTATTCGCTGCGGTCCCAGCCCAATGTAGACGGGCTCCCATTCTAAACTACATCGAAAACAATATCGAAATAAATCATTTCCTAGTCCCTCTTACCCTATGTGGCAACTGGAGGTAATCTGATCTTATTTTTGGTGCTATTGAATGTTGCAAGTAACACTTATTGTCAATCTCTAAATGTAACCATGGTTTCCAGATGGTTTCTAAATAAAATAATATAAGGTTGCCAATCTGATCGTTAATCCAAAGTTTTATTATGCTAAGATAATGTTAAGAACAAGTAAAAGGGGTTAAACAGAACTGTATACCTGCCTCGTTACTTCATGGAAGTCACTGATGGTTCCTGTTATTTTTAAGTAAGCAACCGCATCACTCCAAGACCTCCCTACTTCCCAGAACTATCCTTTTCTTATACATATATGTCTTAGTCTTAGCCCCAGACCCCACTCGTCCCTAGACATTCCATCCAGTATGTAGTAATGTAACTCTTAATATTTGTATATACCAGTGTTTTGCTTGTACTCCATATTAAAGCCTTTTTTTTTTCTTCTAAAAGACTCTCCTCTACGAAGATTATTTAATTCAAGGTTGTAAGAAATAAAACCTCTTTTCTCTTCACAGAATTATTTTAAATTTGGCAAAGGGCTTCCAACTGTCCAACGGACATCCTGATTTAATATTCAATATAAATGAAATAGGAGGAATAATTAAAAAAATATAAGCAGAATAAAAATAGAACGTTTCTACGTTCATGGACTTCGGCGACCTCTCAATAAACGTATTAAACATTTATTAAGTAGTGTAGATCACTGAAACCGTGGAATTAACATCAAACTTTCTTTGATTATTGCATTTATTTTTCACTAATTTATATATTTCATTAACTGTTAAAACCATTAAAGCACTGAGGATGACTGACAGTTGAAAACGCTTAGTATATAGAATTATGTAAAACTTTATATAACACCAAAGTTAAACTTTTGTCAGCATGTAAAAAGAAAAGTTATAGTTGTGTATTTAAAAGTAAATAATAAATATAATAAAATCTTAATGTACAATATTATTACTTTTATTAATATTTTATTGTGTTGATGGTAAATATTAAAGTTGTTAACAATAAAAAGTAACGTTCAATAACGTTGTGTTGTTCATAACAGGATGTTTTGTAGAAGTCTGGGCTTTATTCTTGATTGTGAAGACGGAATCCCATTGTTGTATGCCATTGCTCTTTCTACATTGATTACTGTAATGCATTTAGTAAATTTAATTTTGTTAAATTAATTTATTTTCTCTATTTGTTCGTTTTAATGTCGTTGTTTGTTTCTCTCAAACTAACAGCTTTTCTTGTTATTCTGTTTAGGATAAATTGAAGCTTTTTAAGATTTTAGTAATAGGCAGATCTCCAGACTTCACAACCTTAATACGCAACTTGGGATGGTGCGATTTCCTATTTATAATTGTGTGTAACATCCCCAGGGTCAAATATGCCTCTAAGTTTTTTATTAATGTGACTTTAGCAAGTCAAACGTATTGTATGGTGGTTACATAGACATTATACACAATATAAACATAGTTACAGCATGTTTCTTTGTACAATTCATGCATCAACGTAAACTCCTAAAAATACCACATTGATTATTTTCGTCAAAAAATAAAAATCGACCATATTCTTAAAACGGGACTATTAACGCAATCAAGGATTTTCGACTTTAAAGTGCGATACCAAACGCTCTTGCGTGGAGCTAGCTCTGATGATCTTTCCACACCTTTAATGAGCACAGTAGCTTCTTCTTTGAGATTTGGTAAAACACATGCTCGGCTCATCGATTGGCGATTCGTTGCGAGTTACGAAAGCGAAACCCTGAGCATCGAAAGCATCCATGACACCTCGTTTGATACTTTATGGAGAATTTACTTTGTTTGTTTCGTGATTGTGTCCAGAAACAGACGGAGTAGGTATTTGTGATATTCTGTGCCATAAAAAATTATATCACAGTAACTGGGAAAATAGCATTCTGTGTAAGATCATGATTAACAATTCGATAAATGAATCATGAAAGGGTACGATAAACCACCTATAATTTTAAATTGGGATATATATATATATAGACATATTCATAAAAGAAACCTGTGTACTTATATTTTCAATATTTTTAATTTAATTTTCAAAAAATCTCCTCTCCAAATATTTTTAATTCATGATATTATATCAATAGTGGATGTTACGTATATCCAGGCCTCCTGAAAACTTCAAACGAATGATTTAAATATTATATTTTTTTTAAATTAGCAACAATCCAAAGAATAAAACGACACATCTGTAAATGTTCTTTAAGTTAATTATCATATTCATTCGTTATTTTATACCGATTTAAAAACTTTACTGCAAAAATTCATTTAAATTTAAAAATGGTAAATCAATATAGTAACTCTTTAAAATACAAAACCATTTATAAACCTTTGATAAACCAAAAAAAAAAAACTTTGTTTAAGTAAAAGAATACATTTTGTGCCCACCTCATCAGAAAACAAGCAATAAGTGTTTGGGAAGGTTATACAGACTTAGGAAGGGCTGGAAAATAATCAGAGAAAAAATAAAGTTACATGGAAATGTCACTTGATGACTGGAATAATATTTAATAATGGTCATAAATCAATTAATTATTTATTACCTCTATTAATAAATAATATTCTGTAACTTTTTTTTGGGGGGGGATTAGTCAATTGAAATCACAAAATGTTCATAAAATTGGCCATAATCCGAATTTTGAAAAGGTTCACTGTTTTTTGGAATCACTTACTTGGCCGAGAAACGTATAATTTTAAATTTAACGCTGCGACGATGTAATAATGACTGCCACATAACCAATAATCATCAATAACTTGAAAATTTCACCACCATTAAACGTGTTTTGGTAAATTGGTGGGTTCCAAGGAAGGCCGGTAATTTTGGGTTACAGTAAAGGGTAGGATTGCCTAAAAAAACAGTGAAAAATGTTTTGAAAACAACCAATGATTAGTGGCATAATTAACCAAATGAAAATTTACTATTATTGGACCTAATACCTGATGCCTTGAATTTTAGTCATAATATTTATTACAGATAAGTAGATACATTTTGATACAGTCCAAATACCTAATAATTTTTAGTACTATACATTTATCTTGGAGTAGTTTAAAACAATACAATGCTACGTTAAGCGTACTGAGTTTTTTTTATATAAATTATGTATCGATACACTAATATATCTGATATTCAACTGTACCGTAAACATGTGTGCAGGGCCATTAGTCTCAATAAAAATAGATATATGTGGCTTGTGGTTATTTTAAGTGGATCATTACACCGAAGGGGTTCGTTTCGGCTTTGAAGACGTTTTTAATTAAATTTTTACGGTTCTTACTTTGATGTTATGTCCTCTGCAGTCCCGATAAATATTAAATATTATAGCCGGGCTTCAAAAATACTAATTAGTTTATTGACTTCGTATTTTTTTGCTTTTAGGTTGAGCATTATCGGGACGTCAGTTGGAGCTACCTTGGAATATATGGCTTTAAAAAAAAGCACTGGTTGAGTTTTGACAAACTTTCCGTTAATAAAGAAATTTTGTTACTTTAAAAAAATTGTATTTAAATTACATATTATTAATCATAACGTCAAGATCTTTAATTATATTAAAAAACCCTCCTAAATATTATTTGAGAAAAATAAGTTTTGTGTAGATTTTTTTCTGTATTTTTTGTCTTTATTCCAAATTTCAAATAGGACTTTTCGTGTCTGTACCGGAAAAGGGGACTTAAAACCCTTTGCCTCAATTTTTTGACTGACTCTAATGCTTTTTTTGTAATAGGGAACCAGTAAAGCTTAAACAATCTTTCAATTACTTTTGAGAGTTGCCTACGGCTGACAGCGCATGTGTAACATTCTCAGAAATTATCATTCACTGTTTCTGGAGCAGATAAACCGCCCACGGTGATACAATCATTTATTTCGTAATTAGTGAGTAGATGTTTTATGTCCGTTATGAAGCAATTAGTATCAGAAATAATTACGGTAAGTCGGGTTATGGTTTCACCAATGTACTTCCTCCGAGAAATTTATCTTTCCAATTACAGACTTATGTAAGGGCCCCTGTGAGCTCGCTCGCCTCCGAGCTCATTCATAAAAAAAAAAAAAAGTGTTCTCAGGGGGGCCCCCAGTTAAGTCCCTTGTTATGTATGATTATTGGAAGATAATTTTTAGGTCAGATCCGAATTGTGGCAGAATAAAACTAATGAGTAGATGGTAGGCAGGCTCAAGTCAAATTAAATCGAAGAGTTATATAATCCAAAAATTGTAGCGAATCATTAGGAGTTATCTTAGTTTATTTATGAGCGAATCGCTGCCAAGCCCAAAGGATGAGGCTCTACTTTTAAACTATTACATGCTTTTAGATAAGGGTTTATCTCTTATTGTCTGAATCTAAAATTGTGAAGATGTAATAATTTTGCCAGCGGCCACAATTTCAATCCAATCGTAAATTCTTAATTCAGAAATTGTAAGGACCGTAGTTTAAGGTGAAATGTTTTTCTGGAAATTTTAAATGGGACAAAGATTGGTTTGGGTACCCGCAGTTGGCATTCTTTTGCCTCTATTGCAAAATGATGCAAAATAATCTAGTTTGTATACTAGATTAACCAAAGGAGTTCAAGATAATTCTACAATTGTAATTGATGAAAACAATGCGAAACTCGAATGTGACTGGTAAATGTTGTTGAGGGTGATGAACACCTGAGTTTCATTATCTGTTTTGTATCTATTTGCCAATCAAGTATAATGTGATCTAGTGATTCCTATTCAGCGCTTGAACATAACGGCAACATGGCGTTAAACCTCATACTCCGATTGATCTTGCGATCGGAACGTATCTCCCGGTTTCCTTTCGGGGCACTTGGGTCTCTGTGGCAAAAAATAGGATCATTTACTAATACATAACCACACGGGTTTTATGGAGCTGATGTAAATTTGGCTCTCTTGCTTCTTCTAGTGGGTCTGGCCTATAATAATTTTTGTTCCTGAGAAAAATAGGCAAAACCGAAGATTCCTTCCTTGGATATCGCACGGAGAGGACCGAGGTTAAAGCCCTGCAGTAGATCGGTCAGAAAGTCAAGGTTAGTAAACTGCGGTGGACTGGTTTCTGCTCCATTAACAACGGTCAGCCGGATTAGCACCTTCTCCTTCCGCCGGGGCAAGTTTTTTTATTTATGTCAAATAGCTACCAGCTCTCATTTAGGTCCCATTCCTGGTGCGTAATGCAGCAGGAGTCACAGTTACCTCTTCCTTATAATCTCCGAAGAAAAATTCAAATATCACAGTACTATGTGATGTACCATAGTTTAAATCAAAAAAATATTGTTACCTTAGGAGATTTTTCGAACAATTAAAATTTTCTCTTATACTGAGTATGATTTAAAAATGAAGATTTTGACGTCATTTTTGGCATATCCATTACTTTTTGGGGATCTTTTTTGACTAAAGTTACAAAACCTTTATAAAACTTATTTTTTTGGCAGTGCTAGACTCTGTACAATATCCATTATCACTTAGGCTCCTGTACGTACCAGCTCTCATTTAGGTTCCATTCCTAGTTGCGTAATGCAGTAGGAGTCACAGTTAACTCTTCGTTATAATATCTGAAGAAAACTTCGTTGATATTTCAGCAAAGTGGCTTTGCCAACATCACACTATTATGTGAGGTACCATGAGTTAAATCAATCAAATTTTGTTACCTTAGGAGATTTTTCGAACCGTTTAAATGAGTATGGTTTAAAATTGGAGATTTTGGCGCCATGATTTGGCATATGCATTAGTTTTTTGTCTAGAGTTACAAAAGCTTTATGAAACTTATTTGTTTGGCACTGCTAGACTCTGTACAATACATCTTTGGATTAATTAACCTTTAGAAGCCCTGTCCTGTCTGAGCAATGTTTATTTTGTTATACAAATTTCATTTGTTGCTTTGTTTCTGTTTGTTGAGATTTGGCCAAGATGGTACAAAATAAACTTGAGAAAAATCGGACCTTTTTCTCTAAAAGAACCTATTTAAGTGGTAAAGTTTTAATTATGAATAATCTTTAGCACATGTACTATGGAGTTAGTATTACAGTACTGCCGAGATTAACTGATAATATTAATCACCCATTGATACCATTATCACTTAGGCTCCTATACGTACCAGCTCTCATTTAGGTTCTATTCCTAGTTGCGTAATGCAGTAGGAGTCACAGTTAACTCTTCGTTATAATATCTGAAGAAAACTTCGTTGATATTTCAGCAAAGTGGCTTGGCCAACATCACACTATTATGTGAGGTACCATGAGTTTAATCAATCAAATTTTGTTACCTTAGGAGATTTTTCGAACCGTTTAAATGAGTATGATTTAAAATTAAAGATTTTGGCGTCATGATTTGGCATAAGTATTAGTTTTTGGGGATCTTGTTTGTCTAGAGTTACAAAAGCTTTATGAAACTTATTTGTTTGGCACTGCTAGACTCTGTACAATACATCTTTGGATTAATTAACCTTTAGAAGCCCTGTCCTGTCTGAGCAATGTTTATTTTGTTATACAAATTTCATTTGTTGCTTTGTTTCTGTTTGTTGAGATTTGGCCAAGATGGTACAAAATAAACTTGAGAAAAATCGGACCTTTTTCTCTAAAAGAACCTATTTAAGTGGTAAAGTTTTAATTATGAATAATCTTTAGCACATGTACTATGGAGTTAGTATTACAGTACTGCCGAGATTAACTGATAATATTAATCACCCATTGATACCATTATCACTTAGGCTCCTATACGTACCAGCTCTCATTTAGGTTCTATTCCTAGTTGCGTAATGCAGTAGGAGTCACAGTTAACTCTTCGTTATAATATCTGAAGAAAACTTCGTTGATATTTCAGCAAAGTGGCTTGGCCAACATCACACTATTATGTGAGGTACCATGAGTTTAATCAATCAAATTTTGTTACCTTAGGAGATTTTTCGAACCGTTTAAATGAGTATGATTTAAAATTAAAGATTTTGGCGTCATGATTTGGCATAAGTATTAGTTTTTGGGGATCTTGTTTGTCTAGAGTTACAAAAGCTTTATGAAACTTATTTGTTTGGCACTGCTAGACTCTGTACAATACATCTTTGGATTAATTAACCTTTAGAAGCCCTGTCCTGTCTGAGCAATGTTTATTTTGTTATACAAATTTCATTTGTTGCTTTGTTTCTGTTGGTTGAGATTTGGCCAAGATGGTACAAAATAAACTTGAGAAAAATCGGACCTTTTTCTCTAAAAGAACCTATTTAAGTGGTAAAGTTTTAATTATGAATAATCTTTAGCACATGTACTATGGAGTTAGTATTACAGTACTGCCGAGATTAACTGATAATATTAATCACCCATTGATACCATTATCACTTAGGCTCCTATACGTACCAGCTCTCATTTGATTCTATTCCTAGTTGCGTAATGCAGTAGGAGTCACAGTTAACTCTTCGTTATAATATCTGAAGAAAACTTCGTTGATATTTCAGCAAAGTGGCTTGGCCAACATCACACTATTATGTGAGGTACCATGAGTTTAATCAATCAAATTTTGTTACCTTAGGAGATTTTTCGAACCGTTTAAATGAGTATGATTTAAAATTAAAGATTTTGGCGTCATGATTTGGCATAAGTATTAGTTTTTGGGGATCTTGTTTGTCTAGAGTTACAAAAGCTTTATGAAACTTATTTGTTTGGCACTGCTAGACTCTGTACAATACATCTTTGAAATAATTAACCTTTAGAAGCCCTGTCCTGTCTGAGCAATGTTTATTTTGTTATACCAATTTCATTTGTTGCTTTGTTTCTGTTGGTTGAGATTTGGCCAAGATGGTACAAAATAAACTTGAGGAAAATTGGACCCATTCTCTAGAGGAACCTATTTAAGTGGTAAAGTTTTAATGATGAATAATCTTTTGCACACGTACTATGGTGTTAGTATTACAGTACTGCCGAGATTAACTGATAATATTAATCACCCATTGATACCATTATCACTTAGGCTCCTATACGTACCAGCTCTCATTTAGGTTCTATTCCTAGTTGCGTAATGCAGTAGGAGTCACAGTTAACTCTTCGTTATAATATCTGAAGAAAACTTCGTTGATATTTCAGCAAAGTGGCTTGGCCAACATCACACTATTATGTGAGGTACCATGAGTTTAATCAATCAAATTTTGTTACCTTAGGAGATTTTTCGAACCGTTTAAATGAGTATGATTTAAAATTAAAGATTTTGGCGTCATGATTTGGCATAAGTATTAGTTTTTGGGGATCTTGTTTGTCTAGAGTTACAAAAGCTTTATGAAACTTATTTGTTTGGCACTGCTAGACTCTGTACAATACATCTTTGGATTAATTAACCTTTAGAAGCCCTGTCCTGTCTGAGCAATGTTTATTTTGTTATACAAATTTCATTTGTTGCTTTGTTTCTGTTTGTTGAGATTTGGCCAAGATGGTACAAAATAAACTTGAGAAAAATCGGACCTTTTTCTCTAAAAGAACCTATTTAAGTGGTAAAGTTTTAATTATGAATAATCTTTAGCACATGTACTATGGAGTTAGTATTACAGTACTGCCGAGATTAACTGATAATATTAATCACCCATTGATACCATTATCACTTAGGCTCCTATACGTACCAGCTCTCATTTAGGTTCTATTCCTAGTTGCGTAATGCAGTAGGAGTCACAGTTAACTCTTCGTTATAATATCTGAAGAAAACTTCGTTGATATTTCAGCAAAGTGGCTTGGCCAACATCACACTATTATGTGAGGTACCATGAGTTTAATCAATCAAATTTTGTTACCTTAGGAGATTTTTCGAACCGTTTAAATGAGTATGATTTAAAATTAAAGATTTTGGCGTCATGATTTGGCATAAGTATTAGTTTTTGGGGATCTTGTTTGTCTAGAGTTACAAAAGCTTTATGAAACTTATTTGTTTGGCACTGCTA
The DNA here is from genome assembly GCA_930367205.1 of Acanthosoma haemorrhoidale. Classification (NCBI taxonomy): domain Eukaryota; kingdom Metazoa; phylum Arthropoda; class Insecta; order Hemiptera; family Acanthosomatidae; genus Acanthosoma; species Acanthosoma haemorrhoidale. The sequence goes on along the minus strand of OV884013.1, from coordinate 19,812,448 downwards.
GACTCTGTACAATACATCTTTGGATTAATTAACCTTTAGAAGCCCTGTCCTGTCTGAGCAATGTTTATTTTGTTATACAAATTTCATTTGTTGCTTTGTTTCTGTTGGTTGAGATTTGGCCAAGATGGTACAAAATAAACTTGAGAAAAATCGGACCTTTTTCTCTAAAAGAACCTATTTAAGTGGTAAAGTTTTAATTATGAATAATCTTTAGCACATGTACTATGGAGTTAGTATTACAGTACTGCCGAGATTAACTGATAATATTAATCACCCATTGATACCATTATCACTTAGGCTCCTATACGTACCAGCTCTCATTTGATTCTATTCCTAGTTGCGTAATGCAGTAGGAGTCACAGTTAACTCTTCGTTATAATATCTGAAGAAAACTTCGTTGATATTTCAGCAAAGTGGCTTGGCCAACATCACACTATTATGTGAGGTACCATGAGTTTAATCAATCAAATTTTGTTACCTTAGGAGATTTTTCGAACCGTTTAAATGAGTATGATTTAAAATTAAAGATTTTGGCGTCATGATTTGGCATAAGTATTAGTTTTTGGGGATCTTGTTTGTCTAGAGTTACAAAAGCTTTATGAAACTTATTTGTTTGGCACTGCTAGACTCTGTACAATACATCTTTGAAATAATTAACCTTTAGAAGCCCTGTCCTGTCTGAGCAATGTTTATTTTGTTATACCAATTTCATTTGTTGCTTTGTTTCTGTTGGTTGAGATTTGGCCAAGATGGTACAAAATAAACTTGAGGAAAATTGGACCCATTCTCTAGAGGAACCTATTTAAGTGGTAAAGTTTTAATGATGAATAATCTTTTGCACACGTACTATGGTGTTAGTATTACAGTACTGCCGAGATTAACTGATAATATTTATCACCCATTGATACCATTATCACTTAGGCTCCTATACGTACCAGCTCTCATTTAGGTTCCATTCCTAGTTACGTAATGCAGTAGGAGTCACAGTTAACTCTTCGTTATAATATCTGAAGAAAACTTCGTTGATATTTCAGCAAAGTGGCTTTGCCAACATCACACTATTATGTGAGGTACCATGAGTTAAATCAATCAAATTTTGTTACCTTAGGAGATTTTTCGAACCGTTCAGATGAGTATGGTTTAAAATTAAAGATTTTGACGTCATGATTAGGCATATGTATTAGTTTTTGGGGATCTTTTTTGACTAAAGTTACAAAAGCTTTATGAAACTTATTTTTTTGGCACTGCTAGACTCTGTACAATACATCTTTGGATTAATTAACCTTTAGAAGCCCTGTCCTGTCGGAGCAATGTTTATTTCGTTATACAAATTTCATTTGTTTCTGTTTGTTGAGATTTGACCAAAATGGTACAAAATAAACTTTAACAATGTTTAATAATGTTTTAACCTTTTTAATTTTTTTTGAGAAACTTATATATATTTTATCACCTTCGCCATTTCGCATTTTAAAGAAACTTTTTAGCCATGTGAGATTATACTTGTGGTTTTCGAAAGCATAACAATGCCCTTAATTCTGTTACGGATCTGGATTTCTGCTGTTAGATTCTCTTTGTTTCTATGTTCTGTTGTTTCCAGAAAATGGCTAGACTACTAGGTAAGAATATGTTTTCAATAGAAGAAGTTAGTTATTATGATAAGAAAATATCTTTTTTAACTACAAGTAAAGAAATAGTTTTAATGACTTTACATAATTGTAGACCTCTTAGGCTCATATAAGTATTATATATTTTTGATGATGTTGTACTGTGTATATTAAGAAATGAAACACCTTCTGCCTTATTATATACACGGCTTTATTTATTTACGGCCTAGTCCGTCTGAACATTCGTGTATAAATCGATAAATCTTTGTAAACACATATAACGTCTTTTTTATTTCATAATATTGAGCTATGAGTTATTGGGATATAAAATTTGCTCCCAAAATAAACTAGGAGATGTTTGAATAGCTGTATCTTATGTCTGGCTCTACAAGATGTCGTTTACAATGTAGAATGAGGATTTCATCTGATGGTAGTTTTTCAGTAGCTTAACTTGTAATATTTATTCAATTTGTGTCGTTTGATAAGTTTGTGATCTTATTTATGTGTCGTATCGCAGTTTGGTTCAAAGAGTTCTTTGAAAATGGTTAACTTATGTATGTGATATGTTGTGATTTGCATGCTTTGATTGTTATCTACTTCAAGAAAACCAGCAAGTAAAATTTAAAAAATTTGAAGTCCTGAATTTTTTCAGTAAATTTCCATCAGTAAAGGACTTTGTCAAGAGTACTCAGCAATGTTTAGGCACAGATGAATGTATTTTAGGTATGTTTTTAAAATTCTATGTTAGCTTTCTTACTGAGGAATGCCATTTTGTTTGGCCCGTGTATGGAATAAGTAATATACTTCAGGCATTCATATTACATAATATGTTTCTGTCTGAGAGCTGATCATCCCGCCTGTGCCCATCGCTAGATGTGCTTTAACATCGTGTACAGGTATGTTTCTTATGTAATACCTAGTACCGAACCTTCTCAAATACTATATCTTTGTAAGATAAAGCGCTACACAATTTGTATTTTCATAATAATACTTAATATTGAGAAAGTTCAATAAATGAAGAAAAACGATTTAATTCTACGTGCTTTGTAAGAAATGTTAAGACTTTCTCATTTTTATTGTTTTGTCTGTTTTTCTGAGGGTTTTCTCTTATAACAGAAAATAGATACAAATTGGAATAGTTTGAAATTTTATATTCACAATGTTTTGGCTGCCCGCATATTAATAATCAGTTTCATACCGGATTTTAGTTATCACACTCACACCCTCAATGACTTTAACATAATAAACAATTATGTGTGCTGACATATTCATGAGGAATTATAAAGATATGTTCAATCGGGAGGGTTTTTAAAACTTTTTAATATCGTAACGATATTTCTATATAGACGGCCATAGAAAAAGCGTAGAAAGTACTAGACAAAATTAAAGTGAAATACTTTGACTTCCGACCTTAAACATAAATTATAAAATATAAACTAATAATAATGTAAATTAAGTATTAACAATACTGATGAGAATACGGCAGCGAAATTCACTTGGAGACTAGACACGTAAGGTGAACATTTTGATTTTGCTAATCCTTCACTGAGAAAGCATTCGTTAGTGACAATGTTGCTCCCTTTATGGAATTTTTGAATAATTTTAATTAGTCTGTAGGTTAATTATCAGCCAATAGAACTTTGTTGGCAGAACTGGGTATTGAACCCGGGACTTCCACGATCTTATTAATTTTTTCTTCAGCTGATAATTATTAAAAATCGTCATATAGCTAAATACCTCTATTAATTAATCATATTTGTTATTTGTTTTCATTATGGAGTTGTTTCTGTTTATGGGGCCCATTTTGGTGTCTTCTTTACTGTGTAAGATAAGAGTATGAAATGGTAATTGCTATTAAAGTTTTTTTTATGCGTTTGCTCTTTTTATTATTGCTATATTTTTATCTTTTTGTTTTATTATCATTTATTACTATAAAACTAGCTGTGTGTGCAGTTGACTAGGCGACAGATAGAAAGTGAAAATGTCACGCGATATAAGAGAAATGCATCGGATCCTATTAGCAACATGCTGTAGGAGTCATCGGTGGTCGAAGATCCATAGCCAGATCATGACTGGAGAGATCATGATCGAGCGTGTGGTGCATGATGATGATGTTCGGTCCTGATTAGACAGTGATCTATGATATTTCAGATATCGTTTCGAAAGTAACTCTAACAAATGTGATTAATTCATGGAACTATTAGGGAACGATTGGTTCGTAATTGGTATCATGTATCTATACCGTCTAGATATGTTTATAAATGTGTTTCCATGCACCGAGCTGATCACATTCGAATCGATTGGTGTTTAAATGCTTCGAGTAATAACTCATAAAATATGAAAAGGCTTTATTTTTCAATGCTGTTATGTAATTTTACCGAGGGCAGGAAGAGCAGTTCATTTACTGACTCGGTCCCCGTCTAGAAGTGTAGAGTTCCTCAGTAAATAATATAGGGCTTTAAAGTACCTGAAAAATACTTTCAAAGCATGAACTAAAGAAAAATCGTTTTTTTTTTCAAATTTTAAGGAATGATTTTGAATGCGGATTGCGAAGTGAACTCTATAGATCGGAGGTGAGGATCGGCGGGATCGGATTCAAAGTGGATTCACCCTTTCGCAACCCGCTGAGGGTAGTTAATGCTTGGTAAACGGTGACGGCTGTCGAAGGCTTCACAACCTTGCGCAAAAGCCATTCTGAAGATCTTGATTTCCTCAACTGGTGCCTTTCCAAAACTCAGCCCGGGCCGGCTGATTTTTTTTGTCTGCTTAAAGGGCGGCGATGCCTGCGGCTGAGCGAAGCAGAGTGGTCTCGTGGAGTTGCGAAGACAGTTGTGCAACGGAGTTTTGTCCTCTGCCACCACCCATTGACTCTTCAGCACATTTCCGTAAATAACCCGTTGTTGTGGTTGCACCATGTAGCAACCGAGGGTCCATTTGTAAGTCGTGGCCGGGGAAAGTTAATAACCTCAGTATGCAGGAATTCTTCCAAGCCGTAGTAGTAATTACCTTCTGCTCGTTCAATCACATCTTGCAACTGTTTAAAGTAATGCGATTCTTGAGAGAATCGTCTTGTTCACTTAAAAAAAACATGAAGAGGCTTGAATACTCAGGATATTCGTAATTGAAAAGAATTGGAAACCTGTTAAAAAACATGGTTAGTTCTATTGGATTCAAAGTTAACATGTACCAATTAAAATAGGACTTATTAATTAGCTATTTGAGCCATTATCTGCGACAAACTAATACTTGCTGAGTTAAAAGTTTCACATTCTTTTCGATTGTTTGTAAATTTTTTTTTTATTATTATATGAATCAATTTACGTCGGTGATTTAATATTAACCTCATTTTAGTCTCTGAGTATCTTTAAACTTGGAAGAGTGGATAAGTATGGACGTTTTCTAGTCAATTGCCTGGTGGATTGAAAATGGCCAATTTCACGTTCCGAGGGCTATAGTCCAGTCAATGAATGGCCAAAAGTGGGACATTTGACTTCAAAAAATTGTTGAGAATACTTAGGAGGTAAACATACTAAATGTCCCCAACCTTCATAGTGAGGGGGGTTGTAAAGGACCCGTTTTTCCGTTTATTATTTTGAAAACGGTGTGTTGCACCGAAAAAATCCGGGTGGTTGACAATCACTGACCAAGAGCGGTCAGATCACTGACAATTATTGGAGAAACGGACCATTACCAGGACTCCCACTGTTACGCATTTATAGCAGGTCATGAGGCCACTGCCGTTTCAGTCTTCGAGGAGGATTATAGGGATGAGTGGTGCAGTGCAATGACTCTGCTAGGGGGTTAGGGTGGTTTGATAAGTTACTATGGAATTTCATGAACTTGGAAGGGATGAGTTCAGGAATGTAAGGTATATTAAGATCGTTATGAAGGGTTTTGTTCCTGACGTAATAAGGGACATTTACTATTGTTCTCAGGACTTTTGATTGAAAGGCATTATGTTATTAAACAGATTTTCATCATCACCTAAAAAATTCAATCGCAAGCGGGGTCTCACCGTGTATTACCTAAAATTTAATTCCTTTCAAATTATGTTTTATACAATTAAATAATTAATTAAATTATATTAATTAAACCTTTTGTCATACTTAATTAAATTGGTCTGATACGCGTGTAGTAATAAATAGCTCTTCTATTCTACAATACAAATCAAATTGTTCATCTTATGCTCATAGATGATGATGTATGTATTGGTCACCGTCTTTGAGGTTATGAGTGTTCTGTGTTGAATCAACGTTGATTTATTTTTCTTTATAAATGCGTTTATCATAGCTGGTTGAAATCAATCATAGTAGACTACCCACCTTACCGAAGTCTATATAGAAATGGTCTCGAGGAACGATTATTAGATGGACAGGAACGGTTATAAATCACTGGTTCTTATACCTACTGCATTCTTGAGAAAGTGGAATATCTTCTACATGGGACATCTCTTCGTTTTGGTTTTGTTGTGTAATGCGCCTTGAGTAAGTATTATTTAATTGTAAAATCGTCAAGCATTATATTAGATTTATTTCCGATGAAGAAAATAGAAACGCAATTAAAAAAAAATTCAATCAATTTATTTAGAATTTCTACAGAATAAAAAATACCTTTCACATTACCTAATATACAGTGAATCTAGTCTAAAAACAAAAGCCTAAAATCATCGCTCTTGATTGCGAATAAAGTCTTCATTGAAGAATATATAAATTTTAATTCAGGAAAATATATAAATAAAACACCTAATAGTAAAACATAAATAAATAAAAAACGAGATGCTAGTAGGAAAACATTTATTCAAAATATATTATGGCCATTAAATTCTTAGTCCATTTTATTATAGTTGTCTCACCAATTTTTAAAAATTATTTATAACATTTTTTTTAATTAATCAATAACAATTTGTTTACATCAAATATGAGGAATGGTAATCGAAATTAAACAATTGTGAAAAAACGACTACGTAATTTTGATAAAAAATACGCTTATTAATGGGTTAAACCATCCTTGTAACTGAAAATAACCTTTAAAAAAAAAAATTTAAATAGCTAAAATAATGGCACAAAAAAACCTAAGGCGAATGGAACTGTTGAATTGCTGGCTCCTAAATCTTCAGATCTTTCCTCAACCCTAGGGAAAAATCAAAATATTAAATCTTCAAAATAGATTATCTGTTGTTACTTGAAAAAACTTAAAAGTCACCAAAAACTGGCGTAGTTAATAGTGGAAGTACCTGTTTAGAATTTATTTTTCAGATTGGATAATTTTTATGCCAACTGTCACAGAATACACGAGCAATATGTACAGAAAGGAAATTGTTGGGTCCCATGATATCATTTGTCTGTATTTAAAAAAAAAAAAATATAGAATTTTAAATTCTTACCCAAAACAATCTTAACATAATTTCTCGCGAATATGAATAAAGGTTTCATTGAAGTACATATAAATTTTAATTTAGGAAAATCACAATTACTTATTGCCCAATGAAGCAGATTGTAATTTTATAAAACCTGATCCCCTAGCACATTCGTTGCACTGCACCACGTATCCCTATAATCCTCCTTGGAGACTAAAAAGGCAGTGGCCTCGTGACCTGCTATAGGCGTGTAACAGTGGGAGTCCTGGCAATAACCAGCTTCTCCAATCATGACCTGAGCGTATGTGGCTCTCGCGCTCTTGGTCAGACTCCGCTGTCTCGTACCCAGTGACGTGGCTGCCGGAGGAGCGTCTGGCGTACTCTGCTGTATGGTGCACCGCTTTCCGTTATCTGACGTATACGACAGCTCGGCGACTCCAACATTCCAAAACGGTATACTGATGAAAGTGGTCAGAGGTACTTTATTTGAGCAGCGGAGCAACAGTGAGCTTCACGAGATCTTTGAGCTGCCTACGGTGGATGAATTCATCCAACTTTTTCAACCAAATTTTTTGACTCCCTGCAATACTTGACATACCCGGTGCTTAACACGATAACCCCCGCTCTGTTCCCCCATAGATGACAGGACGCTGTCGTGGCAGGAACGCTCTAGTCTTAGGTTCTAGGTTTAGGTTTCATTTTTTTAGTGTTTTCACGATTGTAAGCTGAAGGTGAGCCTCATCACCTTGTGTTGTAGATGTTTGTGTTTTTTGACTTTTTTACTACAAACTGAAATGTACCATATTTATGCACTCCTTCGAATGCATCTGCGTATGCAGTACGAGGAGAAATTTGATATCCAATAATTTTTGTTCATTGTATGTATAAAAATAAAGAGGTTTTGGAAAAAAAACAAAAAAACGGAGGAGCGTGGGGGACTTCCTAAGACTCCGCTTCTTCTTTCGCAAGCGAGGGAGGTGATAACCATTTGGATTTGGAAGGTCTCTGGGTAATGTTTACACTTATAAATACATTTTATCTGGTTAAAAAATCATTTGAGCTATTACTAGGAAAATCTTAAATACAGGTGAGCTATCTTAGAAAAGTACCTGATTTTTGTTTTACGTATATTATCCGATTTGCATCAGTATATTTGGATAGATCGTTTTTACGAACATCCATCACAGGGCACACATGCGTACCTACTGACGGAAGAGAAAAAAGCGCATCTCCTTGCAATTAGCAATTAGCAAAAAGGACTTTCTTGTGCACGTTATTACTGATGTTACGAAACTGCAACTTATACACGGGGCGTCATCCGAGAGGAATTATGGTCACCTGCGGAGTTAACGAGTGAAAACTAGAAAGACAGTAAAGAAGACGAGGCGAGAGAGCAGGTGCCGACAGTCATCGGACTTGGCTCCTGGCATGACGTCGGTGACTAGCGCCCGCCGCCTTATGACACTCGGTGCTCTGCATACAGCCGAGGTACAGGTTTCACTGGCAACCCGGGACTAGGTCCTGTAGGTCTCTGTCTAAGGTAGCACTTAAGAGAAAATACTAGCCTGGTTTCCTGTTTTTGTAAGCAGCACTTACGGGAATGAATATAACAAAAATATCCGGCCCGGAGGACCATAAACCGCCATTAGAAGTGGTTAAAATTTAATAACCTGGGCTGTTGTACTTTCTGGATATGGTTAAATGTAACAAAATATTGGCAAATTAATGGTGGAAATAGCTTTACCGTGGGTTAGTTGAGATAGAGCTTAACAATAACAAAGGAAGTTGGGCACACTTCATTTTTGGGAATCATACCTACAGCTTACACAATGTTACCTATTAATTAGAACAGCTATGATCCAACGCAAATTTTTTTTTTTCGTTTTCGCAAACTGAGACTGATATAAAAATGGTGAATAAAACCATATTAAACATGATATCTCATTTTTTCTATATGAGATATTTATGGAATCTTATTGTTTTTCTCAGAATAAAGTAGTCAATTGACTCCAGAACCTATTGCTTCCCCGCCCTTATTGAACATTGTGTATCAACAGGATGGAGAATGGAAAGAACCCATCATTTGGTAGGGTTGAGCGAATTGAGATAAAATAAAAACAATATATTTTTAGGTTTTAAGAAGGTGGAGTTCTCGAATTCCTGCGGTGGTTGTGAGTTCACATTTCAGGAGGTGATTTTTATTATTGTCGATAAATCTACCCTCCAGTCTCATATATGTTAAAAAAAATGTGTGGCAAAGTCGGTAACATGGTTCTCTTTCGTGTATGTTCTATTTTGGTGGTTTTTGCCATATGGGATAATATACAACTTAAATTGTGTCATTAGTAATGTATAGATGAGTTTCACATGATAGAAATACTCAAATACGTAACTAAATCTATATAATTGACAAAAGTAAATATAATGTTGGCACTAAATAATATGCTATATATTTTCATTAATTGCTAAAGGTGTTTTTATTATTTGGTTAGGTATTGTCTTCAGAATGTACTTTGAGTAGCTTCTTCATCTGCCAAATAGTGATTCCGGTCTAGAAAACCGGTATAAAAATCATCGATAATCTACGGGTTCATGTCATATCGATTCGTCATGAATAATCTCCCACAGTCTCGCTATAAATTATTATTACCTTGGGAAAGGGAGATAGTATTTTATAGAATACAATTGTAATATGAAGTGTTATGGCTCTCGTTTTCTTCGCACTTCTATTATAATAACACAAATCTATCGATGTAAATATATTAACGATATAATAAATGAAAGAAGCGGTTTAGATATTGGCACGTAAAATACTGGTGCTTCAGTTGATATCGCGTTCTACAGCCTGCCAAGCGTGAAGTGAAAGTGGTTTAATGTTGGTTTATGTCAGTTCCGATTCCACCATCGAGATGAAATATGGGCCCAGAAATCGTTTACTTATGGTTTAAGCTCGTTCAAATCGGGTGGTACTATTTTATGGGTTCGTATGAGGCAAAAGAAACATTTGATAACAGTTTAATAAACAGTTCAGTAAATTTTACTCATTTATTTTTAATTAATTATATATTCAACCCTAAATATCGATAAATCTGCAAATATTTGTACATTTTTAAAATTAACATTGAACTAAGCAATTTTTTTTAATTAATAATTTTAAAATGTACACATAATAAATAAAATTTCTTAAATAATTAGAAGTTATGAAATTAAATAATTAGATGTTACAACTATGTAGGAGGGTGTTTTTCAACTCGTGGAGTTGAGAGCCGTTTTGGTGTCCCTCATGCCAAGATTGGCTGTCGATACGAAAATTTGTAATTTAGTGGTAAATTTTACCAATTAAAAAGAGATTTTTTATTAATCAAAAGAGAAAATATGTACTTACCAGATAAAGTAACAAACGAAACCAATGACTAATTGTCAAAAGAGAATAACATATCTTTATTGCAATAATTTTTTTCAAAGGTAATTTGGGTTAATAGTTTGATACATCAATAATTCTATGGGCATGTGTATTCTGATGTTTTTCGTCATATCTAATTCAGCACCTGAGGATGAAATTGTCGAAAGTAACGTTATTGTAAAAATGGAATGAAACCTTGCGGGAAAACAAGTATTCTCATTTATTTCAGTATCCGGATATCTATTTTATTTCATTGTAAGATGTTACAATAAAATAAAAATTGCTGAATTATTGACTCATTGATCTATTAATTTTTAATTGATTTCATGGTCTTCATCATATTCTGCAGTGTTATTTTAGCTGTTATCTTTTAGTAAATGACTAGTATTTAATTAATAATATAAATATTAATTATTTATATTTCTATAAATTTATTTTGATATTTTCTTACCGATTCCCGTTTATTTAAACATGATTGGAGAAACTGACCATTGCCAGGACTCCCACTGTCACGTATTTATAGCAGTTCACGTGGCCTCTGCCGTTTTAGTCTCCGAGGAGGATTATAGGGATGAGTGGTGCAGTGCAATGACTGTGGTAGGGGATTAGGGTGGTTGGATAGGTTACTATGGAATTTTATGAACTTGGAAGGGATGAGTTTGAGAATGTAAGGTATGTTAACATTATCATGGCGGGTTTTGTTGCTGACGTTATAAGGGACATTACTATCGTTTTCAGGACTTTTGATTGAAAGGATTGGATGCGCTTGATGTTTGCCTTTTTTTTTTGTTATATACATAGCTCTATTCCGTATGTACAGATTGGCTTAAGTAATAATATAATCCAAATAATTTATTAACATTTAAAATAAATTAAAGATATGCCTAAATGTACAACAATACCAAGGGCCCGGTTTCGTATATTAGCGATATAGAATAAAGCCATTATTTCACATTATTGCTAAGAAATTATTAAACTCGATTTCAAGCTAAAAAATACAAAGATTTGACAAATTTATGACCATTGTTTATATGAAAAATATTTGAGAAAAGTACATTTTACTTCTTTATACAATTTTAAATAAAGTCTACAGGGGGGAAATGGACTCCTTATTTTTCACTTGTCAAGTTACTATAAGATAATTTTTTTTTTTCAATTTTTAAACCAGTTCATTTATTTTTTAACAAGCGCTCAGGTATAATAAACTAACGAAATTTTAGTTAATAATGTGTTTTACGAATTTGTGTTAATAATATAAGTTTAAAAATACATGATTAGACACTATATCAGTAATGAAGTATACAATTAGTCTGAGTTTCGTGTTTTGAATATATTCAAGTAATTTTTCTAATCTGTTTCTTAAATCACTACCACTTAGACAACCCACTAATTAGCAACGGCAAAATAGCTATATATGATCCTGATGTTGCTCAATAGATCATCAAAATTACTTAACATTGAGTTGTTTGAGGAGCGTGCTCATCAGCTTGACTAATTCTAATACTGCGAGACTCCGTGCTCCCAAAGAACCTACTTTTAGTTTCGTAATGTCTCCGTGACTCAGTTGAATTCGTTCATTTGCATATAAAGCTGTCGAGAGCTCAGTGAGATGTAAAATATTCTACCATTTATATGCTGTATTATACCATTTATATGCTGTTCATAACGAGGAAGGCTGCTCACACGTAGAGTGATAAATATAAATAAAATTTGTGATTGATGAATTGCAGATAATTTTAATCCTTATATAGTATTTACATAGGGACTCAAAATGAAGGATGCGCCCTAATCTAAACACAATTAACACATTCGACCATCGCAAGTGGAAGATTTATCTCGTCAGACCGCACTGAATCGTGCAAGGATGCTGTCTTATGAATTATTTCGATGAAAAGAGATTTCGTATATGCTTTTTTAAAGCTTTAGAAAAAGAATAATCATCCCTATAATCCTCCTCGGAGACTGAAACGGCGGTGGCCTCGTGACCTGCTATAAATACGTGACAGTGGGAGTCCTGGCAATAGCCTGTTTCTCCAATCATGTCCTGAGCGTATGTGGCTCTCGCGCTCTTGGTCAGCCTCCCCTAGCTCTTATCCAGTGACGCGGCTGACGGAGGAGCGTGGGGGACTTCCCAGGACTCCGCTTCCTCTTTAGGTGACAAGCATGTGGATTTAGGAGGTCTCTGGGCTGTTTGTAAATACTGCATGAATGAGCGAGTGAATGAAAATTGTAAATATGTTATGAATGAGATCAGTTATCACAATTACCTATTGCCCAATGATGCAGGTTGTAATAGGTATCATAATAAAGTTGTTAAAAATAAAAAAGTCAATAATAAACGAGAGACCCCGAGAATCGTTAACGATCACAGCTCACGCTAGATGTATCACAGGTATTCTCAAGCTGGATATTTATTGGGTTATAACAGTATTTAAGATTTTTTAAAAAATATTTTGCATGATTCATTTAAACAACAGTAAATAATAATCAATTAAGCTAAAATATGCATTGTTATTTTTCAAAAAAAAAGAGAATACGCTAATAGCATTAAATAATTTGAATACAAATGTTAGAGCTTACAAATTTAAAATGGCACTCGTTTCGAGACATTTCCCCATCGGCCCGGGGACTTGCACAACGCAAACGAATTCAAGACGAGAGCATCCATTACTGTAGTTTTTAAGGAGCTGAAATCGGAGTACCTTCTGCTGTTATTGCGCAATCGCGAATGGAGTGCATTTGAAGAACATTAGAATTCTATTTAAGCTAACAAGCCTTAACTTTATTACAACTTTTTTGTCTTATTTATTTATTATATAAACAGTGTAATGAAATTGTTCAAACGAAATTATGGATAATAAATCTTAGTCACTTAAACACTAAGGTGTCAATCAATAACTGTCAGGTTATGACCCCACGATGAAGTACGAAACAAATTAAAGAAACGTGCTTGACATGATTATCAAATTACTCATTTATAAGTTATACATTTGACATTTTTTATTGAAAAAGAAAAGTTTAAATCTTATTAAAGTAAGTTCTAGTCTATCTATAAGTATGCAGTGACTTATAAATTTATAAAGTCAGAAAGAACGAGGTTAGTTAAGGTTGCTCCGGAAGGGCACCTGGGCCACCTCTGGTTCTACCTCCACTACGAAGTAGGATGCGAGAAGCTAAAAGTTTAAATATTTTCAAGTAGCTGCTATGCTTTGACCAAAGTGCGCTAAAATAGCGATTAACGATTTATTTGTCCCACGAATTTGGGTTTGTGGCAGTAGTGTGCCCTAAATTTCGATAGGCAGAGAGACTTCTGGAGAGATACCCCGATCCGTACGAATCAAGTATATCTCGTCCTAAAAAAAGAGATTCCTCTCAGTTCAAAACCAGAACAGATAATTATTTATGAAGCAGCTGCTATATATATTAACGAGAATGAACTTTTTTTTTTTTCTGTTTTTTCCATCTTACCTCCTATTACACTAATACGTAGATTATACGTGTTTCCTGATTATGACAATCGCTGCTTTAATGTCATAGGCAGCTGCGACGGGCTGGGAGGCCTCAACCCCACCTTCTACAGGATTTTATTTTTGTAGATAATTCAAGACTGAACTAAGCAAAATTTTAATGCCAAAATATTGGTCCTTAGTGCGAAGTTGTCAGCTAGTGATTTCGTTTTTATATATATATATTCCTTTATTGTGCTATAATTACAATCTGCCTTTTATAAGGCAATAAGTAATAAGATAAATGCTCTCATTCATACCATATTTACAGTTCATCATTCACTCGCTCATTCATACAATATTTACAGACAGCCCAGAGACCTCCCAAATCCACCGCGAAGAGAAAGCGGAGTCTTGGCAAGTCCCCCACGCTCCTCGGTCAGCCGCGTCACCGGATACGAGCTAGTGGTGGCTGACAAAGAGCCACATACGCTCAGGACATGATTGGAGAAACTGGCCATGGCCAGGACTCCCACTGTCACGCATTTATAGCAGGTCAAGAGGCCAGTGCCCTTTCTCCAAGGAGGATTATAGGGATGAGTGATGCAGTGCAATGACTGTGATACGGGATTAGGGTGGTCGGATAGGTTACTATGGAATTTTATGAACTTGGATTTTGTTTTATAAATCCCATTGATGAGTCGCAATAGAGAAACAAGTGTATTTTTAATCAGGCTGCTATTGTTAAACATATTAGCTTGTTAAATTCGTCAATACAATAAGCAATGGATATGAGTTACATTCATGAAAGGAGAGAAAAATATTTTTAATGACCTGTCTTATTGGATAAATAATGAACCATTATGATTATACCATTCACTGACACATATAAAGAAAATCTGCAACTGCAGCACAGTAATCATCAAACCACACACTCATGATTGTCCCTGCCTTACATGCACAGGAGGAAGATACTCAAGAAATCCACCACGAACTGGATACGAGCAAGTCGTGGTGACAAAGAACGCGAGATCCACACACATTGAGGACATTATTGGAAAGGCTTAAGAAATATCTCGGTACTTTTGGTCAAGGTCGAGCACAGTTTATTATATTTGTTAAACCATACGGGTTTTTTTTCTAAAGAAAATAAAAGTGTAAATATCTAAAAATTTGAAGAATGACGATTTCCCTGAACCTGTTCCTAAGTAACGCTTATTTGTTACAGTTCAGCAATTAATTTGTGACCGTTACTGTATGGTATACTTACAGATGAAAATAAACATTTGTCATTCCTTACGAATGAACATTTTAAATATGCAGTTTTAACCGGGGTAACTGGTCGTCTTCCTTGTAGTAATAGCATTGAACTCACCTTAATAGCCTGCTGGTATCGTGTTGTGCTAATCAAACTCAAACGATCTGGAAAGTTTCTGTGAGCTAGGCAAGTGACAGTTTTATTTATTTAACTTTGCAGTGTAACTGTGCGAAACGGAGGTAATTCAGGTCAGACGCAAATCACAGTCAAAATGTTCTTGATGAAGCTCGGAAATGGGACATTTCTAAACAATGATTCAATTAGTCCTTCTTCTTTGTTTCTATTGTGTCTCGTAAAAATCCTTTAACACGAAGGAATTCAAATATGAATGATTAATTATTCTAATTCATCTCCTTACAAAGAAAACAACTTTTCCTTAGATAGAAACAAAACGGAAACAATACATGAAAATAGAAACCTTAGTTACATGCTTGAAGTTTTTTCTTCAGGCATAGTTTTTTTTTTTTTTTTTTTTTTTTTATTCCTTTATTGTGCAATAATTACAATCTGCCTTTTATAAGGCAATAAGTAATTAAGATATATGCTCTCATTCATACAATATTTACAGTTCATCATTCACTCGCTCATTCATACAATATTTACAGTTCATCATTCACTCGCTCATTCATACAATATTTACAGACAGACCAGAGACCTCCCAAATCCATATGCGAAGAGAAAGCGGAGTCTTGGGAAGTCCCCCACGCTCCTCCGTCAGCCGCGTCACTGGATACTAGCCAGTGGAGGCTGACCAAGAGCGCGAGAGCCACAGACGCTCAGGACATGATTGGAGAGACTGGCCATTGCCAGGACTCCCACTGTCACGCGTTTATAGCAGGTCACGAGGCCACTGCCGTTTCAGTCTCCGAGGAGGATTATAGGGATAAGTGGCGCAGTGCATTGACTGTGCTACAGGATTAGGGTGGTTGGAAAGGCTACTGTGGAATTTCGTAAACTTGGAAGGGATGAGTTCTAGAATGTAGGGTATATTAAGGTCGTTATGAAGGGTTTTGTTGCTGACATAATAAGGGGCATTTACTATTGTTCTCAGGACTTTTGATTGAAAGGATTGGATACGCTTGATGTTAGACTTTTTTGCTGTCCCCCATAGCTCTATTCCGTATGTCCAGATTGGTTTGAGTATAACTTTGTAGATTAGTAGTTTATTTTCTATTGAGAGATGGGATGTCCTTTGAAGTAGTCTGTACAGTTGTCCAAAGCGTCTGTTTAGTTCTTGTCTTTTTAGTCTCGTATGTGGGTTCCAGGTCAGTCGTTTGTCAAGATGGAACCCTAAGTACCGTACTGTCTCGGATACAGGGAGAGGAATAGAATTAAAATAAACTAGTGGACCAGACTTGCGACAAAGGGTGAAGGTAATGTGGGAGCATTTTGCTTCATTAACTTTGATCCGCCATTGATTGCACCAATACTCGATCTCGTCAAGGTGTTTTTGAAGGTTATGGGATGCTATGTCGGGGTCTGGATGGGATGACAAGACTGCAGTGTCATCTGCAAATGTGGCCAAGAAGGTATTGGGAGTAGAGGGGACATCAGCGGTGTATAGGTTATAGAGGATGGGGCCCAGGACACTGCCCTGTGGAACTTCAGGCATAGTTAAAAAATGCAAGTAATTAAAATATATTATCATTTCAAGAAGAAAGGCCCTACTTTCAAACAAGTATGGAACAACTGCTTTCGCTTGTTCATCTGTATTTTTGTATCTTCTACGATCACGTGCTTAAAAATGATTCATTCGATCTGAAATTAGTAGTAGTAGTATTTGTTATTTTTTCTGCAAAAAAAGAAGAAGATATGTTTCACTAACATTCAAGATTGAAAGTTTTATTTTCACTCATAGGTTAAGGACAAGGTAAATATTTATTTTGATAGTGGATCAGGTCGCTTCTACCGACGAAAAATTCTAAAATTGTTGATGCTAAAGTTTAAACAAATATAAGTTCTGTTGCTCAAAAATAATCTCTGAAAATATGAAGGAAAAAAACCATATAATTTAGTAGACTTTTGAAAACTGAAGGTTTTAAAAAACTGAAACGTATATCTATGTAGCGCCATTTATAAACAAACAATAAAACGACGGATACCTGGAAATTTGGAAATTAGAAAATATTTCTTTTATTTAATAATAATTCAACTATAGTTTCTTTTTGTCAGAAAAACCAGATAGAAAATATTTTGGCCCCGATCTAGATGTTGAAAAACGTAGTGAAAATAATGAAAAAAGGTATTAAAGGTAATTAAATTTTCATTATACTCGCTCATTAAAAATGGAAATCGTTCCATCTTCGTGGAATAATATTGAAATAATAAATCGTAATTTATTGGCTTTTCTTTTTTTTTGCTTAATAAAAATGCGAATAAAAAAGAACGAATTCATTGTCATCCCTGAGCATTATATTTATGAACTAAAAGGACTAGGTAGAATAAATGATTTAGACAAATTTCAATTCAACAAAACAATAGATGAAGCAGCAATAAGAAGAATAAATTACTGAATGAGGATCTGCCTCTTGGTTAAAAATCCAATGAATGAAGTTTTTAAAAAATAATGAGAAAAAGTATACTATTATTAAGAAAAAATATGTAAAAATACAAAAACCTCTTTTGATGATTATATTGAATTACATGTTTAGATCTTTCGCTCAAAACAAGGGGATGGAAAGGAAATATTATAGTTTACTTTAAATATTAAATTAATTTTAAATACTAAAATTCAAAACGCCATTTCCGAAGAAGACCCATAAAACTACAAATGCTAAAAATTCTAAAATATATAATAAAAATAATTATTGTTTATTGTTACATGTGAATTTGAAGGTCTTCTGTTAATCATTAAGAGTGTTTAATTTATTTCAAGCTTTAAAAATGACGTTTCCTTATAAGCTGTAAGTAAAAATTTGACTTCACAAGAATAAATGTTTCACAAATTTAAAATTAGTTCAAGTCAATCCTTAAAATATCTCCAAACTAAAAGTAAGTGGCTCAGTCAACTTTCAAAATCATATCATTTATACATATTGAACAATATAAACAAAAATGTCTCTCTGGTCAACTATGCAATCAAAATGTCTATTAATTAAACTGGTATTTGCAAAATGTTCCTCAATCGTATTGGTAGAATTGATGAGAAGTTTCTGACTGCAAAGTTGTTTAAAAAAAAGAAAAAAGTAAAAATGATAGGTTTTTTAGGAAGACTAGAGTAGACTAAAATTAAACTGTATATTTTTTTTAGTATTTTTGTCTGTTATTATTGTTTGATTGAGTAAGGTTTGTCTAAACTGCTATTGATAGTTGTTCATATTAAATCTATGTTTTCTGAAGCCAAGGCAAATCGTCAGTCTAAGCAGATTTGATATTTAAATTTTATCGTGATGTTAATGTTTATTAAATGTTAAAATTGTTTTTCTCCTGAACATGTCTGTGAAGCCTTTTCTAGATTTCTAGTTATTTAAAAGTTATGAAGTCTGGAAAATAGAAAATTCTATGTAATGGATGAGAAAACAGGTGTGGCTTTTTTCTACCATAGGACCTGTCAACGTTATAGATAGGAGCAAAAATGCATTACATAATCACGATACAGAAAAAGTCTTCCGATTGTTTTGAGATGACTGGTAAAATATGACATCTCCTTCCTTACTTGAAAATCTAACTTCACTTCAATTCACAAGTTTTATATAAATTGTATAATATTTGTCATTTTATGTATTTAAAAAAAATAAAATTAACATCGCACAAATTTTCAAACAATCATTATTATTGTGGCTTTTAATTTAATTTAGTGTATGTAAATTATAATTAATTTTTATTCATTGGTTTGAAATATTAATATACTTTTTCTCACTACAGCTTAGAAGACAATGGACTAAACTTCTGGTCGGACAGTCTCATTTTCAATTCTGTAAGTATATTTTGTCTATTTGATTTTAGTAAAAAATTCATTAACAATGGTTACTGATATAATTGTATTTTACGGAGTGCTGTGTAATACAGGGTTGGTGTTGTTTCCCTGCTAACACCCACCTGAAAAATACGTTATCTAGGACTGATTTGAAAAAACATTTTTCGTATTTTAAACGATTGAATGAATTGGTCATCTCGTTTTTTTGTGTATTGCTTTAAAAATATTTTAAGTAGTAACTCCGGGCACAAATCCATGATAGTTTCGTGTTATCCTTTCAAAAAGGAAGTTGCAAAGATAACATGTGTTGGCTCGATGGTCTCCATTATAAATAATGAATTACGATTAAATGCTGTTATGTTCACTACATCCTTTTACAAACATTGACATAAGGACCCCAGGAATATATTTTCTATTTAGTACATTGGCAGTCATAATTGACGAAGGTTCGAGGAATAGATCTTCGGGTAGACCTAGAACTTTAGCTTGTCGCACTGTCCATTTGAGACGTCTTGTTGAATGTAGCAGGGGTTGCTTTAGTATCCCCATCGACGGAAGAAGACCCCATTACGAAAGACTACGAGGTCATCTTCTACAGTGAAGGGACGGTTGCTGCCTGAGGCCGGGCCCCTGGAACCTCTAACACGTCCACTGTCCTCCAGAGATAGACCGCTCTCCGCTGTCACATTCAGCGCATCGCTAACGGCCTCATTAGCATTTACCCCTGCACAATAATACCATTCCCTCCTGCTTAGTTCCAATTACAAGGTCCTTGGATTCAATTACGTACTATGTATTCCTGTCCGATACCGTCCCAAGGACCTGCTGCTTCGATATATGTTAAAGGAGAAAAGGGACTCTTAAACATTATGGACTCATCAACTGTAGAAAAACTCACTTTAAAAAGGTGCCCAAGCTCTTTTGAAACATATAGAACTTCAATAACCGGTATTGAGTAATGAACCAACTGATTACTGAAGTGACCCAGCTTACTTACTGACACAACTAGCTTGACGTGCGTTACGATTTTGAGCACATTTTTCAAAGCCTCTTGATTAAAATTTTAAGGATTATTAAATAATAGAACTTGCAACGGATCCTCATGGCCACAGGATTTGTTATTGTTCTGTAATCGACATTTGGGTCCTGTCATCCCACCCAGACCCCGATATAGCATCCAACACCTTCAAAAACACCTTGATGAGATCGAGTATTGGTGCAACCAATGGCAGAACAAAGTTAATGAATCAAAATGTTCCCACATTACCTTTACCCTCTGCCGCAAGTCCGGCACAGTATTTTTTTAAATTCCATTCCTATCCCTGTGTCTGAGACAGAACGGTATTTATGCTTCCATCTCGACAGAAGACTGAACTGGAACCCACACACGAGGCTAAAAAGACGAAAGCCGAAGAGCCGCTTTGGACAACATTACAGACTACTTCAAAGGGCATCCCATCTCTCAATAGAAAATAAATTATTAATTTACAAAGTTACACTGAGAACAATAGTTAATGCCCCTATCTATACGCTCTAACCTAGCACAGTCATTACACTGCGTCACTCATCCCAATAATCCTCCTGGAGACTAAAGCGGCACTGGCCTCGTGACCTACTGTACATACGTGACATTGGGAGTCCTGGCAATGACCAGTTTCTCAAATCATGTCCTGAGCGTCTGTGGCTCCCGCGCTCTTGGTCAGCTTCGCCTGGCTCACATCCAGAGACGAGGCTGACGGAGGAGCTTGGGGGATTTCCCAAGACTCCGCATCCTCTTTCGCCTGCGAGGGGGGTGACAACCATGTTGATTTGGGAGGTCTCTGGCCTGTTTGTAAATACTGAATGAATGAGTGAGTGTATGAAGAACATTGATCACAGTTACTTATTGCATAAAAAAAGGCAGGATTGGGTATTCAAGTTTCAAAACGTAATGTCATTTGAAACCCAATTTTTTCTTGTATTGCAATTGTCAAGTCAGTTCGCCAACGCTCAGATATCTGTTTCTAATGGTTGGGGATTTTTTCCAAGATGACAGGGCGAAGAAATCCCATATTCAGATCCAAAAAAGGCGATGTGGTTGCGTTCTTATTTCGAAAAAAGACGCAGCAATGACAGAGCTGATTGCCGTCAATTAGCTACTTAAGCTTGGCCCACATTTTCCAATTACTAAACCTAGGTTTCGTCGACGTCATGATAAGTGCAAATCCTAAATGTTCAGAGCTTTTATGGTGCGTCTTTAAGCTTTTATCTGAGCTGGCACCCAATCGAGTTACCCTGTCGGCCGTGGAGTATCACCGGTTTCCTAAATAAGTATACAAGCATTTAGTACGAGAATTTCCCTGGGATAAATTCTGTAATGTTAGAAATACGGAAATATTTATTCGCAGAACTTCCAGTCTCCGTTTCATTGATTCACTTGTTTGATTTTTCAATAGCTCCTCTTTCTCTCTCATTGGCCTTTAAGCTAATATATTTTAGACATTATCAATAACTGCACTACATTTCTTTGTAGTTACACTTTTACTGCGTCACTAACTACAAATCATCCCCTCTTGTGACACTGGTAAGTTTCAGAAAAAAAAAGAAGGTCCAGTAAATACAATTCCGTTTACTTTCAATAGAAAGGCAATGGGTTCCAATAAAAAGGTCACAATCAACACGCAGATCTGGATGCCGTCGAGAGGAGTTCTGTGAATTAAGTGACCAAGTCAAACGCATAGAAAGTTGTCCCTTCTTCGCCTAAGGTTACTTAGAGGTAAGGTTACCTCTCATGTTGAGTTAATTTTATTCTTCTCTCAAGCATACTCTTAACAACAATTTATCTGAAATCAATATTAGGCTAGCTCCTTTTTTAAATAAATTACTTCATGAATTTACTTTCTGGTAATATTTTAAGTCCCTAGGATTATTAGCTTCTAAAATAAACTTGCTCCCGTACCAAGCGAATTTAGCAATAACGAAGCTGTGCCAACTTTCCGTTAAACCTTTTATCCTATATCTTCAATTTGTGTTATAAGGCGCGTAGTGTTTACATCAGTATATTCATGCCGCGATTAAGTCAACAGGGAAATGACTCAAATGACGAGTGGCAGTAAAGGATCATTTTTGGCAGCTTGCTCACATGAAAAAATCAATTTTGATTTAATATTTTGTTCACAGCTTAAATAACAATATAAAGTTCCCAAGTGACCAATTCTTACCTCTTTGGATACCATCCCACAACTGGTCTAACCTTGCACCGTATTGTTAGCTTGTACCATGTTATGTTTATCATTGATGGTTATTGTTTATGATGATAAGTTATTATGCGTCTAGAAATGTTACCCTCTACCTTAACTTTCTAAATATCAAAATTCTTTTCCTGGCTTATTTTAGAATGATCGATATCTGTTATTAATAATAATAATGCCCCTTATTACGTCAGCAACAAAACCCTTCATAAAGATCTTAATATACCTTACATTCTCGAACTCATCCCTTCCAAGTTCATGAAATTCCATAGTAACCTATTCAACCACCCTAATCCCCTAGCACAGTCATTGCACTACACCACTCATCCCTATAATCCTCCTCGGAGACTAAAACGGCAGTGGCTTCGTGACCTGCTATAAATGCGTAACAGGGGAGTCCTGGCAATAGACAGTTTCTCCAATCATGTCCTGAGCGAATATGGCTCTTGGCCTCTTGGTCAGCCTCCGCTGGCTCGTATCCAGTGACAGGCTGACGTAGGAGCGTGGGGGACTCCCCAAGATTCCGCTTCCTCTTTCACATGCGAGGGAGGTGACAACTATGAGTATTTGGAAGTCTCTGGGCTGTTTGTAAATACTGTATAAATGAAATCATTTATCACAATTACTTATTGCCCAATGATGCAGATTGTAATTTTATCATAATAAAGCTGTTTAATAATTTATTTATAATAATTATAAGTTATTGCAAGAGTTGTATCATACAGTACCTGAGCAAAATCCCACCATCTGACCAGTGCCAGAGGGTCCGTGTTTGTAATCCGTACATTATGTATTTTCTGTGGCTAATAGTTGGAGAATTATAGTTATTTTGTACTATTAGGAATACACTAATCATTTTCAGGGATCGAATTTTCTCTAAACGTTGGTTTTATTATCAACAGTTAATCTAACCGGCAGCTCTCACTAGACAACACGTAGTGGCTAACCAATTATATGGCTGGAAATTACGTAATTCAGTGGGAAGATGAAAGTTTAAGGGTCTTCCTCCTCACGTGCAAACATTACTAACTACCTAATTACAATATTAAGTTCAAGGCAATTATTTTTCCACAGTGGATAAAATACATATTATTAATGGTCTATAACAATAATACAATTACCAGCTAACACGATTGGTCTTATGACAAAAATAAATTATATCCTATGATGTCATAATATTTTTAAATAAAAGTCTAAGTGCTGCCGGTGGAGTCATACGTTTTAAGAATAAATTTGTTTTCAGAACTCAATAAAAAATCCACACACACATAAGTAAAAGTTAACTAAATGGTGGGGTTTTACTTCTTTTAATTAACAATTTAACGTATGCAAGATTTTTGTAGTTGTGAAAGTCTCAATTTGGTTGAATACTTTTTTTTTTTAAAGCTCTACAACTTGAAAAATTGGGAATAAGAGAAAATACATGGGAATTATTTGGAATGAGTGGATCCTTTTGCTAGGAGAGACCTATTTGAAGGATGGGTGTAGGGAGTGAGGAGTGAAGGGGATCTCGGGAGAGGTGTAGGTGATTTCGGGACAGTGGTGAGAGTCCACCGAGGGTTGGTTAAAGATTCTTTGAAGAACGTTATACAAACAATGAGTTCTGTTAATCGACATAATAGATGAATATCAATCGCATGATGTTTATGAAGCAGGCCGGGCTAGTTGGATATTATCTGTTTATAATAATAATACAATAATTTCCCTAAAAAAAGAAACCTCAAGTTGATAATACATTAGGAAGTCGATGAAAATTCGATTAAACTATTTGAGTGTTATCTGTAGAGTAAAAAGGAATCCTAACATTTCAATCCAAAGTCCTCAGAACTGTACTCAACGCTCCCTTGTACATTACAAACTCATCCATTCTCAATGATCTTGGGCCAACTATCCTTGACGTTTCTTTCTCAAGATTTTCCAAATTCCATAAAAAAACCGCTCATACAAATCATACTCTTGTCAACTCCTTATCCTGTACCACTCATCTTTACAATTCTCGTCGGCTAGCGATATTGAAAAGTATAAAATGGGTCCTGGCACTAGTCAGTGTCCCAATTATGTACTGAGCGTCTGTGGCTCTCTTGGTGGTGGAGGCTGACCTCTGGTCTTTGCCACATGGCAAAACGTTCGGAGAGGAATTCGAGGGTTGCTGGGCTGAATGGGATGTATTTATTGTTTGAATGGTTCGTAAGTATGCATGAATTATTAAATCCCACTTAATAGTGCTTTAAAAATTGTATTTTTTCAAAGATCTTGTAATATAATTGATTGAGTAAACTAAAACATGACGTTGTTGTATTGTTGAAGAAAAAAAAAAACTTGAACCAAATTTAATTCAAGAACCGGGGTTTATTCCTGAGTTGTTATAAATTTTATCTGTACTATGATATCTTAGATATATCTTCATAATCATTCTTCTGATATTCTTAATCTATGATGTCCTGATACGTCATCGTATGTCTTATTAGTATAGTAATCTCAAGGAGCTCTCCGCTGGGATAAAATTTATTAATTTATGTTTAAGAGCTGATGTACACGTATTTGCATCGATTTATATTCCGCTACCCCGATGGCTCAAATTGGTCTTGCAATTATGGCCAGGACAGCTCCTTAACTGCCTGGAGTCCAAGTGAAAGGGATCGCCAGATCTGTTAAGGCATTCAAAAGACTGACTGGCTAATTTATTAGCAAAATTTACCAAACTATTGAATGCATGCTGTAGTAAATGAGTTACCAGAGTTCAACTGCATAAGGGTTCAGGCCATGATGGCCGTTTAATAAAAAAAAATGTTGAACGCGGAGCTTATGTAAGTACTAGTTAAAGATTCTTAAAGGGAAACCGGAAAGCTCTTTCGTCAGCTAACAGTTTTCTATAGGATCTTTTAAACTTATCGTATATCGGATATTAACTAGCCGCTTTAATAAGTAAAATTTATCATAACAGTCACTATTGTAAATCTGTAGTCAAGTGTCGATGTATACTATCGATATATCATAAAATCCCTTAATGTTAATTTAAAAAAAAAAAATGTAACACCTGATATCAATTGATAAAATGAGAACATCACTCTATAAACGGATTAGAATTGAAATGTTGTGTTTGATTCCTGGATATCACTAGAAAAACCATTTAAAAATTATTCCTGATTAAAAACTTATATAAAATTCTATTTATTGGACTAAATAATATTTTCAAAAGTATAAATCAGCATCTTGAAGGGATTAGGAGTGTCACTTTTAATGATTGAGTTTTATTTTTTTAAATGTAAATGTACTGCTGGTATATGTGTCAGGTCGATGTATTAAGTGTCACCTACGAAAGATGAAAAAGAAGGTGTTTTGGTGTTGTAGCAAGTCGAACACTTTTGCTAGTAACATGTACAAATTCCTCACCTATGGATGAAGATTTTAACTATCATACAAAGATTACTGATTGGATAAAACAACAACAACTTGATTATGATAAAAATTAAAATCTGCCTCATTTGGCAATAAGTAATTGTGGTAAATGTTTTCATTCATACCATATTTACAAATTTTCATTCATTCATACAGTATTTACAAACAGCCCAGAGACCTCCCAAATCCACATGGTTGTCACCCCCCTCGCATGCGAAAGAGGAAGAGTAGTCTTGGGAAGTCCCCCAACCTTCTCCGTCAGCCGCGTCACCTGATACGAGCCAGTGTAGGCAGACGAAGAGCTCGAAAGCCACATACGCTCAGGACATGGTTGGGGAAACTCGCCATTGCCAGGACTCTCACTGTTACGCATTTATAGCAGGTTTTACTGCCGTTTTAATCTCCGAGGAAGATTATAGGGATGAGTGGTGAAGTATAATGGATAGATTACTATGGAATTTCATGAACTCGGAAGGGATGAGTTCGAGAATGTAAGGTATGTTCAGATCGTTATGAAGGGTTTTGTTGCTGACGTAATAAGTGGCATTTACTATTGTTCTCAGGACTTTTGATTGAAAGGATTGGATACGCTTGATGTTCGACTGTTTTGTTGTCCCCCATAGCTCTATCCCGTATGTCCAGATTGGCTTAAGTATAACTTTGTAAATTAGTAATTTGTTTTCTATTGAGAGATGGGATGTCCTTTGAAGTAGTCTGTACAGTTGTCCAAAGCGTCTGTTCAGTTCTTGTCTTTTTAGCCTCGCATATAGGTTCCAAGTCAGTCGTTAGTCGAGATGGAAGCCGAAGTACCGTACTGTCTCGGATACAGGGAGAGGAATGATATTAAAATAAACTAGTGGACAAGATTTGCGACAAAGGGTGAAGGTAATGTGGGAATTTCTCTCTTTATTAACTACTCATTGAAAAGGTTATAATTGTATCAGAAATACATTCCTGGTGGGTATCAAGCATTATATATTAATGCTGGTTTATTCCCGATATAATGATCATATAATTAATTGATAGCCTATTGTTCATTCGATAATAGCTATGACGCAATTCGAATGTCGTAGACTTGAAGGTCTAAATTAACGATACAACCAAGTGAAGTCGGTACAATGCATGAATAGACCGTGGAAAGTATTCCTAGAAGGTGATAGCAACTTCTCTCCCGGGCTGTGTCTTGAATAATTCCCGAGTTTAAAGTTTAATGTCAGAGGAAGCGTATAAAATACTGGACCTGACCACACTAGGACTTGAGGTGTTATTTTGTAACAAGTAGAATTTTTTTCAAATTACAATTTCTCGTGTATGGCTTTCCTCCGTGTATGGGAGGATCGTTTGCGTTGCCATAAGTTTTTATTCCGATGTTTGGTTGTTTATCTAGATTCAAACAGAACGATGGCCGTGTTTCAGAATAGAATAGAATGGAATATGACAAAAAAAAAATTATTCCAGGACAAATTATTATTATTCCTCTATGATTAACATAATGTTCAGATGACAAATTCACATCTGGAAAATAAAATGAACTGTAACATCGTTATAAAAAAAGAAAACAAAATAGTAATAGATATGTAAAATAAAGTGTAAACCTCAATAGTTTTGATAATAATAATGAAATTTTGTTGAGACAACAACAACTTTATTGTGATAAAATTACAATCTGCCTCAATGGGCAATAAGTAATTGTGATAAATGATCTCATTCAAACCATATTTACAATTTTCATTCAATCGCTCATTCATACAGTATATACAAACATCCCAGAGACCTCGCAAGTCCACATGGTTGTCACCTCCCTCGGGTGCGAAGGAGGAAGTCTTAGGAAGTCAACCACGCTCCTCCGTCAGCCGCGTCATCAAATAAGAGACAGCGGAGGCCAACCAAGATCGCGAGAGCCACAGACGCTCAGGACATGATTGGAGAAACTGACCATTGCCAGGACTCCCACTGTCACGTATTTATAGCAGATCACGAGACCACTGCTGTTTTAGTCTCAGAGGAGGATTATAGGGATGAGTGGTGCAGTGCAATGTCTGTGCTAGGGGATTAGGGTGGTTGGATAGGTTACTATGGAATACTTGGAAGGGATGAAAATAATAATGAAATAAAATAAAAATTGTTTAACTGATTTTAGTAAATAAAGTCCATAGGATCCACCTACAAGAAACATAAAACAAAATATGCAGAGGTCTGTAAAATTAGATATTATTAGATAAAAAACACGAAAGTGAGATACAACAGTCACTAATACAAAAATAAAAGTTTGGAAATATATAAAATAATGAATGAGTGAATCGTTCCCGGACTACCAGACTAACGATCGTTTCTTTGCTTGGTGAGAACTTGTCGGAATATATGACCTTTGAAGATTCTTGGGGATGGAACGTGGTGGATATTAGGAGGTAGAGAATTAGCGTATGCTACAGTTTTGTAGGCAGGAGTATAAAGGTCAGGTAGGCGGGATCTTGGGTTTTGGGAGAGGACTGAGGTTTTGAACTGTAAAGTATTTTTTATAAATGGGGTGTAAGGTTTTTTATTGATCCATTGTAAGTCATAACTGTATATTATATACAGTCAAAAACTGATCATTTAAACCAATGGTGAATGGGATCCAAACATTGGCTTCACATTT
Source organism: Acanthosoma haemorrhoidale (assembly GCA_930367205.1). Lineage (NCBI taxonomy): Eukaryota > Metazoa > Arthropoda > Insecta > Hemiptera > Acanthosomatidae > Acanthosoma > Acanthosoma haemorrhoidale. Next base: position 19,784,138 of record OV884013.1, on the reverse strand, counting down.
AATTAATTATCCACGGGGAATAAAGCATTTAAATTATATTTCCATCAATATTCATAAAATCAAGAAATTTCATATAAGCAGTAGATATTGTATAGAACTGTGTTTATAATATTTCCTCTAGTCTAGGAAATATAACAAATGCTATTTGAATTTAACACACACAGTAGAAAGTCTGCCAATTCAGCTTATGAGATAAAAAAAAAATTAATGACGGTAATAGTCATTGTTGCTAATGAATCGTTGAATAGAGATAATTAAAAAAAATAATGAAAGTGAACGCCCCAAACTCTTCACTGATGAGGGTCAGGTAAACGTGTGGTAAGGCAACCAGGTCTGAAAGGCAAAACCCCTTATATACCAACCTTGAAACTAATCAGATTAATTAAATACTTTTAATCAGAAGTAAAAATAATATAGCTTAATGATAGGGCCCCCATTAAAGGAATTTGCCACGGGCGCTAGATGATATAGTTACGCCACTGGCTATGTGAGATTTTTGTTATAGTAAATCGTGAACGTTTATACAGTCTCTACATAAGTCGGCAATGTTTGGTTAGTTCTGTTTTTTTCACTCTAAAAGTTTTTCCAAATGAATAACAAGAAACTCAACAAGAACAGAAAAGTTCGAAATAGGAGGTGTCTGAGAACAACAGTTCATTAAAAACTGAACTTTTGAACTGAATCAGTCATTTCATTATTAATACATTTGTAGGTTCGCGACTATTGGAATGAATCCTGGTCTAATAAATAATCCTGAATCAGAATTTAGAGTAATGGGGAAGAAAGTTAACGATACCGGTTTTAGAAACTTCATCAGAATTCGGTTTGTTCTGGGTTTCCCTAAAAATGCAAATAAACTTGCTGTTTCGTTTCAATCTTCATTCAACTACTTCGCTAATATAATAATCATAGGCGCTATTGAATACAAAAATCAAATGATATTCAAAGGAATGACTGTAAAAATGTTGCCGCAGTTAAATCAAAAAGGAAGCATTGAGCTGAATACTTTAGATCTTAGTGATGATTACTTGACAACAGATCTTAAAAATGACACCAACTCTAAATACTGAACAATTTTGTTTTTGTTAGGAATTCTCAAATTTCTCTATTGAATCCAAAACTCCACTTTTTAGAACTTCTAATAAGAGATAGTAATAACAAAATCATTACTGATTGGTGTACGAGAGTGGTCTGAAAAGTTTCCGACCTAACGAAGCTTTTATTTCACTGGCTTTTATTTATTTTATTATCATCTTCATGTTGAGGTCGGAAACTTAGATTATTTCTTTAAGATTTAAAAACATTAAAGATTTGTTCCAATGCGGTAACCTGGCTCGAGTAAACATTTAAAGCGATTTAGAAAAGGACGCTTGTTTTGGCTGGGACCCTGCCTGAGGGGAGACACGAAGAGTAGTTATTAAGGAAATGACTGTAGAGGAAGTGTCCGAGCCTGTTGTATAAGAAGCCTATAGTTATACCTACAGAGGTGAGTATGGTAACTCTCAGCTTGTTGAAGACTCATGCCCTCCGCTTGCGTCATCTCGATTTCCCGCCCTGTCCCTCATCTCCCCCTTCTATATCCCACCACAGGGGTGGCTTTTCCCAGCAGGCCTTGCAGTGGAAATCAATAAGGGCGTAGTCATTGGTGAAACAATAGTTGTTGAATGTGTTTTACCTAAATGTCGTAAATAATTGAATATTTTTATCATGAAAGTGAATTTAAATATTCGTTTTATGATATGACATATTTCAATGAATCAATGAATGAAACATAAGTATGTTTGTTTTGAGGCATTGTCCCCTAAGAATAATAAAAAAGAACATGTGAGTACATTACTAATAATAATAGGCTTATGTAGTTATAAGGGAACTTTAATCAAGCAATGAAGGACTTTGATTAAGCAATAATGGTATATTCGCTCACAAATGTAACTAGGACCATAAGGCAAAATACACAATTATTTCGGGGGGAAACGAGCGTAAAAGGTTGCTGGGATATATAAAAATAGTGAATATATATATATAACATTAATGTAACAAAAAATAAATAATAATGGATTATGAATTGTTACACTGGAGGAACTGGTAAAATCTAATTTTTGAAATTTGGATAGTTGACGAGCTGCACGCATAAGTAAAGAACGGTTAAAAGAAGCAGATATGTGGGATGGGATCTAGTATTGTGAGATTTTATAGCTGATTTGAATCGGAGGAGGTTGTAAAGAAATGGAGACGGTTTAGCCATGGTAGAAATGAAGAGGAGGGAGCCATTCCAACTTATGAATAGTACTGCGTGATACGACAGTCTCTGGCAATCCCAAGTAAAACAGTTAAAAAACAATTCATCAGCGCTCGAGATCCTCATAGATTCAACCCATCTCCAGAAAACCGTAGGTATGAGCGAAGAAGTCAAATGAGCAAAGCAGGAGTTAGCGATTATTTACGTATTATATTATATTATATAATTAGACTCATTTCCTTTAGTCAAAAAATCGTACATCTCAGATATGTATTTGCATTTCAGAACCTACAATTTTTTTTTTTTTTTTTTTTTTTTTCCTCTTCCTATACCCCTTTAACTATAACATTTTTAACAAAATTTACAATTAGGAATTACAAATTTCAATTTAACAAATTTCTCCTCTTTCTGTGATGCGCTGATGCATTCGAAGGAGGTTGGGTTACATAACAATATCAGGTTGTCGATAAAATCACAATGCAATGTATAAATACTAGGTGATGGGGCTCACCTTCTGTTTACCATTAGGGAGTACAATCATTTTTTTTTTTTTTCCCCAAATCCCCTTAAAAATGACAAGACTTTTATTTACTATAGATTCTTAGGCGAAGAATCTATTTACATAAGTACAATTTTTTTTTCTTTTGTAGCGCCTTTAAATTTACAGATAATTATATATAATTATAGATCCTCAGGCGAATCTATTTACAAATTATTTTTGTATTTCCTGTTGCATCGCTACATTATATACACGTTTTGTTATTTTATAAAAATTATATAATGAATAAACAAGTATAATAATATACATTATACGTGACTGAACTAATCTAAGTACAATCATTTTTTTTTTTTATTTCAAATCCTCTTTATTGATAGTACAATGAACAAAAAATAAATAATTTTTGATTTACATATTTCTCCCCGTTCTGCATACACTGCATTCGAAGGAGGGCATTGATATAATACGTTTCAGTTTATTGTTAAAAAGTCAAAAACACACATACACTACACTAGGTGATGAGGCTCACCTTCAGCTTACAACCGTGGAAACAAGTACAGTAATTTTTTTTTTCTAAACCCCTTTAATATTTATACAATGTGTAAAATATGAACAATATGAACAAAATAATTAACAAAGTTTCTGCTCATTCTGCTATGCGCAGATGCATTTGAAGGAGGTTGGGTTACATCAAATCAGATTGTAGTTAATAGGAAAATAACATGAATACAAATGTAGGTGATGGGGCTCTTTTTTTTTTTTTTTTTTTTTTTTTTTTTTTCGAAGCTCTAGGTCGAAGTTAGGATGTAGGAAAAATATAAAATATATTTGGGGTAAAAGGAACCTTGTATCAGGAGTACCTGCTTGAAGGTAGTGTGAGAGGAGTTAGGGATGTGGGAATCCTCGGTGGAGGTTGGTTGAGTCGGTGCAGTAGTGAGAGTCTACTGGTGACTGGATGGTGATGGGGCTCACTTTTTAGTGCAGCAGTTATTGTATAGAAATGTTTCATAATCAACGAGAAAGTAAAAATACCACATATTGATCAAATTTTGTTTGCAATTGATATATTTAATTATCAGAGAGAATCTCGTATCCGTAGTTTTTAATGGGATATTTATAACATTAAAACGAATTAGACGAAAGGGTTTAAACTAAGAATTAGAGATAATTTGATTATTAATGGGTATCTAAATAAAACTAACTTCTTAAGCAAGGTTTGTGAAGAAACAATAAATTAAATATTGAATCTTGTTTATAGCTTTATTTGACGTAATATTTGTACAAACTCAACAATCATTTTCGTTCTATTGCCGATTGAGGGTATGTTTCGATAGTGAAAATATTTTAAAGTCGTGAAATAATACTCTTTACTTATACAAACGGAATTCTTTATTTTTAATTTAATTTTTTTATTTAAATTTTTTCTATCCTTTTTTAAGAAAAATGGCCTGCACTATTTTTCCACCAGTAGAAACCTCTACCTTGGATTCCTGGTAGACTTTTAAGTTTCTATCAGGAAAGATTTTTATTACCTCTTTACAGGGAATAAAATCGTTTGCCGTAATTAGGTCTAAACATGAAAATACGTGATCCTGGGTCTACCTTTTAGGTCGGAAAGCGGTTTGATCCTGTTCTAGATCATCGTCAACCACTGTAAGAACCTTATTTCAACAAGTGCGGTATAAAGTGAAAAATATTTTAAAGATATGAAATAGTACTCTCTATTTATCCAAACGGTCTTCTTTAGTTTTTGCTTTAGCACTTTTAGTAATAAATAACTATTTTCTTAAGGTACCTATAAAAAAAAAAAATAGATTTAAATTTCTAAAGTTTTTTGCTTGGGAGGTCTTCTGGTAATAATTTTAATGGTTATTTTCTCCTGGCGCGCCTTTGTATGTAATACTACCGGTTTCATAAATATTGACAGAGGCGCGAACTCAGGACCTCCTTATCCCCACAGGTCAGGTATTATTCCAACTTAACCATCCCCGTACCACCTGGCCTAGTTAATTGACAAATACACTTTTTCTTAGAGTCAGTCTCACAATGAAATCTGATTTTTAAACAGCTGAAGAAATTAGAAATCAATTAAGCCAGAATGGTATGAATGAGAAAATTTATCTCAAATACTTATTCCCTAACAAGGCAGATTGTAATTTTAACACTATAAAGAAGTTATTATTAAAAAAATAGTAATTAAGTCAGAGGCTCAGTGGTTGAGCACCTGACGATTACTAACTTGATGTTGACAGTTAGTTTTTTGCAAGGAGTTGGAAATTATCTCTAGATGCAACGGTCTCACAACATAACACTACATAACCACATAACGAATTAATGATATGATACATACAGTACATACACTAGGGCTACTTTCCTTAGTATTATCTTCAGATCTCTCTCATGGACATCGCCTCTGAAGGATATGTAAAACATGGGATATTTCACATGTCTTGTTTTGCCGTAGAAGAGGTGGGAGAAGAAGCAAGCATGTACGACATAACCCGAGACAAACCGGTTAATTAATGTTTTGATGTTCACTAGAACTCATCTACAAAATATATTACACTTTCACAAAAAGAATATACGGAATCAAGGACGCATTTGCAAACTTCAGCATATCATCTGTACGATTATCCGAGGCTGGATCTATCACCCAAATTGTCGGGTTTCAAGCCGACTACAGGGCGGGTAACATTCATCTTCATAGTCTAGTTATGAGTCTTTCGGGTTATGATTGTGTATCTATAAGTGGGTATGGAAATTTTCTTCGAATAACATGTTATGACTACTCTCGGATCCCTGCTGGGTTGTTAAGGCTATGACCTAAGTGAGCGGATGAAACATAAACGGTGGACTTCGAAAGTTGTATTCACGCAATTGCATGGCTGGAGAGTCTTTCACTCCGTCAGTTACCGGCTGCATTAATAAGTTAGCAGATTGAAACACTCGGTTAGTAATAACTTTCACATCTCCCTTAGGGTGTATCATTAAAAGTATAATCCGTAATAATTTAATTTAATTAATAAATAAATATTGAAAAAGCTATCAATAGACTTTAGGATTTTAAAACATTGGAGTTTCTGTGAAAAATGGTTCATTTTTCATTTCGTGTATGTCTTTCTGTCAAGGAGTAACTTTCTTAAAAATTATATAAAGATTTTTATTTTTGGAGTTATAATTGACTGCAATGAACATTTTCATTTTCATATGAAGCATTGAGAGTAAGACCAAAAAGAATGGCAGCCAATATGAATCCATTTGGGATAGTTTTGGTGAAGTGAAATAACGAACGAAGGTGGTTCAGAAATGTCTATGACCCAGAATACCAAATCGTATACGAATACCAGACCTGTGTGACGACTCAGGCTGATTTACAGAGAATATTTGGAAAGTTTGAGTTGACTGAAAGGGAAAACGTGACCCCAGAGTTGTGCAAAATTATCGGTAATAAGAATAAGGGGCGGAAGTGGAGTGAGGTTCTCGAGCACTGCACTGACAGGCACAAAGAGCAAGAGAAAGAAGAAAGAATAAGAGCTGGCATTCCACCGGTTGGTAAACAGCTCCTCCTATAAGGTGATTACGTCCCATAACGCTGACGAGGTGATGAACGGTCCCATCTTACCCTCCGGAGCCCTGAATAGCCCAGTAGAAGAACAGTGGCTACCCATCCAAGTACCAATGAAGCAAAACCATGATGCGTCTTCTATTCGATAATGCATGTTATTTGAAGGATTTCTAGCCATGCCATTTTAAAATGAAGTGATTTGCTGTTTGTTATATATTTAAAGTGGTTTGCTGTTTGTTATATATTTAAAGTGGTTTGCCGTTTGTTATATATTTAAAGTGGTTTGCCGTTAGTTATATATTTAAAGTGGTTTGCCGTTAGTTATATATTTAAAGTGGTTTGCTGTTTGTTATATATTTAAAGTGGTTTGCCGTTTGTTATATATTTAAAGTGGTTTGCTGTTTGTTATATATTTAAAGTGGTTTCCCCCAAATGAAACTGGAAGTTACACATCTTATTTTTTTTAAGACTATGGTTCACTTGTCGCTGTAAATTGTCCTTTAAATAAATAAAATTAATTGTAGATAGCTGAAATATTAAGTAGCCACGGGAACAAAATCAGAATTTTAAATATTTCTATCAAAATATCAGAGTATTGTTGAATATGATTTCAGATCTGGTAGATCATTTTTATGGCTGCTTCTGATTTATAGACTGACATAAAGACTTCTAACCTAAACCAGTTTGAAAGCAGGGATCGGATTTTTTATGAATTAACTTTAAGTTATCATTAGCAGTGTTCATCATCCCGCGGTGTCCAGAATATTTTACTCAAAGTTTGTGTTTTTAATAAAAATTATTGTAGCTCTTCTGCGGGAGAAACCAACAGTATTTGTAGATCATTTGATGAAAGATTACCGACTTAGATGTTTATGCAACAATCTTCAGATAAATAGCAATTTATATTTCATAGTAATAGAAGAAAAACAATCACTCGACAACTATTTCGTGCTCTCCGAATAATCATCCTTTGATTGAGAAAAGTACTTTGTTCATTTCTACTCATGCCTTTTTGAAATGAAGCAGTTTGCTATTTGCTATTTGTTATTTATCCACCTAGCTGCCAACGACAATTATGCTAAGTCTGCTGTTCGAAAATCTACAATACCGTTTGACCGCTTAGACACGTTTACCCTTGGGCAGACAACGGCATAGCTACCGTACGTAACAAAACCCAGCAGAGCATGGTGTTACTGTACGTTATTGTGTTTTAATAGGACGTTTAATCGGCTAATGTATGCTTAAGTGTTCGGTGCCCGGTACAATAGGAGAATGGAAAGGCAAGCTGTGAATTACCTGAGCTTTATTGTTTAGTTCTACAACAAACATTGACCCATTTGTCGAGCAGGTCGATGTTCACAACTACTGCATATTGCGCTGCCACTAGCTGCTGGGGTGCTACCCAGCCTTGTTGGCGGATTCTAAAAATAGTACTTATTCATAGATTTTATCAACAAATATTATCTATTATCTATTACAAAAAGCCTCTGCTTCTATTGTTCTTTTTTTAAACCTCTGCCAATCGAATTTTAACGAACCACAAATTCGTACCACGAACTGCAGGTTATAGATTAATTTATGGATTAGAATGCAATGATGACGCTTTCTAATTATATTTTAACCCATGAGGACAGATTTCTAAAGAGTGAACTGGGGCTAAGAAAAAAACCTAATTAATTTCCTTGGCAGATTGCTTCTATGCTACTTCCTATTCCTATGGTTATTTGGATAGTAATTAAACATCTTTATTATGATAAAATTACAATCTGGCTTATTGGGCAATAAGTAATTGTGATAAGTGATCTCATTCATACCATATTTACAATTTTTCATTCACTCGCTCATTCATACAGTATTTACAAACACCACAGAGACCTCCCAAATCCACATGGTTGTCACCTCCCTTGCATGGGAGAGAGGAAGCGGAGTCTTGGGAAGCCCCCCATGCTCCTCCGTCAGCCGCGTCACCGTATACGAGCCAGCGGAAGCTGACCAAGAGCGCGAGAGCCACATACGCTCAGGATATGATTGGAGATACTGGTCATTGCCAGGACTCCCACTGCCACGCATTTATAGCAGGTCACGGGGCCACTGCCGTTTTAGCCTCCGAGGAGGATTATATTGGATAGTAATGAAATGTATCTGTCTGTTATATTAAAAAAAAGTAACGGACTTTAGTTTAATAGTGAAGAGTTTCTTGGTTTAAACATTTAGATATTTCGAGTGACTGCTTTAAATTAGATCGTTTAACGCTTTATTTGGACACTGATTACTAGGAACCGCTCGGATCCGTTCAAAAAATACCTTTCACAGGATTTTATTGTGAAATAATAACTAAAAAACAATTGTAGGAGCTCTGAAAGTGGCTCACTTTCACAATCAAATAAACCGTAACATCATCTAAGCGGGGGCCCCTTGAGTGCCCCCCTGCTGCTAAAAAAAAAATTGAGGACTGTTGTAGATTACCTTTTGAAGAATGGACACAGAAGAAGAGAAATCCAAAAGCAACAATTCACAAGAAAAAAAAAATTGTATGCCTACTGGGAACCCGGGCCAAAGCAATTGAAAGGACAAATATAATCATGAAAATAAAATAGAGGACATATTTAATATATATTTGGTTTTAATTTCATTATGTATAAATTTTAAACGTATAACCGAATTCTAAACGAGAGTGATAAGTTTCTTCTGATAACTAAAGTATTTGGCAATTTTTCAATGGTTTTCATTTTTCAAAATTGTATCTCGTGAAATAAATTCATGTAAGAAGCATTTTTTTTTTTTGTCTTCATCAAATTGATTCAGAACTGTGAAGTGGTATCAAAACTTGTGGAATGTTATCGGCATAATAGAACAGGAACGACATGCGCTTAATTGTTTTTAGGTTTAATCGATCATTTTCCATACTCCAGGATCTTTTAAACCAAATTTGAACAGTGGGTTCGAATGCCATGAAAGTGTCTTAATAAGTCCACCACGTAGCCTCCAAGAATGGAATATATAGTTCTCTTTGCAATGTGTGGTTGCTTAGATTTATAATGAGCCTTTTATAATTATGTTACTGCACTTATTAGAGCCTGAGTAATTTGGATTGGAATCACAGTATTGTAAAGATGTGGCAACTTTTGCATGTCCTTGTTTTTGTGCTGTAATATTTGCAGTTTTCTATGTAACCATTTTGACGAGGTTTAAACCTTTTTAAATTTAAGTTTAAATTTCTTTAAACCTATCTAACTATTCCACATTTATAATTTATTATAAAATATTTACGGTAGACTTATTTTTTGTAGTTGTTACCTTTTGTTAAAAATTATTGACACAGTTTCTTAACATCTTTCTCTCTATGTTGTCACGACCTGATGCAGACATGCATGAGTGTATATTAGTCTATAGCGAAAATCTCTCTTTATATAGCCAAAGCGGATATCCACTCCATTATAAATTAACGGCTAGCCACAAACATTCTAAATGTAAAATTTTATTTATGATGATATTGTATGTATAAACGAAATAAATGACGTAGCAATGATTATGGTATACTTTTCGCTGTAAATTGTCTTTAAATAAATACAATTAATTGTAAATAGCTGAAATATTATTAAAAAACAGACAGACATAGAAATTGCCTCTAGCCAGCGGAAGTAACCACGGGAAAATCAGATATATTTCTATCAAAACATCAGAGAGGCATAAATACTGACCTAAATCTGTTTTAAAGCAGAGCTCGGATTTTTCTTAAATTAGTTTTAAGTTATTAAGCAGGATTGTCCCGGGTTGTCGGGCATAGTTTACTCGAATTTTGTGTTTTTTCGTATGTTTTTATTTTCACTGTGGCTCTTCAATCTACAGTGCTTGTTTGTATAACATTAAAAATGAAATTCTGAGTATTTTTTACTTGTAAAAGTTGTTGTAATATTGTTATATTTACGTTGTCATTTAAGTCGAGGGGATGCCTAGTTACCCTAGCCCTAGTGACGAAGTGAGGGTTGATTAGGCTATGACCTGGACATTGCTTCATGACGGGTCTTACTACTGTACTACCTGACTCCATATGTGATAGGTATGTGCCCCGACAGTGCACTATGTTCAGGAGAAGAGGAACAGGGTAGGTTTATAGGTAGTTTATTCGGTCTTGGAATGACCACGAATTCACACTAGGTATCTAAGGGTAGGCGAAAACCATCCGGATCCCAAAAGCGAGTGTGAACCGGAGAGAGGCAGACTAGATTGCCGTGGGAGACACTACTAGGTAAAGTTTGAAGGGCCACGATAACCGTCGTCTGCGAGGGAGAGGTCTCTCCCAAAGAGGTGCTAGTTTTAGCGAGACGAAGGCAGGGAACTAATTCCCACTAGGAAAGTGTGGGGTCTGACAAGGCCGGTCTAAAACATAGCGAGGTTAGGAGAGAGATGTAAAAGTTTTCATAAATGAGAAGGCCAAATCTAGAAACATCAGTGCAGCTGCAGGTACCAGTCAGAGAGCCGTAGTTATAATGATTTATCAGCTAAAACTAGGGGAGTATATAGCCCCACGTAGCCAATGATCTGGGGTTTTGTTCTGACCAACCAAACCGCAGGGTGGCGGTGACGCTTGCCTGTTCTAGACCGAGACCCACCCAGCCTCCTAGCTGCTACCTGACTTGTCAAGGGCCTCTGACTTGTTTTCTGCAGCTGCGTCTTACTAATATTATTTACAATATTTACACTGGTATGACTTACGGTTTGGTAATGTTATTTACATTTGTTTAAATTAATTTACAACATATTATAACCAATTTACAATATATATACAATAAGTATAGGGTGATTTATCTTATGTAGTTAGCGGTCGCTACATACATTTTCACAGAGAAGTCTTTTAACTTCAGATAAAAATTATACTAGTATCTCCGGGAAGCAAAAGAACTATTGGGAGTTTTATACATTTTTAAATCGTATGAAGCTAACATTTTAGCTCTTTCCGTTGAGATGTTAAGAGTTATAGGATCAAGAAATAAACACAGAGGAGTGCTCTTATTTTCTTCATTCTTAATAAAACGAATTGAAATTTTAAAATACCTTGACAGCAATAGCTCCTATTTGAACTATTTTAATCACATTGCTTAATGTTACCTCGACGCACACAAATAAAAACCAACAACAAAGTTTTTTCATTAGTGAAACCTGAAACCTGGTGACAATAAGGTGTTAATGAGATGAATAATTGCTCGCTGTAGATACTTCACTGACATTATGTGGTAATGCATTAATCACAGGAGCTGCCTTAAATAGCCTCATGCTCTAAATGACATTCAATTATACAGATCTTTATTATTTTTGCTTTCTCTTTTTATTCTACTGCAGTTGAACTTATTCGCTTCCTTAGACGTCCATTTGTTTTTGCTACTGTAACTATAGTTATCGGAGTAACTTTTAGTAATAGAGATTTATCGGAAAACACATAATCTAAAAAGATTACTTTCCATAAAAAATATAAAAAGCTGGTCATATAACACACCGTGCCATTGGACCTTGGAGAATAAGACTTAGAAATGCATTAAAATCTTTATAGCTCATTAAAAAACAACAATGATCCAATTATTCGTCCAACTGTAGTAAGGAAGCCAGTAGTTAATTGATTTTAAAGACCCCAGTGGTTAAATTTGTTTATGATAATACAAATAAAATGGACAGAGCTACGTGAGAGCAGCCTAAAAGTGACATTTGTTAAAATTTTGAATTATTGTTGTCAACTTCTTTGTCATTTCTGCTAGTAACTACTGCCAGTGAGCAGAACAAATAGTATAGTACTTATAAAAATAATAATAATTTCAATTAAGTGATAATTTAATTGCCGTTCTAGCAATATAAAAATAACGTTCCCGGAATCGGGTGATATAATGAGCGCAGCTTTACAAAACAAAAGGGGCCATGGAACGCTTCAAGTGATACATTACTTTTTAATTATTTCGTATTTAATTTCTCTCAAGTTCATTACATGACCATTGTTATACAAGTAATTGAATTAAAATTATTATAAGGAAACTCGATAACAGTAAAAGTCGTTTTGGCGGTTATATACTGTTCGGTAATATCCGCTTACAACTGCTTTCGTTCAGTGATTAAAAATATTAACGATGTTAAACAAAACCCATCAAAAAGGTCAAGGAAATGTTCTGTATGAACAATAAATAATGGTTTGTCACTCGTAAACTACGTTTTTTTCCCGACGTTACTTGAATAAATATTACCTTTTTATTAGTTTTATTGCGTAATAGAAAAAAATTACAAATTATCCTAAATTTAAGTATTTATGATTTTTCAGTAGTTTCGGTGCAGAAGACGCAAATAAATCGATCGTATCCTTCTACACGATAACAAGTGAGATCTATTTATGTCGTTCCTAAGCAAGTATTATTTACTGAACGTTTTTACTCTACTACTATTTACAAAGAAAACAAAAACAAAATAGACCATTAATTATAGTAAATAATTTATAACTTAACTATTTATGAGGATTTTTTTCTTTATAACATAACCAAGCACAAATGTATTTACAATTAATTCCCGCTTATAAACACTGTTAGCAAGTCATAGATACACGGAACCTGCCGACAAATCCAATGGACCTCACAAACCCAGTGTATAACATTTTGACCCCACCACCCTTGGCAACAGACTGTCGAGGAAAATTATGTTAAGATTTGTTTGTTAGATGTAGGTTAATTATAATTCTATGATAAATAAGGTGAGCCCCATCGATTTTAATAAATTCAGTCCATTAATGTATAATGTATATTATTATACTTGTGTGCAATGCAGATCACTATGAGTAGAAAACAGAAACTGTATAAAATGTAGCCAGGCTACAAGAAATATAATGAAGCAATTGTAAATAGATTCGTTTGTAGTCTATATTTTGTAACAAGGGGATATGCAACTAAAAAAATATTAACTTCGCAATTCTGTAGTATGACCTGTACCAATGACTTCCTTAAACTGCAGATAATACAGAATAAATTTCTAACAATAAAACTACTTCATTTATAAAATAGTAAAAGAGACCACTCAAAGATTTCTTATTAGTGAAGTATCAACAATAGTTTTAACAAAACTTTTGGGCACGATGCATCAATTAAGAACAAGATGCATAAAGCCACTCATTGCATTTTTTAGAAAGAAGAGTTAAAAGAACTAGAAATCAATTTTTTAGTTTTTTTTTTGTTTCTGTTCTACTATATATAAATAAGTGGTAAGTATTAATTGTATTTTAATTTTAGTTTAGAGGTGCGATGGTGTATATGTATATGCGTTGAGCTCATGTAACGTAGAATAAAATAAAGAAATTCTCTCTCTCTCTCTCTCTCTCTCTCTCTCTCTCTCTCTCTCTCTCTCTCTCTCTCTCTCTCTCTCTCTCTCTCTCTCTCTCTCTCTCTCTCTCTCTCTCTCTCTCTCTCTCTCTCTCTCTCTCTCTCTCTCTACCTCTATCTCTACCTCTACCTATCTCTCTCTACCTCTACCTCTACCTCTACCTCTACCTCTACCTCTCCCTCTCTCTCTCTCTATCTCTCTCTCTCTCTCTCTCTCTTTCTCCCCCCTTTAAAATTCAATGGCTGATATTCTAAAAAATGATTGAGATTGTGCCAGTAATTGGTCTTAGCAACATAAAAATATGAATTCTCACATAAAGGAAAGATCAATATTTTACTTGACATGATGAAAATCTTCTCTCCGAAGAAATATATGAACAGCGTGGCTAAAAAGTGTTGCTCACCTGTTTCAGATCCGATTGTGTGTAGAGGAAATAGTAGTTCCTTTTGTCTGGACGAGTGCCAGTACATCCGGGTACTCACGAATGCTTTAACCAGTGAGGTTTCACCCAAGTCAACATCTCCATTAATTACCCGAGTCAGAGCCGTTGGTTTTATTTCATTACTTCTCCTGAGGCAATTATCTCACAGCTGACATCAACACGTCACTTCCTTGTCTTGAAAAGGCACCTACGGTGTACTTCAATTGATAATTAGCTCGTAGTCCATTTCATCGGCTTGGTGTTGATTGCTTTGATAACTTTGCCTGTCTATGTAGGGCACTAACGAAGGGGCATTTCTTTCATACTAATATATTACATCACACTAGCGGTCCTTGAAAAGCCCGAATGGTGAAAAGTACGAAATTTATTAACAAGGGTATAGTGTTTGGGTAGCGAAAACAATTTTATTTGAAGTTTTGTGATATTCCACAAAGCCCCAAATAATTACAACTTTATTATGATAAAATTACAATGTGCCTCATTGGGCAATAAGTAATTGTGATAAATGTTTTCATTCATACCATATTTACAATTTTCATTCATTCGCTCATTCATACAGTATTTACAAAAAGCCCAGAGACCTCCCAAGTCCACATGGTTGTCACCTCCCTCGCGTGCGAAGGAGGAAGCGGAGTCTTGGGAAGTCCCCCACGCTCCTCCGTTAGCTGCGTCACTGGATAAAAGCCAGCGGAGGCTGACTAAGAGCGTGAGAGCCACAGGCGCTCAGTACATGATTGGAGAAGCTTACCATTGTCAGGACTCCCACTGTAACGCATTTACAGCAGGTCACAAGCCCACTGCGGTTTAGTCTCCGAGGAGGATAATAGGGATGAGTGGCGCAGTGCAATGACTGTGTTCCATAGGTCACTATGGAATTTCATGAACTTGGAAGGGATGAGTTCTAGAATGTAAGGTATATTAAAAACCCAAATAATTAAAACATATTATTTATCTGGTCTTTGATTTGGCACTCTTCTTAATACGATCATTATTTTTAAGTTAATTTTAATTATATTGATAAGTGAGCCTTCATGTTTTCATTTTTACCATCTCTTAGAGCTTCCATTCAGAAAATTATTCCTCTACATGAAACTGTAGTTGAAAAAACAAAACATTTTTAATGAGCTTACGACATTATAAATATGTGAAGAAACGTTACATAATTATAAATAGTGTATATTTCCAGCACATTTATTTATGTCCGCCGTTTTGACATAATCTGTTTGTCAACATCGGGACCTTATGGAGTGTCCAGAAGATAGAAACAACATGTGAGCTGTATTATAATTAATACAAACGATCTTTTACTTTTTGGATCTAACAGTGAAATAGCCTTCAAACTATATAATTGTCTAATTATGCAAATGAGGTGGATTATGACTGCTTTATGATTAGTTCTAGGTTAAAAGTCCCAGGCAGTCATGTTTCTTCCTTTTCAACTAATGTCTAAAGTGGCAGGGGCAGTGGTAAGAAATTTCAACTGGAACATTACATTACGTAAAACCTTCTGTATATTTTCCCAAAGGAAGTAGGTCATATTAAAACCTCGCAGCCGCTAAATTATATAATGCGAACATTTTGTAAAGAGGAGATAAAATTACATGGAATTACCAACAAATTGTTAATAATAAGTCTAGTTTAATATTTAATAATTATATTACCGATCTCGGCTCACAGTTAGGGATGATAAACGATTTAAATCAGCTGGGAGAAGGCGAATGTTTGTTAACTGAAGGGTTCGAATCATTTCTCAAACAGTTGTCATCCCCGTGACGTATAAAATACTAACCCGTCTTTTGTATTTATGGCTCTGGTACATCGCCGATTTCTTACAAATCTGATCAGAAAAAAATTGCGCCTTTGAAAGACAAATTACGCTTCGTCAAATAGTCCTATTTATAAAGTAAAAGGTAAGAAATTAGAGAGGATGAATGTCTACTTTCAATCACACACTCAGAACATTAGCTTCCTTCCGTGCATTTTTGGGTTTTCTCTGTTTATTAATATTTAGCACATTTTAAAGCATAAGACAAAAATACATTGAAATTGTTTTAGAAATAAATGTGAAAGCACTGTGATCGATTAGTGTTCCAACATTACCTTCTCCCTCTCCCGCAAGTCCTGCCCACTAGTTCATTTATAGTTCCATTCAGCTTCCTGTATCCAAGACTGTACGGTATTTAGGCTTCCATCTCGACAAAACGCATTGGGCAACTTTACAGACTACTTCAAAGGACCATAGCAATTAAATTACAAAGTTGTACTCAAGCCAATCAGGACATACGGGATAGAGCTATTGGGGGGGGGGGCAGCAACAAAGGTCACACCTTGCAATCTCAAACTCATCCCTTCCAAGTTCATGAAATTCCATAGTAACCTATCCAACCACCCTAATCCCCTAGCACAGTCATTGCACTCCGCCACTCATCCCTATAATCCTCCTCGGAAACTAAAACGGCATTGGCATCGTGACCTGCTATAAATGTGTGACAGTGGGAGTCCTGACAATGACCAGTTTCTACAATCATGTCCTGAGCGTATGTGGCTCTCGCGCTCTTTGTCAGCCTCGACTGGCTCCTATCCGGTGACGCGGCTGACGGAGGAGCGTGGGGGAGTTCCCAAGACTCCTCATTCCCTTTCGCCTGCGAGGGGGTTGGCAATCATTTGGAATTGGGAGGTATCTGGGCTGTTTGTAAATACTCTATGAATGAAGAACTGTAAATATGGTTCGAATAGGAACATTGAACATAATTACTTATTGCCCAATAAGGCAGATTGTAATTTTAGCATAATAAAGATTTGATTTGTTCTTCCAGCATTTTTATTAAAGTCTAAGTACAGCATCATGGCTTAGAGTTTACTTAAATATTGAAGTGACTAATTGAGGACAAGGTAGTGTGATATCATCAACTTCGACCCTCTTGAATGTTACTCTGCAATTAATCGTCGTAATACGACGGTATTCATCGGCATGCGCTGCCAAGTTATTTGAACCGAATGTCTACCGTGTATTATGTGTGAAGGATTCCTGATGTCATACAGCCTTAGGTAATATTATCATAATTGTAGGTAATTATTATCGATTAAAGCGTCTTTATATCGATTCTATCGAAAATAATTCGCAAGCTAGAGGCCAAGGTGAGAACGCGAAGCCGATCCATTCTTGACTGGAGTCATAAATCACGCATGATGAGACGTTTGTCGTGCTCGCTATCCTCTATCAATCAATCATCAACGAGATAATTCCAATCGTGGAGTTTTTCATTCGCTAGAAAAATAAATCAAGCGGTATGTTTTCAATTGGGAACATATGATTAGCATTCAGCAGATTTGTTCAGTGTTGACTGATAACCACGCCTGTGCGGCCAATATTATATATGAAAATATTATTACTTATAATCCTGGGACGAATGCTCATAAACATATAAAGGTGACCAAAGTTCTTGAAATCGTTTACTGTTGCCGCTATTATTATTATTACACATAATATCCATAATATAAACATAACATAATATCTGTTGTTAATAATTAACAGCCAAATAATAAATTATTAATAACAGTTAGTCTGACACTACATTAAAAAATTTCTTATCAGAGATTAAATACTTTTTACTTAAGTGGGGCGTCTCATTGAATGAATCCGGACCAGCCACATCCGTGACCAACCAACCCCCTACAACCTAAAACCTGATTTATGAGTTAGCAGTCAGGCAGGCTTAACACCATATCTATAAATAAGAGCACTAAACTATAATTCTTCTTTGCAGGGAACCTTGTTATCACCACATTTCCATGCCCTTAGCGGCCAATAAAATTTCCTTACTTATGCGTAGCAATGTGCAACACATTACGCTGAAAAGGGTTAGTTTCAAAACAATTGACTTCTACTATCACGAATATGTTATTAAGGAGAAACTTGAAAAAGCCTTTCGAATGTGCTTCCAGTACAATTGCATCTCCTGTACGATCCGGCCTGCACAGGGGGTCAGCGATGTGGTTTCCTCCAAAGCCTATTGCACCATGAAATCATGAGGTCATCCCTTGGAGGAGTAACCGCTAATAGCCTGTATACGCTGCAGTCTACGCTTTCTTCCCGTAGCATAATTAAGAACTGTGCCACGTTATCTGCAGGATTTGAAATGGAGAAATACACCTTTGAGAATCAGATTGTGTGAAAAGGGTCGCTGGTATCATGTTTTTAATGCCTATAGCCTCTGATTTTATTTCTCCGAAAGAGTCACCTTCGATTCGAAACCTTTTGACTGTATTAAACTCTACTTTTTCACTCTTCAGTACTGTTATGACTAAAAACTTTTCAACCCCCTCTGATTAAAATCAGCAACTTTATGTTCGCCCTTCTCAACGGTATCCCCCTTCTCATAAATCTGCTTCCTATGACCGTCCTTTTCTTATCCTACCACTCATCCTCTTTGAGGGAGCCCCGTGTGAGAACTTATCCAGCATAAATTCTATCTAGGCCGGTGGGCTGTAGTTTACTTGAAATGAGTTGGCTGAAGAGTAAAACTGTAGGACAGGATGAGTGGAAGGTGAGCTCAAAGGACTTTGCATATCTGCAGATTAGAAAAGCGATAGCAGCATGGGACTGAGGATAACAACCTGGCTAACGCCAGAAAGTAGTAGAAATGTCGCAGTAGAGGCCTAGTAACTGCGAGGATTGCACCAAAGCAATGCCTTATCTTCTAAAATATGGAGAAAAATTTTAATAGAAAATAGTGGAGTTTCATTTCACTTACACTATTTTCTATTAATCCATCCAAGTCACTTCTTTGTTAAATAACACTACAAATAGCCAAAATATAACCTATTGAAATTTGTTCGAACGACATAACAAATTTCCCCAAAACATTATTTTTTTAAATTATCTTTGAAATTAGTATTCTGACTCAATGGTATTGGTCAATGGATGCCTTTGGAAGTCTATTTACATAAATATTTGCCGTTCAACAACTTACAAACAAAGCTTTATCAGTTCCTTATCTCCCTCATCCCAGCAATTTCCCCCCTTTTATTAATTGCTAAATTTTCTTTATTTTTTCTCTTTTTCGCTTTATTATTTATAATTTAATCATATCAGCTCAATTTTTTTGTATTTTTTTTTGCTGCTCTCAGAAAAAAGTGTTTTTTCATTTCATATCATTTCTATTTCTGGATAGATTTCATTTCTATGTTATAATTTTTTTTTTTTCAACTGCTGCACTTATCGGCTTCAGATATCTACGATTGTGAGGGCCATTTTAAGTTTGGAGGCCATTTATGTCAGAGTTTCATCATCCTTTTTTGAAAGGTACTAGTTTTTTGTGGATGCAATCACCTCTCAGAATGGGACTTGAGGTCTACCGCTAGTATAATTGGTTAAAAAAAAGTAACAGATAAGGAAATTCCTAAGAGTACGTAAGAAATTCTGAAATAATAAAGTTTGTCTGATGATTGATATTCTGTTATTTGAGTAAGCATCCCCGTCTTTATCTGGTCAGGCTGATTCCAAGCCATCCACCGGCCTCTGGCTTTTTTTATTAATTTTATTCAAACTTGCTATTGGTAGTTACGTTTATATAATTACTTGAGAAAAACATTTCCCTTGATAGTATGCATATTACAAAATACTTGATTGATATCAGTAGCCACACGATTTTTTTTATCCTAACCTTTATTTTGGTTCATTAAACCAGATTTGCTGCTTCTTTATTAATGTAGCTACTCATTTTCTTCGTAAAATCAAGATTAAACTCAACCAAACCGAACGTTCAGGAAGATTTCTTAGAGATACCGTGAATCGTACCAGAACATTATTAAAGTCCTTTTGATTTCAAATTAAAGATCTCTAGTTCCTATTTATTCTTTACACTGCAATGGGACCATTTTCATTATTAATTTTAACCATTTGTGTAACCGGATATACTGATAACAAAATTTTCATAATTTACTTGAGAAAATGTGAGCATGTATGTGCTTGTTAAGGTACATACTCTGATTATGTCATGAGCCTATCAATGGCTATTTCACGTATGGCTTATGTACAGAAACATTCTAAACTTGACTCTATTTAAAACCGTTCTAACCACATTTGATTCGCTGACACTGTCTGAAGCACATTCTAGTCAAATTAAGAAACAATAAAATCAATTTCCTAATCAATTTGTAAGTTTCCGGTTTTACTTGAGCGAAGTAACACGTCCTTTTTCACATAGAATGCGTTCTCGTATGCCAGTTGACAGGAAAAATATTAGCAGCCTCACCGAAAACAAAATTAAAATCAATTAATGGACTTTTTTAGTAATATAACGTAACATGCATTTGGGATTTATGAGGTCTGATAACAAGTAAGAGTTCAAAAAATTAAAAGTTAAATACTTGTTAAATGAGTCAAATTATCAGTTGAAAATGGCAGGGTGAGTAATGTTAATTATACTAATGAAAATGAGATGTAAGCAAAATACAACGATTTTACTAAATTATTTCAATGGCGTCAGTAGCTTGGCCAATTAATGACCAGTGACAGTAGCTGTTCCATGAGTAGTAACAGTGACACGGTGACCGGGAGGAACCGACCAGTTACCGCTTTCTATTCTGTTCCCACGGGTCTCCTTTTAGTGGAAGCCGCGGACGTCTGACCCCGGGTCGTCCCCGCATCCCTAATGGTGCCCAAGTGATTTTTTTTTTATCTTGTCAGTTATCACACACCTGTTACAGGATAGAAAGTGTCACGTCTTGGCTATGGGAGTTATTGTGAAACTGAAGAATTCTAGGAGTTTGGCCAGTCTGTGTTCAGGCTCAAGAGGACATCACTCATCATCCATCATTATAAAATGACCACTCCATAACAGAAAAAAAAAATTGTTTCGAGTTAAACCTATTATTTGTAACTTGTTATTCGCCATTAGTTTATTACTACAGTTTATTATGGTGGGATATTTGAATTTAACGCTCTTATGTAATCAAACTTATGGCAGGAAGGTTATGATTCAACTTACCGGTTTGGATCTCTTTTGTGACAATAAATAGTAATTTGTACTTCTTAGGGGGCTTTGCCCAGCTTATCATATTTCGCCCACTCTCCTCTGTCTGCTGCTTGTCTGGCGGAAATCCCTGTGTTCTCGAGATCCTCAAAAATACCCTCATTGTATCTTTCTTCCACGTCTCACATAATCCTTTTCATGAAAGCCTATTTGTTTCAATATTCTTCTTTCGTCTATTCTATACAAATTACTAATGCTGAACTTTGACAGATGGTGACCATCGGAGGGCTCTTCGCAGCCCTTTGTATTTCTACATTTCTTCTCAAGCTAAATCCACCAACTTCATTAAGATCTGGTCAGCAAACATTTTTTTAACGTCCCTGCAAAATGTTTTCGGTTTCTGCTTCCATTTCCGAGCTCATCCTTTTGGGTTCATAGAGGAAAGCATTTCTGGCCTAACGAGAGTATCTTTCATAACCCATAATTCATCTGCAGTGGCTCAAAGTTGAACCAGTTTATTGATTACATTTCCATTTTACTGCTACAAATACTAATTAATTTCATAATAATTTTAATTAAATTTTCCACTATAAGTACCATATATATGTCACAGATCCAACAATCCAGGGGGAAAATAAACACCATTCATATTTGTACTTCTTAGGCCCCAACAGAAAACCAAATGTAACCTTCGATCGTGGTTGGGGGAACGTTGAAATCTGAATGAAACCGTAATTTTTTTTTATTTTCGATGTTTTTTTCAAAACGAATCTGTTTTTCAGTTCTGACAATCATAAGTATTGGTACTTGGATATGAGAGAGTGGATACGAAATAAAGGAAAATGTGTATAATTATACATTCATTTTCTATATTCACAATAAACATTACAATTTTTCAATAGAATGTTTGTTTGTTTTTTGTCCACCTTTCCCGACGTCTCGATGTCTCGCCAGTCCCTCATGAGCAAGCATGACGGCAGCAGGTGTGGAATGATCTTGCTGTTCCACAAATTTAAATGCAACCTTACAAATAATAATAAATGATAGAACAAGATAAATATTCCTTATAATTAGAATAAATATTAAAGAAACTTAGGTCTAATGCATAGAATCCCTCCTGAAAAGAATCGGTGTTTCATCAATGGTTTTTGAACCATCACAGTCTGTGACTTCTTTTCCTTTCCTTCAACAAGTTCTATAATACCATCATCTGCTAACTCTTGTCCAACATCACATGTCACTCACTCTACAACTTCAGTGTCTAATATTTTTGCAGGCATTTATCCCTTAGCAGTTGGTTCGCTATCATTATTGTCTTCTGGTGTCTCTGGAATTTCATTGAACAGTTTGTTCCAACATTTTTGAAGCGTTGAAACTTTGACGTTTAACGATGAATTTGAAGTGGGCGATTGGTTTGAAGGCTTTTTTCACATTTATTTTTTTATTTATTCAGCTGTCCGGATATAGGAGAGTCAGTTATGGGATAGTCTATTGTGTATATAAATGAGAAAATATAAGAAAAATACTGCTAACCACAAAAAAAAAAATCATTCATGAATTGGTGAGAAACTATTTTTTTTACCTAACTAATTGAGCAGAGTATCAAATTATGGGTTTCAATGTGTCACGAGTGTGCATAAATACACAGTATTTTCTTTTGATATGATAATGGTGAAATATTACATACTAAGTGAATTGTTACAAGGGGTTATAAATCCCCAACAATGCTAAAAATAGTTAGAATGCTATACCAAGCAATTGATTACTTGGTAATAAAAAAACTAATAATGTTATCTATGGTGTTTTATATCAGACATTTAAAAGCATTGAAGTAATTATAATACTCAGTGACTCAAAATGTCTAAAAATGAATATATAACAACAAACTAAGAATGTTGTAATTATGGTTTGAATTTTGAACTCAAAAATAAAGGGTTTTTAGTCAGGGCTTATAGCAATAACACGAGAAAATTGAAGGGAATATCAACTGAACGTGGCTTGTTGTGTATTTCATTTTATGTCTGTGCATTAATGAACTTGAAATGAGTTTAACTTTCTATTTATGTGGGTTGCAAGGATGAACTGTTTCGAACCAATAATGAGTTGCAAGCATACATAATGTTTCAATGAAATATAGGGTTCTACATTATTAAACCTGTTGCAAGATTTTTTTTTTTTTAATTATCACAATATCCTGTATATACTGCACACACGAACGATTAAGTTCGTTAATATTTTTGAAACCCTAATGTGGGTCAGTTATCGTGATATGACGCCATCAAGAGTTGAAAAGTGGAAGATGCAACTTGATGGGTTTTATGATGCAACTCTCCATCGTAATTCCTGTACTGAGAATTTCACAATCTTCCTTAATGTGATGTAGATATCTCATTTTGGATAATGGTGCTACTTTGTAATATTATTTTTAAAACGTGCCTGATGTTTTAATTTTGAACCAGTTATAAACTAACTTCTCTAATTTCGTGACAAATATGTCATATTTAACTTTATAAACGTTATAGTATTGATTCGCCAAAATAATTATTAAACTAATTTAAAGAATAGCACACATTTATGAATTTTAAAATAGTTCATGTTGAAGACATGACAAATACTGTCACTTCATAAAACAAGTTTTAGTGTTATTAATTAACTAAATGATATAGGGCAACTAACTATTTTTCATATTGTCTCATTTCACATTGAGCTGGGTTTCAAATTAAATATCTATTTTGTCATTTTTTTTTAAAAATATAATTTCAAAAATTTAGTTATTTAAATCCTGTTCACATCAAACGAACCTTTGTTTGACATTTGATACCTCACTTACTTGTTAATCACAAAATAATATTATAAAATTATTTACTTATTTTTGTTGAAAACAAAATCCGTCAATCAATAAAGCATCAAATCATCATTCAGTATACATACGTCTTTTATAGTAATTTGACTGAAAATTTGTTTAAAATTTAGTTCGATCTCAAATATGTTTAGACAGTTACAATTAAAAAAATTGTAAAATTGTATGAGTCACTGTTGTTAGGCACTATTTGAATATAACTAAAATCTGTAGGAATAGATATATGTTATTATTTCCTAAATTTAGTCGGTTTATGCTGAAAGAAATATATTGTGACTTAGTTTTAAAAGTAGTTGTCGGGTCGTCACGTGGGGTCTAGTTGTCCTAGTCCTGGTGACGGAGAGAGAGTTGAATAGGCTATGACCTGGATGATTGCTTGATGACAGGTCTTACTACTCAGCTATGACTCCATATCTGATCTTGAAGATCTTAGAAGGTGTGCCCTGACAGTGCACTGTATGAGGTACATACCCACGGGTTCCCACTCGGCATCTGAGGGTATGCGAAAACTTTCCGGACCCCAAAGGCGAGCGTGAACCGGAAAGAGGCAGACTGGACCACTGGTGGAGACGCTACTAGGTACTTTCTGTCGGACCCCAGACATCATCGTCTGCGTGGAAGGAATCCCTTCATAGGATGTGCTATTTTTAGCGAGACGAAGCCAGAGGAATCCCACCCACTAAGAGGTGTGACAACACCGGACTAAAAATAGAAAGGTTAAGGATATGGAGGTGTAGAGGGTTTAATAAATGATAAGGAAATATTTCGAGTACCACTTTTTAATTTTTTTTTTTAAATGCTTATCGGATAAAAGCATGTGGTATATATAGCCGGAAGCAGCCAATGAATAAGGTTTTTATTTCGGCCAACCAGGAGGCTGTTTTATTTGGCCAATTGGATCGCTCGCCTACTCCCTGCTGCTTGGCCGGCGACTGGTATATCTTTGAGTATTATATGATTTGGTTATATTATTTACATTTGTGTATTTCAACAATTTACAATATATACATGGCAAACTCGCTTCAAGGGTAATTTATCTGATGTAGTTAGCGGTCGCTACAGTAGACGATAGACTGGGCATTTAATATTAATTAATAATATTATAATAACTTTAAAACTATTAAAGTAACTTTAATTTCATTTAAGTTACAACTGGACTAGCTACTGTTCTACTGAGTAACATTGATTCGTCTACCCTTGATAAACTGTATTCCAAGCCTCTAGAAGTAAATCTGTAAATAATGTCCAGAACGAGTAAGAGAATGTTGAGCCCTGTACTTGAGACCTTAATATTACTTTCTAAAGAAAAATAGATGGCTTACGAAGAAGAGAAACTTTTACTGTTTCCTAACGAATCCGTTCCTACAATATTGGAAAGCACGGGCATCATATTATCTCTTGAGATTATTCAATCAGGAAATCGATTTTTTCAAAATTGGTTTTAAATTAACGGTATCTGCCGGATTAGTGATATTTGAGGTCCTACCCTGCGAGTAAATGATCTATAGGATCGATTCTAAACCGGGATCGAAGAGGTATCTCAATACACTCATTTAGATATTTTATTTAGAGAATCCAGGAGTTGTGATAATAAACAGTTTCTCTGATTATGCATTAACTAGCTAGTTTTGGCCGAAAATTCTTTATTTTATTTGTTAAGCTATCTTGGTCATTAAAAGTTGTCTTTTCAACAAACGCAAAACAAATTTTAAATATCTAAAAAATATTCACTATTAATTATTAGCTAATTAATTTAGAAGCTATGAAGTTACAAAAGATAAATTTTTAGTCCAAAAAACATTATTTTCTCTATGATCTTTGAAATTGCTTCTTCACTACCGTAAATTTTCTAAAACATCAGGAAAAAATCAGATTTTATTATCCTAAATGGCTTTTTTTTTTGGATGTGACGCGAGAAATCTGCGAGTTAGCGAAACAGGCCCGAATTTTATCTCGTTCAGTTTTTTTGTTTTTTTTTAATTCTCCCCGATACCAGATTTTAACCAACATCTAATACAGTTAATATAATTTGGAATTTTATATATTACCTTTTAAATTATCAATTGTCATAGAACATACAGTCAGACAATATGATGAACGGCAATTGCCCGGAATCTGTTTGATACTTTACCTTTTTAAGTTTAGAATAAATGCGCACAAATTTCAAAAATACAACCTGGCACACATAATGAATGGTCTTAGGGGCTATCTCCTAAGAGTTTTTTGTAATTATATCAAAACGTATTTTATATCAAAATAGATTAAATAATTTTTCTATTACGTAGTAGATAGTCTACCTGTTATGAGAACTATACTAAAATAGAGAACAGTAACTTTCCGAGAGTTAATCAATATTGGTCTACGACGAGACGCATGGCGTAAGTCAACGTTCCACCGGCGTGGCGTGAGCACAGAAAGCAATAACAGAGTTGATTGAAAAAACATCAATTTTCAGTTCCATTTGATTGAGATGATTCCCACGTAACTTTTAGTGATAATTCATTGGAAAATGTCATCTTATGCACTCCAACTAGGGTATTAAAAGGAAGCGCCCACGGTGGAAATGGTTAACACCAGACCAAATGAGATTCCCAACTACGAGCCTATTACATAATATTACAGAATTAGACTCCTATAAACTGTATAAATAACCTATCGTGAAATATACCTAATTGTAATAAATTATTAGCTCATGAAAAAATCTAGGTGTTATCTAATTGGCAGTCCCCGATCCGAAAATTGATAAAATACCCTGTTATTTAATAGATTTATATTCCGATGATCCTTACGTAATAATTACATCTTTACGGGAACAGATCATATGCTTTGGTAAACACGCGTAACGCATTTTGTAACTCATCTTTGGAAATAGAACAACTAACTAAATTACTTCACAACGTTACACTTTCCCCGTGCAACGAGACCTGCTATATTACAAGACAATTTATCAGTTGTCAAGATAGAATAATTATAGTGCTTAAGTTAATAATTTCTTAGATCATAGGATTTTTTATTTTGCTTCAGAAATTAGTAAATTAGTAAATACTCTTCAGATAGCTTCACTATGGTAACATTAACTTTATGAGATGAAAATCACCTTAGGACCATCTGTACTGAAATGCTTGCACTTTAGCATCAAGGATAGGTCACTGGTAAGTACTATTTTGGCTAGGAGGTATGAAATGTTGTAAAAAAATAAACTTTATTCTTAATACTATTAGTTAGAATATCAAAAATAAGATAAAAAACGAGAATAGGGGCCAAGGTAGCTAATAATCTTAGGATTGAAAATAATTACGTTTTAAATCAATAACTTGATAAATAAACACATGATTTTAAGAAATTAATTCAGCATGTTTTGTAAATAAACAAATAAAATTTAATAGACAACCAATTTAATATTGTAAGCTAGAATAGTTCATAATTTGATAGTACTCGACTAACTAATTAGTTAGTAGAAATTAATAAAGGCGGATTTTAAAACGTGTAAGGAAAAATCATGACGGACAAGAGGCACATAGTTCCTAAGATTGTAGGCACGTGCCAGTAAAGTGCGACCAAACGGGTGGGTAGAGGTTCGATAAGCGCTATCTTACATTCACGAAATGGTCGGACTATTTAATTTTATGGTGGTTTCTATATATGGATGTATGCTAAATAAGGTACGGTATAAGAAGGCCCTAAGGTAACATTGCCATCTGGAGAAACGAAATAGGTTTAAACAGCATATC
Source organism: Acanthosoma haemorrhoidale (assembly GCA_930367205.1). Taxonomy (NCBI): domain Eukaryota; kingdom Metazoa; phylum Arthropoda; class Insecta; order Hemiptera; family Acanthosomatidae; genus Acanthosoma; species Acanthosoma haemorrhoidale. The sequence goes on along the minus strand of OV884013.1, from coordinate 19,756,478 downwards.
GATGCGAAATGCGTGAGCCTCTCGGGATTCCGAAACAGACAACCAAAAAAAAAGATGCTATGATTGTAAGACGCAGGGTGTTGAATTGGGGGTTTTGCTGAACCCTTAAATTTCCAGGTCTTTAACGCATTTCAATTATAAATCTTCGCCATAAAAGCCCATTATGTTATGTTTGGCCTACAGTCGTTGAATTCGACATGGAACCTACGATTGATTTGCCAATGGCGTGAACAAAAATTGGGATCCCATGCAAAAGAATTAAGGGTCATTGCCATAACAGAAGAGAGAGGCTGTATTTTGAAACCGGTTCAATATCATCTTTTGTCTGTCTGTATGTTTTATGTCTGTGTGTCTACGATATTTTTTAAAACAATAAACTTTGATTTATGAAAAACATAATACGAACAATATGTCGATATACTCAGAGAGGATATTGACTACCGAACCGTTTCAGTTCGGCTGTTTTATATTTGTGCCGATATAATTCAGTTGAGGAAGTGTTTCCAATTTATCATTATGAAACTCTTCAAGCTAAAGTAAAGATGTGTTTTTTTCTTTCTAAGTCAGTGCGTCAAGTGGGTTGGTTGGCAGAACCCTTTGTTTTACTTCACCACTCAACATGCCCATTTTTGTATTTATTATTCATAAATCCGCTGACGGAGGAGCGTGGGGGACTTCCCAAGACTCCGTTTCCTCTTTCGCGTGCGAGGGAGGTGACAGCCATGTGGATTTGGGAGGTCTCTGGGCTGTTTGTAAATACTGTATGAATGAGCGAGCGAATGAAAATTGTAAATATGGTATGAATGAAAACATTTATCACAATCACTTATTACCCTATAAGGCAGATTGTAATTTTAGGAGAATAAAGAAGTTTCAATTACTATTATTCATAAAATGCCTCTCTCAGAAACTCTCAGAAAAAATGTCGTTAGTAATTACTTTAAGGAATTCAGGAATCTTAATGGAAGAAAAGGCTAACAATATTCAATAACTCTTTTATCAAATATTAAAAAACGTAAGGAAAGAAGAACAAATCAAATGAAATATTTTTTTGAGTGGACCCTTCCCTATACACATCTCAAAATAAAATAAAGTTATGTACATCAAATTATTTGATCTAATGAGAAAAAAAAAAAGGTGAAGCCATTGATCCTTGGACTTTTGACTGAATATATTCTAATGATGATTTTGAAATATATTCATGACGTTGTGAAGTCAATCAATTCCCACACAGAAGAATATCCGTTCACACTTACAGTACCCTGACGGCAGAAGAAGAAGCCGGCGGAAGAGAACGGCGAAGAAGATGGAGACTATCCCTTGGGAAGATCCCGGGTTACAAAAAAGTGTGGGAAGTGGTCCTGGGGAGGTTGGCCAACCTGGGACGTGGGATACTCTCCTCCTAGAACCCTTTCCTATTCGGCTGCTGATTGCACTTTGGATGATGGATCTGGCCATTAAAGGTTGCACCGATTGCCGAATGGTCATCTGTCGACGCATGGCACAGTTCCCTACTGATGCAACCGCTTCACTTTCCAATCTCATGCTGTCGGCAAGGCGTTCCGTCCTCATGGAATAGCATTACGCAGATCTCTGCTGCTAGATGATAGATGTCCTCGCAGCTCTTGGGTAATATGAGAGAATATTTTCTTTGTCAGTAGTTGTTTTTGCAAACGAAGAAAAAATTACAGGTTCTGTGTTAGGAACAAAAACCGTGAATAAGTGTTGGGTACTCTGTCCTGATGTCGAATTGTCGAAAGATCGAAAGAGACAGATGTAATAATCATATAAAAGCAGTCCCTATTGTTTCGCAATAAAAATTGCATCGTAAGTCATTAACATCTTTCTCTAAAACTTCATGTGTTTCGATTTTCAAAATATAAAAAGTACGACACAGGTCTTACCGGCTTTCGCACATGCTAGCTTCACCTAACTTGTCACTTCATGTCAAACTGATGATATATAAATGTGTCCTCCGGCCAGCTCTGCTGTACGGTGCCCCACTATTTACCCACTTGACTGTCAAAACAGCTAAATGTCACCAGCAATTTCAGAATGGGATCATGAGAAAAGTGACCAGTCATACCTTTCTCAAGATGTTAAAGAACCACGACCTGCAACCGTTGCTTGGTGTGTCCCGTCGGTGAGTCAGTTCATACACCGGAGAAACATCAAGTTTTTTGACTCGTTACAGCACCTAAGAAACCCAGGGTTTAACACTAAGGCCCCACCACCCTTCCCGTATCGATGTGACAGACTGTTGTTTGATGTAAGTTAGTTTTAAGTCTATGATTCATAAGGGGACCCCCATCACTTTTAAACATGTTTAGGTAATGAATGTAAAGTGTGCATTATACTTCTGTTACAATCACAAATCGAAATGTAAAATAATTATACATTGTCTAAAATGTAGCCAAGCTACAGGAAATACTGAACTACTGTAAATAGATTCATTTACGTAGAATCTATTCTTATTTCCATAATTTATAATAACAAGGGGATATGAAGAAAAAAAATTCTAAGGCATTTTGAAATTTATGACTTTTTACTAAATTCACACTTGATTTTCATGACGTTCTTGCTGCTACAAATGATTACTGTCTAATGTTAACTACTTTTATATTACCTGCATTAAACTCGATGTTTGGTCAAATTTAGGTATTTTTTTTCAAAATTTTAAGTTACTATAATAATAATAATAATAATAATGGTGATAAGAGCTTAAGGCTAAATACCTTTCTACTTTTGCAATATCGATATACGTAGATATTTGAAACTGACAAGAAGTCAACTGGTTATCGAAATAGTGCAAAATTTCATTTCAAAAGTCGTAGTTAAAATATAGTTATTTATGCAGTCGTAAGGGGTGGTGGAAAATAGATATTTTATGCTTTCTATAGTTCGTGAGTCGTATGGTCTCGCGAAAATCCGTTAGACCGACTTCACTGACACTGGTTATCTGGCAAGCAGTCATCTGGTTATCGAACTAGTGCAAAATTTCATTTCAAAAGTCGTAGTTAAAATATAGTTATTTATGCAGTCGTAAGGGGTGGTGGAAAATAGATATTTTATACTTTATATAGTTCGTGAGTCGTATGGTCTCGCGAAAATCCGTTAGACCGACTGCACTGACACTGGTTATCTGGCAAGCAGTCATCTGGTTATCGAAATAGTGCAAAATTTCATTTCAAAAGTCGTAGTTAAAATATAGTTATTTATGCAGTCGTAAGGGGTAGTGGAAAATGGATATTTTATGCTTTATATAGTTCGTGAGTCGTATGGTCTCGCGAAAATCCGTTAGACCGACTTCACTGACACTGGTTATCTGGCAAGCAGTCATCTGGTTATCGAAATAGTGCAAAATTTCATTTCAAAAGTCGTAGTTAAAATATAGTTATTTATGCAGTCGTAAGGGGTGGTGGAAAATAGATATTTTATGCTTTATATAGTTCGTGAGTCGTATGGTCTCGCGAAAATCCGTTAGACCGACTGCACTGACACTGGTTATCTGGCAAGCAGTCATCTGGTTATCGAAATAGTGCAAAATTTCATTTCAAAAGTCGTAGTTAAAATATAGTTATTTATGCAGTCGTAAGGGGTGGTGGAAAATAGATATTTTATGCTTTATATAGTTCGTGAGTCGTATGGTCTCGCGAAAATCCGTTAGACCGACTGCACTGACACTGGTTATCTGGCAAGCAGTCATCTGGTTATCGAAATAGTGCAAAATTTCATTTCAAAAGTCGTAGTTAAAATATAGTTATTTATGCAGTCGTAAGGGGTAGTGGAAAATAGACATTTTATGCTTTATATAGTTCGTGAGTCGTATGGTCTCGCGAAGATCCGTTAGACCGACTGCACTGACACTGGTTATCTGGCAAGCAGTCATCTGGTTATCGAAATAGTGCAAAATTTCATTTCAAAAGTCGTAGTTAAAATATAGTTATTTATGCAGTCGTAAGGGGTAGTGGAAAATAGACATTTTATGCTTTATATAGTTCGTGAGTCGTATGGTCTCGCGAAAATCCGTTAGACCGACTTCACTGACACTGGTTATCTGGCAAGCAGTCATCTGGTTATCGAAATAGTGCAAAATTTCATTTCAAAAGTCGTAGTTAAAATATAGTTATTTATGCAGTCGTAAGGGGTAGTGGAAAATAGACATTTTATGCTTTATATAGTTCGTGAGTCGTATGGTCTCGCGAAAATCCGTTAGACCGACTTCACTGACACTGGTTATCTGGCAAGCAGTCATCTGGTTATCGAACTAGTGCAAAATTTCATTTCAAAAGTCGTAGTTAAAATATAGTTATTTATGCAGTCGTAAGGGGTGGTGGAAAATAGATATTTTATACTTTATATAGTTCGTGAGTCGTATGGTCTCGCGAAAATCCGTTAGACCGACTGCACTGACACTGGTTATCTGGCAAGCAGTCATCTGGTTATCGAAATAGTGCAAAATTTCATTTCAAAAGTCGTAGTTAAAATATAGTTATTTATGCAGTCGTAAGGGGTAGTGGAAAATGGATATTTTATGCTTTATATAGTTCGTGAGTCGGATGGTCTCGCGAAAATCCGTTAGACCGACTTCACTGACACTGGTTATCTGGCAAGCAGTCATCTGGTTATCGAAATAGTGCAAAATTTCATTTCAAAAGTCGTAGTTAAAATATAGTTATTTATGCAGTCGTAAGGGGTAGTGGAAAATAGACATTTTATGCTTTATATAGTTCGTGAGTCGTATGGTCTCGCGAAAATCCGTTAGACCGACTTCACTGACACTGGTTATCTGGCAAGCAGTCATCTGGTTATCGAAATAGTGCAAAATTTCATTTCAAAAGTCGTAGTTAAAATATAGTTATTTATGCAGTCGTAAGGGGTAGTGGAAAATAGATATTTTATGCTTTATATAGTTCGTGAGTCGTATGGTCTCGCAAAAATCCGTTAGACCGACTGCACTGACACTGGTTATCTGGCAAGCAGTCATCTGGTTATCGAAATAGTACAAAATTTCATTTCAAAAGTCGTAGTTGAAATATAGTTATTTATGCAGTCGTAAGGGTAGTGGAAAATGGATATTTTATGCTTTATATAGTTCGTGAGTCGTATAGTCTCGCGAAAATCCGTTAGACCGACTGCACTGACACTGGTTATCTGGCAAGCAGTCATCTGGTTATCGAAATAGTGCGAAATTTCATTTCAAAAGTCGTAGTTAAAATATAGTTATTTATGCAGTCGTAAGGGGTAGTGGAAAATGGATATTTTATGCTTTATATAGTTCGTGAGTCGTATAGTCTCGCGAAAATCCGTTAGACCGACTTCACTGACACTGGTTATCTGGCAAGCAGTCATCTGGTTATCGAAATAGTGCAAAATTTCATTTCAAAAGTCGTAGTTAAAATATAGTTATTTATGCAGTCGTAAGGGGTAGTGGAAAATGGATATTTTATGCTTTATATAGTTCGTGAGTCGTATGGTCTCGCGAAAATCCGTTAGACCGACTTCACTGACACTGGTTATCTGGCAAGCAGTCATCTGGTTATCGAAATAGTGCAAAATTTCATTTCAAAAGTCGTAGTTAAAATATAGTTATTTATGCAGTCGTAAGGGGTAGTGGAAAATAGACATTTTATGCTTTATATAGTTCGTGAGTCGTATGGTCTCGCGAAAATCCGTTAGACCGACTTCACTGACACTGGTTATCTGGCAAGCAGTCATCTGGTTATCGAACTAGTGCAAAATTTCATTTCAAAAGTCGTAGTTAAAATATAGTTATTTATGCAGTCGTAAGGGGTGGTGGAAAATAGATATTTTATACTTTATATAGTTCGTGAGTCGTATGGTCTCGCGAAAATCCGTTAGACCGACTTCACTGACACTGGTTATCTGGCAAGCAGTCATCTGGTTATCGAAATAGTGCAAAATTTAATTTCAAAAGTCGTAGTTAAAATATAGTTATTTATGCAGTCGTAAGGGGTAGTGGAAAATGGATATTTTATGCTTTATATAGTTCGTGAGTCGTATGGTCTCGCGAAAATCCGTTAGACCGACTTCACTGACACTGGTTATCTGGCAAGCAGTCATCTGGTTATCGAAATAGTGCAAAATTTCATTTCAAAAGTCGTAGTTGAAATATAGTTATTTATGCAGTCGTAAGGGTAGTGGAAAATGGATATTTTATGCTTTATATAGTTCGTGAGTCGTATAGTCTCGCGAAAATCCGTTAGACCGACTGCACTGACACTGGTTATCTGGCAAGCAGTCATCTGGTTATCGAAATAGTGCGAAATTTCATTTCAAAAGTCGTAGTTAAAATATAGTTATTTATGCAGTCGTAAGGGGTAGTGGAAAATGGATATTTTATGCTTTATATAGTTCGTGAGTCGTATAGTCTCGCGAAAATCCGTTAGACCGACTTCACTGACACTGGTTATCTGGCAAGCAGTCATCTGGTTATCGAAATAGTGCAAAATTTCATTTCAAAAGTCGTAGTTAAAATATAGTTATTTATGCAGTCGTAAGGGGTAGTGGAAAATGGATATTTTATGCTTTATATAGTTCGTGAGTCGTATGGTCTCGCGAAAATCCGTTAGACCGACTTCACTGACACTGGTTATCTGGCAAGCAGTCATCTGGTTATCGAAATAGTGCAAAATTTCATTTCAAAAGTCGTAGTTAAAATATAGTTATTTATGCAGTCGTAAGGGGTAGTGGAAAATAGACATTTTATGCTTTATATAGTTCGTGAGTCGTATGGTCTCGCGAAAATCCGTTAGACCGACTGCACTGACACTGGTTATCTGGCAAGCAGTCATCTGGTTATCAAAATAGTGCAAAATTTCATTTCAAAAGTCGTAGTTAAAATATAGTTATTTATGCAGTCGTAAGGGGTGGTGGAAAATAGATATTTTATGCTTTATATAGTTCGTGAGTCGTATGGTCTCGCGAAAATCCGTTAGACCGACTTCACTGACACTGGTTATCTGGCAAGCAGTCATCTGGTTATCGAAATAGTGCAAAATTTCATTTCAAAAGTCGTAGTTAAAATATAGTTATTTATGCAGTCGTAAGGGGTGGTGGAAAATAGACATTTTATGCTTTATATAGTTCGTGAGTCGTATGGTCTCGCGAAAATCCGTTAGACCGACTGCACTGACACTGGTTATCTGGCAAGCAGTCATCTGGTTATCGAACTAGTGCAAAATTTCATTTCAAAAGTCGTAGTTAAAATATAGTTATTTATGCAGTCGTAAGGGGTAGTGGAAAATGGATATTTTATGCTTTATATAGTTCGTGAGTCGTATGGTCTCGCGAAAATCCGTTAGACCGACTTCACTGACACTGGTTATCTGGCAAGCAGTCATCTGGTTATCGAAATAGTGCAAAATTTCATTTCAAAAGTCGTAGTTAAAATATAGTTATTTATGCAGTCGTAAGGGGTAGTGGAAAATAGACATTTTATGCTTTATATAGTTCGTGAGTCGTATGGTCTCGCGAAAATCCGTTAGACCGACTGCACTGACACTGGTTATCTGGCAAGCAGTCATCTGGTTATCGAAATAGTGCAAAATTTCATTTCAAAAGTCGTAGTTAAAATATAGTTATTTATGCAGTCGTAAGGGGTGGTGGAAAATAGATATTTTATGCTTTATATAGTTCGTGAGTCGTATGGTCTCGCGAAAATCCGTTAGACCGACTTCACTGACACTGGTATCTGGCAAGCAGTCATCTGGTTATCGAAATAGTGCAAAATTTCATTTCAAAAGTCGTAGTTAAAATATAGTTATTTATGCAGTCGTAAGGGGTGGTGGAAAATAGATATTTTATGCTTTATATAGTTCGTGAGTCGTATGGTCTCGCGAAAATCCGTTAGACCGACTGCACTGACACTGGTTATCTGGCAAGCAGTCATCTGGTTATCGAAATAGTGCAAAATTTCATTTCAAAAGTCGTAGTTAAAATATAGTTATTTATGCAGTCGTAAGGGGTGGTGGAAAATAGATATTTTATGCTTTATATAGTTCGTGAGTCGTATGGTCTCGCGAAAATCCGTTAGACCGACTTCACTGACACTGGTTATCTGGCAAGCAGTCATCTGGTTATCGAAATAGTGCAAAATTTCATTTCAAAAGTCGTAGTTAAAATATAGTTATTTATGCAGTCGTAAGGGGTAGTGGAAAATAGACATTTTATGCTTTATATAGTTCGTGAGTCGTATGGTCTCGCGAAAATCCGTTAGACCGACTGCACTGACACTGGTTATCTGGCAAGCAGTCATCTGGTTATCGAACTAGTGCAAAATTTCATTTCAAAAGTCGTAGTTAAAATATAGTTATTTATGCAGTCGTAAGGGGTAGTGGAAAATGGATATTTTATGCTTTATATAGTTCGTGAGTCGTATGGTCTCGCGAAAATCCGTTAGACCGACTTCACTGACACTGGTTATCTGGCAAGCAGTCATCTGGTTATCGAAATAGTGCAAAATTTCATTTCAAAAGTCGTAGTTAAAATATAGTTATTTATGCAGTCGTAAGGGGTAGTGGAAAATAGACATTTTATGCTTTATATAGTTCGTGAGTCGTATGGTCTCGCGAAAATCCGTTAGACCGACTGCACTGACACTGGTTATCTGGCAAGCAGTCATCTGGTTATCGAAATAGTGCAAAATTTCATTTCAAAAGTCGTAGTTAAAATATAGTTATTTATGCAGTCGTAAGGGGTGGTGGAAAATAGATATTTTATGCTTTATATAGTTCGTGAGTCGTATGGTCTCGCGAAAATCCGTTAGACCGACTTCACTGACACTGGTATCTGGCAAGCAGTCATCTGGTTATCGAAATAGTGCAAAATTTCATTTCAAAAGTCGTAGTTAAAATATAGTTATTTATGCAGTCGTAAGGGGTGGTGGAAAATAGATATTTTATGCTTTATATAGTTCGTGAGTCGTATGGTCTCGCGAAAATCCGTTAGACCGACTGCACTGACACTGGTTATCTGGCAAGCAGTCATCTGGTTATCGAAATAGTGCAAAATTTCATTTCAAAAGTCGTAGTTAAAATATAGTTATTTATGCAGTCGTAAGGGGTGGTGGAAAATAGATATTTTATGCTTTATATAGTTCGTGAGTCGTATGGTCTCGCGAAAATCCGTTAGACCGACTTCACTGACACTGGTTATCTGGCAAGCAGTCATCTGGTTATCGAAATAGTGCAAAATTTCATTTCAAAAGTCGTAGTTAAAATATAGTTATTTATGCAGTCGTAAGGGGTAGTGGAAAATAGACATTTTATGCTTTATATAGTTCGTGAGTCGTATGGTCTCGCGAAAATCCGTTAGACCGACTGCACTGACACTGGTTATCTGGCAAGCAGTCATCTGGTTATCGAACTAGTGCAAAATTTCATTTCAAAAGTCGTAGTTAAAATATAGTTATTTATGCAGTCGTAAGGGGTAGTGGAAAATGGATATTTTATGCTTTATATAGTTCGTGAGTCGTATGGTCTCGCGAAAATCCGTTAGACCGACTTCACTGACACTGGTTATCTGGCAAGCAGTCATCTGGTTATCGAAATAGTGCAAAATTTCATTTCAAAAGTCGTAGTTAAAATATAGTTATTTATGCAGTCGTAAGGGGTAGTGGAAAATAGACATTTTATGCTTTATATAGTTCGTGAGTCGTATGGTCTCGCGAAAATCCGTTAGACCGACTGCACTGACACTGGTTATCTGGCAAGCAGTCATCTGGTTATCGAAATAGTGCAAAATTTCATTTCAAAAGTCGTAGTTAAAATATAGTTATTTATGCAGTCGTAAGGGGTGGTGGAAAATAGATATTTTATGCTTTATATAGTTCGTGAGTCGTATGGTCTCGCGAAAATCCGTTAGACCGACTTCACTGACACTGGTTATCTGGCAAGCAGTCATCTGGTTATCGAAATAGTGCAAAATTTCATTTCAAAAGTCGTAGTTAAAATATAGTTATTTATGCAGTCGTAAGGGGTGGTGGAAAATAGATATTTTATGCTTTATATAGTTCGTGAGTCGTATGGTCTCGCGAAAATCCGTTAGACCGACTGCACTGACACTGGTTATCTGGCAAGCAGTCATCTGGTTATCGAAATAGTGCAAAATTTCATTTCAAAAGTCGTAGTTAAAATATAGTTATTTATGCAGTCGTAAGGGGTGGTGGAAAATAGATATTTTATGCTTTATATAGTTCGTGAGTCGTATGGTCTCGCGAAAATCCGTTAGACCGACTTCACTGACACTGGTTATCTGGCAAGCAGTCATCTGGTTATCGAAATAGTGCAAAATTTCATTTCAAAAGTCGTAGTTAAAATATAGTTATTTATGCAGTCGTAAGGGGTGGTGGAAAATAGATATTTTATGCTTTATATAGTTCGTGAGTCGTATGGTCTCGCGAAAATCCGTTAGACCGACTGCACTGACACTGGTTATCTGGCAAGCAGTCATCTGGTTATCGAACTAGTGCAAAATTTCATTTCAAAAGTCGTAGTTAAAATATAGTTATTTATGCAGTCGTAAGGGGTAGTGGAAAATAGACATTTTATGCTTTATATAGTTCGTGAGTCGTATGGTCTCGCGAAAATCCGTTAGACCGACTTCACTGACACTGGTTATCTGGCAAGCAGTCATCTGGTTATCGAAATAGTGCAAAATTTCATTTCAAAAGTCGTAGTTAAAATATAGTTATTTATGCAGTCGTAAGGGGTAGTGGAAAATAGACATTTTATGCTTTATATAGTTCGTGAGTCGTATGGTCTCGCGAAAATCCGTTAGACCGACTGCACTGACACTGGTTATCTGGCAAGCAGTCATCTGGTTATCGAAATAGTGCAAAATTTCATTTCAAAAGTCGTAGTTAAAATATAGTTATTTATGCAGTCGTAAGGGGTAGTGGAAAATAGACATTTTATGCTTTATATAGTTCGTGAGTCGTATGGTCTCGCGAAAATCCGTTAGACCGACTGCACTGACACTGGTTATCTGGCAAGCAGTCATCTGGTTATCGAAATAGTGCAAAATTTCATTTCAAAAGTCGTAGTTAAAATATAGTTATTTATGCAGTCGTAAGGGGTAGTGGAAAATAGACATTTTATGCTTTATATAGTTCGTGAGTCGTATGGTCTCGCGAAAATCCGTTAGACCGACTTCACTGACACTGGTTATCTGGCAAGCAGTCATCTGGTTATCGAACTAGTGCAAAATTTCATTTCAAAAGTCGTAGTTAAAATATAGTTATTTATGCAGTCGTAAGGGGTGGTGGAAAATAGATATTTTATACTTTATATAGTTCGTGAGTCGTATGGTCTCGCGAAAATCCGTTAGACCGACTGCACTGACACTGGTTATCTGGCAAGCAGTCATCTGGTTATCGAAATAGTGCAAAATTTCATTTCAAAAGTCGTAGTTAAAATATAGTTATTTATGCAGTCGTAAGGGGTAGTGGAAAATGGATATTTTATGCTTTATATAGTTCGTGAGTCGTATGGTCTCGCGAAAATCCGTTAGACCGACTTCACTGACACATGTTATCTGGCAAGCAGTCATCTGGTTATCGAAATAGTGCAAAATTTCATTTCAAAAGTCGTAGTTAAAATATAGTTATTTATGCAGTCGTAAGGGGTAGTGGAAAATAGACATTTTATGCTTTATATAGTTCGTGAGTCGTATGGTCTCGCGAAAATCCGTTAGACCGACTTCACTGACACTGGTTATCTGGCAAGCAGTCATCTGGTTATCGAAATAGTGCAAAATTTCATTTCAAAAGTCGTAGTTAAAATATAGTTATTTATGCAGTCGTAAGGGGTAGTGGAAAATAGATATTTTATGCTTTATATAGTTCGTGAGTCGTATGGTCTCGCGAAAATCCGTTAGACCGACTGCACTGACACTGGTTATCTGGCAAGCAGTCATCTGGTTATCGAAATAGTGCAAAATTTCATTTCAAAAGTCGTAGTTGAAATATAGTTATTTATGCAGTCATAAGGGTAGTGGAAAATGGATATTTTATGCTTTATATAGTTCGTGAGTCGTATAGTCTCGCGAAAATCCGTTAGACCGACTGCACTGACACTGGTTATCTGGCAAGCAGTCATCTGGTTATCGAAATAGTGCGAAATTTCATTTCAAAAGTCGTAGTTAAAATATAGTTATTTATGCAGTCGTAAGGGGTAGTGGAAAATGGATATTTTATGCTTTATATAGTTCGTGAGTCGTATGGTCTCGCGAAAATCCGTTAGACCGACTTCACTGACACTGGTTATCTGGCAAGCAGTCATCTGGTTATCGAAATAGTGCAAAATTTCATTTCAAAAGTCGTAGTTAAAATATAGTTATTTATGCAGTCGTAAGGGGTGGTGGAAAATAGATATTTTATGCTTTATATAGTTCGTGAGTCGTATGGTCTCGCGAAAATCCGTTAGACCGACTGCACTGACACTGGTTATCTGGCAAGCAGTCATCTGGTTATCGAAATAGTGCAAAATTTCATTTCAAAAGTCGTAGTTAAAATATAGTTATTTATGCAGTCGTAAGGGGTAGTGGAAAATAGACATTTTATGCTTTATATAGTTCGTGAGTCGTATGGTCTCGCGAAAATCCGTTAGACCGACTTCACTGACACTGGTTATCTGGCAAGCAGTCATCTGGTTATCGAAATAGTGCAAAATTTCATTTCAAAAGTCGTAGTTAAAATATAGTTATTTATGCAGTCGTAAGGGGTAGTGGAAAATAGACATTTTATGCTTTATATAGTTCGTGAGTCGTATGGTCTCGCGAAAATCCGTTAGACCGACTGCACTGACACTGGTTATCTGGCAAGCAGTCATCTGGTTATCGAACTAGTGCAAAATTTCATTTCAAAAGTCGTAGTTGAAATATAGTTATTTATGCAGTCGTAAGGGTAGTGGAAAATGGATATTTTATGCTTTATATAGTTCGTGAGTCGTATAGTCTCGCGAAAATCCGTTAGACCGACTGCACTGACACTGGTTATCTGGCAAGCAGTCATCTGGTTATCGAAATAGTGCGAAATTTCATTTCAAAAGTCGTAGTTAAAATATAGTTATTTATGCAGTCGTAAGGGGTAGTGGAAAATGGATATTTTATGCTTTATATAGTTCGTGAGTCGTATAGTCTCGCGAAAATCCGTTAGACCGACTTCACTGACACTGGTTATCTGGCAAGCAGTCATCTGGTTATCGAAATAGTGCAAAATTTCATTTCAAAAGTCGTAGTTAAAATATAGTTATTTATGCAGTCGTAAGGGGTAGTGGAAAATGGATATTTTATGCTTTATATAGTTCGTGAGTCGTATGGTCTCGCGAAAATCCGTTAGACCGACTTCACTGACACTGGTTATCTGGCAAGCAGTCATCTGGTTATCGAAATAGTGCAAAATTTCATTTCAAAAGTCGTAGTTAAAATATAGTTATTTATGCAGTCGTAAGGGGTGGTGGAAAATAGATATTTTATACTTTATATAGTTCGTGAGTCGTATGGTCTCGCGAAAATCCGTTAGACCGACTGCACTGACACTGGTTATCTGGCAAGCAGTCATCTGGTTATCGAAATAGTGCAAAATTTCATTTCAAAAGTCGTAGTTAAAATATAGTTATTTATGCAGTCGTAAGGGGTAGTGGAAAATGGATATTTTATGCTTTATATAGTTCGTGAGTCGTATGGTCTCGCGAAAATCCGTTAGACCGACTTCACTGACACTGGTTATCTGGCAAGCAGTCATCTGGTTATCGAAATAGTGCAAAATTTCATTTCAAAAGTCGTAGTTAAAATATAGTTATTTATGCAGTCGTAAGGGGTAGTGGAAAATAGACATTTTATGCTTTATATAGTTCGTGAGTCGTATGGTCTCGCGAAAATCCGTTAGACCGACTTCACTGACACTGGTTATCTGGCAAGCAGTCATCTGGTTATCGAAATAGTGCAAAATTTCATTTCAAAAGTCGTAGTTAAAATATAGTTATTTATGCAGTCGTAAGGGGTAGTGGAAAATAGACATTTTATGCTTTATATAGTTCGTGAGTCGTATGGTCTCGCGAAAATCCGTTAGACCGACTGCACTGACACTGGTTATCTGGCAAGCAGTCATCTGGTTATCGAAATAGTGCAAAATTTCATTTCAAAAGTCGTAGTTAAAATATAGTTATTTATGCAGTCGTAAGGGGTGGTGGAAAATAGATATTTTATGCTTTATATAGTTCGTGAGTCGTATGGTCTTGCGAAAATCCGTTAGACCGACTTCACTGACACTGGTTATCTGGCAAGCAGTCATCTGGTTATCGAAATAGTGCAAAATTTCATTTCAAAAGTCGTAGTTAAAATATAGTTATTTATGCAGTCGTAAGGGGTAGTGGAAAATAGACATTTTATGCTTTATATAGTTCGTGAGTCGTATGGTCTCGCGAAAATCCGTTAGACCGACTTCACTGACACTGGTTATCTGGCAAGCAGTCATCTGGTTATCGAACTAGTGCAAAATTTCATTTCAAAAGTCGTAGTTAAAATATAGTTATTTATGCAGTCGTAAGGGGTGGTGGAAAATAGATATTTTATACTTTATATAGTTCGTGAGTCGTATGGTCTCGCGAAAATCCGTTAGACCGACTGCACTGACACTGGTTATCTGGCAAGCAGTCATCTGGTTATCGAAATAGTGCAAAATTTCTTTCAAAAGTCGTAGTTAAAATATAGTTATTTATGCAGTCGTAAGGGGTAGTGGAAAATGGATATTTTATGCTTTATATAGTTCGTGAGTCGTATGGTCTCGCGAAAATCCGTTAGACCGACTTCACTGACACATGTTATCTGGCAAGCAGTCATCTGGTTATCGAAATAGTGCAAAATTTCATTTCAAAAGTCGTAGTTAAAATATAGTTATTTATGCAGTCGTAAGGGGTAGTGGAAAATGGATATTTTATGCTTTATATAGTTCGTGAGTCGTATGGTCTCGCGAAAATCCGTTAGACCGACTTCACTGACACTGGTTATCTGGCAAGCAGTCATCTGGTTATCGAAATAGTGCAAAATTTCATTTCAAAAGTCGTAGTTAAAATATAGTTATTTATGCAGTCGTAAGGGGTGGTGGAAAATAGATATTTTATACTTTATATAGTTCGTGAGTCGTATGGTCTCGCGAAAATCCGTTAGACCGACTGCACTGACACTGGTTATCTGGCAAGCAGTCATCTGGTTATCGAAATAGTGCAAAATTTCATTTCAAAAGTCGTAGTTAAAATATAGTTATTTATGCAGTCGTAAGGGGTAGTGGAAAATGGATATTTTATGCTTTATATAGTTCGTGAGTCGTATGGTCTCGCGAAAATCCGTTAGACCGACTTCACTGACACTGGTTATCTGGCAAGCAGTCATCTGGTTATCGAAATAGTGCAAAATTTCATTTCAAAAGTCGTAGTTAAAATATAGTTATTTATGCAGTCGTAAGGGGTAGTGGAAAATAGACATTTTATGCTTTATATAGTTCGTGAGTCGTATGGTCTCCCGAAAATCCGTTAGACCGACTTCACTGACACTGGTTATCTGGCAAGCAGTCATCTGGTTATCGAAATAGTGCAAAATTTCATTTCAAAAGTCGTAGTTAAAATATAGTTATTTATGCAGTCGTAAGGGGTAGTGGAAAATAGACATTTTATGCTTTATATAGTTCGTGAGTCGTATGGTCTCGCGAAAATCCGTTAGACCGACTGCACTGACACTGGTTATCTGGCAAGCAGTCATCTGGTTATCAAAATAGTGCAAAATTTCATTTCAAAAGTCGTAGTTAAAATATAGTTATTTATGCAGTCGTAAGGGGTGGTGGAAAATAGATATTTTATACTTTATATAGTTCGTGAGTCGTATGGTCTCGCGAAAATCCGTTAGACCGACTGCACTGACACTGGTTATCTGGCAAGCAGTCATCTGGTTATCGAAATAGTGCAAAATTTCTTTCAAAAGTCGTAGTTAAAATATAGTTATTTATGCAGTCGTAAGGGGTAGTGGAAAATGGATATTTTATGCTTTATATAGTTCGTGAGTCGTATGGTCTCGCGAAAATCCGTTAGACCGACTTCACTGACACATGTTATCTGGCAAGCAGTCATCTGGTTATCGAAATAGTGCAAAATTTCATTTCAAAAGTCGTAGTTAAATATAGTTATTTATGCAGTCGTAAGGGGTAGTGGAAAATAGACATTTTATGCTTTATATAGTTCGTGAGTCGTATGGTCTCGCGAAAATCCGTTAGACCGACTTCACTGACACTGGTTATCTGGCAAGCAGTCATCTGGTTATCGAAATAGTGCAAAATTTCATTTCAAAAGTCGTAGTTAAAATATAGTTATTTATGCAGTCGTAAGGGGTAGTGGAAAATAGATATTTTATGCTTTATATAGTTCGTGAGTCGTATGGTCTCGCGAAAATCCGTTAGACCGACTGCACTGACACTGGTTATCTGGCAAGCAGTCATCTGGTTATCGAAATAGTGCAAAATTTCATTTCAAAAGTCGTAGTTGAAATATAGTTATTTATGCAGTCGTAAGGGTAGTGGAAAATGGATATTTTATGCTTTATATAGTTCGTGAGTCGTATAGTCTCGCGAAAATCCGTTAGACCGACTGCACTGACACTGGTTATCTGGCAAGCAGTCATCTGGTTATCGAAATAGTGCGAAATTTCATTTCAAAAGTCGTAGTTAAAATATAGTTATTTATGCAGTCGTAAGGGGTAGTGGAAAATAGACATTTTATACTTTATATAGTTCGTGAGTCGTATGGTCTCGCGAAAATCCGTTAGACCGACTTCACTGACACTGGTTATCTGGCAAGCAGTCATCTGGTTATCGAAATAGTGCAAAATTTCATTTCAAAAGTCGTAGTTAAAATATAGTTATTTATGCAGTCGTAAGGGGTAGTGGAAAATGGATATTTTATGCTTTATATAGTTCGTGAGTCGTATGGTCTCGCGAAAATCCGTTAGACCGACTTCACTGACACTGGTTATCTGGCAAGCAGTCATCTGGTTATCGAAATAGTGCAAAATTTCATTTCAAAAGTCGTAGTTAAAATATAGTTATTTATGCAGTCGTAAGGGGTAGTGGAAAATAGACATTTTATGCTTTATATAGTTCGTGAGTCGTATGGTCTCGCGAAAATCCGTTAGACCGACTTCACTGACACTGGTTATCTGGCAAGCAGTCATCTGGTTATCGAACTAGTGCAAAATTTCATTTCAAAAGTCGTAGTTAAAATATAGTTATTTATGCAGTCGTAAGGGGTGGTGGAAAATAGATATTTTATACTTTATATAGTTCGTGAGTCGTATGGTCTCGCGAAAATCCGTTAGACCGACTGCACTGACACTGGTTATCTGGCAAGCAGTCATCTGGTTATCGAAATAGTGCAAAATTTCATTTCAAAAGTCGTAGTTTAAATATAGTTATTTATGCAGTCGTAAGGGGTAGTGGAAAATAGACATTTTATGCTTTATATAGTTCGTGAGTCGTATGGTCTCGCGAAAATCCGTTAGACCGACTTCACTGACACTGGTTATCTGGCAAGCAGTCATCTGGTTATCGAAATAGTGCAAAATTTCATTTCAAAAGTCGTAGTTAAAATATAGTTATTTATGCAGTCGTAAGGGGTAGTGGAAAATAGATATTTTATGCTTTATATAGTTCGTGAGTCGTATGGTCTCGCGAAAATCCGTTAGACCGACTGCACTGACACTGGTTATCTGGCAAGCAGTCATCTGGTTATCGAAATAGTGCAAAATTTCATTTCAAAAGTCGTAGTTGAAATATAGTTATTTATGCAGTCGTAAGGGTAGTGGAAAATGGATATTTTATGCTTTATATAGTTCGTGAGTCGTATAGTCTCGCGAAAATCCGTTAGACCGACTGCACTGACACTGGTTATCTGGCAAGCAGTCATCTGGTTATCGAAATAGTGCGAAATTTCATTTCAAAAGTCGTAGTTAAAATATAGTTATTTATGCAGTCGTAAGGGGTAGTGGAAAATGGATATTTTATGCTTTATATAGTTCGTGAGTCGTATAGTCTCGCGAAAATCCGTTAGACCGACTTCACTGACACTGGTTATCTGGCAAGCAGTCATCTGGTTATCGAAATAGTGCAAAATTTCATTTCAAAAGTCGTAGTTAAAATATAGTTATTTATGCAGTCGTAAGGGGTAGTGGAAAATGGATATTTTATGCTTTATATAGTTCGTGAGTCGTATGGTCTCGCGAAAATCCGTTAGACCGACTTCACTGACACTGGTTATCTGGCAAGCAGTCATCTGGTTATCGAAATAGTGCAAAATTTCATTTCAAAAGTCGTAGTTAAAATATAGTTATTTATGCAGTCGTAAGGGGTAGTGGAAAATGGATATTTTATGCTTTATATAGTTCGTGAGTCGTATGGTCTCGCGAAAATCCGTTAGACCGACTTCACTGACACTGGTTATCTGGCAAGCAGTCATCTGGTTATCGAAATAGTGCAAAATTTCATTTCAAAAGTCGTAGTTAAAATATAGTTATTTATGCAGTCGTAAGGGGTAGTGGAAAATAGACATTTTATGCTTTATATAGTTCGTGAGTCGTATGGTCTCGCGAAAATCCGTTAGACCGACTTCACTGACACTGGTTATCTGGCAAGCAGTCATCTGGTTATCGAAATAGTGCAAAATTTCATTTCAAAAGTCGTAGTTAAAATATAGTTATTTATGCAGTCGTAAGGGGTAGTGGAAAATAGATATTTTATGCTTTATATAGTTCGTGAGTCGTATGGTCTCGCGAAAATCCGTTAGACCGACTGCACTGACACTGGTTATCTGGCAAGCAGTCATCTGGTTATCGAAATAGTGCAAAATTTCATTTCAAAAGTCGTAGTTGAAATATAGTTATTTATGCAGTCGTAAGGGTAGTGGAAAATGGATATTTTATGCTTTATATAGTTCGTGAGTCGTATAGTCTCGCGAAAATCCGTTAGACCGACTGCACTGACACTGGTTATCTGGCAAGCAGTCATCTGGTTATCGAAATAGTGCGAAATTTCATTTCAAAAGTCGTAGTTAAAATATAGTTATTTATGCAGTCGTAAGGGGTAGTGGAAAATGGATATTTTATGCTTTATATAGTTCGTGAGTCGTATAGTCTCGCGAAAATCCGTTAGACCGACTTCACTGACACTGGTTATCTGGCAAGCAGTCATCTGGTTATCGAAATAGTGCAAAATTTCATTTCAAAAGTCGTAGTTAAAATATAGTTATTTATGCAGTCGTAAGGGGTAGTGGAAAATGGATATTTTATGCTTTATATAGTTCGTGAGTCGTATGGTCTCGCGAAAATCCGTTAGACCGACTTCACTGACACTGGTTATCTGGCAAGCAGTCATCTGGTTATCGAAATAGTGCAAAATTTCATTTCAAAAGTCGTAGTTAAAATATAGTTATTTATGCAGTCGTAAGGGGTAGTGGAAAATAGACATTTTATGCTTTATATAGTTCGTGAGTCGTATGGTCTCGCGAAAATCCGTTAGACCGACTTCACTGACACTGGTTATCTGGCAAGCAGTCATCTGGTTATCGAACTAGTGCAAAATTTCATTTCAAAAGTCGTAGTTAAAATATAGTTATTTATGCAGTCGTAAGGGGTGGTGGAAAATAGATATTTTATACTTTATATAGTTCGTGAGTCGTATGGTCTCGCGAAAATCCGTTAGACCGACTGCACTGACACTGGTTATCTGGCAAGCAGTCATCTGGTTATCGAAATAGTGCAAAATTTAATTTCAAAAGTCGTAGTTAAAATATAGTTATTTATGCAGTCGTAAGGGGTAGTGGAAAATGGAGATTTTATGCTTTATATAGTTCGTGAGTCGTATGGTCTCGCGAAAATCCGTTAGACCGACTTCACTGACACTGGTTATCTGGCAAGCAGTCATCTGGTTATCGAAATAGTGCAAAATTTCATTTCAAAAGTCGTAGTTAAAATATAGTTATTTATGCAGTCGTAAGGGGTAGTGGAAAATAGACATTTTATGCTTTATATAGTTCGTGAGTCGTATGGTCTCGCGAAAATCCGTTAGACCGACTTCACTGACACTGGTTATCTGGCAAGCAGTCATCTGGTTATCGAAATAGTGCAAAATTTCATTTCAAAAGTCGTAGTTGAAATATAGTTATTTATGCAGTCGTAAGGGTAGTGGAAAATGGATATTTTATGCTTTATATAGTTCGTGAGTCGTATAGTCTCGCGAAAATCCGTTAGACCGACTGCACTGACACTGGTTATCTGGCAAGCAGTCATCTGGTTATCGAAATAGTGCGAAATTTCATTTCAAAAGTCGTAGTTAAAATATAGTTATTTATGCAGTCGTAAGGGGTAGTGGAAAATGGATATTTTATGCTTTATATAGTTCGTGAGTCGTATAGTCTCGCGAAAATCCGTTAGACCGACTTCACTGACACTGGTTATCTGGCAAGCAGTCATCTGGTTATCGAACTAGTGTAAAATTTCATTTCAAAAGTCGTAGTTAAAATATAGTTATTTATGCAGTCGTAAGGGGTGGTGGAAAATAGATATTTTATACTTTATATAGTTCGTGAGTCGTATGGTCTCGCGAAAATCCGTTAGACCGACTGCACTGACACTGGTTATCTGGCAAGCAGTCATCTGGTTATCGAAATAGTGCGAAATTTCATTTCAAAAGTCGTAGTTAAAATATAGTTATTTATGCAGTCGTAAGGGGTAGTGGAAAATGGATATTTTATGCTTTATATAGTTCGTGAGTCGTATAGTCTCGCGAAAATCCGTTAGACCGACTTCACTGACACTGGTTATCTGGCAAGCAGTCATCTGGTTATCGAATAGTGCAAAATTTCATTTCAAAAGTCGTAGTTAAAATATAGTTATTTATGCAGTCGTAAGGGGTAGTGGAAAATGGATATTTTATGCTTTATATAGTTCGTGAGTCGTATGGTCTCGCGAAAATCCGTTAGACCGACTTCACTGACACTGGTTATCTGGCAAGCAGTCATCTGGTTATCGAAATAGTGCAAAATTTCATTTCAAAAGTCGTAGTTAAAATATAGTTATTTATGCAGTCGTAAGGGGTAGTGGAAAATAGACATTTTATGCTTTATATAGTTCGTGAGTCGTATGGTCTCGCGAAAATCCGTTAGACCGACTGCACTGACACTGGTTATCTGGCAAGCAGTCATCTGGTTATCGAAATAGTGCAAAATTTCATTTCAAAAGTCGTAGTTGAAATATAGTTATTTATGCAGTCGTAAGGGTAGTGGAAAATGGATATTTTATGCTTTATATAGTTCGTGAGTCGTATAGTCTCGCGAAAATCCGTTAGACCGACTGCACTGACACTGGTTATCTGGCAAGCAGTCATCTGGTTATCGAAATAGTGCGAAATTTCATTTCAAAAGTCGTAGTTAAAATATAGTTATTTATGCAGTCGTAAGGGGTAGTGGAAAATAGACATTTTATGCTTTATATAGTTCGTGAGTCGTATGGTCTCGCGAAAATCCGTTAGACCGACTTCACTGACACTGGTTATCTGGCAAGCAGTCATCTGGTTATCGAAATAGTGCAAAATTTCACTTCAAAAGTCGTAGTTAAAATATAGTTATTTATGCAGTCGTAAGGGGTAGTGGAAAATAGACATTTTATGCTTTATATTGTTCGTGAGTCGTATGGTCTCGCGAAAATCCGTTAGACCGACTTCACTGACACTGGTTATCTGGCAAGCAGTCATCTGGTTATCGAAATAGTGCAAAATTTCATTTCAAAAGTCGTAGTTAAAATATAGTCATTTATGCAGTCGTAAGGGGTAGTGGAAAATAGATATTTTATGCTTTATATAGTTCGTGAGTCGTATGGTCTCGCGAAAATCCGTTAGACCGACTGCACTGACACTGGTTATCTGGCAAGCAGTCATCTGGTTATCGAAATAGTGCAAAATTTCATTTCAAAAGTCGTAGTTGAAATATAGTTATTTATGCAGTCGTAAGGGTAGTGGAAAATGGATATTTTATGCTTTATATAGTTCGTGAGTCGTATAGTCTCGCGAAAATCCGTTAGACCGACTGCACTGACACTGGTTATCTGGCAAGCAGTCATCTGGTTATCGAAATAGTGCGAAATTTCATTTCAAAAGTCGTAGTTAAAATATAGTTATTTATGCAGTCGTAAGGGGTAGTGGAAAATGGATATTTTATGCTTTATATAGTTCGTGAGTCGTATGGTCTCGCGAAAATCCGTTAGACCGACTGCACTGACACTGGTTATCTGGCAAGCAGTCATCTGGTTATCGAAATAGTGCAAAATTTCATTTCAAAAGTCGTAGTTGAAATATAGTTATTTATGCAGTCGTAAGGGTAGTGGAAAATGGATATTTTATGCTTTATATAGTTCGTGAGTCGTATGGTCTCGCGAAAATCCGTTAGACCGACTTCACTGACACTGGTTATCTGGCAAGCAGTCATCTGGTTATCGAAATAGTGCAAAATTTCATTTCAAAAGTCGTAGTTAAAATATAGTTATTTATGCAGTCGTAAGGGGTAGTGGAAAATAGACATTTTATGCTTTATATAGTTCGTGAGTCGTATGGTCTCGCGAAAATCCGTTAGACCGACTTCACTGACACTGGTTATCTGGCAAGCAGTCATCTGGTTATCGAAATAGTGCAAAATTTCATTTCAAAAGTCGTAGTTAAAATATAGTTATTTATGCAGTCGTAAGGGGTAGTGGAAAATAGACATTTTATGCTTTATATAGTTCGTGAGTCGTATGGTCTCGCGAAAATCCGTTAGACCGACTTCACTGACACTGGTTATCTGGCAAGCAGTCATCTGGTTATCGAAATAGTGCAAAATTTCATTTCAAAAGTCGTAGTTAAAATATAGTTATTTATGCAGTCGTAAGGGGTAGTGGAAAATGGATATTTTATGCTTTATATAGTTCGTGAGTCGTATAGTCTCGCGAAAATCCGTTAGACCGACTTCACTGACACTGGTTATCTGGCAAGCAGTCATCTGGTTATCGAAATAGTGCAAAATTTCATTTCAAAAGTCGTAGTTAAAATATAGTTATTTATGCAGTCGTAAGGGGTAGTGGAAAATAGACATTTTATGCTTTATATAGTTCGTGAGTCGTATGGTCT
The DNA here is from genome assembly GCA_930367205.1 of Acanthosoma haemorrhoidale. Taxonomy (NCBI): domain Eukaryota; kingdom Metazoa; phylum Arthropoda; class Insecta; order Hemiptera; family Acanthosomatidae; genus Acanthosoma; species Acanthosoma haemorrhoidale. The sequence goes on along the minus strand of OV884013.1, from coordinate 19,733,263 downwards.
CGCAAAAATCCGTTAGACCGACTTCACTGACACTGGTTATCTGGCAAGCAGTCATCTGGTTATCGAAATAGTGCAAAATTTCATTTCAAAAGTCGTAGTTAAAATATAGTTATTTATGCAGTCGTAAGGGGTAGTGGAAAATGGATATTTTATGCTTTATATAGTTCGTGAGTCGTATAGTCTCGCGAAAATCCGTTAGACCGACTGCACTGACACTGGTTATCTGGCAAGCAGTCATCTGGTTATCGAAATAGTGCGAAATTTCATTTCAAAAGTCGTAGTTAAAATATAGTTATTTATGCAGTCGTAAGGGGTAGTGGAAAATGGATATTTTATGCTTTATATAGTTCGTGAGTCGTATAGTCTCGCGAAAATCCGTTAGACCGACTTCACTGACACTGGTTATCTGGCAAGCAGTCATCTGGTTATCGAAATAGTGCAAAATTTCATTTCAAAAGTCGTAGTTAAAATATAGTTATTTATGCAGTCGTAAGGGGTAGTGGAAAATGGATATTTTATGCTTTATATAGTTCGTGAGTCGTATGGTCTCGCGAAAATCCGTTAGACCGACTTCACTGACACTGGTTATCTGGCAAGCAGTCATCTGGTTATCGAAATAGTGCAAAATTTCATTTCAAAAGTCGTAGTTAAAATATAGTTATTTATGCAGTCGTAAGGGGTAGTGGAAAATAGACATTTTATGCTTTATTTAGTTCGTGAGTCGTATGGTCTCGCGAAAATCCGTTAGACCGACTTCACTGACACTGGTTATCTGGCAAGCAGTCATCTGGTTATCGAACTAGTGCAAAATTTCATTTCAAAAGTCGTAGTTAAAATATAGTTATTTATGCAGTCGCAAGGGGTGGTGGAAAATAGATATTTTATACTTTATATAGTTCGTGAGTCGTATGGTCTCGCGAAAATCCGTTAGACCGACTGCACTGACACTGGTTATCTGGCAAGCAGTCATCTGGTTATCGAAATAGTGCAAAATTTAATTTCAAAAGTCGTAGTTAAAATATAGTTATTTATGCAGTCGTAAGGGGTAGTGGAAAATGGATATTTTATGCTTTATATAGTTCGTGAGTCGTATGGTCTCGCGAAAATCCATTAGACCGACTTCACTGACACTGGTTATCTGGCAAGCAGTCATCTGGTTATCGAAATAGTGCAAAATTTCATTTCAAAAGTCGTAGTTAAAATATAGTTATTTATGCAGTCGTAAGGGGTAGTGGAAAATAGACATTTTATGCTTTATATAGTTCGTGAGTCGTATGGTCTCGCGAAAATCCGTTAGGCCGACTTCACTGACACTGGTTATCTGGCAAGCAGTCATCTGGTAATGAAATAGTGCAAAATTTCATTTCAAAAGTCGTAGTTAAAATATAGTCATTTATGCAGTCGTAAGGGGTAGTGGAAAATAGATATTTTATGCTTTATATAGTTCGTGAGTCGTATGGTCTCGCGAAAATCCGTTAGACCGACTGCACTGACACTGGTTATCTGGCAAGCAGTCATCTGGTTATCGAAATAGTGCAAAATTTCATTTCAAAAGTCGTAGTTGAAATATAGTTATTCTTGCAGTCGTAAGGGTAGTGGAAAATGGATATTTTATGCTTTATATAGTTCGTGAGTCGTATAGTCTCGCGAAAATCCGTTAGACCGACTGCACTGACACTGGTTATCTGGCAAGCAGTCATCTGGTTATCGAAATAGTGCGAAATTTCATTTCAAAAGTCGTAGTTAAAATATAGTTATTTATGCAGTCGTAAGGGGTAGTGGAAAATGGATATTTTATGCTTTATATAGTTCGTGAGTCGTATAGTCTCGCGAAAATCCGTTAGACCGACTTCACTGACACTGGTTATCTGGCAAGCAGTCATCTGGTTATCGAAATAGTGCAAAATTTCATTTCAAAAGTCGTAGTTAAAATATAGTTATTTATGCAGTCGTAAGGGGTAGTGGAAAATAGATATTTTATGCTTTATATAGTTCGTGAGTCGTATGGTCTCGCGAAAATCCGTTAGACCGACTTCACTGACACTGGTTATCTGGCAAGCAGTCATCTGGTTATCGAAATAGTGCAAAATTTCATTTCAAAAGTCGTAGTTAAAATATAGTTATTTATGCAGTCGTAAGGGGTAGTGGAAAATAGACATTTTATGCTTTATATAGTTCGTGAGTCGTATGGTCTCGCGAAAATCCGTTAGACCGACTTCACTGACACTGGTTATCTGGCAAGCAGTCATCTGGTTATCGAAATAGTGCAAAATTTCATTTCAAAAGTCGTAGTTAAAATATAGTTATTTATGCAGTCGTAAGGGGTAGTGGAAAATGGATATTTTATGCTTTATATAGTTCGTGAGTCGTATAGTCTCGCGAAAATCCGTTAGACCGACTTCACTGACACTGGTGAAAGAAGAGCACAAACGTAATGCGTAATGCTGTTCTGTGTCACGGCAGTTAGACATGCGCACATGAGTAGCACAGTACAATAGTAACAGAAGATAAACACCGTGTAATGGAAGTCGTGCCAATTAGTCTGCTACACTTAACATTGTCCGTGCTCTTGTTATTAACCTCTCTTTTCCTGCTTCTACCGCTTGACTAGCTATGAAGAATATTTTGTTATGTTCCTCTCACGAGGAAATATTAAGGTTGAGAAACCCTCATCCCCTAAGAATAACAATAAGACAAATAAATCGCTCTGCTGTGGTTAGCTTATAAATAATATAAGCACACGCACATATGGTGGCTTATGGTATAAGTGAATGACATTCAATAACCGTCACATAATGTGAAATATAGGAATTATTATACCAGGGGAGAATGAGCGTGAAAAGTTGCAAGAACGCATTAAAATAGAGAATTGAATAAACTAAAAGAATAACAATAACAACGATGAATTACAAATTGTTAAATTCGAGTGAGAGAAGGATCAGGTAAAATCTAGATTTAAACATTGAGAGAGTTGACGAACGACAAACATACAGTTCGAAAGGTTTATGACACGGATAAGAAAATATATTTCAAAGTAGAGAGGTTTGTGGTCAGAGTATTACAAGATTTGGATTGAATTGAAGGAAGTCATAAAGGTAAGGAGGCCGTTTAGTCAATCCAATTCATCAAGCGAATTAGCTGAGCTTCAAGATTCTGAAAGAGGCCACTGTAAATAACTCAACCGTAGTCAAAATTGGGGACCAATTAAGCTGAAGGTGGAATCGTTTTTATGGGCGATTTCGCAAATGTGGTCTTTTCTGGCTAAAATTTGGTCCTGGAACAAACGTCTTTGCATGAAGTGAAGTGCATGGGCTCAGCGTCGATTGTGAAAGTAGGAATATCATATGGCGTTTCTAGGATACGACGTGAGCCAATGATAATTGGCTTGGATTTCTTCGAATTCGACTGTGGGCACATGCACTTGTCCCGATTTGGTTCTGGTTTCAACTGAATCGACAAGGAAGCTGATTCTAGCTCACGGAGAGTCTTAGAGTATCGTCGGCATATAAGTGGTACGAGAAGAGATGGAATCATGTGTGAGGTCGATGATGTAGACATAAATATGTATTAGGGAAACTGATGGTCTCTGCGCAAGACAATGGTAGGGGTTGGGTAGGTGGGCTTCACTAGAATTAGCTTAGTGAACATTTCGCCTTACTGGTTTTTCAAGGGCTCTTATTGAGGGAAATTTCTAATTTAATTAGGGACCGCATATATGACTCATTCATTATATGTCTTATTCAATTATTGGCTTTATCATGCATATCATTTTTACATTGGACGAAATGTTCACGGCCATATTATATATATACCTATTACTAGTTGAGACAGGAATATTCTCAGAAATTAGTTAACTCCAATAGGCAAGAGCCACAGATGCTCAGGACACGGGGTAAATAACACTGATAAGAACTAATGACAAAGTTATGGAGGCAGTTACGCTTCATTATCAGAGAACGGTAGTTAAGATGGGCGATACTTAATATTTTTTTTTAATTTATTATTTTTTTTTTTAGCTTTTTAATTATACGATTAAGGATGAGGGAAAAATAAAGGAATATTTGGGTTGAGCGGATCCGATACTTAATATTTGATAAATTGAATACTTAATTTATTCATATATGATGTGAAGTGGGAATGTAATATAAGGCGGTGAGATGGTTAAGGCTGTTAATGACTGTTTGTTCTCAGAGATTCGGATCAAGTGATTTTGAATTTGAGCATTACATTTAGTGTCAGAGAACTATTTCCCCAACATTATTTTAATTTTTTAAAATTTTCTATTCGCAAAAAACAATTATCTGTAAACGCCTTCCATGCTTCTTTCTGTACACATTTATTCTGGTTCTGTGCTCCACACAACCAAGAAGTCAAAATTAAAATATCACATCAATTAAGTATATTTATTATGATTTTAGCGCTAAGACTTTATAATTGTCGAAAATTAAATAGGAGTCGGTTGAATTAAGCAGTAACTAATGAAAATATGTACGCATATGTTACAATTACTCAATTTTAACAACACCGTTTCTGCGTTACATGGTCTGTTTTTTTAAGTTCTCAATGCTATTTTGTCTATTTATTGTACAAAATATTAGTAACGGTGACTAGAGTTGTAAATTAATAGCCGCTGCACCTTCATGTTACCAAAAAATATATTTATATAAATACGCATTATCTCGGTGGATGAGAGATTATTTATGAGGGGGTAAGAACGTCCTAGTATGTTACTATGTGTATGAACGTCAGTGTGAACAAAAAAATGAAAGAACTAAGATATATAAAAAAAAAAAATATTATCATACATTTACATCATACATATATTTAAACCCCAGGTCAGTTTACTTATATGTCAACTCAAACATTGAAACCAGTTAAAATATTGATAGAACACTCGACTGCATTCTCACTTGCCTGCATTTAATCCGAAGCAGCCTCACTTTCTCCACTAATATTTTCTTTGCATTCAAACGTGACTTGCTCCCTCATTCTACTTCTGGCTTCAAACACTGAAGTTTTTAACGTGGGCTCTAAACGACGTTTCAGCTTACGCAATTTCCTGATTTACCGGACCCTTCGATAGTAAAGGATTATTTTCAACAACTATTTACTAAGGAATGTACTTTATACATCACCTTATCAAACTCCAATGATCGAGTGTTTATGGCCTGAAAAGGATCTTATTTTTTGAGAAATTTTATTTTGTTTCTATTCCACGCATTGTTTTTTTTAAATAGAATTGTATAAAGTAACTAATAGTCCTTTATATAAATTGCCAAATGAAATATAATAAGTTTCTTTTCCTATTGAATACAATTCCATACAAGATAGAATTATTTTTCTAGAGACATTTTTCTTCAAGGAGCATTAATAGCCTCGTGTATAAGACACAATGTATTCCCGTCAGTACGAATAACACATTGCAAAAATATTTCATTCGAAAATATTTTTATTTCATTAGTTTAATATGATCTTCAGCAGGTACGGAAAAACCGTAAAGGAAAATTAGATCGTTAATAATAGAAAAGTTTATTAAAATCGTTTCTTCTATCGTCCCGTCCTGATGCCCTAATTTACCGTAACATGAACTAAGTTAATTTTAAAAACACTGTACACTGTACTGATTGAGATATTTGAACAGCACGGTGAGTGAATCTACTTCTCTGCCTAAAGGACAACAGAGCAACAGGCTAGTATTTGGAACTGATATGTTACACTATTTTAAGTTAAATCCATGGATCAAATAAAAAATGCTGTGTATATAGTGGACCCTAATACTCATATTACACCCAAGGGATTTGAAACTGTTAAGCATTTCGTTTACCAGTTCAATATAGTTTTAAGCTTTTTGTTTTTGGCCAGAAAATTTGACTGCAACACATGAAGTTCAGGATTTTCGCTCAGCCTCATTGAATTTGCGAAGGCAGTATCCTTTATGAGTTATTGTCTTATTTGTGGGCAGTAAAATATACTTGTTTTATTTTTTTCCGTACTCAGCTGAGGCATTTCACCCCATAAATATGCTCGTTCTTATCAAGAGCCTTTACAAACTGCTTCATAATGTCCAACTATGTATGTATTGGAGGAAAGATGATTTTCTTTCGTTCAACTAAGGGATCATTAATGACATTTTTTCCCCCAACATTAATGTTTTGTATCTTAGGCCACTCTTTTCTAACCCAGTGGTGTGTTTGTCTCTGGCACCCCACAGGCACCAGAAGCAAGGATATTTGGTGGCCTGTTTGCTGACTGACCAAGGAGAAAGTTTACCATTTTTAAGTCCACACAAATCACCCATTGATGTCCTTGACACTTTCTTTATCTTCTCCAAGACCAAAGCTATGGTGTTCTCTCATTTTCATTGGGTGAGCCATTGGTATTAAACCGTATTTATTTCCATCGTGTAGAAGCCAATCGTCTGGAAAAATAGCCAGGAAGACTCATTTGTTTTCGGGAGTCCTCTAATTTCGGATTGTCTTCTAGAGAGAAGAAGAATACAGGAAAGTAATCCTGGTATATGTGATTTAGAACTGCACATTTTGTGTAAAACATTTTGGGTGTGGTCGATGTCCCCGAGGAACATTCTTTATACATAGGAAAAATGTTTAGAAACAAAGGGGTATAAATGAGTGATAGGGATACGAGTACTTCTCTAGATTTAATCTGTACAATCGCAGAGGATTGTGATACAACCAGCATGAAGAGGACTGCAATTTAAACAAGAAAAATCTTTATTCTGGGGCGAGTATGAATGAGCGAGTGAATGAAAATTGTAATGGTATGAATGAGAACATTTATCACAATTACTAATTGCCTAATAAGGAAGATTGTAATTTTATCGGAATAAAAAAGTTTCAATAATAATTCTGGGACATTTTCCCTTAAGTATGACAAAAATAACCTAAGAAGGGGCTAGTAATTAATTCGCCAAACTTCTATCCCTTGCAAATTACCGGCTGTGACATTCAGCAAAAAAGCTCGACAATGGGTGCCTGCATTTTCACAGAAAACCAACAAAAAAACTATTGGTTAGCTAGAGAGAGAAAAAACAACCCATAAGAATGTGTACGCAAAAAACAAATCGAGGCAATATTATACAAAAAAAAAAAAAAACTGAAATTATCAAATGGCAATACATTTGTAATGAAAAATTAAGAAAGTACACTTTTTTTAAGAATCGAATATATAGACTAAAACTAATGTTAGCAACAGGGCTAGTAATCGAAAAATAAAATGAAAGAAAATAGATAATAAAAAATATAAATGTCTTTTAGCTGTGATAAAATAAAAATGAATTAAATACTATACTAAATTTAGGAGCGTCAATCACCGAAAGACAATAGCCTTCTATTCTTGAAAGTAGAAGGAAGGTGTGAGTTGAATCCAGAGATAGTTGATGAGTGCGATAGCGAAATAACCTCTTACCGGCGATCCCGAAGTGGAGAAGAAAACATTCTTCTCGATGTTCACTAACCAACAATTGGTAACGTGGGTGGGGTGGTGGATATCCGGTGTGAAGTCAGCTATGAAGAAGTAGTGTGGGGTCATCATACAACAAAAATTTCCTGGTGTCCTTCTTCGTTAACAAATCTAATGGGACTGACCCGGTAATTCGTTGACGGGACTCGTGATAAGATCGGAGTTTATCCACAACTCTAAAACAAATTCGATCGCATCAGAGTTCACCTTCTCACTTGCTCAGACGTAAACGACATCAATTCCCAATATTAAATACATCTCAATACTAACAAAATATTACAATCTTGGTTTTTCTTTTAACAAATAAAATAAAATTAATTGTTATAATTACTTGAGTGAGAAAAGAGAAAAAAAACAACAAAAAATAGTAATAATATAAAAAAAATACCTTTTTTGATAAAAAAAATACAAAAATAATTATCGGGACCCGACCAATAAATGAGTCGCTTACAAAAATCATTAAATAAATTTCTCTGTTGTGGTTGGACTATAGATACCATCAGGCCTATGTGCATAAGAGGGGAACGAAAATGAATCAGCAGTTTGAATATTTCAAACAAGGAGCAAAGTACATATACTCGGTTATATATGCCCAGGGCAGCTAAGTATATACCAGAGCTGATGGACAGTCAGTGGGAGCACCTTAGGCGTTGTAGAGTTGAAAGTGCGGCGGGCTGAGCATAGTGCCTTGGGGTACGCCGCATCCTCAGATTGCGCGATATCCTGCCCAAGACAGAGAGATATGCAGTGGCTAGCAAGAGAGGGCCGCGGGGTCATTGTTACGTGGTCCGGTGAAAGTCGGGTCGCGGCTCGGGTCCCGTGGAAAGGCGGAAAGGGGCAGCCCGGACTGACCGTCGTCCGCTGCCGAGCTCTGCACGTGCCAGAGGATCTGCTTCAGCTGATGTACCTTCTGTCTGAGGCTGGGGACTTGTGGATCAAAACGGCCTAGGCTACTCACCTCAAACTGTCACAACTCCTGAAAGATAACTGGAACGGCTCAGTAAGTGGGTAAATGGTGCCAAGATGTCACGCGCACTTTTAAAACGTAAATTATGCTCCAGCACGTCCAACAACTCGCGATGACATTCTCAAGTGTCACAAATGACATAAGAAATAGCATTAACCATTAATTCGTTAATCGATGAAAACCAAGCAATCGGCAACTGTCAATGTATAAGTTCTCATGTTAAATTTATATTTAGAGGACCACAATAAATTTATACCAACTATATTATTGGTTTCTTCATAGAGTGTTAGCTATATTTTTTTTGTCATTGTTTTAACAAAACAGTACCCCTGCACTTAAGGCCTGTGCTTCTATACACATGCTCCATACAACAATAGTAGGCATTTACATCAGAAATAATTTTTAAATTGAAAGCAACATTATTACGCAAAAACGATTTAAAATATGAATAAAAGAACATCATCATTCCTCGTTATTCTTCTTAGCTTGGTAAAGTTTACATAAGTCTGTGCAAGATTAGTTCTGTGCAGTCTGCTTTTTCAATAGATCAGTCCATATTTGGTTCACGTCTAACCAAAGACGTGTCTGTGACGTGTAATGTCCGTTGGCCAGTATCAGTGAATAACTCATTTCTTGGACCGTCATGAAGTTTTGACTTGTTGATATAAGTTGTAAGTTTGTTTCATCTCAAGTATAATTCGGATTGTCCAAATCGAGCAGTCGAGCTCTTTCAGTGTCCTGTCAGTTTAATACTTATCTGAGGCAGTATGTAAATTTTATAGCAAGGAGTGATGTTTTGTTGGGATTATTCAAAACCGTTCCGGTGTTACCTAGAGATACAAAATACCAAATGGAAGTCACCCTAAAACTTGTTTATCTAAAAAAAAAATATTATATACCCCCCCAAAAAAATTGGATTATAAATTACTTGGTATTTCAGAAATATTTTTTCTTTTTTTTCAAATCATATTTGAGGCTGTTGACGCCTTAATTAATAATTTGTAATTCTTGTCGGGGCTACTTGATCTTGCGTGAATGCAAACGAAAAATTGTGATAGACCATTTGATTACTAGTTAATGTAAATTTTAGTTATTGTGGGTTAAGGGTTTCTGTGTGATAAATACTTATAATAATGTGAAATAATAATTCCGAAACATTTTATTATGGTAAAAATGAAAATAATTTTAACCATGAAGGCTGAACGCATCTTCAGGGATTAGCTACAAAGTATGCAGAATTTACGCTATAACTAATTTTCTGTAATGTGTTGTATATTGCGGCGAGACAATTAAATGTTTTAAAATTATTTTTAGTTAGCAAACGATTAACTATTCAATGACATTTGATAATATTAATTTTATTATGTTTCTATTATTTTCTGAATTATGAAGTAAAACCCTTGGAAGAATTTACTGTCTAGTGCACTAAAGACCCAAGACGTTAATACACCTTATTAGTTTATTTTTTTAATTCGGAAGTAATTATTAGCCAAGAACCCTTGAATTGTTTTTAACGTCTTTGGGACATTAAGAGCAGCTGGTGGTATTTAAATGTTTCATATTTCCTATTCGGATTTTAAAATATGAAGTAATATTTAAATTCATCTTCCTTTCTTTTTTTTTTCCCATTTATCTAATTTAGTGAATTTTGTAAGATTCATTTTGTCTACTAAATATGTGGCCACCTGTAATAATCTACAATTCATTCTCTGTTATTGTTAGGAGCTCAAATCCCAGAATAAGGTTTTTTTCAATCACCGTTTAATATTGGTTTTATTCAAACAAGAGATTGAAAAAAATGAAGGGTTTGTGGCTTTGGAATCAATTCAAACCCAATAACTGAGACCATATCACCTGCGCAATGAAAAATGGTTTCCCGTATGTTGATGGATCTACGTACGATCTATGTTAGGTTACCTAGCATCATCCATCCATCAAAAGCCTCTAACTGCCACTATCTGAGGGCATTAAGGTCTAATTAAATGGATGGCCATCAAAAACCACCATGTTGCTCAAACGTGACTCATTCTGTTTGACTTTCACAAGACGTAGTCCCTGGGTAGGCTCCAAGTAGTCAATAGCGAACGTCCTTTTCAAGAGAAAGGTTCTCGTAACTGGTTAGAAATTGCTCACTAAAGGCACATAAAAAAAAAACACAAACGGATATTTAAATTTATTGCAAAGTGAATATTTTTTTTATTCAGGTAGTCGACATCACGCCTCACAGGCTGACGACCTAGCGAATTTGCTTTTCCACTTCATTAGCAGTCAGACGACAGACCGTGTGAGTCACTGGTTACATCTTCGTGGATGTACTACCTATGAGTTCAGCAACCTAACAGAATCGATTTTTATCTGATTTTGACTTGTGAATACAAAGGCCACATCCTCACTATCATTTAAAAGATCAATACATGGTTTAAGTTAATGACTCGTTGGAGCACCTAACCAACCCAGTGTTTAACACTATGACCCCACCACCCCTCCCGCATCGATGGCAACAGACTGTGGGGGAAAAATTAGGTTAAGAATTAGTTGTAAGTTTTAAGTTTGATCAAAAAGATGAGCCTCATCACCTTTATTAGAGTCAGTTCAGTCCAGTAACGTATAATGTGTATCATTATACTTTTTTATTCCAGTATATAATTTTTATGAAATAACAAAACCTGTATATAATGTAGCGACGCAACAGGAAATACAAAAATAATTTTTAAATAGATTCGCCTGAGGATCTATCATTCTATATAATTATTCGTGAATTTAACGCGGCTAGGTAGAAAAAAATAAGTCAATAAATTTCCAAAAATTCATATGAGCACATATTGTAGAATGTGATTTTATATCTTGAAATAAAAGTAAAATTATTTTTTAAAGGTTTTATTGCTAAGGACAATATATTTTAATAATAGTGCCGGTAAATAATTTTGTGTCTTTTTTAATTTTTTCCCCCCTTAAACTACCTTTTATATTTCTCAACTACTCACATAGTGCATTCCTAAAATGACATTGCCTATAATTGAGTAATTACTGTTACAAATATAAACTAGATTAATCAAAAATATATCCTGAAAATTTTATAGGATGAATAAAAAAAAACAAAAAAAAACGCATTGACCTGATCCGCATGTTTTTGAAGTCAGTTGGGAGAGCAGATTTTATCTATTCTCGACGATTCGGAATGAACTCAATATTCCCAACCTGGCTACAAAGATTGGGAAGGTAATGATGTCATACCTCGTCCAGGTGTTATAAAATAAATAAATAGCAGTGCATTAAATAGCATACAACAGTTATAATTATTGTAGCATTTCTGATAATTATTAATGGTCATATACAAGCCCATTAGTATGATTTAACAATTGTTGATGAAGATTGAAGATGAGGTAATCACACAGCTAGGGTACAAATAGTTTTTTTCCATCTCAAACAACCCGTCGTCCCATGATCATGTCGTAATTATTTTCATCAACAGATTTTAATGCTAGTTGCTCTCGTGAACTCTCTCAAAACATTGCCAAATGTGAATATTTTCCAAAATTATAGGCATTTTTTTAATTTACGCTCTTCTATTTGGGGTACCTGAATTATTGTAGGAGTGAAAAAAATTAGTTATTTATAAATCTATGCTTAACAAAGAAAGCATGTATTGGATTTAATCCTTTTTCTAAATTAAATTATATTAAATCATTAAGTGTATTAGTTCCTCTGATTCACAAGCTTTCTTTTTGACTTTTTCCACCATTCAATGTACTTAATATATCATTAAGGATAATTGAGTGATTTTAAAATACTACCGCATCGTACATTCCTAAAATGACATACCCTATAATTGAGTAATTACTATTGTAAATAAAAAAAATTAATATAATAAGTAAAATATGTACTACACAAGGCATGCAAAGCATGATCCATTCTTATCAAGAGAAAATACTTTACAAAATACTTCATAATGTCCAGCTTTATATGTAGTGAAGGAAATATGATTTTCTCTCGGTCAACTAACTCTTTTCTAACCCAGTGGTGTGTTTTGTCTCTGCTATCCCACTGCACAAAAATCAAGGGTAATAAAATGACACTCCCTATAATTAAACAATTACTGTTGCTCATTTAATAAAAAAAATCTAAAATAATAAGTAAAATATATACTACAGAAGGCATGTGATATAATACATTAACGGAAACAAGTGCACTTAGAAATAACTGTAATTAAAATGAGATAACAAACAACTGAACGAACTTTTCGAATTCCACGATCTTAACGTGTTTGAAATGTTTCTCATCATAGGATCTATTAGCTAGTGGTTATGTAACTTGTAATTTTACCAATAGTTTCATCTTATATAAAACAATACCAAGCAGTAGAGATGAAGCATTAGAAAAAAAAAACATCAAAGCCACATAACCTGGAGAAAGTGCCTTAATAGGAGTTATATAGCCCACGATTGGTGCTACAGGGCACAGTGCAAACCATCAAACCCTATCAGACGTGTGATGATAAGTGCAAGAGCGATTTCGAACTCGGCAACATCTTTTCTCTACTTACTAGAAAATGATAGAAATCTATTTCAAAAGCTCACGATCTTCGGACGTAGTGGGCGCTTGAAAGCATTCTGGAATAAATTATGTACCTTCAGGTCTCTTAATCAATTCATGTTACTGCATCAACTAACATAACAGGTATGTCCTACTATTGAGGTTAGCAAGAAAGTAATTTCGTTTTTTTTAGTGTGAAATAAATTTTTTCTATACAAAAAATGAACTTTCATCAGTCAAATATGTTGCCTTTATGAAAATAATAAAGTAATATGTGTCGGAAATGTTTATTATTGCACTCCATGTTAAAACTGACAGTTGTAAACAAAATTACACGGAATTTCTTTGTATAGCAACCTAAAGGTATCGACTACCAAATCTCAAAAAAAAAAAAATTCTAACATTGACAAAAGCATAACGAAACAAACATAACGCTGTCTACTGGTATAAACCGAAATCACTTTCTTGCCAACCAGATATATACAAAAAGAAAAAAGAAAATCATAAAGATAATTCAAAGAAAAAGAAAATTCGAAAAAATGTTGCTCGCTTAAAAAGTACTATTGAACTGAACTGAACGACTGAGAATAGCGAAAAAATAGTCACTGGTATAATGGTAAACCGTTAATAAACAAGAAGAAGAACAAATTAACAAAAAAAATAACATATTTTTTAAGAATAAAAATTAGTTTGACATATTGAACAAAAAACAAAACCTCAAAATGTTTTTAGGAAGTGTGTGTAGGCAAAATATTTTGTTAATTGGATTCTCACCTCAGAAGATAAGGAAATTTTCCCGTGTTAGTTGATGATGTCAAGCTGTGGGCACGACTCTGGAAAAACTGTTGTTTTATCTTTAGCCTTTGAAGCTAGTTTAAGTAGTATGCTTCCCACCGGAGACTTCCGGAGATGAATTCAATAATTTTCGGACTACAAACTGGGGTATAATCATCCCATCAACCACTCATCCCTATAATCATCCTCGGAGACTAAAACGGCAGTGGCCTCGTGACCTGCTATAATTGCGTAACAGGGTGAGTCCTGGCAATGGCCAGGTTCTCCAATCATGTCCTGAGCGTATGTGGCTCTCGCGCTCTTGGTCAGTGTCCGCTGGTTCCTATCCGGTGACGCGCCTGACGGAGGAGCGTGGGGAACTTCCCAAGACTTCGCTTCCTCTTTCGCACGCGAGGAAGGTGACAACCATGTGGATTTGGGAGGTCTCTGGGCTATTTTTAAATACTGTATGAATGAGCGAGTGACTGATGAATTGTAAGTATGGTATGAATGAGAACATTTATCTCAACTACTTATTGCCCAATGAGGCAGATTGTAATTTTATCATAATAAAGTTGTTGTTGAAAAAAAAAAAAAATTAATAATCGAAGATGCCTGAATAAAACAAAATTTGTTTTTTTAATGACTATCTTGAAGGAATTAGCAGGAAATCACTTCTTATGTTATAGCTTGAATTGTTTTAAACAGTTAGTAGAAAAATATGCAGACTTTCTCATTGCTATTATTGAGGGATCAGTGTATATGTATGATATATATTTATATGATATAATATATGATATAAATTTATATGTAATTTATAACTATGTAGGCCCATGAAGGTCTGACACACAGTTTATTGCATATTACTCATTGGTTCCTTGAAGGAAAATATATCCTCCTTGTGATAGCTTTGAAGGCATCGGACCGAAAGGTTATGCTAATTTCTTCTGCAGCAAAGTCCTATTAGCATTCAACAATTTTCTCTTCTTTTTTTGGACGATGATCTTTGTATGAACTTTCGTTAGGTGAAATGTCATTGTTAGAGCGCCCAACAACCTAAAAAATATCAACCTGCGCTTGCACTCTAATCATTCACTAAGAATAAATTCATTCGTATCGTAGGAATCACGGGGGTTGGGGATATACACCATAGATACCATGAATGAGCGTTCAGTACTCCCTCTGTGAGTTAACAGTATTAAATACTTTGACACTTTTACTGTCCTGCACTTGACTGTTTGTGAAACACCTGTCGATTAAGTCACGAGTGAGCTTTGAAACAGTCGTAAAAAAGAACACGTTTGAGCTATTATAAGCCACGGAGAGTGCAATGTTGTTGCGATGGAGTCGCACTCGGAATATGTATGAGAGACAGGTAATTATCGATGACGGCACACTCAGCTTATCTCTGGCTATAAACGTAGAATTAAGTTTGCATAAATGTAGATATTCTTCACGGAATGCGATCTCTCCTTGACCCGAAGAAAGAGTTTAATCCTCGAAAAATGACTCAGTTACTTTGACTTAATCGTCATTACTTAAATGAATCATATTGGCTCTCATTACCATCAATCTAGGTTCATTAGATCAAGGGTTGCCACCCTTAACTGAAAACTTACAATAACTGGGAACAAAAACTTCCCAAGACTATCGGCATGATTAACATTTATATTATGACTTTTTATAACTAGAACATTTGTTTAATGTACTGTCATGTGTGATAATGAGACTTGTAAGGATTTGTTCTTATATTCACATTACATGTAATATGCATGAAAAGTGAATTGAATGCAGTTTTCTTATATCTATATTGAACACGTAACAATCAGATGAATAAATGAGTTACCCTTTATGAATATAAATATTACCTTTATTTATTACTTATGCATCTTCGTAATTGCAGAATTGAGCTCGTTCTGAAAAATTATTATCCAAGGATTGACTAAATTAAGACAGTAGGGAACAAAGAAAATGGAAATATTTCATGATAGACTGTTAAAATCTCAAAACTTTATATGTATATACCTTTTACGTACTTACACAATCATGTTATGTCCTATAATACAATCGACGTTTCTTTTCACATCACTCTACAGCTCCAGGCTTTAGGAAATAAGCTCTATGCCACCGGTGCATTTATAAGAAGGTAACTAATACTTAACAAACCCCTCAAGTCTGCTTTTTCAATGTCCATGAGCGTACGACAATCTCTTCCTACCGTCTTGCCACAGAAGGCATGCCTCAGGGATCTATTCTAGTCTCACTGCTTTAAATAATCTACAGTTCAGTTGTACCCACTTTTACGAACGCGCTGACATCTATTTGCGCAGGTGACCAAATCGTATTTACATTGTTGTGCCAACTTCTACAACGAATATAAGTTACCCTCTTCCCGGATCAGAAAACACCCACCTACCTTTCCATGTTTTATATCAATAAATCTTCAGCGCTAGTATAGAGAGAAGAAACTAGTTCACCGACACTGCAAGCGCTCACTAGGAGTACTCGCCTCTGATTGGCCAAAATAAAAGATCTTATGATTGGCCGAAATAAACGGCTTTCTCATTTGCTGCACGCAGGATTGGCCTGCATATATAAGGCAGAACTTCTGTGCTTTTATATACAATAGTGGTCTACAGCACCAGCCTCAACCCAGCGAAAGCTCTTAAGGCTGCAGAGGGCGCTAGTCAATTAATCGCCGACAGGTTACGAGCTGTCCACATTCAAGTAAACCCAGCCTCAGACTCAGGGTATCATCTTCTCTTTCCAGCATGGGAAAAGAAAGCGTCCACCCAGCTTCACCATAGACAGGACTCAATGCAAACTCGCCAACAGCATCTGCTACCTAGGCAGACACATGACGTTCAGAAGAAATTGAAATGAGTACGCAGGACTTACTACTCTATCCAGCATCTCATCAGGAGTCAGGCCATATCCCTTTGGCTGAAACTCTTAATATACAAGAACGTCCTGAGGCCCGCTCTACTGTTTGGGACACCACTCTTTAGATTCTAACATGCCAGGACCATAACTCGACTCCAGAGCTTCCAGAACTACATCCTGCGCACGGCACTCTGGCATACCCCCTTTCGTGAAATGAAGGCTTCCGACATGCACGAAAAGTTCGAGCTACCCACCATCACCGGAGCCATCTAAAGAAGACACATCAAGTTCTTGGACTCGATGAAACACAGTCTAAACCCTCTATTCCGAGACATGACACCACCACCGCTACCGGCATGATGGCAACTCACAAGATCGAGTAAAGCAGAAGAAATGGTTGACATCACGGCGCTTGACCCACCAACAACAAGCCTTTAAGGGGCCTTTACGGACGTAAGACTAAATATGACTACACTACATGCCTAGAGAGACTCTAGGCCCAGCCACCAGTGGACTCTCACGACTGTACCGCAACAACCAACCTCAACCGAGGCTTCCCACACTCCTTAATCCTCTCACACCACCTTCAAGCAGGTACTCCTTGTACAAGGATCCGCACAACCAAAATATTCCTTATTTTTCCCTCTTCCCGAATTTCGAACTAGAGAGCTTAGAAGAAAAAAAACAAAAAAAAAAACTTTTATATACAGTCGATATCAGACATTTTAAGTGAACACAGCTCTCTCTACACTGGCACTTCTTGCTCTGCTCGAAGCATGACTTTCTTATTTAATTACCTCTGAAACTCTCTTTCCTATCCTTGCTAGCCGTCCTTGCTAGTCCGTCAGCCTCCACGGGCTTCTTAGTGTAGTCCCCTTGCCTTGCCCCGCCGACGACGACCTCTGGGGCCCTGCAAAATGTATCTAGTAGCGTATCCCCCAGCGTTCCGGTCATCCTCTTAGCTTGGTCGACGAGACCTCCGTGCCTTGCATACACAACATAAAGACTCAACACAAGCCTCAGTTACACTTCAAAATCACTAATGTTGCATTACATCTACAACAAAAATCAATATCACATTTATGCTCGGTTATGCGAATCGTCCCCCTGTTTTTATTGACAATTGTCCAATATATGAAACAGAGGCAGAACTGGGGCAAACAGGGACACCGCACTCTGGAATGACACCACAGATCACGATAATCTCTGGCCTGTTCATGAGCGGAGAGCCACTGGTCCTCAGTGACTCAGTGACATCATGGAAGAAACAAATTACTACTATAACTAGATTAGTCGCTTTGTCTTGTGCAAGTCTGCCTTCAAGTTTTTGTTAACGCGTTGATTTGATGAATGTAGCTGTAACACCCTTATACACAAAATAGCCTTGTAACACCAAATAGTGAAACTTACTACTCTATTTTGAAAAAAAAAAAATGGGTCGGTAAAAGACCCTTCTCCCGGCACGATGGTATAGGTAATTACTTCCGCATCTGCGGAGGCAGCTGTAGGCGTTGTATAAGCCGAGGGGACTGACAGCCTAGATCTTCTCAACCGTGCATCTTAACTGCCCTGTTGGCATACTCACATATTCAGCTGCCACTGGCGGCGTCTCTCATCCGCTTTTATTGCACGGATTCCAATTCTGCCAAGTGTTTAAATTTTACTGCCAATCCTAAAGGGAGGGAGGAGGCTTTACTCAAGGGTCGCAGTTCTTTGCAAGCACTACTTTAGGGGGTCGTAAAAATGATTACATCCAACATTTTAATCTTATAGTTAACTAACTACCAAACTAGCTAATTCAAGAAGACTTTTTTTTGTTCTTTAAATGTTTGTTTTTTGAGTATCCAGAGCACTCATCGATTACAAAAAAGTGTTCGTACCATGATCTTTTATCGAGCAATGTAACATATGTCTGGCTATGTTCTGTTCATTGATATTGAACTATTTACAAAAAATATTAATTTATTTTTATTTCCTTCTTTCCAGCAAAGAACGTTTATTTCTGTGTGTCATTTGTACTTAACAGACATTGATTAATATATATTGACATATTCTATTAGTAATTTATTTATTTATATATGGCTAATGTACACCTTTGCTTTTGATAGCAGAAATTGAACAAAGAATTGAAAAAAATATTAATTTATTTTTATTTCCCTCTTTCCAGTAAAGAACGTTTATTTTTGTGTGTCATTTGTACTTAACATACATTGATTCATATATTTACATATTCTATTAGTAATTTAATTATTTGTATTTGGCTAATGTATACCAGTGCTTTTGATAGCAGAAATTGAACAAAGAAAATATTTATTTGTACATCACATCAGTTATGAAATAAATTATTAGAAATTAAGCGCACATAAACGAAATAAAGAATGATGATTGATTGATGACAATGAAGTAAAGCTTCATCTATATTCGAGTTCAGCAATGCTAAGCAGTCAAAGATATGGCTATAAAAAAACATATTGCACCGTGAAGGATGCAGAGACTAGTTTAAATGATCTCTGTATGATTCAGGTGACGTAAGAGTGCAATGCAAGTACTGCATTTTATCGAAGTCGGCCAATCTCACGCAATTATCCACATTCTGCCACTCTCCATTGCTTTATTCCTGGCTCCCTTTTGAACTTTCCCCCGGCAGGCTAACGGGGTAAGCGAAAGCCTCCTGCTGATAAATTTCTCGTCATAAACTGTTCCTAAATCTCGTTTCGTTATAATAAGTGCGATGATTCCTTTATAGCCGGTTAATTGGAAATAATAAAGAGAATCACAGATGATCATCGTGAAGATAAGTCATCAGTTTCATCACAGTAATTATTATACTGTCAGTGATACCCCAGTGAGGCAACTCTTGAGATGGTCATGCCGAGTATGTTATCTTAAATGTCTCTCCAGATGTGTTATGTACCAATCCCATTAGGGATAACAACCAGGATAATTGCTGTAATTAAAAATAAGTAGTAATAAATAAAAAATGTAATTTTTCTAATGAATAATGTGTATATGTACACTGTCAGAACAAAATTCATGTAAATCGCATTACGGAATGAAAAATTCGTGAATATTTCTGATTGTTTACTTAGCCAAAGTTTTCTCTTACTGTAAATTAAACATGTTCATGGGATATGCCATAGGCAACTAACTGATAAACGGGAAATACGTACAACATCCAAGTCGGTGGGCAGTATTGATCATTTGCTGGTGGCTACACTTTTCCTTGTTCCCTCTCGATAAGGACGGTTACTAGGCGGAACCCGGAGCTGTAAGCCCTACTTATATACATAACGATGCGATGTATGTATTTCTGGTTACCTATGTTTTTACATAGTGGTACACAATACATCTTTTGAAAGGTAAAGTATATGACATATGTAACTATAACACTGGAAAGCTATTGCTTAGGCAAGTCGTGTTTCTTGTAATTAGATATTAGGATTAATACTAATTTTATTGAATTGAGTTGAAAGGTAAGGAGAGACGTGGCAAAATTCACTGTCAACGTGAAAGAATGTAACCTGTTGGAATAGAAGTTAATGTACCCCTTTTTTCCAAATCGTGTAGGCCCTGGGATAGGCTCCTTATACTTAGAAACGGTTCTGACATCCAACTGTCTATAATCTCTCAGTTATTAGTTGAAAAGAGAGTTTGTTGATACAATTGGTTGCAGGTATCAGAAGGGCATGTTTTTACTTCTATGTCCATTGGTTCCGTATGCTAAATATCCCATATACATCATTGCCACAGGTAGGGGATTGCCTCATATTTAGGCATAATTAAATTTAATCAATTCACGTCATATGTGCTATTGTTGGATCGATAATTTCATATTGAAAAATTACTAATTATCACTAAAAATTAAGAACAGCTGTAAATATGACTATAAATGTTTTTTTAATGGAAGTTTTAGTATAGGAAGGTTCTGGGTTCAGATCTCTAGACTGTTTTATTTCTCTTCCGTAATTAAAAATGGAAGGCTCCAGAAAAGATTTGTAATTTAAAAAAAAAAAAAGAACCAAGCGTTTCTCTATCAATTGTTTTAATCTTATTTCCTGCAGCTGGCTAAGCTTATTTTTCTTATAATAGATATAATATGAGATATTAAGAGAAAACTACGTCGTTTGTTTCCAAAACTATCTGACCATCCCACAATTCTTCAATGAAATCTCCGAATCTTTTAATCTAGACTTTACCAGTTTCTTATCTCCTTCCAATCTAACAAATAATAGCTCGTATTTTTTCCCTGTGATTCCCACAATACGAATTAATTTATTATTAGTAAATGATTCAGTAATTATTATTATTTTCATTTCCTATTTTTATAAAACCCAGGAACCTTCCAAGCTCTTTTTCTTCTTGCAATGGCTCCTTTATTTTCATTATTTTTTATTCACAATTGTTGGCGAATGTTATTCACCTCTACTCATATAGGTTTATTATTTCAATATTATTCAATTAGTTCATTGTAGTCATCACATATTTTGTTCTTTGTTTGTCAGCTAGACATGTTAAGATGTTTTTTCCCTCAATTTTGTTATGCTTAGGGGACTGTATCTGAGAATTGCATTTTTCATTTCAAGTACAGGAAGCAACTTTTTCTTCACAACGACTAAGTAAAAAATCAGTTTTAGCCTTAATTAGGCAGCACAAATATTCATGTGAGCAAATGATGAAGTGAAACAACATGGTACATTGTCTGTACATCGACGAGTTTCATCTTCCCGCTTTGCTTGCGGTCTTTCTAGATGTCTCTCGGCCAGTTGAAGCTCAGTAGCCCTGTCAGCTGTCTCACCGGAACCTAAAAGGGACCCAGTAATGAGACAGCGACTCCAAGCCCGGCGTACAGAAGAAAGAGACGACCGTAACAGTTAGGAAGTATGCTAAGAAGATATGGCCCCTTTGAGAGTCAGCTTTAGTTCCGACGTAACAGAGGATACTAATCCCGCAATTAGGCTTGGAGCATGACCATCTACGGGTCAGTTAGTGCTGTTTGTGCAGCCGGCTCCCTCTTCACTGTCAACAATGGCCCTCCGATTCACTACAGCTCAAAGGAAAACTTCTCATCTGAGCCATAATCTTTTAATAATGGCTGAGTGATCCGACGAAGGCCTCACTGGTTTGTTGACGAACGCACACAGATTTCATTCTAAATTAAACAAATATTCATCTAGATTCAATACGATCACAACACAATATCTCTAATAGATAATATAAGAAAAATTATCCTTGAGAGTAACCCTCAAACAGAAATAGTTGTATATTAGTTTAAAATTAACTCAAAATACCCAACATTATTTATATTAAAACTGTCGACGTTTCAATTATTCAGGCTTCGTCAGAACTACAATTCAGACAAGAAACATTAGTTTACGTATAATGCATTAAAAAAAAACCACATTAGTGAATGATATTATATTTAAATCCTTACTGATTTATTATTATATATACCGGATTGGACATATAATCTTACTGAAAACAAAATTAATTAATAGTTTAGAATGGGATTTTAAGTAATTTTACTTTCAACTGCCAATTAATGTATTCATTTGAAGCAGGAAGCACTTAATAATAAGATAGACAGTATACTCATGCACTAGTAAATGAAATTACGTAATTGGGAGTTGTATTCAGTAGACAATATGGCTACAAACTTTATAAGTTTTAATGAGTGCTTTCGTCCTTCTGAGATTACCTTCACTGACAGGCCAAGAAATTGAAGGTCTTTAGTTTGAACGGGGACAAATACTAGAAAAGCCAGGCGCAGTGTAAGCATAAGGGTTTCTGGTTAAAAAATAAAATCCTAACCCCAGCCTCAAACAAAATTATAGTAACCTTAAGGCATAGATTCCCCGACATTTCTCTCTAGTTATAGGTTAAACTGTAATAAAAATATGACTACCAAATATTATTTTTTTTACTAAAATATACTACTCTTAAAAAAAATGTGGTGCTATGATTATGGTAACTGCTTTTTGATATCCCAGAGAAGATATCATTTTTTTACTTTCAATTAGTGTATTAATTTAAAGCAGGAAGCACTTAAAGATAAGATAGATAGCCAACTCATGCACTAGTAAATTAAATTACTTAATTAGGAGTTGTATTTAATAGACAATATGGCAACAAACTTTATAAGTTTTAATGAGGTCTATCGTCCTTCTAAGACCATCTTTATAGACAGACCGTATATGACAGAGACACGAGTTAAAACATAATAATGGGATTTACTTCATAATAAACGCAAGAAACATTTTACTCAGTACAAGCAATTAAAAATGTATGGGGAGGCTACTGATCTTATGATCACTAAAAGATCCTGTTATCGTCTAAAAACGAATTTCAACGTTAGCAATCCAAAGGCACACTGTACCTTAGTCCGGAGAGGGACGCTATTTTCGGTCAAACATCCTTAATTACAATTTTCTAAGCTTATCAGAAGGTGCGATTTATTAAAATTTCTCGCTGTTAATATGCTCACCAAAGGTTGCTTAGCTAATTATGTTGCCTAGTTATGTAATGTTATACGTTCATCGTTCATTTGCCTTTGTGTGTTCCACAATCATACAGATCGTACAGATGTTCCATTGAATCTAAAATTTTAAATCTATTCTGAATACGGTAGATATGTTTTAATTGAGATATAATAATAAAAAAAGTCGAATATAAAAAAAGGTTTTTCTCGTTTCTTCAACTATTAAGATTTTTCAAATCAATGCCCAGGAATTTAAATTATTAGAAAAAATCACTTTTTTTCCTTGCTGTAAATTCTGTTGACAATTTTTTTTCTATGAAATAGAATTTAGTTCAAACTTTACGTAATTTTAATTGGCCAAAAATGATCTTTTACGCAATGGAAAAAGAAACGTTATAAGGCCAAAATAGCTTCGAACCATATTTTATATTAGTCACACATTACACTTTTAAAAGCCGATATATCTTTTTTTAAATGTTAACTGTGTGATGCTAAAGTGAAATTAAAAACCGGCAATTTGAAAAGAAGAAACGCTAGACGGTTATTTCAGGAGTAAGTCCTACCGGACCCGAAGATTCATGGAGGATTGTGTCAGAGGTTGAATGAGACTGGGCACACGGCCACTTCCTGTCTTCGGTTACACCACTCTTCTTCCGAGCAAACTCCTCTTCGCACAGCCCTGCAAATTATCGCAATCATGTACATTTCTCAACAAGCAATATAACCCGTGGGTTAGCACTGAATATTTTTACTGGCTGTAGGGGATAGAAACGGTGAAAGGGTGTCCTTTTCGCACTCATAAGTCATCTATCAAGGTGACATAACATACAGGAAAACATTATAGTAAAAATAAACGAACTAAATGTATTTGATGTCGTGGGCAGCCAGGGGTTAATCGTAAGGAATATTCCCTTTTTGAATTTTGAAAGTATACACCCAAGACTCCGCTTCCTCTTTCGCACGCGAGGAAGTTGACAACCATGTGGATTTGGGAGGTCTTCTATCTTGATTAAATTCAATATGTTATTATTCAGGTAGAGAGGAATATTATGAGGACATGACTTTCAACTCAACTTTCTGTGCCTTGCCTGTGTGAAAAAGTAAGATTTGTTCTAATAAAAAATCTTATTCGGTAAGAAATATTCCTTACTCTCTCTCTCTTTCTCTATATTATATATGTATATAATATATGGCTTGGTTTTTAAAAGGGCAACTTAACCATTTACTGAATACAGCGAAGAAGATAAAATTAATAACTAGGACTTCGGTGATATATTTAGCTTATAATTCTAATACAAATTTGAAATTCAAACGGTAGTACATAAGCGTTGAATAAAAATAATGATGTCAAACACATATATGTACAATTTAAAACAATTCTGGTTGCAGTAGAACCCATGAATCTTGAAAACTAGGAAGCCTGATAATAAATGAATTATTACATAAGTACAAAAACCGACTAGCATTTTTTTTTTCTTCTGGTATATCGAAAACAAGGGGGAGGAATGTGCCATTTTGTTGCCATGGTCACGTTCCAGATTGCCGCTTATACTGGCCGGCTCAAACATCCACACCATTGGATCCGATATCACTTAGCTGACGTTGATTGACGTACTCTCTGTAAGAGAAAACACTTTTTTGTCTGTTGGAAAATAAATAAAGAGGTTTTTTTTTATATATATATATCCTTAAAAGAGGTTCATAGAGGTTTTATAACCCTTCAATGTTCCGGGTTATACCTTTCGGCAGTTAGTACACTTTGTACGCCAGGAGTTATGCAATATGGCGGAGTCAACTCAACTAAATAACGTAGTAGAATTATCATAGAACATAGAAGAATTAACCTTGTCTTTAACAATAGGGTTTTGATTTTGTTTCTCAGTTTCCATAGTGATGTAGCCCTATACTTATTAAAAGCCACACTAATCACGCCAATTGATACATACATCACTACACATAACAATAACATATAATAATAATGTATACAATAAATCATAAAAATGAAGGTATACATTTATTAGTTATACCTTTCGGCAGTTAGTACACTTTGTACGCCAGAAGTTATGCAATATGGCGGAGTCAACGCAATTAAATAACATAGAAGAATTAACCTAGTCTTTAACAATGGGGTTTTGATTTTGTTTGTCTGTTTCCATAGTGATGTAGCCTTTTACTTATTTAAAACCACACTAATCACGCCAATTGATACATACATCACTACACATAACAATAACATATAATAATAATGTATACAATAAATCATAAAAATGAAGGTATACATTTTTCAGTTTTTAGTTTTCGGTGAATGTGTACATCTTAAGATTGTAGAATCATATGTAATTTATTTAAAAAAAAAAAGGGTTAATTAAAATTAAAAACACGGCAATTTTTAGCTATCTTGAATACCTTGAAGAATACAGTAAGTATAAAATTTGTGTTTGATTATTGAGATAAACGGAGAGAAATCGCAATTACAGAAGGATTACTCATGTTCCTGAACAATGCAAATGTAATTTATTTTTTCATTGGCCGACGGGAACGTTAACACATTTTTAACACGAATTTCGTAATTTAAGAGCTATTACGTTGCCAACTAGAGCGAATCAAGCACTTCTTAATTATTAAAAATTATTCCGGGTAATTAGCTGAGCATAAAAAAAAAAGTACTATTCAAATGATTTCTCTCCTGAGCTACTGCTATTCTATAAAAGAAATGACCTGAGGGTCGATTGGATGACGAGTGCATCGATAGTTAACGTGTCTAAGACGAGATAACGTTAATGGGCGAAATAGTTGAGTGGTAATTGAGCAGAAGAGCTAGAATGTATTTCCCAGAGGCAGACTGCAGGCGATCTAACGAGTGAATGGAAGAAAGTCTGGGGGATCTTCGTGCATCGATTCCGATCGTCTGAGGGCTCATCATGTCTGAGAGTTCCGTCTTGCTGGCCTTTTACCGGATGTCCTGTTTGAAAAAATTCGTATTGGATATAGTAAATTGTGAACGTGTACCTCTGCAAAGGCCATCATTGGTAGTCAAACTTCGAATTAGCAGCGAGACAACTGACTCGTCTTACTTTCAATTGCAATTGAACAGGTGATCTTGGAAATATAGAATTCAATTATTCAATCTGATATTCTGATTTCATATCTTCCTCCCTTTGGACAACTCCTCGAGGTTTAGCAATAACCACGCTCAAATAGTTATGAGATTCTAGCTTGATTAAATTCAATATTTTATTATTCAGATAAAAAAAGATATTATGAGACAACTTGTGTGTATGAGTCATCCATAGAAGACATGACTTTCAACTCGAATTCCTGTGCTCGAAGAAGTAACAGATTTGTTACTAAAATCTTATTTGGTCAGAAATATCTATGGATTGGTTTTTACAAGGGCAACTTAAATATTTACAGAATATAACGAAGAAGTTAAAATTAATAACTTGGATTTCGGTGATATTTTTAGCTTATAATTTCAATACAAATTAGAAATTCAAACGGTATTACATAAACGTTTGAATAAAACCTGCAAATATTTCTGCGGTGGTCGTGAAAAAGCAGATAAGTTGAAATCATTGACTTAAGAACTGGACAAATCTAGTTGGTGAAATTAAACGAACAAACTTCGCATTGAAAATTATTCCTCATTCGTCGGAACCAGACTTAACCGATTGTTGAACTACAGCAAAAGAGACCAATAGGCACGTTTAAATAATTTTTCAGATAACTCGGAATAATAAAATATGTGTTTATATCATGGAGACTATTTGGCCATAACGTTTTTTCCTTCTGCCCGCAATATAAATATAAAAAAAAAATCATGTAAGAATGAAAGTGAAATTTATAACAAAGAGCTTAGCCGTGTCCACCACATGGCAATAGCCAACGGGTTCAACAAAGACACTGCAATAAGGATCCAAACAAATATGGTGAATACCAGAACTTTTCGGATCGATTTTTATACGTGGTGGTGGTCAATACCATTTTTGGGAACTGATACAGAAAATACGTAATATGTTAAAGAAAACACGTACTACTTACGAAGCTATTAAAAGCAAAAGTATGGAAATTACGTTACACATTTTTGTAGCCTTTTACTCTCAGGTTTGGATGAAATTAAAAAAAAAATATTCTTCATTAGATTTTTATTATCAACTCAGAAAATCAAGGGTTTTATAACTCTTCAATGTTCCGGGTTTTACCTTTCGGCAGTAAGTAAACTTTGTACACCAGGAGTTATGCAATATGGAGTCAACTCAACTAAATAACATTCTACTATGTACTATGTAACATAGAACAAAAAAGAATTAGCCTTTAACAATAGGGTTTTGAATTTGTTTCTATGTTTCCTTAGTGCTGAAGCCTTTTACTTTATTTAAAGCCACACTAATCACGCCAATTGATCGATACGTACATAAATCACTACATATAATAATAATAATAATAAATAATCATAGAAATGAAAGTATAAATTTTTCAGTTTTTAGTTTTCGGTGAATGTATACACCTTAATATTGTACAATCATGTGTAATTTGTTTGAAAAAAAGTTTTTTTCTCCATTTTTAACAATAAACAGCAATTTTTAGTTATCTTGAATACCTTGAAGAATACAGTAAGTATAAAATTTGTGTTTAATTATTGACATAAAAGGAGAGAAATCGATGCTTATATGCGGTAGTGCTCTAAACCATTTTTTGGGAACTGTTACAGAAAAAAATACGGAATATGTTAAAGAAAACACC
This sequence comes from Acanthosoma haemorrhoidale, assembly GCA_930367205.1. Lineage (NCBI taxonomy): Eukaryota > Metazoa > Arthropoda > Insecta > Hemiptera > Acanthosomatidae > Acanthosoma > Acanthosoma haemorrhoidale. Next base: position 19,705,409 of record OV884013.1, on the reverse strand, counting down.
TACTACTTACGAAGCTGTTAAAAGCAAACGTATGGAAAATACGTAACACTTTTTTGTAGCCTTTTAATCTCAGGTTTGCATGAACTTTTAAAAAATATTCTTCATTAGATTTTTATTATCAACCTAGAAAATCAATGGATCATTTCCAAAGATGTTTTCTTTTTTTTCGTTCAGAGGTCCAAAGTGGAATGGAACAATAAAATCTTAATTGAATTTTTTCCCGAATTTAAAATATACCTCTTACCTCAATACATTTTTAGCCAATGAGTAATGAAATGCCAAATCCTATTTTAAATTATATTTTTATATTTCAAAAGACTAATAATCATCTTTCTAATATTTTCTAACACCATTTTACATGTTATTAGTATGGTTTTGTATTTTGAATGAAATGTTTTAGCTTATAGTTAAAGAAAACCCGTAGCTAGTCGGAAATGCATTTCGAGATTTAGACTGATTAGGCATTGGACAGACGTCTGTGATTTCAATGAGGTGGGTTTACCAAGAACTTGTAGAGAAACTTTTGCGACTGAGCCAGAGCCAAAATATAGTTCATTTGCAGTCGACTAGCACCTTCTTACTTTCTTACTGGCCTTTATTTGGGATTATTGTGTAGCTACCGTTGAACGGTTTTGTGCCGAATCACTGTTAACTTTTAACATAATTCATATGCTGGGTATGTGTTATATGATATTATAGAGAAATCTCTCACTTTCTACCTAGCTAACTATATTCATCACACTTTCATGATTAGTTTTATATTATATTATATTTTGTGGCGGATTTTTTTTTAATTTATATTTATTTAGTTACATAGCGAAACCATAGCCAATAAAGATACCTTCACTTACATTCATATCTTCCTGGATTATAATCTATTTTATACTGAATTAATTTCATCTGCATTAGACACAACCGTGATGTAGACTTCATTAACATGGCGATTCAAACTAAAATGTTATCATTACTATTATAGAAAGTAAAACTAAGATCTGTAATATTTAAATTTAGAATATAGACTGTCATCTATTTATCTATTAAGTTTTATAATTCCAAGAACAATTAGAAGGGGCCTGAGCAGACTGTACACCTGCCTCGTGACTTCATGGAAGTCACTGATGGTTCCTGTTATTTTTAAGTAAGCAACTGCATCCCTCCAAGACCGTCCTACTTCCCAGAATCTTACCCTTTTCTTATACTTATATTGAAACCTACCTCATTTTTTACCATTTCTTTTTCTACTTTATTTGATCAATTTACCTTAACTAATCTGGCAGGTCCGTCATGAGATCTTTAATTCAAATTGTTTTAGGTCTTTGACATAGGAAATTATCCCGATTGAATCGCCCGATCTCAAGGCTAATGTTGTAGTTATTAATAAATTGAGAAGCTAGGAATTGTGAAATATATTCAAATAAAATGGTTATAACAAATAATTATAATTATATAGAGTGCTGACAAAAAGTATAAAAAAATATTCAATTCCTTTTTAAATTAGGATATTTACTACTAATTACAAAAAACATGAAATTTGAGCTCAATTTCTTTTAATGGATCCATAATAAACAATATTAATATCACCCAATCGATGATCTTCGTATAATCCAATCAACATTACTGTCTGCTGTTGGTTCTTCTCCTCTCTTCCTATATGGTACCGCCAGTTCGGGAGCTTGCTAAGAGTCCGCTCTTCTCGGCGGTCGTGCTAAGACTCTCGTTTATCTCATCCCCACTCCTAGGAGTATAAGGGAAGATGCTAATCAGATGTGAAGGTTCCTGGCCATGATATGCTCAAATATCATGAATGTTACAATATGGATCAGCTTTAGCCCCAGATCCCACTCGTCTTTTTTAGTTTTTAAGTTTTTCTTTCTTTTCTTTTAAAAGACTCTTCTCTACAAAGATTATTTAACTTATAGATCTGACATTCCAGATCTAGGAAAAGAAGGAGACCAGACAGTCATTTTTCAGGAAATATTAAAATAAGTTTTCACTTTCTGCCAAAAAAAGAATCGCTGCAGTCAAAAAGTGATAACTACTTCTTGATAAGGTCACTCGCAGTTTCCTCGCCTTCAATGCTTGTACCGTTTCTCTGTTGTCAATCCGTTATAATGTGAAAATGAAGTTGCCAAATGGACTTATGTGTTAGATTATGACGACCAAGATTAAATTTTATCAGATGTGATTTCGTGGGAAGTCTTCTCGAAGTATTCCTTACTAGAAAACTTTAAACTAGAAAAAATAGGCTAATTTTATTGGAGAATATTAAGCTAATTCTAAGATGGGTGACGCTTCTTCGGTGGTTTTGGTTGCAAATATGTTTTTTTTGTCTCAGTAAGTTTAAACTATTATATATGAATATTTCAATTAATATCAATTAGATCCCCTTTTTTTTTGTTAAGGACTGGGCATAACCCTTCCACCAGCCCCATCGCCTACGCAGGGACTCGCTCAGCCTTACTAATTACATAGGCCAACAGGTGTTTTGGTGCGGGAGTTTTGGAGCTGATTTGATGCATTGAATTCAAAAAAGCAGAGTAAATAGGTAAAAACTGGTTTCATATTTGGATTCACTTCCCCTAGCTACAATCAGTTCTAAAACCCTAGGAACCAAAAAAAAATGTGTTATTGTAGGGCTGTGTTAACAATCTTGATAATATTACAAAGAACATACCTTTATATATATTATGCATTTATATCTAGCATTTGTTTCATATCCATATTCACATGACGGACTTCTTTTTATAAATGAAAATATTATATATGCTTGCAATACTCTATTGCTGTTAGACAAAGATCTGGTAAACTATGATTAACTGGGATCTGAGATGTGTATGTCATAAAGGCTTCTTAACTAGTTGAGGTTTAAAACACAAATATATGTGGTCAATGCAAAATATCGTAGCAACCCTTCCTACCCGATTTTAACCCCCATAAATCAACGTTTGTTTTATATTAGATTCAGACCAAATTTGGCACAAAAATACTGTGAGAGCTTCTTTTATGTCTTCTAGTCATATTTATAGTTAGATTCAAAACAGAATGGAACTAATGCTGCTTTGAACCTTACAAAAATCATAATGAAAATTTTGAAAATACTTTCAAAAAATGAGAACGGATGTGATTCTCAGCGGTTGAAATTGTTATTGTTGCGTTTACAAGCCGAAGAAGGGTGCTATCTGCCCTAAGAATCTATTCCAGCCTGGGATCGCAAGATAGCAGAGGCCTTCCTGGTGGAAGACTGTGATGGTGTGACCCGCTTGAGGTCTCCCACGGTTACGACACCTGAAGAGGAGGGCCCGGCTCCCTAGGACGAGATCTTTCACGCTAGCTTTCCTCCACGCCGTCCGTCCGCTGTTCACGCGACCGCAGCCAGTCATTATCTGCCAGCTCGTGCTGTCGTTTTACCGGACATTTCACACGGAAATCGGCACCGAAACCTGTTTAGTTCATGAGCTCGTGTAAAATAGCAAGGACCCTTAATTACATTATTTAATATATGTGTATGCTCCAGTTTCCAGAAATATTCCAGATGATGGTCCTCAGGGAAATGGTATTTATGATAAAGTTATTTCGGAATAATTAATGTGAAATATTAGTATAGTTAAGACTAGTAATTGTACTTATTTATTAGTTCTATGCTTGGTCTATATATAATATTTATAATTTTAACAGAAGTGTATACCTGCCTCGTGGCTTTATGGAAGTCACTGATGATTCCTGTTACTTTTAAGTAAGCAACCTCATCCCTTCAAGACTTCCCTCCCTAAATTCCCAGGGTCTTATCCTTTTCTTATACATATATGTAGCAGCTTTAGCCCCAGACCCCACTCGTCCCTAGAAATTCCACCCAGTATGTAGTAACCTAACTCTTAATATTTGTATATACCAGTGCTTTGATTGTACTTTATAATAAAGCTTTTCTTTCTTTTCTGTTTAAAATACTCTCCTCTAAAATTGTTTATTTCTTTTTTGGGCAATAAAAATTTTAATATTAAAAAAAATGAGAAAACTAGGAAAAATTGTTATCTTATATGTAAATAAATTGATTTATTTAATCCTTTACATACATTAGAAGAAGATAACAGCTCTTCTTGGATTTTACGTAGAGTCGCTTCAACTAAACGTTGTAAAGAACTTGATTGAATGTCTGCCGTGTTAATTTCATCGAGTTTTCAGGATGCTTGTTTTTCTTACTTTTCTCATCTTCCACAAATTGATGTATCAATGTGTATGCCAATATCACAAAACATAAATTGTGTGTTGACAATCGTGATGTGCTCATATATAAATATGTGTAGCCAACAACCAGCATTCCAACGTGATTAAATTAAAAGTTAATTAAATTAATTGTAAATCCTGTGGTTTTTTAAACTTATTTTTCAACTTAGCGAGAAAAACAACATAAAAATGCCAAAAAATTGTTAAGTTAATCCTAAAAAAACTTATTTTTTTATATTATTTTTAATAAATATAGTTATTTTTCAAATTAAGGTATTATTTTGGATGAGAAATAGGTCATTGTTCCATAAATTTGAGAAGACAATGAGCCGAGAAAATGTAGAACTCATCTTCATCCAAGGTAGCGAGATTGAGGAATGGCTGTTACCCTATATGTCAGATTATTTGATTCGGTAGTTTGGCTCTTGACCTATTTAAACACGTTGGTTTTTTTCTGCCACTTCAAGACCATTTTATACAAGGTTAATGTATTACTTTCAATTCAATTCAATGAATCGCAGGATTTCTTTAAGTGATGGCATCTGCAGGGGATTTCAATTTTTATCGGCCTGCCTGGAACAGTCAATCAGGTTTCCAGGGACGTATGCAGCCAAAGTCGGTTTACCTTTGTTGCTTGGGAGAACGAGGACCTCTCGGAACCCCTCAGGAGGCACCCCAGTCCCATATTTCAGGTGGCGGTTATATATAGCATTTGGTTGGACCCGAGGGTGTAAATACAAACCATGTAAAGCATCTTCCAATGTTTACATTTTCATACAACATTTTCATACACATGAGAAAGTCCAAATCCTCCCACCTCAGAACTAACACACTCTGTGAGTCCATGCAGTTGGTTCTTGACGTATCTCGTACTGGGTCTGGAAATAAAACCTCATTATGTAGCTTGAAATAAAAATGAACCAAACCAAGCATTGATCTAAATATTTTGCCATCTTTCGTCATCCTACCAGATTAATTATTTGCTATTGAAACTATTGATTATATAATAATATATTCTTGGTTATATGCTCATTTTGGAATACTTAAATCTCTCATGTAAATTTTATAGCTAATTACTAATATATTCATCACCTTGAAGTTCGCAATATGAAGATATTTATAAACATGGACGACCGCTACGAAGTGATGAGATTTGAAAAACTCACTACAAAATCCAAAGGTCACAGTAGCTGATTCCAAATTTGTCTTGCCTCGTTTGAAAGGTAATCACGTAATATAGTCATTAGTGTAATTTCATTGATAGTTTTTTGGTTTTTGGGATGATTTAAGACTAGGTCTCGGCACATAGATGTTATCGTTGAGTTTTATATTCACACTATGAATGTTGTAATATTCTTGGGTTCTTTATGATACTTATCAGCCTATTGCCTAGTAATAGCACCATCCTAGGCCATTTCATACCAAATACGAGCAGGAACCGTCTGCAGTATGACCCCGTTGAGATCGTATTGTTTCCTCACTAGGACCTCGGACTGTTTCTGGCGGAGTTATCGGTTCTGAAAAGGGCGGAAAAGGTCCACTTAAATATTTCACAATGGAAGGAGGCGGTGGATAATGCCCTGGTTATTAGGGCGAATAATAGTGGAGGGGCATCAGATCCTTTCACCCGCGGATTTGCGTCACCTCCAGCCCGTTCTATGTGCACTCCTTTGTTGGGGTACCCGCAGCTGCCTCTGTGTCGAGAGAAGACAAGCAAGAACTCAGAAGAATGTATTAGGTGCATGTATGTTTGTATGCTAGATCAACACTAGTGTGAGTCAAAGGAATTATTGTAGTATATATGTAAGTTTAGAATTCAGAAACTTAAAGGAGGTGGAGGTTCTCAGGATATAAATCGAACGCTTGCAGATGTAGTTTAGAACTGTAATATTTAACATATGTACACACTAGCTTGCGCTAAAAATATTACAATAAACAAATAAAACTTAAAACTAACCTGAATCAATACAATTGTCGATAATAAGCGTTTATAATTGTCTTAACAAGAGTACAGCTATTCACGAGGTTAACAGCTCGGAGCCTTCTTCTACTAACTCCCTCTGTAGAGACACCTAACATATGTGCCAAAGTTTGGCGGTAACGTTCAAACTTACATATATACCCCCACATGACAAGACGTAAGTTCTTGTTCGTGGACCTGGCGGCTTTCCTCGTTGGAATATAAATGCCACCTATAACGTGTCTTAGCCCATCCAATAATGACTTAGTCAAAAATTTTAGTTTTCTTAAATAATTGAGCCTTTCAATGATTTCATTAATTATTAGCCCTTTGACCGAGCTCCTAATGTTTGTCAAATTTTACTATGATACCCTAGTCGAATGAAATTAAATAATTATTGACTCTTTATTATTTTATTTTTTCTTAGCCCTCAAACTTGGAAAAAAATTAGGTTAAGGGAAAAATAAAAAGGAGAATTATTTGTATTGATAGGTGCCTTTCTCTGGAGGAGGGAGGGCATTTGAAGGGGATGAGGGGTGAGGTATGGGTAATAATTATTTGTAAAGTGATCGCTTTTGTTTTATAGCATTACTATAAAAAATATCGTGCCACTAAATACGATTCTAATGACTATGGGTAATTATTTTTTATTAATCAAAACATCTTTGATTTGATGCCCGATTCAATATGAGCCCACGAGTAATTAATTAATTAGCAATAACTTTGAATGAAGGTTGAACAGGAGAAACAATCTGTAGGATAGACACTTGTGTGGAAATATAAAAATTTCTGATTATGAGAACTAGTAACCAACGAAACCACAAATATTCAAATTAAGTTTCATAAATCGCACTTATTACATATTTTTAATTTGAACGTCTACATATTTAATTCAATGCCCTATTATGACATGCAAATCATATAATCATCAAAAATGAAAGGTGATATTAGTCTTGTAAGATTGGTTTTCAGTAAACGATTATATCCATATTCATATGCGTCCATAGTAACCTGTCCAACCACCCTAATCCCCTAGCACAGTAATTGCACTGCACCACTCATCCCTATAATCCTCCTCGGAGACTAAAACGGCAGTGGCCTCGAGTCCTGCTATAAATATTTGATAATGGGATTCCTTGCAATGGTCAGCTTTTCCAATCATGTCCTGAGCGTATATGGCTCTCGCGCTCATGGTCAGCGTCCGCTGGCTCTTATCCAGTGACGCAGCTGACGGAGGAGCGTGGGGGACTTCCCAAGACTCCGCTTCCTCCTTCGCACGCGAGGGAGGTGACAACCATGTGGACTTGGGGGCCTCTGGGCTGTTTGTATATATAGTATGAATGAGCGAGTGAATGAAAATTGTAAATTGGCATGAACGAGATCATATAGCACAATTGCTTATAGCCCAATCAGGCAGATTGTAATTTTATCATAATAAAGTTGTTACAACCGAAAAAAAAAAATTCATATGGGTTTGTTGGAAATAGATACTTAATACAATAGACTAAAACATCTTCAGATCAAGAAGAATTACAAAACAGTTGTTATTCGCTAAATATGAACTAGTTTCCAATTAAGAACCGGAAGAGTGTTGACATATGAACCCCTGGGTCATAACAATCCTCGCGGGATATAAGATGAAAAATAAAAGTGTTCCCTGTTGCATGCGGAAGATGGAAATCACCCTATCCTCATTGAGGCTGATTAATGCAGCTTTCGTTCTAATTGTTTGAAAGGTAAACTTTCTGAAGTGGTGCGGTAGACCGGTAATAAAGTATTCTCACAAGCGGACAGCTCGAGAGTAGAGAAGCCTGTGTTTACTCAAAATTGCAGGGTCTAAGGTTCGGCCAGCCGCTTCCTGGGTCTTCTGAATCCGACTAATGACGGGCCAATACCTGCTCCTGTCTAAGGAAACATCTGTATTTTTCTGTTAGACAGTTCTACCAATCGTGTACACTAAGTACCTAGTATTGGCTCTGGGATAGGAAATTGTGACCTATACGAAGAAAATTACTGTTCCCGTACATACAATCTAACCAAGCCATTGACCTTTTTATATAATTTATTAACTAAGTACAGATAACAATAATGGTTACACAATGAGGTTTTCGAGTTCATAGTGTTAAGTTGAAGGTAAAAATTGAATTAAAATGAAATGTTGATAGCTTTAAGCAGCTGTTACAGTTTTTATAAACATGTAATGCGTAGATTTTTTTTAACGATAGCTCACCTTAGCACAAAACGATAAAATAATATTCATATTTTGTGTCTACTATTTTTAACTCCTTTCAATCAAAAGTCCTGAGAACAATAGCAAATGCCCCTTATTGCGTCAGCAACAAAACCCTTCATAACGATTTTAATATACCTTACATTCTTGAACTCATCCCTTCCAAGTTCATAAAATTCCATAGTAACCTATCCAACCACCCTAATCCCCTAGCACAGTAATTGCACTGCACCACTCATCCCTATAATCCTCCTCGGAGACTAAAACTGCTGTGGCCTCGTGACCTGCTATAAATGCGTGACAGTTGGAGTCCTGGCAATGGTCAGTTTCTCAAATCATGTCCTGAGCGTCTAAGGCACTCGCGCTCTTGGTCAGCCTTCGCTGGCTATTATCCAGTGACGCGGCTGACTCCTCTTCCTCTTTCGCATGCGAGGGAGATGACAACCATGTAGATTTGGGAGGTCTCTGGGCTGTTTATAAATACTGCATGAATGAGCGAATATGAAAATTTTAAATAGAGTATGAATGAAAACATTTATCACAATTACTTATTGCCCAATGAGGCAGATTGTAATTTTATCATAATAAAGTTGTTTTATCAATATTGAAACAGGAAAAATGTGGACCTCCAGATGTGCTGAGACGTGCCATTTATTGAAAACTAAAACTAGGATGGCCGAAGAAGGCATCATAACGGTGAGCAAAATTTAGAAAGCGCTGGATTGATGATGTTATAAAGATGTTCATTGGTGCTAGGTGATGAAGTGCGCTAGCTGATGGGAGACGGGAGAATGCTGAAGAATTTCCAGGTCACTTGAGGACCTTATTACCGTTGCAATAAGTAGTATTAATCCCTAGAAACAAAGAGCATTTTTTAAACATGACAGGAGGAAAACAAATTCACCTCCAAGCTTACATAAATATATTAAATTCTCGGGTTCTACTATAATACTAGAGTAGACAGAGATCATCAACATTCAAAAGAAGGAATGTAAGGCACATAACGTAATGGAAAATAAATACTCAAGGGAATGTCGATAAACAGCATAGTTGGTCCGCATTCAAGATACATACAAGCTGTCAGCTCACATGAAAATATTATTTATCAATGTAACTAACCTTTTATATCGATAGTTGGGTATATACAGCTCTTTAGAAACGTATCCAAATAAATTATTTATTTTATCCGAGAGAAAAGAGCTCATAACTATCGACCTCATACATACCTTTAAAATAGTGAAGTAACAACTTAATTAATACTCATTGTAAGCAGTGATTATATATATCAGTTACAATTGCTGAAGTAGCTAATATTTCAATCCGATGAGACGACTTCAAAATAAAATAACCGTGGATGTTTATATATGGAATATGTGTAACCTACAATAGCAATTTCCTTTCAAGAATTTTTTTGCGATTATGTGTTTGTAATTATTTACTGTGATGCCTGTAAAGATTTTAATGGTATTATATCTTATTTGTTAGGAAGAATTGAATCTATTATCGTTATTATTCACAGGGTACACAGCTCCCAGAATAAAGAATTTTTCTTAGGACGAGTAGGTTTCCAGGGGCCCTCCAGTAAACATGTGCTTTAGACTGTTCTCAACTGGGTCATATGACATAAGCATCCGATGGATGAAAAACCTTCGACACAGGGGACAAAAACCCCTTCCTACTAACGATAATGATATCAGACATAATATTATTATCTCGGGTTCTTTGACGATTGAAATTAATTGTCCAAAGCGCCGAAGCCAATATAAAAAAAAAAGTCAGCAACTCTTGCGAGCTAGATAAATTATCCTAAACCTGTTTCAGGAAGTAGCGATGTTTATAGTTGAGGGGTCAGGAGGAGAAAAACTTAACATTCCTAGTATGTGATTAGGATATTAAAACGTGTAATGGACTATAGTAAAGAAAATAATGTTCGACAATTACCATGAATGAAGTCGATTAAATTGTAATAGTAATTTACATAAGAAATATTTTTAGAACCTGTATTTACAGATTAGAACTAGTCTAATAAAAAAACCAATAGTTCATTAATTGTAGGGGATATTAAGTCTTTTTATTGAAACTTTACGTCATAACATGACATTGACTGCTGCCTTTATTTTCGGTGGCAAATTATCAATATTGTTCATGTGATTACAGACAATTAATGATTTATACATTAATTCTTATAACCTGTTTTGTAGTGAAAAAATATTTTCCCTCTGTGGTGTTATAATGCCACTTGGATGTTATGACGTTACTTTACCAGTCAAAATATTATAGTACTGAGAGAAATGAGGGATGAGGGTCATGGTCATAGAAACTCAAATATATTGAAAAAAATAAATAAATAAAACGAAATGAATTGTTCTTTATTACAAAAAATAGTAACGGTTGGAGGTAACAACGTCTAAGAACAACAAGAGACATCTTAGGAGTAATTGTTTTCAAATAAATATTTTTTTTTTATATATAGTTTTTTTATTGTGCTATAATTACAATCTGCCTTATAAGGCAATAAGTAATTAAGATAAATGCTCTCATTCATACCATATTTACAATTCATCATTCACTCGTTCATTCATACAATATTTACAGACAGCCCAGAGACCTCCCAAATCCACATGCGAAGAGAAAGCGGAGTCTTGGAAGTCCCCCACGCTTCTCCGTCAGCCGCGTCACCGGATACTAGCCAGTGGAGGCTGACCAAGACCGCGAGAGCCACAGACGCTCAGGGCATGATTGGAGAAACTGGCAATTGCCAGGACTCACACTGTCACGCGTTTATAGCAGGTCACGAGGGCACTGCCGTTTCAGTCTCCGAGGAGGATTATAGGGATGAGTGGCGCAGTGCAATTACTGTGCTACAGGATTATGGTGGTTGAATAGGCTACTGTGGAATTTCATAAACTTGGAAGGGATGAGTTCTAGAATGTAGGGTATATTAAGGTCGTTATGAAGGGTTTTGTTGCTAACATAATAAGGGGCATTTACTATTGTTCTCCGGACTTTTGATTGAAAGGATTGGATACGCTTGATGTTCGACTTTTTTGCTGTCCCCCATAGCTCTATTCCGTATGTCCAGATTGGTTTAAGTATAACTTTTATTTTCTATTGAGAGATGGGATGTCCTTTGAAGTAGTCTGTACAGTTGTCCAAAGCGTCTGTTTAATTGTTGTCTTTTCCATGTTTCCAGAGGAGAGGAAAGTGCCTCCTTTGGATAATGCAATTATATATATATATATATAGGTTAGGAAGATTATGGCTTTAGGAGGAAGTTGTTTCAAATAAATATTTAAAAAATGGAAGTAAGCCTACGAATTCACTATATCCTAGAAATTAATAGATTAATAGATGATCCGAGAACTATTATGTGCTTAGGGGTAATTTTTGATGCAGACCTGACCCTTACAACTTACTTATAAATAAGCCTTAAAAGATCCGTACTCCCGATAAAATATAAATCAATAAGTTACAAAATGCTTGTCAGTCCTCTATTAACTTCGCTGACCTGCACTCGTTACTTTTTGTGTCATCGGTTTTTTTTTTTTTCATTTTAGTGGCATAATAGAAAAAGTATGTACGACGCAGGTCTTATCGGCTTTCGCACTTGCTAACTTGTCGCTGCGTCTCATACTGATGATATATTTGTTGCCGGCCAGCTCTGCTGTACGGAGCCCCACTATATACTCACTTGACTGACAATAACGTCTCCAGCAATTTCAGAATGAGATCATGAGAAAATTGGTTAGACATACCTCTCTCGAAAGGCTAAAGAACGCCGACCTGTTGCTTGGTGTGCCATCGGTGGGTGAGTTCATCCACCGGAGTCACATAAAGTTTTTTGACTCGATGCAGCACCTAACAAACCCAGTGTTTAACAGTATGACCTCACCACCCTTCTCGCATCGATGACAACAGACTGTCGGGGAAAATTAGGTTGTTAGATGTAAATTAGTTTTAAGTCTATGATAAATAAGGTGAGCCCAATCACTTTTAATAAATTTAGTCATTAATGTATAATGTACATCATTATACTTTTGTACAATGCAGATCACTATTAGTAGAAAACAGAATTTGTATAAAAGTTACAGGAAATATAATGAGGCAATTGCAAATAGATTCGTTTGTAGTCTATATTTTGTTGCAAGGGGTAATGCAAAAAAAAAAAAAAAATTAACATCGCGATTCTGTAGTATGACTTGTACCAGTGGCTTCCTTAAACTATAGATAACACAGAATAAATTCCTAACAATAAAACTACTTAATTTATAAAATAGTAAAAGAGACCACTCAAAGATTTTTTATTAAAATTAGCGAAGTATCAACAATAATTTAGTTAAAAGTTTCGGGCACAATGCATCAACTTAGAAGAAGATGCATAAAGGCACTCATTGTATTTTTTAGGAAGAAGAGTTAAAAGAACTAGAAATTAATTTTTTAGTTTTTTTTTTTTTGTTTCTCCTACATATAAATAAGTGGTACGTATTAAATGTAAATGCTGGTGTATATGTATGTGCATTGAGCTTATGTAATCTCTCTCTCTCTCTCTCTCTCTCTCTCTCTCTCTCTCTCTCTCTCTCTCTCTCTCTCTCTCTCTCTCTCTCTCTCTCTCTCTCTCTCTCTCTCTCTCTCTCTCTCTCTCTCTCTCTCTCTCTCTCTCTCTCTCTCTCTCTCTCTCTCTCTCTCTCTCTCTCTCCTCTCTCTCTCTCTCTCTCTCTCTCTCTCTCTCTCTCTCTCTCTCTCTCTCTCTCTCTCTCTCTCTCTCTCTCTCTCTCTCTCTCTCTCTCTCTCTCTCTCTCTCTCTCTCTCTCTCTCTCTCTCTCTCTCATATAAACCAATGAATCTCACCATGTTGCAAAGATTAGCACCTCAATGCTCAATGCTTCTTCCTTGCCGGTAAACTTATATAAATCGTATCCCATGACTGATGTATCGTGAGACTTTGATATTGAAAAAAAATCAAAAATTTGTATGTTTAATTTTAAAAACTAGGTGCTCTCAAAAGGTATATACCATGTTCCGCTCTGGACTGTACTGAACTGTACCGTCAAACTGTTTTGAACATGGGGTGAAAATCGAAATTTGGCGCAAACATTTTATAAAATAAGATTGTCTGAAATGTTTCGTCATTTAATGTTAGCATCCATATTTGAAGAGAGGACAGTGTTCTTTAATATTGTTTATTACTTAAATTTCCTATCTAAAAATATTTCTATACTTTTTTTACCATTTTTGTTCACCAGGAAGTCATCAGGTTTTTTTGTCACTCTGCCTGGTGCTCAACTCTCTTTCTGTGGAGCTGTAAGTAACTTTTGTGAAGATAAAAAATGGACCAATTCATATTCCCCGATTCATCTGAGATCGCTGCATTCAAAAAAGAATAAAAAAGATGGAGGGGAGGGGTCCTAGCCATTTTTTCCCTTGAAATAAGGGCAGGGAAATAAGGGTAGGGAAATAAGGGCAGGGAAATAAGGGTAGGGAAATAAGGATCTAGTGAAATGTTCTATTAAATTTTGGGGATTATCAAGAGCGTCGAAAAGGTATTGGAATTGAGTCCCAGGGGTTTACTTTGAAGATTAAAAAAAACCAATTACTGGGCAAAGCCTAATGGGAATGGGAGCAGTTATAGGGATCACGCCCCAGTTCGTATCCCGGCTCAGATATCAATTTCTCCCAGGGGATGGACTCAAATAAATTTCACTGAAGGAAAAATACCAGAGAAACCTTAGATGACCAACTCTACTGTAAATAGTCAATTATCTTATTACGTTAGCAACAAAACTCTTCATAACGATCTTAATATACCATACATTCTTGAACTGATCACTTTCAAGTTCATGAAATTTCATCGAAACCTATCCAACCACCCTAATCCCCTAGACAGTACACTGCGCCAAACATCCCTATAAACCTCCATGGCGACTAAAGTGGCAGTGGTCTCGTGACCTGCTATAAATACGTGACAGTGGCTATAAATACGTGACAGTGAGAGTACTGGCAATGGTCAGTTTCTCCAATCATGTCCTCAGCGTATGTTCTCGCTCTTCGTCAGCCTTCGCTGGCTGTTAGCCAGTGACGCGGCTGACGGAGGAGCGTGGAGGACTTCTCAAGACTCCTCTTCCTCTTTCGCAGGTGAGGGAGATGACAACCATGTGGATTTGGGAGGTCTCTGGGCTGTTTATAAATACTGTATGGATGAGCGAGTATGAAAATTGTAAATATGGTATGAATGAAAACATTTATTACAATTACTTATTGCCCAATGAGGCAGATTGTAATTTTATCATAATAAAGCTTATTATATATAATTCTGGTTAACACTACCTTCTCAACTGTTTTCTTTACTTTCGGTATCTTTTAGTACGTAATATTGTTTATGTAAGTAATCGTCTTACTGAATCATGTGATAACTGTCATATTGTCACTTGAACATTTATACGTAACTGCACCGAAAACGGATCGATCCGAATTTTTACGGGTATAGTTCAGAATAACTTTCACTTATTGTTAAAATGTTTTTTTCAACGATTCAGGAAATTTAGATTTTGTAGATTAGGTCTGAATCTGAAATTGGATGGTTAGCTCACGTTTTGTCTTGTCAGTGACGGTCTTACATAATAGGATAATGCGCTCTTACTATTTATGTATCTGGTACTATAAGGTCTAAACATACATTAGATCTGGTCTATGACCATTAAAGAAAATTATGGGTCGAATGAAAAAGAAATACATTCCGGGTCCAAGTCCTCTATTTGATGCATTTGAGGCGAAAATAACTATAACATCATAAAGAAAAATTACAAAGTAAAATAAAGTGTAAACCCCTTACATGAAATAAAAAAAATAAACGATTGTTCAACCACATTTGATAAATAAAGATGTAGATAGATCACCTATAAAAAACACAATAATCATATTCGTTCTAGGAAATAACAGTGCATCTAATCATGTTTGTTAAATCGAATAAAGGGATGAATCATACAATGAATAATGAATACACAACATTAATCAGAATTAATCGAATAAAGGGATGATACGTACAATGAATACACAAACCTAATCAGAATTAATCGAACGAACGGATAAATCATACAATGAATAATGAATACACAACAGTCGGGTTGCCACTAGGGGAGTGCCTAATCACCCTAGCCCTGGTGACAAGTGCGGATTGTTTGAGTTAATAACCTGGACAATCGTTCCAGGACGGCGTTAATATCTGACTCCATTTATGATAGGCATGTGCCCCGATAATGCACTATGTTCAAGAGAAGAGTTATAGAGGTTTCATAAAGAATAAGGCGTTTTTAGAGTTCGAGCGGAAGCCCGGCAGCGTCACAGGTACAAGTCGTCAGAGGGTCTGCAAGGAGACTAAAATACAGGGTGACAGACTCAGAGGCGATGAGGAGAGAGTGGGAGACTGATGGGGAGTCTAAGAGACTGACTTCCAGGGCCAGTGACCCTGGCATAAAGCGTCACCGAGTAAAAGCGGATGAGGAGACTCAGAGGCTGATGAGGAGACTCAGAGGCTGATGAGGAGACTAGACTAGACGAGCAGGGCCAGGAGCCCTGGTTTAAATATTGTTCCTGCTTGGGGGGGGGAAGCCTAGGCCGGCCTGAGGAAATGCGCACACCTGCGACGAGTTTCGTGACCCCTCGTCCCCTAAAGGACTGTTTATGGCCTGGCTTTTAGGCTGCTGTTATGGCTGCCCTCTGCCGACCCTTTTTTAGTTTTGTGACTTGTTTATGACTGCCGTCTTCCGCGCATTTTTTATTGCTTAAAACTTTTACAATGATTTACATTATATATGCACCAGAGTATAGGGTGATTTAACTTATGTAGTTAGTGGTCGCTACAACAACATTAATCAAAATTAATCAAATAAAGAGATGATACATACAATGAATAATGACTAAACAACACTAATCAGAATTAATCGAATAAAGGGATGATACATACAATGAATAATTAATACACAACATTAATCAGAATTAATCGAATAAAGGGATGATACATACAATGAATAATGAATACACAACATTAATCAGAATTAATCGAATAAAGGGATGATACATACAATGAATAATGAATACACAACATTAATCAGAATTAATCGAATAAAGGGATGATACATACAATGAATAATGAATACACAACATTAATCAGAATTAATCGAATAAAGGGATGATACATACAATGAATAATGAATACACAACATAAATCAGAATTAATCTTCAGTTTTGACATTTGGCTACAAGAGCAACATTGGGTACAAAAGAGAAATGATACTTTTCAATATTTGTTTTCAATACGATAAATATAGCTATTAAAAACTAGAATTCTTGTTGTGAGTGGCATGAAAATCGATCGCTCATTGCAGCGATTTCCTCGGGGATTTCTCTGTGGTTATTTATAAATTTTTTCTACGCTTAAATTTCAAAAGTTTAGGCACGAACATAAATTTGGGTTTTCAGGATTTTCAATAGTGTATATTGTAACATTCATGATATTTGAGAATATCATCACCAGCAACCCTCCCATCTGGTAAGCATCTTTCCTTATGCTCTTAGGAGTGGGGATGAGATAAACGGGCAGTCTTAGCCCAACCGTCTAGAAGAGCGAACCAGAGCAAGCTCCCGAATTGGCGGTCACCAACAGGAAGAGAGGAGAAGAACCAACAGCAGAAGTAACGTTGATTAGATAAAAAGGAAGATCATCGATTGGGTGATATTAATATTGTTTTTATTATGGATCCATTAAAAGAAATTGAGCTCAAATTTCATGTTTTTTTGTAATTAGTAGTAAATATCCTAATTTAAAAGGAATTGAATATTTTTTTATACTTTTTGTCAGCACTCTATATAATTATAATTATTTGTTATAACCATTTTATTTGAATATATTTCACAATTCCTAGTTTCTCAACTTATTAATAACTACAACAGTAGCCTTGAGAGCGGACGATTCAATCGGGATAAATTCGTATGTCAAAGACATAAAAACAATTTGAATTAACGTTCTCATGACGGACCTGCCAAATTAGTTAAGGTAAATTGATCAAATAAAGTAGAAAAAGAAATGGTAAAAAATGAGGTAGGTTTCAATATATATATATATATATATATTTACTGACATTCATAGGATAAGTATTTGTACCAACGTTCGCCAAGGTGTTACTAGAATCAAAATCTTCTTTGAACCATGTGTTAACGATACATGCAAGAACTAGGAGCGGGAACCTTGAAAATGGTAATTATCTGGAAAATTCAGAAAAGTAAACTGTTCAAACATAATCGTATGCGTACACATAAATAAAAGCTTTATTTAATACCTAATATCATTTAATCCTTTCCGTCAGGGAATTGCTGATGTGACATGTTACGGAAGTACACAATGGCCCGAGTTGTCCATATGAATGCTGACAGAGGAGGCCGAAGAAACCAGAAACAAAGATCGTTGATCTTATCGACGAGAACATTCCCGGAAAAGCAGCAGAACACACACAAGTGAAGATGTTTACAATTTCCTCAGTTTCGTCAGATCCATTCATAAATACCAATCGCACCAAATCAAAAACGCATATTAAATCTTCACGAAGACGCTAAAAATCTTTTATACTAAAACAATTTTTTTTATATGATATATTTTTTTTTTAAAAATCAATGAGCAATTCATTAAATGTTATTAGTTTTTCATTTTCTTTACAATGGCTAACTGTTCTTTTTATGACCCGGCTTTATGCCTGAAATGAAAGCTACGCCTTTTTAATAGTCCTGTTAAAAAAATTATATTAATTACAATAATATTAATAAAAATAACGATAACCGTTTTTCTCACGTACGAGGCAGAAAATCCGATCTGCTCTTTCCTACAGACGAGCCATACCAATTTCAAAAATACCAAGACAATATTTTAGTAAAATTTGATCTCATTGAAATTAATCGTTGAAACTGCAGTATAGTATTGTATTATGGGTAATCATACATAAAGAACGCTTACCTGCACCCGTTGCTTGGTGTGCCGTAGGTGGGTGAGTTCATCCGCCGCAGACACATTAAGTTTTTTTACTCGTTACAGCACCTGACAAACCCAGTGTTTAACACTATAATCCCACCGCCCCTCCCGCATTGATGGCAACAGACTGTCCGGGAAAAATTATGTTGAGAATTAGTATGTAAGTTAGTTTTAAGGTTGATCAAAAAGGTGAGCCCCATCACCTTTATTAGTCAGTTTAGTATAAACACGTAAAATGTATATCATTATACTTGTTTATTCATTATATAATTTTTATAAAATGACAAAATCTGTATATAATGTAGCGATGCTACAGGAATTACAAAAATAATTTGTAAATAGATTCGCCTGAGGATCTATAATTATATAGAATTATCTGTAAATTTGAAGGGGCTATGGAGAAAAAAACAAAACAAAAATCATTAGTTATTAATTAGATTTTTATTTATTTTTACATAAAATTAATTAATTTTTAAAACTAATAAATCATTCCATTATATCTTATTTGTGGTTTATTGATATTACTTTATAACCCCAGGTATTTCCGCCATCCAGGTGCAAAAGATAAAATAAATTTAATATCTATTATTATAATTTATGAAAACCACTTTAGTCAGCCTACGGTTTTGTTTTTTTATTTCTAATTAAAAAATATACCTCTACGGCCTGCGGTTCGCAGGAAAAAATAATTATTCTCAGACTATTGTTCAGACTAACTTAACAGTAGATTTAATTTTCCTGTTAGACTTGATTCTCCTTATATGTATATGTGGTATAACTTGATATGCCATTGAATGCGAATGGCTGCCACTGGTCAACCCCGCATAAAGTCTGCCAGTTGATTCCTACGTGCATGCATGCCGTGCAAGTGCATCGCCTGTTGCCGATAACCCTGAAACTGTGTGCACTATAGATGAAAGTGGGCTCCTTGCTTTCTCCTCTACAGCAGGCGGTATGCTCCCTCATCACCGCACTTTCTCTTTCCCTTCGTATTGTCCTTCGAGTTACAAAGAGAGGACCTCCTACTCAGTCGTGGGTGCTAAATAGAACTTGGCGCTGGGGGCAAACAGGCTCTTCACATCTGCGCACCATTAATCACATGCATCGCAATTATCAATTCGGCTTGCCTGGTTGTACTCTGGCTTAGGAGAGGAAAGATCACGTTATGGAATCTCATCTCACAGATGAAAATTACACTTACTCAGTTCCTGTTATGAACACTAACCACCCCAGGATTGCTAATGATTTACATTTATACTAATTATAATATCTTATGAGCATTCCTTCCTCTTCCTCATTATAACACAGGAGGGATAGGTAAAAATTTGCAAAGGATTTTCAGGAGTCTCCATAGTCAACTTGCCGGTGTACAGTGATTGAAAGGAGGAAAAACCCTATTTTTTCAAGATATTAATAAATAAATCAGTTACCTAGAATATTTTACTTACTTAATCGGAGATATTTTAATTTTTACACTTGTAACGAGTCTTTCAAACCCAATCGTGGAATAATGTTTGATTTTTTAAGTTTTAAACATTATAACAATTCGAATATGGTTTTAAGTACAAGTAATGTTGTATAATAATTTTTTTTTTTAAATAGTTTAGCTTTTATTTATTTTGGGTTAAAAACCGGGAATTTCATCGTATTCAAAAGCAGAATGGACATCTCACAATTTCGCCCACTACATCGATGGTAAACACTTTTGAAAGTATACATCTTAAAGCAAATTTTATTGTAATTAAGATGATGTCAAAACTATTCGTCTTTGGCTCACAGATCGGGCTTGAGAGGTTTTTTTTCCAAAAAAAAGTCGATGTTTTCTGACTTAAGAGAAGAAAGATCACGTTATGGAATCCGTTCTCACAGATGAAAATTGCACTTGCTCAGTTCCTGTTATAAACACTAACCACCCCCGGATTGCTATTACTTTATATAGACCATCTTGATGGGTCAAAAAAAGGCACTATTGGCAAAAGAGAAAAAAAAATCTGGACACCATTCTTCGGTTTGAATGAGAGAGATAAATTTCATTATTTCATTTAATGTTAAATGAGCTCATTACATAGAGTCGCCAGGCTCTATTACCCGTCTCTAAACCAAAAATAAAATATCCACTTGTTTACTTTTAGATTACATTAATATTTGTTGCTATTTTTCATTAAATGTTTGCATGATTTATTTTACTACTGTTAAGAGATAGCGAAACGGGACAGATTTTTTACATTTCCTATTACTTTCCAAATTACTTCCAGTAACTGTAATTTAATCAGCAAATAACGTGCTCCTGTAGAAAATACTATTGAATTTCCAATTCATTGCATCATTTTTACGACTGGTGACGTAGAAAATAGTAAAAAACATACTGCTTTCCCCGTACCTATTGATTGTACATGGATCGTGGTGGACTCAGCTATGTACGTAAAAGCAATATGTAGTATCAGTTTTCGATGATTGTCAAGCCATTCAATTACGATGGCCAGTGTTCAATACTCTTTCTTGAACAATGATACTTTTGTTGCGTTAGACGAATTACAGCGTTAGTACATTTGAAAATAAATAAAATATAACCTATTAATCTAAATTATATAAAGAATTCCCTGAGAAGTACTAAACAGATAACATAATTTATTTTAAGCAAAATGACGATTTCCTGGTCCGGAAATATTTGAATGGCTGTTAATTTTGGAATGTTGTTTGTTGGATGATGATATGTAACGCTAGTTCAAAACGTCACAACACGTAATAAATAGATAAACGTTCATATGTTTCAATTTTCGTATACTTCAATATAGCAAATATTAATAAACTTTCTTGGATGGAATGACCTCAAGCACCTTCATTCATAAGAACGATATTTTGATCTTTCTGCCTTCAAATCTGGCAATCCGCTCTATAAATATTTAATCCAAAGATAATTTTTTAAACAAATACAATCCTATCGATTTTTTTTTGGAGAAATAAAAACAAAGTAAAGGACGTAAGGATTTTGGATGGGGATGTTTTTAATGAGTGCAGTTCATGTCTAATTCTTCAAAATAACTATTATCATTGACTGCCCACGAGCAAAGGGTTAATATCCCTTCTTAAGTATAAACGATCTCGCCTAACACAGTAGTAATGGTCGCATTTTCTATGAGGGGGACAAAAAAAGTTTTGTATTACAATTTAAAAAAAAAAAAATCATTGGTTCGTAAATGTACCCTTTGTGTGATTCATTTTTGGGAACAGTACAGATTCGGTGTACAATTATGAATTGATATAATAATGAATTTCAAGATATATCATTCACAACTGTAAAATATAAAATTGTATTATTTGTATTGCAATCGATTTTTTTATTTATTATTACTTTTTTTTTTTAATTATTGAAATGTTACTTTGAATGTAATTAGTCAGAATTGTAGGATGCCTGAATAGGTGTAACGTTGACGGTTGACGTAATAACAACAATAAAAGATGTTTTGGGAAACTTGAAGCTTTTTGCAAATTTTCACTCATACATGTGTGCTGATTTTCAGAATATTAAAGATTAAAAAATCGAAAATTGGGTAGATAAAAAGGACTTGATGTTAAAATGATGAATCCAACTTAGAATGATTATTCAAGTTAGTGAAACGCACTGGAAGTGAAGTACTATCGAAGTATCTGAAAGCACATTACGTCATACGAAGTGAATGGGTTACCTAAAAGTTATCGGCATTTTTTTTTTACATGTTGCATTGCAGTTGCAATAGAAAAAAAAATGTGAAGAATCATATCCGTGGAAGCAGGAACTGAATCTGCACGCCGTAACAGGGCGTAGTTGGACGTCCGCTTTTTTGGGGGGCTTCTAAGTCCCAGACCGTTGACGACAATAAGCTTATAATGTTAAAAATAAATTTTATGTACAAGTTCTTGCCGTTCAATATCATATAATTCGGTTGATTGTTTATGCAATGCCTAAATGTCAATTACACGAGTATTATTGTAAAGAGAGATTATTATTCTTTCAGAATAAGTGGTTAACCCCATCCACTTACTTATAGTCAAAAACTGACTACTCTTATCCTTAAATAATAGCGTTTAGGCCACATATATGTGCTTTATAATGATATTTTCAAGTTCAAAAGGTTGATTTAAAGGAGTGAGCTATGAACCGTACAAGTAGCTATGAAATCGGCTAATTCCAAACATCAAGGCTGCTCCCTCCTTATGAAGCTGAGAGTAGGATTTTTCGGCTTGAGACAACGTTCGGCTGGCAAAAGCCAACGGTCGATTTAATCCATCTGCATATCGCTGGTATATCACCGCACCCAATCCAAAGTCAGATCCATCCACCGCTAAACGAATTGGGTAGTCTGGGTTGTAATGAGCAAGGCTTCGATGCTTCTGAATTAGCATCTTGATCCCATCAAAAGCTTGAGCACATTCACCACTCCAACTCCACGGGTGCCCCTTTTTCAGCAAACAGTAGAGTGGTGACAAAATTGTTGCTAAATCCGGCAGAAACTTTGATAAGAAATTTACTACTCCCAAAAAACGTTGGAGTTCTTTAACATCATTAGGTATTGGGGCTTCCAAAATCGTACGAACCTTGTCATCGGTTGAATGTAACCCTTGAGCATCTATTCTGAAGCCCAGGTATTCGATTGAGCTCTTGCCGATCTCGCATTTCTTAATAGACACAGTGAGTCCCGGTTCTCTATGTTTTTCTAATACTTTGAAGACTCTAGTCCGCAACTCTTCACCATTTCGGGCTCCTATTAAAACGTCGTCAATCATGACTGATGTACCTTCCAATCCGGAGAGCAAAATATCCATAGCTTTCTGAAATTTGCTTGGAGCTGACGCAATGCCAAAAGGCAAACGAGTGTAACGAAACAAACCCTTCTGCGTCGATATTGTGGGGATGTCACGTGATTCTTCATCGACCTCATATTTCTGGTAAGCGTGTGAAAGGTCGACTTTCGCAAAAATTGAACAACCCTGTACTCGTTGAAATATATCCTCTCCTCGTGGAAGTGGGTGTTGATCGATGAGAAGGTGGGGGTTCACTGTCAATTTGTAATCCCCGCATACACGAATCGACCCATCTTTCTTATTCGTTCCCATACCGGGACGATTGGTGATCCCCATGGGCTGTAGTCGATTGGTTCATGAATTCCTTCATGAACCAAACGATCGATCTCCGCACTAACGCCAGCTGTATAAGTGCGTTTTTGCTTGTACAGAAAGATACCTTCGGGTTATCCTTTGACTTCTCTGGGGGGTTGATAGAAAAACGTTTATTTGAGCTATGCTAGCCTGTGGGATTTGCTGATTGTGGCTTCGCAGACACAGGCCAGAGCAACTAGTGGTCTCGGTACAAGTTAGAATTCAGTGTTTATTTTATTTTTTTTCTTCATAGCCCTTTTAAATTTACAGATAATTATATACAACTATAGATCCTCAGGCGAATCTATTTACAAATTATTTTTGGATTTCCTGTAGCGTCGCTACACTATATACAGGTTTTATTATGTTATAAAAATTATATAATGGAATAAACAAGTATAATGATACACATCATACGTGACTGGACTGAACGGACTCTAATAAAGGTGATGGGGCCCATGTTTATTTTAGAGTGTTTATCAGACATCATAAAATTTAGATTCTTCTTTAATAATAAGAGTGCAGGTTGAAAAACCGTATCACAAACGCGACATCGTCCAGTGCCATAACTGTCAGGCATATGCCCCTGAAATCGCCTGCTGTATGCGTGCTCTGCCAGCAAGGCCATCCGGCCAACTACAAGAGCTGCGAGGCTTACAGAACGCTGAAGTCCAGGACCGAACAACGTCGTCGGCCAGAAGAGGAAAAACTAGCAACAAGAAGCGGCCCAGCCAGACATTTGAGGCCTTCTGTCACTAAGCAGTCACAGGCACCGCCCACTCCCGGTTCGCAAAATCCCCCCCCCCCGTCAACCCACAAACTCAATCCCATCCTCAACCACACATATTCCTCCGCCTTCAAGTTCTTCGGATATCACCAGCCTATTAACCTCATTCCTTACAGAGTTCAGAACCCTAATTACCCCTCTCATTTCCCTTCTCACAAATCTTGTCTCCTACCTTATCCCTGTTAAACATAATCCATAAGTGGATCGTTCCGACTCCTTACCCATTCTCCTTTGGAATGCGAATAGTGTACGCAAATCACACTAACAATATGACAGCACTACTCCACGACAAGAGCATCGAAGTAGCTCTCATTACTGAAACAAGACTTACAAGTAAACAACCATTTACCGTTCGACAGTACCAGACTTATCGAACTCATCACCCAGATGGAAGAGCTCATGCAGGTACCGCTATCATTGTTCATAACTCCATTTCTCATCACATAGTTCCTTTGGTAGCACATGATTTCCTTCAGTCCACTGAAGTGTCAATCAGTCGTTACTCTAGCATCAGTTTACTGCCCTCCCAATAAATCCATTCCCGATTCCCAATTCATCTCCTTTCTAGACTCTATCGGACATCGTTTCCCTTGGGTGTGGACTTTAACGCAAAGAACCAACACTGGGGGTCAAGATCCACAAATACACGAGGACGTGCTTTGCTGTCTGCACTCACACGGAAACATTGCTCCACTATCACTCCTGACACAGCTACCTATTGGCCATCAGATCCCAACCGAAATCCAGATCTCCTAGACTTCTTCTTCTACAATAGTTTAGGAACACTAAACTATTCACTCAAGCACCTCGATGATCTCTCCTCCGATCCTAGCCCTTTATTATTAACCATTTCCCTAAGACCAATTCACAAACTGCCTCCTCCTTCATTTATTAGGGGCCCAGTCGATTGGGACCACTTCCGCCAGCTTCTTACAGGCTCCGTAGACCTCAAAGTACTCCTGAAAACATCCCAAGACCGTGACGATGCAGTGCATTCTTTCACTACTCTGGTTCAGAGGTCGGCTTGGGAGGCATCGTCACACCACCGTCATCCAAAACTCACAATCAAAATCGTTTACCTCAGCATCTCAAAGACCTAATCCGATCCAAACGCCACTCCAGAGCAGTGTGGGAAAGATCCCGACATCATGCTGATCGCCGCTCATACAATCAGTACTGCAGATTAATAAAGCGGCTATTCCGGCGTCCTTCCGTTCTGATTCTTTCAACTCCTACCTCTCCTCTCTGTCTAACAGGGATAACTCCTTGTGGAATGTAACCAAAAAAATCCTAAAGTATCAACCTGTTTCACACCCACTCCGTCGTGAAGATGGGTCCTGGGCGGCTTCGGATGGGGATAGGTCGGAGGAATTTGCTCTGCATCTTTCCCATACTTTCACACCTCACCTTTCTCATCAAATCCATACTCACAGCACAACTGTAGAAGATTTCCTCACTTCACCTATTCCTCTCTCTCTTCTACCAAAAGCCGTTAACCCCTCTGAGGTTAAATACCTTCTGAAAAACTTACCTTACCGAAAATCCCCTGGATATGACCTCCTTACTCCTCAAATTCTCAAACAACTTCTTCCTACAGCCATAATCTTCCTAAGCTACATCTATAATTGCATTATCCGAACGACGCACTTTCCTCTCCTCTGGAAACATTCCATTATTGTCCTATTCGCCAAACCTGGTAAACCACCCAATGACGCCTCATCTTACCGTTCAATTAGTCTACTCCCTATCCTCTCAAAAATATTTGAGAAACTCCTACTAAGACGTCTACTTCCAATTGTTGAATCCAAAAACCTTTTTCCCACACGCCAGTTTAGTCTCAGTCGACATTCCACTGCTCAACAAGGCTTTCGCGTTGTTGATCACATTTCCTCGGCCCTTGAAACCAAACAGTATTGCAGTGCTGCATTTCTGGACATAGCTCAACCTTTTGACAGAGTTTGGCACACAGGTTTGCTTTACAAGCTCAAAAGATATTTACCACAGACCCATTTCCTAATCCTAAAGTCCTACCTTTGAAACCGCTTCTTCCAATTCGGCTGTGGTTTAGATTCTATACTATCCTATCCTATACTATCATATATCTTCTATACTATATTTTAACTACTATCCCATAAAAGCAGGAGTTCCACAGGGCAGTGTCCTGGGTCTCATCCTCTATAACCTATACACCACTGATGTCCATTCTTATACTTATACCTTCTTGGCAACATTTCCAGATGACACTGCAATCTTGTCATCCCACTCAGACCATAACCTTCAAAAACACCTTGATGAGATCGAGTATTGGTACAACCAATAATGGATCATAGTCAAAGAAGCAAAATGTTCCCACATTACCTTCACCCTCCGTCGCAAGTCTTGCCCAATAGTTTATTTTAATATCATTCATCTCCCCGTATCCAAGACAGTACGGTACTTCGGCTTACATCTCGACAAACGACTGACAGGGAATCCACATACGAGCCTAAAAAGACAAGAACTAAACAGACGCTTTGAACAACTGTACAGACTACTTCAAAGGACATCCCATCTCTCAATAGAAAATAAATTACAAATTTACAAAATAATACTTAAGCCAATCTGGACTTACGGAATAGAGCTATACAGCAAAAAAGTCGAACATCAAGCGTATCCAATCCTTTCAATCAAAAGTCCTGAGAACAATTGTAAATGCCCCTTATTACGTCAGCAACAAAACCCTTCATAACGATCTTAATATACCCTACATTCTTGAACTCATCCCTTACTTCCATAGTAAATTCCATAGTAACCTATCCAACCACCCTAATCCCGTAGCATAGTCATTGCACTGCTTCACTCATCCCTATAATCTTCTACGGCGACTGAAACGGAAGTGGCCTTGTGACCTGCTATAAATACGTGACAGTGGGAGTTCTGGCAATGCCCAGTTTCTCTAATCATGTCCTGAGCGTCTGTGGCTCTGGCGCTCTTCGTCAGCCTCCACTGGCTCGTATCCGGTAACGCGGCCGACGGAGGAGCGTGGGGGCTTCCCAAGACTCCGCTTCCTCTTTCACATAGGAGGAAGGTAACAACCATGTGGACTTGGGAGCCTCCTAAGCTATTTGTAAATATTGTATGAATGTGCGAGTGAATGATAAATTGTAAATATGGTATGAATGAGAACATTTATCTCAACTAATTATTGCCTATTAAATAAGGCAGATTGTAATTTTATCATAATAAAGTTGTTTATAATCTTTAATAATCATCCTAATTTCCTAAACATCCTTCTATCCAATAATTGACACAGAAGATATTGAGATATTCGAATTAATTTGACATTCCCTAACTTTTTTATTGTTGCATCGTATTTTTCATATTGTGAAATTATTCCTCTAGTATGGAGATAAAATAAAATTGATAGCCAATTAATAAAATGGCTTGTGTAATATTTGTCTTCTAAATTTCTGACTCGTATTTCATTAATTTGATGAAAGTAAAGTGAATAAATAATACTGCATATACTTTTTACTGTTTATTGTAGTTTTTGTATGTTTTAAGGAATAGTATCTGCAACAATGCCATGAGCTATCAGTCAATCAGTGGGCGTAGATGGTTGGCCTTCCCTTTGAGTTTCGCACTAACGAAAGTTGACTGTATTTGTTAATTTCAATAATCAAAAACTAAAATCTATTAAAGAATAGTAAATAATATCTTTACTTTTAGGATTCGGCTATAGATTCATTTTGATAAGATCGTGACTTAGTTGGTTCACTTTGCTCCTAAACCTTTCATTTTACATACATGTTTGATTTGTATAATTTTAGTTATGTAGATATTTTAAGATAATTTCAGACACTGAAATCCAGCATTCAAGACAACTGTAGGCCTCATTTCTACCCTGGAATAAAACTTTTTAAGAATATATTGTTCTTATGAAATATGCATAACTTCCCTGGCATAGAGGGTCGTGTTCAAAACTGTATTTGGGAGCTGTAGTCGTAACTGATCCACTAAACTGTATTTCGTCTATGCTTGTTCCCTTCTTTATGGAAAGTCAGTAGCTATGGGAATAAAGAAGTAGAGAAATTGCCTGAAAAGGTGAAATAAAGGCATGTTCCTGATTGTCGCTATGACTTCTTGTTAGTACCTAGAGTACCTTGCAGAAGTGTCATACGGAGGAATTGAGTAATTTCACGGCTGGTTTCGCCTTTATCCGGTTAAGGAGAATAAATCATGGAGATGATTGAGTGGCAAGGAAATGGCTGCATGAGCCTATATAGTCCGTGAACAAGTACTCATCACCGCCTATAAATTACCATGCCCAACTTATGCAACCTCTCCAAGAGACAGAAGTAAAACAGCAATACGGTTGTACACAATTCCTTCATGAAATTCAGATCCGTTCGTTAAAATAAACCGGTCTGGTGGTAATATGATTAATAACTATTGATAGGATACTTCCGCACAGTGGCGATTGGATCCCTCGCAGGTGTTGAGCGGAAGATAGATGTCATAGGTGAGTCCCTACTGTCGGGCAGGTAGATGCCATCGGTTGCGCAAGAAGCAGTGAGGAGCCTGGCTGTCAGTGAAAGTGCAGTGAAAGCGACCCTGACCTTGAACCTTGAAGCCCTCCCGCCGTCTGCCCACTCCTTAGCCACCTTAATTATAATATCCTATGAGCATTCCTTACTCTTCCTCATTATAACACAGGAGAGATAGCTGAAGATTTGCAAAGGATTTCCAGGAGTCTCAATAGTCAAATGGACGGGGCACAGTGGTTGAAAGGCAGGAAAACCCTCACTTTTTCAAGTTATTGGAAAAATCATTCTGTTTTCACAATTAATAAACATATCAGTTACCTAAAATATTTTACTTACTTAATCCGAGATATTTTGTTTTTCACACTTGTAACGAACCTTTCAAATCCATTCGTGGAATAATTCGTTTTTTAAGTTTTAAGCATTAAAACAATTCGAATTCGGTTTTAAGTATATTGTTATCTGGTATATCGTATATACTTTTTAGCTTTGATTTATTTTGGGATAAAAACCGGGAATTTCATCGTATTCAAAAGCAGAATGGACATCTCACAATTTAGCCCACTACATCAATGGTAAACACTTTTGAAAGTATACATCTTAAAGCAAATTTAATTAAGATGATGTCAAAACTATTCGTCTTTGGCTCACAAATCGGGCTTGAGAGGTTTTTTTTTCCCCAAAAAAGTCGATGTTTTCTGACTTAAGAAAAGAAAGATCACGTTATGGAATCCGTTCTCTCTTGCTCAGTTCCTGATATAAACACTAACCACCCTCGGATTGCTATTACTTTATGTAGACCATCTTGATGGGTCAAAAAAAGGCACTATTGGCAAAAGAGAAAAAAAAATCTGGACACCATTCTTCGGTTTGAATGAGAGAGATAAATTTCATTTAATGTTAAATGAGCTCATTACATAGAGTCACCAGGCTCTGATACACCTCTCTAAACTAAAACATCCACATTCACTTATTCAATTAAAAGACGGAAAAACCCTATTTTATTAAGGTATTGGAAAAATCATTCTGTTTTCACTATTAATAAATATATTAGTTACTTATAACAATTTACTTAATCAGAAATATATTTTCATTTTTACACTTGTATTATTGCCACTCTTACTTGATTTTCAACAACAGCTATACCACACACGTTGAAAAATTAATTTTTTTGTTTTCTTAAGCCAATAATATCCTGAATAAGTACTATAAGTAATAAAAAAATATTAAAACATATTGCAGCTGTGTACCACCACCTCTGTACAATTTGATTTTGTAAATTAAATTACTCTTGTTATTTTTTTTTTTTTTTCATTTTTCAAGGATTTGATCATTTGAATGAAAGGACTATTGGTCATTAAGTAAACATCAATAAAGATTCTACCTTGCGTATCAGTTCTACAAAATCATTTGAGGAGAAAATAAGTGTGTTGTTCGTGATGGATAATTTTACATTAACTTTTCGGGACCACTAACCGCAGAAGTTCAGGAAGCGATACCTATTAAGTCATAGCCAAAAGTGCAGTAGGATATGTGCAAACGAGGATGTGTTTCACATGCTTCTCGCAACATCAGATCAGGAACATCATGTTAGTAATCTTCGGGTTGAGCCGAAAACGTTTTACATTAGCAAATGAAAACCATTTTTATTTGGTTTAAAGCGTATGTGGGCAACAGCCGGCCCGCGGGCCGGATCCGGCCCGCTGTAAGATTTGATCCGGCCCGCGAGACATTTTGAAAAACCCAATTTAAAAAAAAAAAATACACTACTTACTCATACTCATGGAATCAAGTGAGCGAGCAAGCCGAGTGGCGGTGATCATCAAAGAGTGAGGCGGCAAACATCAAAGTTCAAAGCCATTGATGTTTGCCGCCACACTGGCGGCGCAACAAAGGATTATTGCTTCGCAATTGTATTGTTCTACACTAGACGATTCTAGATCATTCCTTCATTTTGCCTATATAAGCGGGTGGATGGCCGGAACTTAGTTCAGTCCTATTCGAGCTACCGTGGTGATAAGTTTGCTTTGTGACTTTGTGTGCATCTTGAGTGCTTACTAATTATACCTATTTTCTTATTAAGTTTATCGAACGATAAGTAAATGAAAATGATGTCTGGTGGAAGGAAACGAAAAGTAGATGCAGAGGGTCGCCAGTTTCAAGAAAAATGGACTGAAGAATTCTTCTTTATCTTGCACAATGGTAAGCCTATTTGTTTGCTGTGTAATGAATCCATTTCGGTGATGAAAGAATTCAATATAAAGAGGCATTACTCAACTAAGCATCCTACGCTGCTCTCACTGACAGGACAAATAAGAAAAGACGAAATCCAGAAACTTACCGCAAATTTGGAAAAACAGCAGCAAATATTTCATAGACAAAGAACACAACTTGATAATGTTGTGAAAGCTAGTTTTATAGTTAGTTCAAAATTGGCAAAGTCATTGAAACCATTTGCCGAAGGAGAATTTATCAAGGAGTGTATGTCAGAAGTTTGCAGTGTTTTGTGTCCTGAAAAGAAAAATGAATTTGAAAAAATTAGTTTGTCAAGACGAACCGTTGTACGACGTATAGAAATGATGGCTAATGATATAAAAACAACATTGACTGGCCGTATGACTGGTATTGAATCATTTTCCATAGCATTAGACGAGAGCACCGATTTGTCTGACATAGCTCAACTGGCTATATTTATTCGAGGTGTTGATAAAGAATTCACTATTACTGAGGAATTGCTTGCTTTACAGCCGCTAAAAGGAACCACTACAGGAGAGGACATTTTTAATGAAGTTCAAAAGGTATTCACAAGTTTTGGCTTGCCATGGTCGAAATTAGTTGGAGTATGCACAGATGGTGCACCTTCTATGGTCGGCTTACGTAAAGGTTTCATCGGAATTTTGAATGAAAAAGCAACTGAATTAAATGTGCAAAAAGATGGTTTGATAGTCCTTCATTGCATTATCCACCAACAGAACTTGTGTTCTAAGTCCATTCGACTCCAGAATGTTCTGAATGTGGTAGTAAAAACCATCAATTTTATTCGATCCCGAGGGCTTAACCATCGTCAGTTCAAGGCGTTTTTGGATGAAATATCAGCCGAGTATGACGACGTAACATATTATTGTGAAGTCAGATGGCTAAGCAAAGGGAAAATGCTGAAACGGTTTTACGAGCTTAGAAATGAGATAGCAGAATTTATGCAAATAAAAGATAAACCACTATCTGAATTGAGTGACGCAAAATGGATATGTGACTTAGCATTTCTTGTCGACCTTACAGGCCATTTGAATGATTTAAATTTGAAACTTCAAAAACAAGGACAGTTAGTAAATGATTTGTACAGCCATTTGAAAGCGTTTCAGAACAAAATCCGCTTGTGGGAGGCACATATGCTGTCTGGTAACAGTTACCATTTCACCACGCTCTCTGCGTATGAAAATATTGCTTACGCTCAATATGCTGAAGAACTCAAGTTACTGTCGGAGCAATTTTCGATCAGATTTAGCGATTTCAAACACATGGAAGACTGTTTCAATTTATTTGCTACTCCAACAAAAAGTAATGTACAAAATGCTCCAATACACTTGCAAATGGAGTTGATCGAGATTCAAGAAAACTCACTCCTAAAATCTAAATTTGAAGACGTGGAGTTGTGCGATTTCTACAAAAAATACCTCGAAGAAGACCATTTTCCGCAGCTTAGAAAATTTGCAAGAAGATTGATTTGTGCGTTTGGCAGTACTTATAAATGCGAACAGTTCTTTTCATTGATGAAAGTTAATAAATCAAAACATCGTACAAGGCTGACTGACGATAATTTGGAAAATTCTTTACGTCTTTGTACCAGTGGAATTAATCCAAACATCGATGAATTAGTTTCCCAAATTCAAGCTCAAGTGTCTCATTGATTTCGGTGTCGCTATTTAACTTTCGTAGTTTGTAACAATTCTAAATTTAACGATTTAATTTAATGCTGTAGGTACCTATTTTTTCATTTCATTTTGTTATTTTAATAAATTGTGTTGTAATAACATTGTCGTATTATTTCATGGCTGACTGATATCTATCGCTAAAAATTATGAACACTACTTTAAAATGCACTACTTTTAAACGCGGCCCGCGAACGTATTTGCACACTAAAGTTTGGCCCATAACATGTCAAAGGTTGCCCATACCTGGTTTAAAGTATATTATTTTGTAATATATACATTTTTTATAGTTGTATTATATTTTAAAGTTATAATTTTATTCCATTAGTAATAAGTAATTCCATTGTGATTGAGATGGTATCTATACTGTTTTTCTGCAGCTCACAGATCAGGCTTAACAGTTTTTTGTCCTAAGTCGGTTTTTAACCACTCCTTGGGGTCTCCTATTGCTTACTATTCGTTATATAAACTACAATACCCAGTTCCTCTAAAAATAATTAAATTATCTAATTGGATAAAGTTATTCTACAGAGGGCTCAATTCAGCCTCGCAAAGGATGCCGAGTTGTCTCGTCACTTATCTGGTGCCACCGAGCGCCAACAGATTTATCTATCTATAATCAGTTATTGGTTGATTAATTTTTCAAATGCATATAAATCAAACTGAGCTCATTTAAATTTAAGGGACAATATCAAGTGATACCATAGAGGGTTGAAATCACCGGTTTCTTAAATTCACTAATAAATGCTGGTGAAAAAAATTATATGTTATTTTTGGTCAGAATTACTTTTTTATTTAATTACTATAAAATAACCTTTTTTCAACTAGAATTCGAGCAATCTTGAAAAACATTAAAAAGCTGATTTCTATTTTTAGCTCCTGAAACGTTGCTTTTTTAGAATACCTTACAATTTCATTCTATGTGGTCGTCTCAAGTGTATTAATTGTGTTGACGTATGCACATTTTTTTTATTTGCAGAAAAAAATTACTTTTTGTGTTGTATTTTTTTTCTAATTCTGTCCTCGTTTCCCTTATAGTGGTGATTTTGTTGAAGATTTGTCATTCTCCTCTTCGAAACAATTAAGCAATAGTTCTGTGCCCTATAACGCTTCGTTGTGTTTTATCTTTTATCATTTCAAAGATACCTTCGTCTTAAAAATCTTCCTCTTCTGTTGACCGCCTACAGTTAAATAATCTTTGTAGAGGAGAGTCTTTTAAAAGGAAAGAAAGAAAAGCTTTGTTATGAAGTACAAGCAAAACACTGGTATATAAAAATATTAAGAGTTACTGGGTAACTGGGGGGGCTAAATCTGAGACATATATGTATAAGAAAAGAATAAGATTCTGGGAAGTATGGAGTAAGGGAAGTAAGGAAGGTTGCTTACTTAAAAATATCAGGGAACCATCAGTGACTTCCATGAAGTCAGGAGGCAGGTATACAGTTCTGCTCAAGCCTCTTCTACTGGTTGTTAGTATCATCCTAGCATTATATTACTTACGAAGCGATTGATGGTCTGTCCTTATTGAGAAGATCTGCTCTTTCGGTATCTCTAAATTTATATTAATACTTTTTTTATAACTCCGTTTTAAACTCGAAATAACCCCTTGATCAAATGGCAGGATTAGTGCCATTACGTACCCCGAGAGGTAAAGAACATAAATTCGTCCATTTTTGCTTGTTTGAGGGAGCATTATCGAGCACAAGAACAGTCCTTTCCGTTTCATGTGTTGACGAGCTGAAGGTACGAATTATCTTTAAACGAAGAACATAACAATAGTTATAGTCCGAGCTATTGGGTTGTTTTCATAACTGAACTGATTTCCACTAATTGGGTTGACTTCACACCTTCCGAAAAAAGATCCAAGAACACAATGCTGTTGCAGTAAAGTGGGCAAGCTTAGTTTCTTTCCTAGCTTTTCAAATCTTGTGAAATATAACGTTATATTTATACAAAGCTCTAATCCTGGAAAAACCGCTTTCCTTGCTTCATTATCATTAAAAATAACCAAGTGAGTATTATTTATTATTTACCTGAGTAAAAAATTGTTTTTATAAAGAGTCAAATAATAATTAAAACATAAATTACAATTAAAGCCAACAGAGGACCAGAGATCCAATACTATAGAATGGAATCAGATACAGATTCTTAATAATAATAAAGTTGACGCATGCGCCAGCTATCTATTTTATATTATATGATTTATGGGTTTTTTTTCCCCATAGCCCCTTTAAATTTACAGATAATTATATATAATTATAGATCCTCAGGCGAATCTATTTACAAATTATTTTTGTATTTCCTGTAGCATCGCTACATTATATACAGGTTTTGTTATTTTATAAAAATTATATAATGAATAAACAAGTATTATGATATACATTATACGTGACTGGACTAATAAAGGTGATGGGGCTCACCTTTTTGATCAACCTTAAAACTAACTTACATACTAATTCTTAACCTAATTTTTCCCCGACAGTCTGTTGCCATCTATGCGGGAGGGGTGGTGGGGTCATAGTGTTAAACACTGGGTTTGTCAGGTGCTGCAACGAGTCAAAAAACTTAATGTGTCTCTGGCGGATGGACTCACCCACCGACGGCACACCAAGCAACGGGTGCAGGTCAGCGTTCTTCAACCTCTCGAAAGAGGTATGTTGGACCACTTTTCGCAGCACTTTCCGGATCCCATTATGGAAATGTTGGAGACATTTCATTTTTTACAATATAGACAAAAAAAAAATGGAAAAATTGGAGACTGAAAATTATAGTTTCATATTTCTCTCTATTGCATTTATCGACCACGCGTTCCTATTGGACATTATAGCGTTTAGTTTTAAATTTATTTGTGTAGGCAGATTTTCTTTTAGTCTTTTGGATAACCATTCGCAAAAGTCTAGTTAACTGTGTCTAGAAATTTCAATATATGTATCAAATATAAGCATCTTGTATCAATCAAGTGAATGAAGCGAATAAATCGTTCGAATTTCGTGAAAAGTTAACTTAAGGTAATACCGTATTGACCTGAAAGATGAGGCAAACGACAGAAAGGTCAATATAACATATCTGTACTGTTACCTTAAGAGACAGGCACATTCGTGGAATACGGATGAATGTATTTACTCAGTTAATGTCTGGGATTAAGGTGTTTGTGAAAGTATCAAATGGCAGGAGACGTGGCTGGTGTATAATATGTTTGTATGAACACGTTATGTAAGCTAAGGTATCAAAACAGATTTCATTCGTTTTTAGAAAAACGTTTTTCTTGGGACCCATCTTGCCAAATAATTTGCAGAGAACAATTTACATTTTTAATTAAAAACTTTCTGGGCCAGTGGTGTACGCCATACTTTTGCCTGCTACCTTGGGTGTTCCCCAATATCCCGATCTTTTTAAGTTAGTCGAAATCAAGAGTGGTTATTAACCATTACTGAACATAAATAAATAGCACGTATTTATAAAATGTATGCGTGTTATATTTTTATTTATTTTTTTTTTTCTGAGCTCTCTAGGTAGAAATTCAGGATAAGGAAAAAATATAGAATATTTAGGTTAATCGGATCCTTGTACTACCTGCTTGAAGGTGGTGTGAGAGGACTTTGTTTGATTTTTGAATGGCACTGTTAAAATGTATATCATCTGTTAGTTCTTTGTCAGTGGGAAGTATCGTTAGATCTCCATTTTACCCACCAGGCAACCATTTTTTTTGTGGACATCACCAATTCCAAATTTACGGCACAGGAATTTTCTTTGATTAAGTGTAAACTTTGATATACTTAAGTCAAGCAGCCGAGGTCAGCACGGATATTTTGGTCGAAATTTGCACACATATTATAATCATTGATTACAACATTGTAACATTGTTTTTTTATTTTTATATAACTTAGACAAAAATATTTTTATAATTCCACCCCAAAATGTACGCCACCCCCATCGTAAAGCCTTTAGGCACGGAACTGTTCTGGAATGAAACTTTCTTTACTTTCCAGTACGCACAAATCCATCTATTGATAATAACAATTTCTGTTGGTCTGTCAACTGACAGAAAAGCAGGTTTCTTGTGAGGAGTGGAAAATGTGGCATTTATTTAACGAGATTAAAATTCAGTAAAGACATTTTAGACCTTGTTAATATTCTATTGTTCAGTATATTTTGTCTAACCTGTCATATTTATTTATTTTTCTTATTTATTTTAATTTTCAGCTACAGTATACTTAAGACCAAAATTGCGTAAGCTGGATTCTCCCCTGTAGAGCAAAATGCAGGCCGAGGGCATGGAAAAGACAAGCTTTTTGGTTTGAACTGTGTAAGCTGGATTCCATAATGACGTTGACCCTGAAAATAACGAACTCACGACTTGTAAGAAACAATATTTGTATTTCAAATTAATATTTATCCTGTTGCTTTAATAATATTTAGGTTTTATATTTTATAGTATAAAACATTTGAAGGTATTAGTACATATCTGTACCTCGGAGGGATACAACACTATGTCCATTTTTTTGTCCAAGTGAAAAAAAACCGTAAAAAAGGTTTTTTTTCATTTTATAACAACTGCATGATGTAAATAACAATAAATAGAATGTTCTGGTAAAATATTGTTTCAACATCTCAATAAATAGCTGTGCCAATACAAACACTTTTTGTTGAAAAAAAGTTTAAAACTCCTCTCCTGTAAAGTTATGAAAATGGACATAGTGTTGTATCCCTCCGAGGTACAGATATAATTCAAGGTATTTTACATAGTATATAGAAGACTGATGTACTCTTTTATATGTTTAATAATTTTACTGAGGTGCCTTATTCCTTCGTCTCTCAAGAGCAGCTGAAGCATCATTCATTCACTAATTGTTTGATAGAAAAGTACAGCTAAAACTGCTGTACCGATTGAGTGTTTTTTTTATTCGTTAATATCTTCCTGCTTATAAATGTTAATGGAAAATCTTCTGTTGGTGATTATCACTATGTAGAAGATGTGAATTGTCCTTTAGTATTTATAAGTTGAAATGTGCTGTATTCTTTGACCATATATATTGAGAACGAATAAGCTTCTAGCTACTTTTGTACATCATTTCGACGTGATAAAGTTTATCCATGATATGTACAATCTTATAAACTTCTATAATAGTCAAAGTGAGCAGAATGATCATCTTGACCTTGGAACCACCACATCGAATAGTAGGATCTGATTAAGATGCGGAGACGAGAACGTTTGTCGAGGCAGCTGTATTTTTGTCTGACCAGGGTTTATTATGCCTTAAAAGCACATTCGTTCTTAATTCGTCAGAAAATACAGCATATTTTATCAACATATATATACTAAAGGGCGTAATGAAGCATCCCATATATCGCGAAAAGCCTAGATATTGATCATCAGGTGAACACACTGATACGTTTAGAAATATTGACATAAAAATGTACGTATATAATACAACATTACATAAATATGTACATGTATCTATATGCAAAAAAAAATCCAATAATATTAATAAACAGGAAGACAACAATGAATTTCATAACCACCCAGTTGGTGAAGGAGTTCAACCTTAACTGAGATTGGCTACGTTGACTTTTACCTAGCCTAAATAAATCCTCCTCGCTTGATCGGACCTGAAAGAGTCGGGCAGCGATGTATGAGGGTGTTACCCTCTCACGACCTGACGAGGAAGTACTCGTTGGGTCTTTGTCACGGTTTCATTGGCACGGCGCCCCTCAATGGCAGGATGTAAGGCAATCGCCATTAATTTTTTTTTTAAAGTAATGTAAAAGTAAATTAAAATAACTGCATTAGCCTACGGAATAGATTTTTTGAGGAGTTAGGTCGGAAAGCCCCGGGTAATCCATAATTTCGGACAAAAAGATAGAAGGATGATTATCAAGGACATGAGTAAAATCAATCAAACCTCAGGGAAGCAAACAGTTTGTAGAGCCAGAAGTTCCCACTTCATATTCGGAGTTACACTGGGGTCGGTTATCTTACTCTACCGACTCTAGCCATTAATTGTTTATAGTTTTCGACGTACCATTGTCGGCCAAAGGTATGTAGTCTGCCCCCCCCCCTCCCGGTGATCCTAGCTAAGGTCCTTAACCCATGGGTCACTGTCCTCTTGTTGTATCTTGGTGATCTTGGTGCGGGTCCGCTCCCTCCTTAGAAAACATAATTTATTCATTTACGACAAGTGTCGTACCATATTTAGGTACCAGCCTTATAGATATTTCCTCCCGCCGTCTTCTGACCAGCCAACCTTTTGCATGGTATTCGTTTTTATATTTTAATATTAAGTCCAGGCCACTAGTTTTTTTTAATTCCATTTCTCTTCCTGTGTCCGAGACAGTACGGTATTTAGGCTTCCATCTCGACATAAGACTGACATGGAACCCACACACGAGGCTAAAAAGACAAGAACTAAATAGACGCTTTGGACAACTGTACAGACTGCTTCAAAGGACACCCCATCTCTCAATAGAAAATAAATTACTAATCTATAAAGTTATACTTAAGTCAATCTGGACAGCAAAAAAGTCGAACATCAAGCGCATCCAATCCTTTCAATAAAAAGTCCTGAGAACA
Organism: Acanthosoma haemorrhoidale; assembly: GCA_930367205.1. NCBI lineage: Eukaryota > Metazoa > Arthropoda > Insecta > Hemiptera > Acanthosomatidae > Acanthosoma > Acanthosoma haemorrhoidale. Next base: position 19,666,037 of record OV884013.1, on the reverse strand, counting down.
ATAGTAAATGCCCCTTATTACGTCAGCAACAAAACCCTTCATAACGATCTTAGTATACCTTACATTCTTGAACTCATCCCTTCTAAGTTAATGAAATTCCCTAGTAACCTATTCAACCACCCTAATCCCTTATCACAGTGATTACACTGCGCCACTCACATCTATAATCCTCCTCGGAGACTAAAACGGCAGTGGCCTCGTGACCTGCTATAAATGCGTAGCAGTGGGAGTCCTGGATGTCCTGAGCATCTGTGGCTCTAGCGCTCTTTGTCAGCCTCCACTGGCTTGTATCCAGTGCACTTCCCGAACGTGGGGGACTTCCCGAGACTCGGGGGCTTCCTTTTTCGCACGCGAGGGAGGGTCAACCATATGGACCATATGCACTTGGGAGATCTCTGGGCTGTTTGTAAATACTGTATTAATGAGTGAGTGAATGAAAATTGTAAATATGGTTTGTATGAGATTATTTATCACAGTTACTTATTGCTCAATGAGGCAGATTGTAATTTTATCATAATAAAGTTTTTGTTAGTCTTGTAATATTAATATATGTATGATTGTTAGAATCAATTAACAATTATTTACTATATGTATTTTTATTTGTCCGCTTAAAATTATTTTTTTGAGACAATTAATAAATTATCTTAAACCATCTCAGACGTATTAGGATCAAAAGGTCGTCCGCCAAGAAGATATGCCTAACAGGAGGCATTAAAAGATAGCGGCCCACAGGTCACTGGAGGTGCCAGGCGAAACCGTAGTCACCAGGCGCAGCTGGGAGTTGCATGCATGCATGGCTGGGAGAAACATAAAGCCTTAAAACAATCAGACACATCGTGGTCACCAAACAGCGGTGGGGATAACTTTTGGTGCAAAACCCTAATATTGCTGTTTGTCTCACTGTTTCTGCTCTGTGCAATTAGCTTGGCCAACCTCACCCTGAAAATGCAACAAGCACATAAACATCCAATATACCAAAGACATCACTTAGTACAACGGAACTCATTAAAATTAATTATTGAACTGTAGTATAATATTATATAATGCCACTTCAATGGTTGTTAATTATATTTCGATTTCATTTCCTCTAAAAACTAATGATTCCTTACATTATAAAACAAAATTATGGCTTGTCATTATTACTTCACAACCGGGCATAAAAAGTAAAATCAATTAACATTCACAGCTATTAAATTGATTGGTGGTAGTTCCGTTAAATTCTACTTCCCGAAAAAGGACTTCATGTTTCATTATAATCAATTAATGTGATAAGTATGATACATACTTATATGTGTCTGATATATGCAGTATCCATTGCTACCTTCGGCGAATATAGGTTTTAATTTTTTTTTATTCTGGATACTTACTTGCAGATCAATATACATTCACGTATCTAATTTATTCTACTATATGTAAATGCATAAAATGTACGTAGATATATAAAGAATCTTTCTAGGGATACATACATTCCTTTTATATCTACATGACTTACCCTCAACACCACGTCTCTACCCTCAAGATGAATAATTAAATTTATTATCCCTATTGATTATCCCTTTAATCCATTATTTTCAATCAAACGTCCTGAGATTAATAATCAATGCCCTTGACCCCACATACGAATATGCCAAATGTCGAAGGACATCCCATCTCTCTATACAAAGTTATACTCAAGCCAATCTGGACATACGGAATAGAGCTATGGGGGACAGCAAAAAAGTCATCAAAGAATAAAAAAGAACATCAAGCGTATCCAATCCTTTCAATCAAAAGTTCTGAGAATAACACTCAATTATCTTATTACGTTAGCAACAAAATTCTTCATAACGATCTTAATATACCATACAATCTTGAACTGATCACTTTCAAGTTCATGAAATTTCATCGAATCCGATCCAACCACCCTAAACCCCTAGACAGTACACTGCGTGAAACATCCCTATAAACCTCCTTGGTGACTAAAGTGGCAGTGGTCTCGTGACCTGCTATAAATACGTGACAGTGGGAGTCCTGGCAATGGCCAGTTACTCTAATCATGACCCTGATCGTCTGTGGCTCTCTCGTCAGTCAGCCGTCACTGGCTCGTATCCTGTGACGTGGCTGACGGAGGAGGGTGGGGTACTTCCCAAGACTCCCCTTACTCTTTCGAATGCGAGGGGGGGTGACAATCATGCGGATTTGTGAGGTCGCTGTGCTGTTTGTAAATACTGTATGAAAGAGCAAGTGAATGGAGAATTGTAAATATGGTATGAATGAGCACAATGAACACAATTTCTTACTGCCCAATAAGGCAGATTGTAATTTCATCACAATAAAGATTTGAATTAAAAAAAAAAAATATATTACCCCAATTCCTGTAACCGAAAGTGATTTATCTTTATAAATTAACGTGGCTCTATCTAATCTTGTCTAATAACTATCAGTAACTAAGCTTACAAATATACATATATGACTTCCATGATAAAAAGCCCGGACGAAGAAATCTGTCGTCCCAGCAATAAGTGAACCCCGTATTGCAAAGAGCTGCCCCATACTACCGCCCATAAGTAGGCCTACTTGACCAAGTCACAACCCTGCAGTGCGTGCGGCTTCCTTCTAATTTCTTTTTATCTTTTTGTGTTAAAAAGTTTTTTTTTTTCACCAAGCTGGGACGTTACTCCAAAACTTTCTTGGAGCATCAGGCCACCGATAAGTTTATTTTTTGTCGATTCTAGCCTGATTTTATGACGGTTCGTAAGAGAGCCATCTGTATTTTTTCCCACTTTCACCTCGCAAATTGCGATCTCTTAATATTATTTCCTGTATTCAATTCGCAAGCCGGGGTAGACACATAACAATATATTTGCAATTTAATGCTAAATAGTGATAGTAAGTCATTGTAAATGCACTAGCGATAATAAATATATTAATAAATAAATAATAACGTGTAGTAATAAATTATCTCATTGAATATCATGCCATGCACGAGTTTAGTATGGACTGTTGAAGGAGTAATGCTATTCTAAATGATTTACAAGTCCGGAAGAAAGCTCATGCATTTAAAATAGAGCTTACCGCTTCATGAACTTGTTAACTTGTCAAAGGCATGTGCAAACTGCATGTTTTCTATCCGCCTGTGCAAAGCCTGAGGGAAAGTGAACGCCGGACTCCTAGCGATGCTAAATACGAAAATTCATTAGAGTGTGCCTAGCAATACCTAGGCCTGGTGCTTGAACGGTTGTGGTTTGTTACGTAGACTAGTTGTTACATATGAAACTTGTCGCAATTATGCTTGACAGAGCATTAATTCAATGATTAATCCTTCAGGTAAAGTAATAAAATTAAAATTAAATATTTAAATGTCATTTAAAATGTATATGTATATAAATGTCGTTTGTGTAACCTGAGATTCAACAAAGCAATTGATATAGGTTAATATCCTATTAATAGAACCTAACAAATGTTATTAAATTTAATAAAGGATATGATAGTCTTTAGGCCTACTTGTAGTAAAATATTTTGTCTAATCCTGTAGATATTTCCCAATTTACAACTTAAAACCATTGGCCTGGAATTAGAATTAAAATGAATCCTAACAGTTTATTTTCTGTACTCAATTATAATTGATATTATCCTTATCAACGGGAACAATAACTAAGGAGCCATAAGCTGAATAATATTTATAATTAAAATAAATAAATACAGAATAAATAATTACAAACAAAAAAATCAATTTTAATGTATATCAAAATAAAGACTTATTTCTAAGTCTTCAATCATTAAATCATTCTCATAATCTTCATTGGATAAATTATGGTTAATAATTCCTTAAGTACGAAGTGAATTTGTTTTCTTGACTTACATGATGTGAATAACATTCCAGTTTTTTTCGGCTTTGGTAGTTACTTATAAACTCTTCGGTGGTTCAAGATCTTTCTTTCTTCTTGGCTCATGAGGGTAAGAGTCTCGGGTTGGCAAATATTTTTTAATATGTAACCAATCTAAATCCACTTGCTCCAATGACAATCAACAGACTAAGCTACTTATTTAGAACAAATTCAGGCCACTAGATCCAATGTGTAAAGCCAAGCACTTCTAATCTGTTGACGAACACTTGAAGCATTTTGGGCTAGTGAAGAAAACTTTTATTGTTTCTCCTTTATAATGTCTGTCTATGTAAACTCATCATTTATATTTGATATTATACTCTTTATTGGGCTATAATTACAATCTGCCTTTTATAAGGCAATCAGTAATAAACTCATCATTAAACATCATATCTGCTTGCCTAGCCTTGCCTCTAGAGTACCCATTAATCTGGTGGGTGCTGGATGTATTTGCAAGTCGGGTTTCTGTCCTCCCCTACAGAAAGACGTTTGACTCGAAAATACCGAAAACATCAACTGTTTGTTACAACATGTAGGTAAATTTTCGACATTTTCGAGCTCATTAAAATTGATCATTTAAATTTCAGTATGTTATCACATAACATAAACAGTTAGTTGTTAATTAAATACATCTGATTTCATTTTCACATAATATTAATTTCGTTATAAAACTAATAGATCATTCCATTATACCAAATTGCTGATTTATTTTTTCATACACTTTATACATTTTTATATATAAATTATAACATTTTCTTCACTAGGAATGAGGTGACCCCCCCCCCCTACTCCATTCAAGCGTGACAATAAAATCTTTTTGCCATGGATGTTTGCTTTCGGATCTGGTAGGGGTGGTTGATCCTTATCAAGCCACTGTCTTTTGTGGGCTATATTGTCATAGGTAACCCGTTTTTCATCGCCTGTTACAATCCTGTTTAAAAAAGGCTCAATTTTTATTCGTGAGAGCAGACTTGTGGCGATTGACATGCGATCTTCTTTATTCCGTTCACTGAGATTGTGAGGTACCCACACTCCTAACTTGCTGACTTTCCCTAATTTCTCCAGGTGGCGGTTGACAGTTGATTGTGATGTATTCAACCCTTCTGGTATACCTCGTGTTGATTGACGTGGATTTCGCCCCAATATTGCCTTTAAAAGGTTGTCGTCAAAGTGGGAAGGACGTCCCGCCCTCGGTTCGTCTTTTAAGGTCGTATCTCCAGAACGGAATTTTAGAAACCAATTTCTAACTGCCCCATCAGTTATTAGTCCTTCACCATATACACTGCATATTTTTTCAGCTGTCGCCCTAGCACTATTGCCTTGTTTAAATTCCCAAAGCATTAGATGACGAATATGTACTTTTTGACTCTTCATTTCAGAGGTTAAAAAAAAACAGTTTAACGTAATGTGTATCACACAAAACAGTTGACAAAAGACTAACTGAAGCCTCGTCTACCAAAAACTTGTCCTGGTAACTCATAGCGGGTAGATACGAACAATAGATTCTACTTAGCTGCATCGAAGTTACTTATGACTCGACCTGATACTTCACGATTGGTGCATCAATTCGACTTTCCGAATATGGACTGTATTGTATAATATTAGTTGAAGTACTTCATATCAATTCGGCGTGTGATCAATGAATTATTTGACTTAGACATTGTCAGATAAATTCTATCCCTCGAACATGAGTGAAAACTTTATTAATGTGACAACACGAACTGCGATTTAAATCGATACAATCATCATTATTAATGATGTAACTATACTACATTACATTTCCGTCTTTGTATTTTATTGTTTGTGATTTGTTCATGATGGCAAACTCAAGGTATTTATATATGTAACAACTTCTAAAAAGTACTTAAAGGAGAAAATTGTAAATCAATAAATTTTTTGTTCATTGTAATATCTATCAATAAAGAGGTTTTGAAATAAAAAAAATAAATAAATAAAAAGTACTTAATAACTTAAATTGGATCACCATTATATATAAAGGATAACATTTTCTTCACTAGGACTGAGGTGAGCCAACGGTCAGCTCAAGCACCTGGGCCATTTGCTGTTGGAAAGTTGCGCTATTGGGCAAACCGTTATCGCAATGAAGTTCACTGCTGATGACGCCCCATCCGGACGCCCATTGTCGGCGGAGGTGGCGCAGTCACTGAACAGAAGGACACTCATTCACATTCAAGAAGGAGGACCCGGCAGCCCGTGGCCATTAACGAGGTGGCCATCGTAACTCTGGTTTTGTGAAGTGACGGAAGTGCTGTCTGGAAAGTCCCGTGACATATTGCCCTCGTCTTTATCTATCTTCTTCTGTCAGTGTTCGCACATGTTACTACATACGTTACCGGCAAGGGACTCGTTCGGTGAAATTATCGTATGGACTTTGATGAAATATCATTCAAAGTAATTAATCATTCAATGCGGGGCGTGGATTTGAATAATAATAGGGAAATTATGATTATGAGGATATGAACTCACCTGGGTCACGTTACTTCCAACCAATTTTTAACTTCTAACGTGAATTCTACTGACAACATATTTATTATGATAAAATAACAATCTGCCTAATTGGGCAATAAGTAATTCTGATAAATGATCTCATTCATACCATATTTACAATTGTCATTCACTCACTCATTCATACAGTCCAAGCGTTTATACAACAACAAGTCAACAAACAGCCCAGAGGTCTCCCAAGTTCACATGGTTGTCAACTCCCTTGCGTGCGAAAAAGGAAACGGTGTCTCGGGAAGTCCCCCACGTTCGGGAAGGGCACCGGATACGAGCCAGCGGAGGCTGCCCTAGAGCGTGAGAGCCTTAATATTAAAGTGTTATAATATTTATAAATAAATACTTTTATGTAAAATTGATTGATCAATACTATGTTACTATGTCCATTGATAATAAACATTTGTTTTATATAAATTGATTAATGGTACCTGCTAAATTTACAATCAGCGTATATAAAATATCAAATAACAAAATTAAATTAGAGAAGAGCGAATAATAAATCTCATTAAGGAAATGCTCATTTAGCTAAAGGGTAGCTAATAGCGCTGGTCTACTTTATCCCCAACCCTTTATGTGGAAGACTATTTGGTCGACGTAAGGGAGGCATGCTGAAGACTGCCTGGAAGCCTGGAGAAAGACCTGAAGCATCCAGACGATATGTTTATGGTGGGGCACAGTTTTACTGATATATATAACTTCTGTATTGTACTAAAAATACAATCTGCTTTATTAGGCAATAAGTAATTGAGATAAATGTTCTCATTCATACCATATTTACAATTCATCAATCACTCGCTCATTCATACAATATTTACAAACAGCACAGCGACCTCACAAATCCGCATGGTTGTCACCTCCCTCGCATGCGAAAGAGGAAGCGGAGTCTTGGGAAGTCCCCAAAGCTCTTTACTGATATCAACGAAAAACTTGGTAATAGAGCCGGTACCTTGAAGGTTTAATGAAGGAACATGTTGAGACTGGCCAGGATGTCGAAAACCCTAACCGATCGACTTTAATCCTGCTTTATCTTATGTTAAAGAAAGGAAATATACCTTTATCAACAATGTTGAATATTTTCAATACGATTGCTAACTATACAAAGATAGGTATAAAGACAGCTTTGACCATTTGAGCTATTCTATTATAATTGGGCGATCACTAAACAGAGTCACATCATTTCACCATCGGATTCGAACAATTCAGATATTTTTACTAACTGTTACGAACCACTTCGTGAGCTTACCCCATCGAATGAGAAAATGGCCTGTTTATAGGTAAACATTAAAATCAACTGAGAAAAAGCATACATTTAATGGTATTCCCAATTCAAAATAACAGGAAAATATTGATTGATGATACTAATTTATCGATAAAATACTAATTTATCGATAAAATACTAATTTATTGAATGTCATTCATAATTTTGGGGTTAGTTGCTTTTATTTTCAGCGTTAGTACATTAAATGGAATCATCGCGTGGAATTTCACGTGACTAGGTCAAACAAATGAGACAAAACCTGAAATTTTCTGTTAAAAAAAAACTGCGTACCCTTAGTTATGTTTATTGGTAAATTTCCATTCTATATACTCTCCGGAAATGTAGGCCTCGACCTATTTTCCAACAATGACTGATGTAGCGAAATGTGCGTAATCATGTATTAGCATCTCATCTCTGTACGCACAACCTCAAAAAGAGTCTGAAAAATCACAAATGATTACAATCACCGTATGATTGCTCCAGGAACGGTTACCTCATCCTGGTTGTAGCTAGGCGATTCCCGTCATGTGCTTGCCTGAGGGAAGAGTAACCTCATTATCCTCATGGAGCCTGCGGGCAGTTGGAAGACTCCGAATTCCTTTTAGCTCCCACTTGGGTGACCAGCACGAGGAAGCTCTCTCACACCACACACACACACACAGCTGTGTTCACGGCTGGGGTAGTGGGCCTTTAGTGCCTTGTAAATGGAGCCTTTTTTAAATCACTTAAACGTTCCCTGTAAAACGCTGTACTTTTGCTTTACCCCATGCCTCTGATGGCCACTACTCAAATCAAAAAGTACATATAAAAGCAGATTTTTATATCATAGGTTGACAAAATACATTCCAAATAACTATATGTAACAAAACAGCGTTGAGTATGCACCATTCCGAGAGATTAGATTACCGGCGCCGACTGGTGTCTGCACTTCCTAGACGGCTGGAAGAGGATAAACGCGTGCCTTTGAGATCAGAATTGAAAGAATAAAAAAAATAAGAACACATGTTGTAACAAAACGAGGAAGGTTATCTGGTATGTGTGTAAGCTTCGATTGAGTATTCTGAGATACCTGTGAGAAATAGTGAGTGATCTAAAGGGGGAAAGATAGACGGATCTTAGGAAAGGACTGTATTAAAGGTAACTCAAGCAAATTCACTTGGTGTGGGGGACATTAATCCCCGTGGGAGCTTAGGACATTCAATTATTATATCAATATACAATGAGCATTATGTGTTATAGAAATTGTTTAAAATGAGTTATTAGATTTAATAAACCAGTAGTTTTGGCGTAGAAAAAGGAGTTTATGTATCGTTTTTATTTGTATCTTTCCCAACCAATTCTCCCGGTTATAAATTGGTGCAGGCTAGCTGATAAGTCTTCCATAATTCTTTCCAGGTTCCTAACTTCCCGTTCCCTGATTTTTCGACCTCTTCCAAAGGAAAATTTCCTATTTCCCGGTAGGTACGGGGGTGGTACACTAGACAATGTCAATAGATGCCAAATGTTATTCAAAGAAGGGGAGTGACCCCCTGAGTATTGTAATCTGTAGTAAAGGGTGTCCCAGAATTAACGCAAGATTTGAATTTGCCGCCATTTGTGCAGTAAAGTGCTGGCAACCCTAAAAAAAAACAATTTGACAGCTGACAGTTTAGGGTTAGTAAAAATGGAGCGTTACACGATAGAACAACGTGTCTTTATTGTTGAACATTATCTCAAAAATAATGAAAGTTTGGCGGCCGCAGTTCGAAAATTTCATACAAAATATGGTCGGAATAGTGTTTTGACTTCATCAAATGTGAAGAGATTAATTGTAAAAATTTAGGAAGGCTGGATCAGTTGGAGACACTAAACACACTGATCGTCCAAAAACAAGCCGTTCAAATGTCAATATCGAAGCAGTGCGTGAGAGTGTTGTTTAAAATCCAGGAACATCAATTCGGCGTCGTAAACACAGTTCTTTGTGCCGTAATTGGATGATATTGATGTGGCCAATATGTGGTTTCAACAAGATGGTGCCACATGCCATACAGCCCATGAAACAATTCAAATACTGCATGAGACATTTCCAGGTCGTATACTCTCTCGTTTCGGTGATCCGAATCGGCATCCTAGATCGTGTGATTTAACACCTTTAGATTTCTTTTTATGGGGTTATTTGACGTGAAAGGTGTATGTCAACAAGCCCACATCCACACGTGCCTTAAAAGAGGAAATTCAACGCTGCATCAACGAAATTCAACCACGTTTATGCCAAATGATCATGGAAAATTTCGACAAAAGAGTGCGTATGTGCCAGTATAGTCGTGTAGGCCATTTGCCCGATGTGTTATTCCATAAATAACCCTATCCTATTTACTTTATAATTCAATAAAAAAATAACAACAAAAATACTAAAAACTGTGTTTTCTATTTAAATCAAATCTTGCGTCAATTCTGGGACACCCTTTATGTTCTTTTCGCAGTCAAGTATAATATGCTATACTCATTCCGATGCACTGCAATATCATGCCATTTTCATTGAGATGATTTACTCAGCACTGAAGGAGCCGTCTTCGCCGTAATCCAATCATAAGATAGCAGACAAGAGAAATCCATTATGTCGCGATGCCGTATTAAACTTTTATGCTTCAATAAAATCCTAAATTGGTTTCAAACGTCATTTTCAGGTCGTTAAATCAAAAATGTAGGTAATATCCGAAATATCAATTGATTTTATTGGGGTCTTACAGGCGATAATTTATTTATAGACCTTTTAATGTACTGGCTGCAAAATTGCTGATTCCAATTATATTTACTTATTTGGGCTTCAGAATTATTCTTAATGTTCAACCAAAGTTATTATAAATCAAGAGTCACATCCTTGCTCTGAAGGTAATTAAGTTCTGATTGTTACCCTATCGTTAATGAGGCATGATGTTAGTTCAAAAACGTTTTACAGATAACACAAAATGCAAAAACCACTTTTTTTGTAGTCAGTACTAGAAATTGCGTAGTTAGTACGTTGTAAGCCGATAATAACAGTTTTTAATTAATATTACTTTTTATTTTTTTTAATTCCCTTGAGTACCGCTCAATATTATTTATTCACTTCCTTCTGTGTTTTCAGGTATATATTTTTAAAAAACCAAAATTTACTTACAAAAGAGTTAAAAAAAACCAAAAACGGTAACTGTAATTTAAAGAGCAAAAATATGGAGATAAATTTAAAAAATATAAAATAAAAGTAACTAAATATAAAAGCTCAAATTTTTCAAAAAAAAAGAACAGCTATATGTTTTCAAACGCCGCTAGTTGGTGTGCATTGAAGGAGTAAGACCCGCATTGCAGTACAGTTGATCAGTGATAGTATACCACTTCATGTTAGGCGAATTTGTTTAATAATAATAAGTTTTTTGTTCAACAAAAGTATTTTTCTTCTACTCCAGTAAGGACAGTGTCTTTGATAAAATCCGAGGACAGGATAATACATTTTATACAATTTTCGCAATTGATATGACAATACTGCATGAAAACTACACAAACAATACGTATATTAAAAAAAAAAAAAGAAACATGACCTCAAAAATATAAATATAATAATTATATATAAAATATAAATATAATAATTAAAACAAGTTGCCTTTTACTATAGTGTAATTTATTTAGTTATTATTGTTGTTATGGTGCTACAACTCGTCGAGTCCTGGCCCCTTCTAGCAACTAGGAACAGTGTGCCTGTGAGGCTTTCTTTCTCTTAATGCATCGAATGGTCAATATATCTAAATCTTCATCAGTTTCTTATTGCGTGGAGTACTACAGCCGCTTTAACACAAGCTTTAAAGCCACCATTGCGTACAGTTTCTTGTAAATATCTTTAACGCCTTGTTTCTATTTTTTGTAAATTCTTATGCCTAGGGAAACTCTACGAAGAATATTCCTATCAAACGCAGTTTGGTTCTGCTCACTTCTTTTGGAGAGAGTGTATCTTTCTCAGTCATAAAAAGGCTTCAAATTATGCTTATATTATTATTATGCGATATTGTGCATATATGCCATAATATATTATGCTTATACTATCTATGCTATCTTCAGAAATAGCCAACCAGTGATCGTCCATCATTTTGGACTTTTGGCTCTTGGTATATGTTACAACTCGAGTAGGCGATGTTTTGGTCTTTTTTGGGTGACTAGGTTAAATTAAATACTTCGGCGGTGGTTTAATCTGTAGAGCGTATAAGAAATCATTCACAAACCACTTTTGTTTTCTTATCCAGCAAAGCTTCAACCGACATCTTCTGATTTGGGCTTTAAGACTCATTAATTGATCTACATTACCTTCACCCTCGACCGCAAGTATTGTACAGTATTTTCTTTTAATTCCATTCCTCCCCCTGTATCCGAGTTAGTACGGTACTTAGGCTTCCATCTCAACAAATGGCTGACCTGGAACCCACATCTGGACATACGGAATAGAGCTATGGGGGACAGCAAAAAAGTCGAACATAAAGGTTTCCAATCCTTTCAATCTAAAGTCCTGAGAACAAGAGTAAATGCCCCTTATTATGTCAGCAATAAAATCCTTCATAACGATCTTAATATACCTTACATTCTTGAACTCATCACTTCCAAGTTCATGAAATTCCATAGTAACCTATCCAATTACCCTAATCCCCAAGTACAGTCATTGCACTGCACCACTCATCCCAGTAATCCACCTCGGAGACTAAAACAGCAGTGGCCTTGTGACCTGCTATAATCGCGTAACAGTGGGAGTCTTGGCAATGACCAGTTTCTCCAATCATGTCCTTTGCGTATGTGGCTCTCGCGCTGAGGAGCCTCCACTGGCTTGTATCCGGCGACGCGGCTGGCGGAGGAGCGTAGGGGGTTCCCAAGACTCTGCTTCCTCTTTCGCATGTGAGGGAGGGGACAGCAATGTGGATTTGGGAGGTCTCTGGGCTGTTTGTAAATGCTGTATGAACGAAAACATTTATCACAATTACTCATTTCCCAAGGAGGCAGATTATAATTTTATCATAATAAAGTTGTTTTATTATACTATTAAATCGATCTAAAAAATTTGTAGTGATCCTCAGCTCTTCGCTGATTTACTAAATGATAATGAATTGGAAGCAGTTAGCTGCAAGATATAATCCAAGATAATTATTTATACATTAATTTTAATTTTTCTAAATCTTAATACACCTACTATAATAGTTAGGTAAAATATACCTATTGATGAATATTTATAAGAGCACAGGATTGGGAATAGAACCTTGATGGAGCTCAATTGATCACTGCATAACCACTCCCTTCGCCCCACGACTAAATCATGACCACGATATTTCTCACTTGAAAACTGCCAAGTGCTCCTTTTCACCCTATCATAGCAAGACCGCAGTCACGGAAAGAAAGTCACGATTTCGTCTTGTTATGACTGGGTGAGCATCTCTCGCACACAGTGCCCGTATCCGTATTACTTCGTAATAATAACTATATATGCAGCTTCCAAGAGCAATTCACTTTCTTCAAAAAGGGGCTTAGAGAGAAATTTTAAGTCAACATATGCCATCATGGCGTTGTTTCGTGTGTTTTGAATATTGTATTAGTTTGCTTCTACTGATCGATAGTCCTCAATAAATCAGTTTTTAGTTTCAAATAAGGCTTCATAGACCCTTCAATAATCAAACGAAATAAAATAAACACAATTCTGACAAATAAAAAAAATGAAGAATGCCTCAATCTGGCTGATGTGCAGATTTTTGGCAAAATTTAATTTAATTAATGGCAGGATAGCAGAAGAGGTACATTACTGAAACGTACGGACACATGGAGGGCAATATATGGACATGAAGAAAAAATTCCATATTTTGGCAATGGTTGTAAAGCAAAGTATCAACTCCAGCAGGTGCATACATATGCATTCATCTGGCCATTAGAATCCACTGACTTACCTTATACTTACCTAACGACAGCTTAAGAGAAGCTGGAATAGACTACTATTATGTAGAGTTATCCTCTTAATATATTTTTTAATTAATCAATAAATTAATAAAAACAAAACCAGAAGACTTTTCTCTGTATCTGTAGCACACATCTTCTACTTCTTTTTTTAGTATAAAGTTGTTTTTTAGCGGTGTTGGATTTCAGAGTGAAGAAGATTATTATCTGAAATTTCCTGCTGTGAACCAGAGACAATGTCTGTTACACAATACCAAGGCCACAATAGCTCCGACAATATTTTAATTTACTCACGGGTATCCATTTATGGAACCAATGAAGCTATAAGGCTTGTGTTTTTGAATACATATTTTACCTGCCTTGATAACTGTGAAGTTCCTGCACATATCAAAGATATACCTACACTTATGGAGTTTATGGAGAACGAATGTATTCCATAAACGAACTATTTTGCTATTCCAAAATTATGAGGAATCGGAAAAACCCCAAGTCATTGGCGACCAAACTTCATGATCTTTTAGGAAAATCTGGATTCTGACCAGTAAACGTAAAGTCATGCTTTGTAATTGTGCCCGACAGGGAGTTATTTGTTAATTAGGACTTACATTCATCAAAAGAATCTTACTGTACAAATTTCAATGATCTTGGTGTGCACTTTCAGCCTTTTTTTGTCTTAGCATGTGCTGTATCCGATAAATGATGTATGATATATTTCGGCATACATACATGGATAGGCATCTCCATTTATCTACTCATTTTAGTAATAAAATAGAAAAAGTAAGTAGGTCTCACCGGCTATCGCACTTGCTAACTTCACCCAACCTGTCGCTGCGTCTCAAACTGATGATCTATAAATGTGTCCTCCGGCCAGCTCTGTTGTACGGTGCCCCGCTATTTACCCACTTGACTGACAATACAGCCAAATGTCTCCAACATTTCCAGAATGGGATCATGCGAAAAGTGGTCCGACATTCCTCTTTCTTTGCTTGAAAATTTGACTCGTTGCAGCAACTCGCAAACCCAGTGTTTAACACTATGACCCCACCCGCATCGTTGGCAACAGACTGTCGGGAAAAAATTAGACTAAGAATTAGTATGTAAGTTAGTTTTAAGTTTGATCAAAAAGTTGAGCCCCCTAACCTTTATTAGTTAGTTCAGCCCAGTCATGTATAATGTGTATCATTATACTTGTTTATTCATTATATAATTTTTATGAAATAGCAAAACCTGTATATAATGTAGCGATGCTACAGGAAATACAAATAGATTCACCTGAGGATCTATAAATGTATATAGTTATCTGTAGATTTAAAGGGGCTATGAGGGTGGGGGGATGGACCGTCCCTGTAACACCGGTAACATCTTGACTTCTAACTGTTGAGACACCCGTTTGTATCAATGACTCCCCTGAGGATTTATTCTTTGGGAGATTCTGTGTACGGTGTTGACTCAGCCTCTAGATGACGAATAATTATGGCAGCCACCTTCGGTTAGGCCCACTTTTTCATGCTATTCTTATAATATATAAATAAAATATTATTATGGTAAATAGGCTAACCCCCAACAAGGTAGATAGACACAGAAATAATACAATAAGCTGTTACACGCAAAAAGACCTTTGCCAGTTCCAACGTTATATTACACTGGTATAAGAAATGTGACAGGTTTGTGGTTGTACGTGCAGCTCCCTATATTCCTAAGACCTCAGTTAGCCAGAGCTGGAGTTGGAGTATCGTCCCACTCTCGTTCTATTATTGTATGCTTTTCCCATTAAAGATGTAAAAATTATGTGGGGGGGGGGTATTAGTGGGGGGGGGGGGTATTATAGTTCTACATACAACTAAATAGAAAGTAAATCATCATTACGGAACTTGAATTGGCTTCTTGATCGTCCAGGCATGAGCTTCGTCAAAATATCTCGGTTGTCTACGTCCTACGACTTGTGTTGTTGAATTCCGTTGTCGGGTTCTCAAATCTGTGTGGGTCCCCAAGGTGGGGAGGAGACGCCCGCCGCGGGCTAGGGTCGCTACAACCTCTAGCCGCTGTCCGGCGAGCGCCTAGAAAGAGATAAAATGGGTGAACCTGTGGTCTTTCACCCTTGCCGGTGGCCTAGTCGGCGGGCAGCTTAATTCGCTTTGATCTGACTCCATAAGATATAGAAGTTGTGCCCCGACAACGCACTATGTTCAGGAGAAGAGGAACAGAGTAGGTTTATAGGAACTTTATGTGGTCTTGGAATAACCACGAATTCACACTCGGTATCTAAGGGTAGGCGAAAACCACCCGGATCCCAAAAGCGAGTGTGAACCGGAGAGAAGAAAACTGGATTGCCATGGGAGACGCTACTAGGTAAAGTTTGTAGGGCCACGGCAACAGTCTTCCGCGAGGGAGAGGTCTCTCCCAAGGAGGTGCTAGTTTTAGCGAGACGAAGGCAGAGATTCCCACTAGGAAGGTGTGGCTGCTGACAACGCCGGACTAAAACATAGCGAGGCTAGGAGAGAGGAAAGCAGAGGTAGTTGAATAAGAAGGCCATGGTTTGAGTAGAGCAGCAAGCACCAGTGCGGAGAGAGAGAGAGAGAGGGGAAGGTTCCAAATGCCGGTTCTGTACGTTCTCTGGACTTCGGCCAGTCTCGCTGCTTATATAGGCAGGCAGGCCAGTGTGAATTCATGTGTATTATTTTGTTTTGAACTTTTCACGGTCACTAGCAATTTTTCCAGCTAAAGCCATAACTCGTGATAAATGAAAGTAATTGGCTACCTTAAGTTCTATTTGGGAACCTTTAAGTTATTATACCGTTATTATATGGTTGTATTTACTCTTCTATTCCTATTTTATATTATTATATATTTATCTTTGTAGCTTACATATTTGAATAAATTCTATTTGAAAACACGTTGAAATCAGCCCTAAAAGGCCAATGGGTAACTGTATCAAATGATCTCGACATATCTTATTACATTATTAACTTTTTGAATTACTATTATTTTATTTATTATATCAGGTAAACTATATGAAACAATTATTATAATTGCCAATACAATTACAGTAACACTCATTATAATTAATTTTAATACGCTATAATTAAACCTGTTCATCGGACGCAATGCTGATTGTGGTCCGTTCTTCAAGCAGTTAATATGAAAACTCTTTTTTGCACAATTATCGTGTACTTAACGCACAATTGCTTTCTGCAGATGACCTGGCCAATAGACCTGCCACCGTGGTGATAACTAGTCCTCTAGCACTTGTGGGAACTGCCAAAATTACTTTTGCTTAATATTAGAATAATTTGTATATAGGCCTATAAGTGACATTTCCTTTCAAATATTTGATTAGTTCATAATGTTAATATTGAAATATATTAATTACAAATACAAAAATTGGAACACTTACTTGAAAGTGTACCAAGCAGAATGTTGAAAAACAAAACAAATGAACTATCACTCTTTGGATTCCACGTATGCTTCTTCCTTACCTGCCTTAAAACATTCTTACCCTCACAGCCTTCTGCATTCATACAATTTACTTATTGTTATTATTTGTATTTAGCTTCTGTAACATTCTAATTTCTGTAATATTCAGCTGTTTTTCTTCCCACGATATTTACTGTCTCGTTTACTTAGCTTTTAAGTGAATGATTCTCACTTTAAATATATATATATATATTTACTCCTTTATTTACAACCTTATGAAGAAGTAATCACATCGTTTGTTGTGATCACAGTGTAATCAACAAATGGAATCGCATTTATTTTCTGAAATGGTGTTTTATCTGCATTATTGAAAATATTGTTATAAACTATGTCACTTATCACAATTAGTCATTGCTCACCTAGGTCAGATCGTGTTTTTTTTTTTTGGATTAAACGAAAATATGATTCGTAGAGGAAATGGTCTCAGAATAAATATGGTTTTATATTCCATCCTATTTTTATTTAAACTAATTTTATTTACATATTAATAATACATATTTTATTATTCGTTTTTCTGATTGTTTTAAATTTAATTTATTTATGTCAACATTATTTAACGAAAACAATTAATTAATTGATTTCGAATTCGAGTTGGCGAACGCTTTTATTAGTGACATTTCTTCATTGTGATTTACACATTAAATTTATTCATAATGAATTAATATATACACTTTTAGAATATGTACAAATATAGAATTTATTTTTAAAATTTGGTATATATAATATACTAAATGGAAATAGCTAGAAGAATGAAATAGTTAGTATTCATTAGGAAACACGGCTATTTATAGTTTCTTTAGTTATTATCAGTGTTTGATTTAGAAACAGCAATTTCTCAACTGACGTGTAATCAACGCAGCCCAAGGATATAACTGGACGCTTAAGAATTATTTTTGTGCTAAATTTATGCTTGGTTTTTAAACAGTGCAATTGTCAATCACGATGGAAATTCCTTCAACCCGTTTCCAAAAATACTACTTTGCCTTCATCTAATCATTTAGATCATAAAAATAATGAAGGAATAAGACAGCTACGCATTGACGGGGTCAATAAAAAAACTGCCACTCTATTCATTAGTATAAAAAACGTATATTAACCTAAAAAAAAGTATTTAGGGGAATCGTGGGAGGTTAATACTGTATGAATGAGTGAATGAATAACTTAAATATCTTATGAATGAGATCACTTATCGCAATTATCTATTACTTTATTAGCGCATATTGTAATTTTCTCCAAATAAAAAACTGAAGAAATTGAAAAAAAGAAAATAACGGAGCGACTCATTTCGATTGTAAAATTTCTAACTCTAGCATTCTTGGTGACGCCCGCATTATATAGGATCATTTAACTGATTTTAGTTTTAACTGTGGTGATTTTTTGAAAATTATTTTTACTATTATTATTATTTTACAGTTTAAAACATTTTGTTAACGTTTGTTTTTGGTATCATCACTATTGATCACACAACGTAACTATATATCTTAAGGATCCGAGTTAAATGTTAGTGTATGTCAGTAAAAACATAAAAAGTTAAATGTTAGTGTATGTCAGTAAAAACATAAAAAGTAAAATGTTAGTGTATGTCAGTAAAAACATAAAAAGTTAAATGTTAGTGTACGTCAGTAAAAACATAAAAAGTTAAATGTTAGTGTATGCCAGTAAAAACATAAAAAGTAAAATGTTAGTGTATGTCAGTAAAAACATAAAAAGTTAAATGTTAGTGTATGTCAGTAAAAACATAAAAAGTTAAATGTTAGTGTATGTCAGTAAAAACATAAAAAGTTAAATGTTAGTGTATGTCAGTAAAAACATAAAAAGTAAAATGTTAGTGTATGTCAGTAAAAACATAAAAAGTAAAATGTTGAATGTGTAAAATGAAATAGAAAAAAATCTATTAAATTAAATTTGTAAACACTCGAAAAAGCTTGAGAAACGCCTCAGACATTTTTTATGTCCAATTTTTTTTCTTAAACTATCTCTGGAAAACGTAAATATTCACCAAGTCGCTTGGAGTGAGTCAATAGATTAATATACTAATTAATATATTAAGAAAATAAATTAATATTATTGTTAATTTTTTTATTTTACCTGGGAAAGTGGGAATTTTATGTTGAATGTTGGTAAAAAAAAAGAAGCAAGATTACACCTTATGTTAAAAAATATAAATTATTTTATATTAAAATAATAAAAAGTAAAAACTCATTATAAAAAATCAAAGAAGTTGTAATATACTTTTAACGCATTTAGCATAAATCATGATTGTCCCGTAATTGCATGTTTCAAAATTTCAAAGTATAGCCTCTTTCTTTATGCTAGACAAAGGGTTACAATGGTTTTTCCAAAACCAGAAATGTTTTCACCGATGGATCAGTCTTTCTGTCTTAGTGTTATCTATACATTTGACATGAAGATCCCATCTTAAAAGTAGGAAGATGGCCATCCTCACAAAACATGAATAAATATAAGTATGTGTGTTTTTTGTCAACTGCCGTTAAAATTGTGTTTGCATTTTTAACTTGTCCAGTGCTTTTTTTTCTCTTTAGAGTAATACAAGTTGCATTTTAGTTCCATTTGATGCCCCGATGATGTTAATAATACACCCCCTCCCACTAAACAAATACAATAAAAGTTCATTAATAAATTACTGACGGGGCTTGAATGAACTATAATTACGTTAAGTCTTTATAATAGTGATCGAAATATTGATGCAGCTATTATTAAATCACTCACTGTTCACTCGATATGTACATTTTTTTCACAAATGGCTCCCAGTGTTGGTTTGTTTCACTGTTGTCACTGTTTAAAGACGACTTGAAGCATGACAGCGTCCATTGATGAGTACATCACCATTACCAGTGGCTGTTTCACTGTCTTTTAATGGATTGTATTTAAATAAGTCATTAACCACAAATAAATCGTTAATGTATAAATAATAAAATAATATTTTACCACCTATGGACCATCTGTGATACTGAAGCTAATCTATAGCGTTCTATCTACTAGCCTTGTTGTCATTATATACATATATATACACATATCATTTATGTTAGTAGGCGTACAAAGTTCACAAGCTGACCGATAAATGCTATCTTTAACATGACACAGATTCTAGTTTATTTATATCGTCGGCGTGTATCCGCTCAAGGCCTCCCTCTACACAGGCGGGCATGACTGTTTCTTTTTTCCTCATATTTTGTTACCAACTATATCTGTGTGTGTGTGAGAGAGAGAGCGTGATTGGGAGAGAAAGAGTGAGAGAGAGAGAGAGAGAGAGAGAGAGAGAGGGAGAGAGAGGGAGAGAGAGAGGGAGAGAGAGCGAGAGAGAGCGAGAGAGAGAGAGAGAGAGAGAGAGAGAGAGTGAGAGAGAGTGAGAGAGAGAGAGAGAGAGAGAGAGAGAGAGAGCGAGAGAGAGAGAGAGAGAGAGGGAGAGAGAGAGAGAGAGAGAGAGAGAGAGAGAGAGAGAGAGAGAGAGAGAGCGAGAGAGAGAGGTCTCACACACTCTTCCAATTTCTTCACCCAACATTCAAATAGGTCCCTCCTAGTAAAAGGATCCCTTTCACTCCAATAATTTCCTTATATAATAATAATTTTTCCCCATTCGTCCTTTTTCAAAGGAGAGCTTTGAGATTTTCAAAAAAAAATGTATCTTGGAAGGTAACTAACTTTTTAGTACTCTATAAATAATTTATTAATCAGCGTGAAGACTAACCTTCATAAATACTTACAATATAAATACCGTTATGGGAATGCGTGTGCGTTTTGGTTGACATAACCAAAATAAAAAGTGTACATAAAAAATTTATAACGAAATAATTAACTTCTTCACATTCTAAAACTTATTCTAGAGCTGGCACCCAAAAGTTAACTCTATGTAAAAGCTTTCATTCTATTCTGACTAACGTCTCTAATGTGTCTTTAATGGATTAACCATGGGTAAAAAATATAAATTTTACAAAATTTTGTAGCTGTGACATTATAAATCTTAAAAACTTGGTTCACCCATTATAAACCCGACTTGGTTCACGTTTAATTTTTGTTTTCATTCCTCTCACTACTGTATTTAAAATAACATTCGACATGCTCTCGAATAATAAGTTTTGTTATTTAAATTGATCGAATCATGTCTTAGGCTATCATTGATTTTTTTTTCAAAAAAATTTTTTCAGTTGGGTTATTTCCACTGCTATTTTTGAGGTAAAACCATTTCCGAATGATTATTAATAAATAAATTATTCAGAATTAATAATAAAACAATTACTTTTCTTTAATTGTGAATAGGGTATTTCCAATTAATGTTCTTGTCTTGATTAACAATATTGAATTTGTTTTTTTTTTAATTATAATTACAAGACGTCATACACATCATTTTACCGTAGCCTATGTGACGCTGAATATATAAGTAATCTCATGAAAAATAAATAAGAGTCATAAATTAGTGATATAACTAAAAAAATATTTAGTCTCGACGTCTTGGTTAGTAATATGTTGGGATTTTAGTGGACTGTAATAACCAAAAGTCATTCAAATCGTATTCGCGGCCGTGATGAAACTCTTAATTGAGTGATGCATTGCACTGTACTTGAGTTCATCATTACAACCACTGCCGTGTAACAGGGAGACATCCGGAAGACGACTGCCCCTTAACTGTTTGAAAGTAGAGCTTCTCTTTTCGCGCTTGTCAATGTTGAGTTCAAGTTTGTATCATGATACAACTTATCAATGATACAACATACCATAAACAAAATCTAAGCAGTTTCATGCGCCACTTTGGTGACGGAATCAATGGTCAAATTCATTGTGAATTACCGCTACTTAAGGCTGGGAAATGTGTTAGTTTTAGTTCGTATAAACATCCTTAAGGTGAGCCCCATCGAATTTTAAATAATCAAAACGTCTTGTATTATATACAACTTCGATAACTTAAGCTTTTAAAAATTAAAATCCGAAGACAAAATATACTGGCTGGAACGGGACCCGAACCAGTAGAGTCGGGTGCTCTACCAACTGAGCTACCCTGCAATACCAGACGATCTTCCCTGTGCGAATGCTCTTTGGCATAGCTCTCGCATTAACTGTAAGCCCCGATGAACACGGAGCAGACAGCAGAAAAAATACTCTCCATTTCTCTATCCATTTTAGTGAGAAAATAGAAAAAGTACGACGCAGGTCTTAGCGGCTTTCGCACTTGCTAACATCACTTAACTTGTCGGCGCGTCCCAAACTGATGATATATAAATGTGTTCTCCGGCCAGCTGTGCTGTACGGTGCCCCGCTAGATACTCACTTGACTCACAATAACGTCTCCAGTAATTTCAGAATGGAATCAAGAGAAAAGTGATCAGACATACCTGTCTCGAAAGGCTAAAGAACGCCGACCTGTGCCAGTTGCTTGGTGTGCTATCGGTGGGTAAGTTCATCCACCGGAGACATCAAGTTTTTTTACTCGTTGCAGCACCTAACAAACCCACTATTTAACACCGTGACTTCGCCACCCTTCTCATATCGACAGTTATGTAATATATGTAATCTTATTATTAACAAATGGTACGTTTATCAATAACATCTTAAGAACTGTATCTCTTAACTTATAATCAGCTCTATTGTAATTATCAATAACTTATTTTCCTTTTCCTCCATTCTGAATATTTGTCTCCCACGACCTTTCACTAATATCTGTACTGTTATTATTACTATACTCACATAAATACCCCTTAGGCATAAGCCAGAGTGTCGATTCCCTTCAGGCATTCAAGTGAATAGTTTGCTATTAGTTTACAACCATATCTAATTGTACATATTGTGTTTTATACCAAATAAAGTTGTTGTTTTTTTGAAGTCTTGAGTAGCAAAGTTATAATTGACGACAACAGGCTTTCCGGGAAACTTAGGTTAAGTTGATTTTAGTTCGTATAAACATCCTTAAGGTGAGCCCCATCACCTTTTAAATAATCAAAACGTTGTGTATTACATACGTCAGATTTGTAGAAGAACAAATATTGTGTGCCCCCAAAAATTTAGCAACCATACATAGTGCAATTTTAGTTGACAGATTTAAATTGGAGAACCTATTCCAAGTTAGATATGTAAAAAATTAATAAAGGGATTTGAACCAAAAAAAAAAAATCCACCACCCTTCCCGCATCGATGGCAGCAAACCGTCGGGGAGAATTGGGTTAAGATTTTTGTTTGTTAGATGTAAGTTAACTTTAGGTTTTATGATTCATAGGATGAGCCCCATCACTTTTTAAACATGTATAGACAATAAATAAATTATGTACAATATACTGTTACAATCACAAATCGTTAAATGTAAAATTGTATAAAATGTAGCCAAGGACATATAAGACCTATGGTAAATAGATTTATATATTAATTTATAATAACAAGGTGATATCAAAAAATGACAGCTAGTTTGCCAATGTTAAGGCATAACATTAAAATAACATACATTTTAATGACTGGTTTCAATAGTAGCTATATTGCCACAATAAAAATTGTGAGGCGAAGATATCCTTCTGTGGCCCAGATGTCAGGAGTTGGTAGCTCGCTAACGAAGGAATCTTGCCTATGAAATGTCAGAGTTCACCATGCCACTGTAGATTGCAGGTCACACCGAGCCTACCGTTTGTGCACGATAGCTGTTGAAAAGGTCACCTCCTTTACAGGATAACTATTAGTGACCGCTCGCTTACAGACGCTAAGTGTGTGTCCTCTCGCTTGTCTTCATAACCCATACTTAACCACTACTCAAGTACTAACAAGTTCAGTATCGAAGAGCTGATATTTCTATTCAAGATATTATAGGTCCTGTAGGATCATTTTATCAGGCAAAATGGTAGTAAATATATATTGCTTTCAGAAGCGCGATGAACCTAAATTATCGATAAGAAAGGCACTATTTCTCGGTGTGTTTCTCAACAGGGCCGTAATTCTCATACCCTTTTATCACTCCTCCTACCCTGCGTCTATGCGTGTGCTCTGGTTTATTGTAAGCTCTTTGACTGAATTGTATAAAATTATAGCTCGTGACAAGTTATAATATTGCCAACTCCTTGATATAAAGGGTGTCCTAGAATTAACACAAGATTTGCCGCCATTTGTGCAGTAAAGTACTGGCCCTAAAAACCCCTAAGTGCAACCCTAAAAAAAACCATTTGACAGCTGACAGTTTAGGGTTAGTAAAAATGGAGCGTTACACGATAGGACAACGTGTCTTTATTGTTGAACATTATTCAAAAATAATGAAAGTTTGGCGGCCGCAGTTCGAAAATTTCATACAAAATATGGTCGGAATAGTGTTTTGACTTCATCAATTGTGAAGAATTTAGGGATACTAAACACACTGGTCGTCCAAAAACAAGCCGTTCAAATGTCAATATCGAAGCAGTGCGTGAGAGTGTTGTTTAAAAAATCCAGGAACATCAATTCGGCGTCGTAGACAAGAATTGCAAATTTCAAGAAGCTCTCTACAGGGTATACTCACGAAAGATCTGGGTCTCCATGCTTACAAAATTCAGTTAACACAACAAGCCTCTCTCGTTTCGGTGATCAGAATTGCCCCCCTAGATCGTGTGATTTAACAGCTTTAGATTTCTTTTTATGAGGTTATTTGAAGTCAAAGGTGTACGCCAACAAGCCCACATCCACACGTGCTTTAAAAGAGGAAATTCAACGCTGCATCAACGAAATTCGACCACATTTATGCCAATGGTCATGGAAAATTTCGACAACAGAGTGCGTATGTGCCAGCAAAGTCGTAGCCATTTGTCCGATGTGTTATTCCATAAATAACCCTATCCTATTTACTTTATAATTCAATAAAAAATTAACAACAAAAATACTAAAAACTGTGTTTTATATTTAAAACAAATCTTGAGTTAATTCTTGGACACCCTTTACAATATCATTAAAAAAGGTGATGTGAAGGTGGTGTGAGAGGATTAAGGGGTGTGGGAAGCCTCGGTGGAGGTTGGTTGTTTCGGTACAGTGGTGAGAGTCCTGTCTGTGGGTTTCAAATTATAGATCTGATCAATAATATGTGATATTTATCTATCTAATAACATGGGACTAAAGCGTGAGAGTTATAACAAATCGTTGAAATCTTTATCAAGAATTGTTCACTACTCCTGCTCTCCCGCGTAGAAGATTTTCGTTCAGATAAGTGTTCAAATTAATTACAAAAGGGAGGTCTTTTTGGGAATAGGGACCCCACTGATATCTAAGCATTGTTTTCGTTATTTTGCCACCTCTGACCTTTCCTGTAATGGTTTTATCTACATTTATGTTTACTTTGACCCATCTTAGTGAACCATGGTACCTGATAATATTTCAGTTTAATTTTGTAATCTGAAGGGAAACATCATGCCGTTATTTGATTTAGCTGCTGAAGTAGATACGAAGGAAGAAGCGGTTTTGTTTCTTCAGTCTAAGGGGGTGTTGCCAAGTGAAAAATGAGTTCTAATGGCCACCAAATAAAACTTTATCTAGGCAAGAACCTGGTACAAGAAGAAGTTTGATAGACTCATATTTGTGTGAATTTTCATGGTGCAACAGAAGTAGTTGTAATAATTTGTTCAATTAATTAATAAATGACATTGTAAATTTTTGGCCACCAGAATGTTCAATCACTAAAACATCTTTTAACTTTCCCTGAACCTTTCATTTACAGATTATAGACTAGAGAAATGATCAGGGGTCCCTATTCCCAAAAAGACCCCAAAAGGGTTAACAACTCAAGCGTATTTCCAAAACTAATATACTTAAGGTGGAATTTGGAGTCTCTACAGTACACGCATACCATCGACTAATCATATACGTATGACCCCAGTCTTACAGTCTTCAATCATCATCAGCATCGATAACTGAAAGAAGACCTGATTGAGGTGCGCCTTGAAGAATGGTATTTCCAGCATCGGTGCCTTTGAACTAAAGTGATGGTGTAATTCGATGCCACCGCCGCACCCTTTCACCTCCCACCGAACTAATATCTTCGCATTCAATCCTGTTTTCTAGTAGTGCCTTAAGAGGCCGGGTATACAAGTTTTTCTTCAGACCTTCTCGATGCATTATAAATTAGTCATTGAAACGCAAAGTCTGTTGGGGGTAAACGATCGAATAAAGGATTAGATAATGAATATAACAGAAAAATATCATTAATAAATATTATACATGAAGATTTCAAACCAATATCTCTGATCTGTTATCTCTCCAAGGGGCTTCAGAAAAGTGAGCAATAAAAGGCTTTGGAAAGTAGAGATCTGCTCTGTGGGCTCGATCATGGAATAGTCCATGATGGAGAACTACTAGAAACCTCCTACAACGAGCATATGATTACGATTATTATCATTCGATCGATGTGATGGGGAGATTTAGAGTCTTAGAAATTCTTGGAGCATCAAAGGAACTGTATGGCTATGTCTGAAATACATTCTTTCGAAAAGAACGTTTCAGGTGAAAATAGGATACTCCTTGCCTCGGATCATTTATGCAGGAGACCGAAATCCCTCAATGGTTACACTACCTTAAATAAGTTTGACATTATTTACAACAGCCAGTAACAATTTACCAGAAACAGTCAAACGTCCTGTTAGACGTACTAGCTTCCTGAGAAGTAAATCACTGGTGGCTTCATCGAATGGAAGCTTAAAATTGAAATGGAGACAAAAAATGATTCCGGGACAAAGTCAGGGAATAACAATAGTGTACAGAAATCAGATATTTTTCTGAAAAATACATATTGCATTGTAAAAAAGTTCTGCGCATCCGCTGTTATAAGATAACAACGTATTCTTATCTTCCTCCAAATGAACACTTTTTACTTCATAGGAATTGTTTCAGTCTCAACGGACAATTTACGTCAGCTGTTTATAAGCTGGAATCCTTTTATAAGTGAGTGGATTGATGATTAAAAACTATACCGGGTGTTTAACACGTTAACCCCCGCTCCGTTCCCCCGTCGATGGCAGGACGCTGTCGCGGCTGGAACGCTTTAGTTTTAGGTTATAGGTTTAGGTTTTAGTTTGTAAGTTTTTCTTCCACATTTTCAAACTGAAGGTGAGCCCCATCACCTAGCATTATATTCACTTCATTGTATTTTTAACCACAACCTGTATTGTTAAGTAACCCAACCTCCTTCAAATGCATCTGCGCATAGCAGAATGAGGAGAAAATTTGTCAGTTATTTTGTTCATATTTTTACACATTGTATTAAAATTTAAAGGGGTTTAGAGAGGGAAAAAAAAACTATTCAATATGTATTAGAGATCATATGACACAGAGAAGGCGGCCATATTGAGTAGGTTTTGTGTGTGGCTCTGCCACCGACAATACAGGGCAATAGGCAAGTACGTAAGGGTGGTCTGAAAGTTTCCGACCAAACAAAGCTTTTATTTGTTTTGTCATCATCTTCATGTTGAGGTCGGAAACTTTTGAGACCACCTGTGTAAAAGCTCGGCGTATTGTCATTAAAACCACCATGACCTTGGCAGCCAAAAGACCTATCTTCCTAATTACTCTTCTTCTTCCAAACAACCATGCGTAAGCAACCGCACTTTGCACAGACTGTACTGTGCCATACCTACACACTGTCGTGAAGAATTACACGGACACTTTCATGAAACTATCTGGTCATTCAAACCCACCGATAAAACCCATCACTTCACTTACATCAAAATCATTCCACGACCACTGAAGAAGGGGTTGAGTAGCGATCTGTTAAGATAATGGGCCAATTCTGAATACAAATATGGGGAGGTATCGCTGGTTGTAAATCGCCTTCAGGCCTCAATGTTGATTGTCCAGTTCTCATTTCCCTGGTGGTGATACTGATAAAAGCGCTTCCACTGGGGAGCTTAACGAACTGATAAAAATAAGTTGCCACAAACATTAGTTCACTGTTCGTTGGATGTTAGTCCCTGCAAAACACAGAGGCCATGAACTTCGTACTTCTATTGAACCAAAACCCTATTTGAAGAACTCAAGAGAGGAGAGCAAAGGGACAGCCCATAGTCCAAGAGACTGTCATGTATTAAAGGTAACAGCCTAGCGTTGACTACGCTAGCTACTCAGCACAATCTACCAGCTAGGGCTGCTACTCACTGGTCGTACCGTTTTATTAGGAGCTGCGCTATGTCGAATTTAACCACTAGACCGATTGAATCTCATCATTCAGGATCACCAGTAGCATTCTTATTACTTATAAGAAAAATGGTCACAAAATCATTGTTTTTCCTTAAAAGTGGGTCATGCTATAAATAAGTGACAGTGGGAATCCTGACAATGGCCAGTTTCTCTAATCATGTCCTGAGCGTCTGTGGCTCTCGCGCTCTTGGCCAGCCTCCGCTGGCTCTTATCCAGTGACGTGGCTGACGTAGAAGCGTGGGGGACTTCCCAAGACTCCGCTTCCTCCTTCGCACGCGAGGGAGGTGACAACCATGTGGACTTGGGAGGCCAGTGGGCTGTTTGTATATATAGTATGAATGAGTGAGTGAATGAAAATTGTAAATTGGTATGAACGAGATCATATAGCACAATTACTTATAGCCCAATCAGGCAGATTGTAATTTTATCAAGTTAACTTAATATAAAAAAAAAGTGGGTCAAATGAAGCCTTGCAGTAAGGCGTCAGAAAATAACATAAATTATTATGAATGTTGAAAAAATAATTTAGATAAAAGTGAGAGGGCTTTACATAGGAAAATGTCAGTCGAAAGTTGGATAACTGTGGGGGGAGGGGGGTCAAAGGTGGGAACCAGCCACTCCTTTCGAAACCCTAGGCGATAGATAGTTCCACCGTGATAAATATATTATTTATTCACTTCCATTCAATTATTGGGACAGGCGGAGAAGGTGGCCAGTGGGCATGACTCACATTTGCCAAGGAAAGTGCTCTACTCATGATATGAATCGGTTAAAAATACCAAGTCGTTTTACTAATTTGAACCCTTTTAAACCCCTTCATGTCCCCCCCCCCCCCTGCGCCTGTCTGTCTGTCATGCTCTTTACGAGTACTCGAGGAGTTCAAGCTAGATAAATGATATTTTAAATATAGATCTCATTTGACATTGAAAATGCTCCCACCTCCTTTTGATCATGATATAGTGCCATTAATGAATTAATTTAAATTTTAAATAATCGATAATTTACTACTAAGTAGGGTATCATACTAACGAAATTAGTAATAGCCTCCAAAAGGACAAAAATCCTTGCCAAAAACCTATACTATAGGAGGCCAAGAGAACTCGCCATCTTTCTCAATGTATAAAAATGGACAGACATCTCCATTTCTCCACCCATTATTAGAAACTAAATAAAAAACACAAGTCTTACCGGCTTTCGCACTTCCTAACTTCACCCAACCTGTCACTTCGTCTCAAATTGACGATATATAAATGTGTTCTCCGGCCAGCTGTATGATCCCCCGCTATAAACTCATTTAACTGACAATACAGCAAAAGACTCCAGAAATTTCAGAACGGTGTCATGAGGAAAGTGGTCAGACATCTCTTGAGAGGCTAAAGAACGCCGGCCAGCACCC
This sequence comes from Acanthosoma haemorrhoidale, assembly GCA_930367205.1. Taxonomy (NCBI): domain Eukaryota; kingdom Metazoa; phylum Arthropoda; class Insecta; order Hemiptera; family Acanthosomatidae; genus Acanthosoma; species Acanthosoma haemorrhoidale. Next base: position 19,636,447 of record OV884013.1, on the reverse strand, counting down.
GTTGCTTGGTGAGCGCCATCGGTGGGGGAGTTCATCCACCGGAGACACAGCAAGTTTTTTGGCTCGTTACAGCACATTGTTAAACGCTAAGACCCCCACCACCCTTCCCGCAGCAATGGCAACAGGCCGTCGGGGAAAATCAGGTCATGATTTCGTTTGTTAGATGTAAGTTAGTTATAAGTTTTATGATTAATAAAGTGAGTCCTATCACTTTTTAAACATGTTCAGACAATGAATGTGTATTATATTGTACATTATACCTTTGTACAATCGCAAATCACAGAGTAAAATTAAAAATTGTATAAAATGTAGCTAAGCTACAGGACATACATAGAACATTGACCTATTGTAAATAGATTCATTTATTAGCAGGTACTCCTAGTACAAGGATCCGCTCAATCCAAATATTCCTTTATTTTTCCCTCATCCTTAATCTTATAATTTAAGAGCTAAGGGAAAAAAAAAAAAAAAAAGAACTATATCGAATTTCATAATATACAATAACAAGGGGCAATGAAGGAAAAATAATATTATAAATAATAGTAATAAATAATATTGGTGCTTCAGTAGGCTATACTTACAAAAATCATTAAAACTGTAATTAAAATCATTTTTTTCTTGTATTCCCTTAATTACATCGATATGTTTGATTTCATCACACTTGAAATATTATTCCATAACCGGTTAGTATGTATTTAAGAAACCACCTAACCCACACTCTGACATCCTGTATATATAGTTTTTTAACTTTCTTTGTCACTTATTTCGTTTATTTATATTCAAACTAATAATATTTAGTTTATTATATTGATGTAAAAAAAAAATAAAGAACACATTTTATTCGAAGACAAGCTGGTCACATGTCGTTTTCTTCATGGCAGAAGCGTCACTCCCAGGTTTAGCAGTAATTTGCACAACCTATTAATACTGAGTAGCTTACTGATAATAGGTTGAAAAAAGAAAGAAAAAGGTTGACATCCTCATCACCATTATATAATACATATGACTACTTAACTTGGATGTATGCATATTATAATTGAAAAAAGTCATTTAAATCGTTTTTGAAGCTTAGTGCAAACCCGAAAAATCTTTTATTTTATCCAAACCCAAAAAAATTTTTTATGCATTACAATTGATTTCAAATTTTTTTTTTTTTTAACTTTTTCAAATTAAAAAACTCTTACGTTTGTACTCTTATGTCTGTCTGTCGCTTTATATCATTGCGAGACCCTTTCTCGACCTAGAAAAATCAGATTTTGCAAAGAAATTTTATTTGAGGGCAAAATAAAAGCAAACCCTTGGAAAAATAAAGAATGGAGGGCTATTAACTTCGTAATAAAAAATAAATTAGTAGGGTATCAAATTAAAGACGACGGTAGTTAAGTGTTTATTAAAGGCGTAAAGCACGGTTAATGTTTAGTTTAGTAGTATAAAATGTGCTGGGACTTCAGCTGAAAATAATTTTAAAAAACCGTTTTTGCAGCCGTAAGGTGACCCTTCATATGTGATGGATTACGCATGACTTGAATTTTTCAATTTTATTTATTTTCTGCGACTACATACATACATTGCATGGAAAATATAAATCATTACACGTAACATACGTGGCCCGTCATTGCCCCCTGTTATTGTAGACAGTCATTCTCTACTTGAAACAGAGACAGTGAAGTACCGTGAGCTGACACTCCAAAAAGGACTACCGTTGAACACACACACTCAATTAAAAAGACAAAATTTCAGCCTAAGTCTAAAACTGCTATATTATTTGCTAAATATACGATCGATCTCGACTACATCTGACACAAAAGTTGAAGCCATGCAACTTACTGAGACTCATTTATGCATATCGAACATATTTTTGCTACAACTAAACTAAAAAATTAAGCATAGTTGCAGTAGAAATGTTTCAAACAAAACTATTTCGACTTATCGCTGGAACACCTAAGCGTGCCAGAAATACGACACAGACTTACAACTTCCACATGTATGTAATGTATCGACATGTAAGTATGTATCTACATGTAAGTATGTATCTACATGTAAGTATGTAACTACATGTAAGTATGTATCTACATGAAGACCCTGTACAGACAATTCCGTCAAAAACTATATGGACGCCCGGATTCTCACATACTTGGGCTAGCAACAACAAGAATGAGCAACAAAAAGAAAGAAGAAAGAAAAGGAGGAACTGGAGTTCCTCGTCTCGTGGCTATTCGTTATTATCAATCGTCTCATTCATTGGTTGTATTATATATTTTCTGTATACAGCTGTTACTGTCAAATTACTCTAAAAGTAATATGCCAAAAAATAAAAAAATCGGCTACATATAAACACTATGATTTCGATCTTGATTAGTATCTCGAACTTTCACATGAAATGTTGACATGGTTTATATTTCACCCTGTTCCTCTACACTCCAATAGTACCTGTACCCGTTGCTCAGCGTGCTTGGGGTGTGCGAGTTCATCCACCGGAGACACATTAAGTATTTCAGCTCGTTGCAGAACCTGACAAACTCGCTGTTCAACACCGTGACTCCGCCACCCTTCTCATATTGACAGTTTTATAACACTATGAACAAGAGGAAGGGGATTCAGCAGAACCCTTGTTATTTTTAAGTAAGCAACCGCATCCTTCCATGACCTCCCTGCGTCCCAGAATCTTATCCTTTTCTTATAAATATATGTATCAGCTTTAGCCCCAGACCCCACTCGTGCCTAGACATTCCACCCAGTATGTAGTGACGTAACTCTTAATATTTGTATATGCTAGTGCTTTGATTGCATTTCATAATATAGCTTTTCTTTCTTTTCTTTTAAAATACTCTCCTCTACAAAGATTATTTAACTGACGACAACAGGCTTTCCAGGAAACTTAGGTTAAGTTAGTTTTAGTTAATATATACGTCTCAGTTTTAGCCCCAGACCCCACTCGTGCCTAGACATTCCACCCAGTATGTAGTGACGTAACTCTTAATATTTGTATATGCCAGTGCTTTGATTGCATTTCATAATATAGCTTTTCTTTCTTTTCTTTTAAAATACTCTCCTCTACAAAGATTATTTAACTGACGACAACAGGCTTTCCAGGAAACTTAGGTTAAGTTGATTTTAGTTCGTATAAACATCCTTAAGGTGAGCCCCATCACCTTTTAAATAATCAAAACGTTGTGTATTACATACGTCAGATTTGTTAAAAAGCAAATATTGTGTGCCCCCAAAAATTTAGCAGCTATACATATTGCAATTTTAGTTGACAGATTTAAATTGGAGAACCTATTCCATATTAAATATGTAAAAGATTAATAAAGGGACTTGAACCAAAAAAAAAATGTTAACCTATATATGCGATACTATATGTACGATAGGGATCATCGAATTTATTTACATAAACTACTAATTCAATTTTCGGTAGTTGCTGATGTAAATAAAAGTAATCAACCGAATGAAAATAATAAACAAATAACAGATTTCTATTTCGGGTTTTCACTATAAATGTAAATTAGGATATGCTTTGTCGTGTAAAGCCACGCCTATCAGCAACTCCAAAGACTGCCCTTGAAATAACTAAGATGCACTGTAAAAACATTTTGTTCATGTAGCCTCTAGCTGGATTTATTTTTTGTAAATATGTTATTTAGAAATAATATTAATACAATGAGAAAAAAAAAATAGTAGGAGGTTAGGTTTTGGCGGCGTTTAGTGAATCAACACTGAAATGGGAGGCTACGTTTGTACAGGTCTCAGATGACTCGATATTTCGGTCCCATCGATTAGGTTATAAGTGCACAGTTTTACCGAATGTTTCTTGTAGGGGATTAGTACAATTAAATTATTTTTAAGATAGGAGATTTCGAAATTAACGGTTTACACATTGCCCAATTAAAGTACTTTTCATAATAAAATGAGTGATTCTGAAACTAAAGAAGGAGGAGGAGATGGAGGAGAGACAACAGGAGATAACCAGAGCCAGGGAACCGTTTCAGCATCTAAAAGGTTTAATTGTCTTACTCATAAACAATTATTTTTTTCTCCTTCTTATCGTTATTCAAGAAATGTTTTGAGCTTTTGAGTATTTTTTCCCAAAAGATTTTTTTTTTTTTTTTATTTCCTGAAAAGCATATGTGATGAATGAGTTACTCTTTTACAGAAGCTTCTAGCTAATATATACTTACTTATTTTCTGCATGAAATTTCAGTTCTAAAAAAAGGAACCGTCGGAAAAACAAACAGAACAACAATGGTGATATGACTGTTCGAATAGACTCCGTAAAGCTCAATGTCAATGAAATAGAGCTGCCTGGAAGCTGCAACATTTCTTTCCAGGTTTATATAGCGATTATTTTTTAAATATTTCATCTTAATGTGTGACCATTTTTAAACTGGATTTCTTATTCAGGAGATTAAAAAAGCCATGGAAGTATTCTCATTCCAACAAAAGGCTGCTAAGACCACTGAAGAAGCAATGCAAAAGCAATATCAGTTCTGGAGCACGCAACCTGTTCCACGAATGGGTAAGATAATAATAAAGATAATGTAGAATCTCATCTTCATATTTCTACCATTATGCACCCCCTCAATCATAATATATTTCTCAGTTAAACTTTAAGGTTTTTCAAATTAATTTAATTACATAATAAAAAGTGATCTTATGCCAGTATGTAGTACATCCAGTCTAAAAACAAAATTCTAACATCATCGCTCTTGATTGTGAATGGATTCATTATTGAAGACAAAATATAAATATTAATTTAGAAAAAAATAACCTAATGACAATGTTAGAGATTTTTTCGCCCTCTGGCTTAGCAACAGCATTTGTAAATTTGATAAATTAGGGGATGTAGTGATTGTATTATGTAACTGATATTTAGTACATTAGCAGTAGTACATATTATGGATCATTACATTGTATCTGCATCTTTCCTTGTTATCTATTTGTATGAACTGATTTTTTTAAATGATTTGATGAGCATTAACATTCAGTTTTTAGTATTTTGTCATTTATATTTGTTCATAACTTAATTTATTTGTCTGAGAAATTTTACGAAAGATTAGATATTAGGGAGGTAGGTACCGGGTTCGAGTCTGGAAATTGTCAGTAATTTTTTCTTTGCCTATATTTATTTGTACTATAAGTTCAAACTCGTACATGTGGTGGGGATGCCCAACATCAATCCTTTTAGATCTACTCAGCCGATTTTAATTAGATCCGCTAAAATGTTAGTATCCAAGGAAGGTAATAGGATACTTCAAATATTTATAAATATGACACGTTGGATGTAATATAACTTACATGATTTTCCATCTAGAACATTTTCTTATTTAAGAAAAACTACAGCTATTCTTGTTTACAGTGTTGATACCGAAAGTCCAGATTATGATCATTAGAAAGAAAACATACTTTATTTAGGGTCTGAAATGCTTTTAAGGGGATAAAACCAAAAAAAAATTGGAGTCACATTACAATTAAAAATTGTATTTAGTTGTTAGCTATGTTAACCTTAATTATTTTTCATAATGATAACATGTACCCAAAATCTCTTTCTAAATAATAATGTTAATGACTTGAAATCAGTGTTTTAAAATTAATAAATACATATGTTTCACCAGAATTTTAGCCAAGAAGCTGGCCAGACCTTTGCAATTTTTATAAAAGGTAGAGAAACTCTGATTATAAAATACCTTATTAATTAAAACTTAAACTATGCTCCTAGTTAATCTATTATCAGCTTTTACCAGTTGTATTAATTAGGTTTAAACAGTACTTACTTTAACCTAAATAAAGTTCATGGACTATAATGAATACTCAACAATTTTTGTTCTTTTTTACATGTTTATTAATTAATTAATGTTAGGAACAATTAAATGTCTTAGTTTAATTATTAAATACTAGTATTTTCGATGATATAATAGCTTATATTATGACTTTCAGCTAGGTGATATCCAATAGATTCACAATTTCGTTACAAGAATTAATATGTATATTTTTATATATAACAAGGGCATTAAGTTTCAAACATTTCTAATCAGAAAAGATTTAGGCATACGATTTCTTTCTAGATTACCTATAATCTACGACACATATCCGTTGAGCTACGGCCTCTCAATGTTACTGTAAAAGCAAAATCAAAGGCCTCCATGTGACGTGAACATTAAAACTGAAATGGAAACTTGAGCTAAAGTTATCACCCGAGTTCAAGCTGGGAATCATCTTCCCTATGAATTTTTTCTTTAGGAAATCGGTCGTGAGGATAAATGAATGACTAATTAATTAAAGAAGTAACAAATACGGTTAAGAAATCTAGCAGCACATAAAGAGAAAATTAAGCCTAGCACATCTCTTAGCACAGTCAGCCTTATCTCTTAGTAAAGGGTTGCACCATCGATTTTATTTTTGGATTTGTAAGTTATTAGACTTAGTTATATATTAGTTTTGTTATTTAATTCTTGCGTTAATTTTTTTTTATACTTAGGGTGTTGCAGACACTTTTGTAAATTCAAATTATTTTTTTCCTTATGCTCTGATTTGAGCTTACTCAAATGGGGTCGAATACATACAGTTGTTCTTTTTCCAATTATTATTTACAAATAATTGTGTGGTTTTCCAGATGAGAAAATTACTGTATGCGGACCAATAGAACCTGATAAACAAATATCGGAGATTCGACAGGAACCATATTCGCTTCCAGATGGATTTATGTGGGATACACTTGTCCTAGATCATCCTTTAGTTTTGAAAGAACTCTACACACTTCTAACAGAAAATTATGTTGAGGATGATGATGCTATGTTTAGGTTCGATTATCCGCCTCAATTTCTCAAATGGTAATTTTTAAATATTTATTATTATTACTACATTGGCATTGGCATTATTGCCATTCCAAAATCGATGTTAGTCTTAGTTTAATTCCAATATGAAGCCAGTCTTTTCTGATTCTAGAGAAAGGCAAAAGGATCCATATTGATCACTCTCTCCGGGACCAATGCTAATGATTACTTATTATTTAGAAGTAATTTAGCTCTTTTATTTTTTCCAGGGCATTACAACCTCCAGGCTGGAAAAAAGATTGGCACTGTGGTGTTCGTGTATCTAAAAGTGGCCGTCTTGTTGGATTTATTTCAGCTATACCAGCAAAACTTGCGATATATGGCCAGTATGTATAATATAATAACATTTATTATATAAATTTGAATAATAAAAGCCATTTTAAAGAAAATATTCAGTTTAAAAAAAAGAGAGAATATTTTAGTGTTTATTTTATTCTGATAATAAAGGAACAAATGTAAGAAATAAGATACTATTGTTAAAAATAAAAGTTCAAACCTGGTTTTTTTATTGAAACTAGGAAAAGCCAATATTCAGAACTTACAATACATGTTTGGTAAAATTTTACGATATTAATTTGTTAGGAATAGTTGACCTATGCAATTGTAAATGATAAATGTATTATTGTAATTGTAGCTTAAAGATGGGTTTGAAGCATTGCCTGATTAGTATAAAAATATATTGTCAGTGAAAGAAATAAGCATAAATTTGTTATAATAAATATTCTAATTTTTGACGACTGATATAATTTTTTCTCTATTTCCACAGAAAACAGTCAATAGTTGAGATTAACTTTCTATGTGTTCACAAGAAACTAAGGAGTAAGCGTGTAGCTCCTGTCTTAATTAGGGAAATAACAAGACGTGTAAACCTCACAGGGGTCTTCCAGGCCGTATACACAGCTGGTGTAGTACTCCCAAAACCTGTGGGTACATGCAGGTTAGCTAAGTCTTCTGTCATATTGCCTACTTATTCATTGTTTATTTACTTGAGTATATATATATATATATGTATGTATATTTTTTTTATGTGCGAACAGATATTGGCATAGATCTTTGAATCCTAAAAAGCTGATTGAAGTCAAGTTCTCACATTTAAGTCGTAACATGACTATGCAGAGGACCTTGAAACTGTATAAACTACCAGAACAGACGAAAACTCCTGGTTTCCGAAAACTCGTCCAGGCAGACCTTCCAAAAGCCAGAAAACTTCTGGCAGATGTAGGCTATTCAAATTCTATAAAATTTTATATCTGAAATGCATAGTGGATTGTCTTTACTCTAGATACTATCAACAATTTTTAGTTGAAAAACTTCCTCCGGGCTGAAGTACAACATAACTTTTTTAATTTTTTTGTATGTTTTATATTTTCATTAACATTTATAGTTCGATAATGTATAATTTGTGAGACCATAAATGATCACTTCTCACTTCTTCACTCATTGGCCCTCCCGTGTAAGAGAATTCTTGATTTTTTTTGGCCCTATGGCATGTACTCGCACTTTTTTACATAATTCTTAATACATTCTTCTAATTATATTGGAATAATTCATAGGTGCACATCCTAGTTATGCAGTTAAGTTTCTGATTTTTACATTTTTCAGTCAAAAAGTTTTATTACACTTTTGCTGATCTTTTACTTTATATCCATGACATTGGTAGATTTATTTGATTTTTTGAATTTCATTTTTATGTTTGAAAATAACTAAATTACAAGCAAGAAGTTATATGCTATCTATTTTAGGTTTTGTTGGAAACTAAATCTTAGTGTTGTTTTTTTTTCGATTGATAAATTTTGAAGCAATGCTGAGTCACTTTGCACACATTTTGCCATGTGAAGTCCTCTTTAATTCATTTTATTTTTCTTATAGACAGCACAGTCTAGAAATCAATCTTCTTTAGGAAATGTCGACCATTGAGCTTCTTGTCTTGAAGTTCGGTAAATCTTTTTTTTTTTTTTTTTTATGCTTAGATCCTTTTAATAAGTTATAACTAAAATTTAGCATAAGACATTTTCTTCTGTTCCTGATGGATCCTGGTTTGCTTGATTTCATCCAAACTTCCTGCCTAATCCACTAGCCCCATATTCTGATTTTGGTCAATGAGCATTCTTGGCTTCACAACTAACCTTCCTGTCCATTAATCCACCTTATTGGTTCCTCTTCTGCTAAATGTAAAGTGGACAATAGCCAAACTTCTCTTTTGCCTTGCCTACTGAGCGACATTATTTTCCCTTAGCATATCTGTATTCACCTATTTTCAATTTTCCCCCACTAGTTAGCTTGTCGTTTCTGTACGTTCCACATACTTCAATAAAATTATTATATTCCAGTACTGAGTTTAAATAGTTTATTTGAACTTCCAATGCCTATGGGACTTTTAATTTCTATTCTTATGAATAGTTTTTATTTAAATCTTATCCCTTATTATGAATGTAATCTAAGATGCGCTTTTTTATTTCTGCAATTAAATTTTTGTGCGATATATAGAAATTTATTTTGATTTGCAGATAATGGTTTCTATTAATAATTCATTATACAAATTTTCAATTTATAGAAGTTCGGTTGTATTTACAATCCGTTATTGTTTTTAAATTACCAACTTGCTAGTCCTTTCTGTTTCTCTACAATAATTAAATATTATTATTTTCCAGTACTTGTCAAAATTTGACTTAGCTCCTGTCTTCTCAGAAGAGGAAGTAAGATATTGGTTTCTTCCACAGCCAGGGATCGTGGATGCTTTTGTCGTAGAAGTAGACGGAGAAATAACAGGTGAGTGAGTAAAATAAAAAACAACTTCTTTCATAATATGTATCTATACTGTACACACGTCACCAAACCACCAATAACCTTCAGTTATATTTCAAAACCTAATATCACAAATTATATTATTTTTATATGTAATAACTGATATGTGTATTTTTCATATCATTGGATAGTCAAATGGAACCTTCACATACAATTTCATTTTTACAGTGCGAACAGATGGTTCACAATCTGAATGACAGACAGACAACAATCAGGGTAAAAACATAAGTTAAAAAAAAAAAAAAAAACCAACAAAACCTTAAAAGTTGATTTTAAACTTTATTTAGTTCAATATTTGAATCAAAGATTTTTAACATTTTAGTTTACTTTATTAGGTTTTAAATTGGACATTATGTTAAATGGGGAGAGGATTTTAAACTGGGAAACAAAAAAGGTAAATTAACAATAATGGAAATTGTATATGATTAATCAAAAAATTATAAATGTCCTTCATTAGATTTGGTGAGCTATTATACACTGCCTTCTACTGTGATGCACCACCCTGTCTACAGAACTCTTAAAGCAGCCTACTCATTCTATAACGTGTCAACCAAAACTCCTTGGGTGGATCTAATGACAGATGCTCTCATTTCAGCAAAAAATGTAAGGGTGGTATTTTGTTTATATTTACTATCGTTATAATTATCAACAGAATTCTGCCACTTGGAATATTGTGTCGTTAATTTGTGTACATTGGAAATAATTAATTTTAAATATAGGGCTGAGGCGCTTGGTAGCCAGTTGTGAAGACACCACTTAATGTTTAAGTTCAAATAAGTATCTCCAGAAAGTTTTGTTAATGATATGCATCATTGGCCATCTCAAAGCTTATTACAAAATTTTTAAATGGCTTCTGTTTAATATTTGATTTAAATAGACAAAGCATCCGGAGAAAATGACATTTTTTTTTTATCTTTAAACAGCTCTGTCTCAGAAATATTTGTGATATGCCGTTAAAATGCTTTTGTTTTTATAAGTTGTCTTTTCATGATTTTCTTAGGGCTGACCGTTTTCGAGATATCTGCTACCTTAGTCAAAAACTGTTTTGTATTGAGATACATATTTATGATAACACGACTTAACAACATACAAATAAATAATTTCTATTGTTGGCTTCCAAGCCTTAATTTTTTTTATTATTTTTGAAATTACTGCTTTTAATGTTTCCTTATCTTTAAATCTTGAATAGCTTTTGTGCTGTGACTTGATAAATTTAAAAGCCTAGGGAAACAGGGATGGCTTTTTCTCATACTTTCTGTTATTGTATTTTAACAAATACTTAATTAGTCTGTCTCAGTTGTGCGGTATACCTATAAGATTTCAGTTGGCCTTTCCCTTACCTGTTTGCAAATAAGCCTCTTTCAGATAGAACAATCGTGATTATTATTAGTTCAATTTATCATTAAATGTTTTATTATTTTAACAAATGCTTAATATTTGGTAATGTTAATAACTGCTATTCTGTCTCTGAGGAGTTATTATTTATAGGCTTGTAAAAATTTTTTGTTTATATTCACAGGCTGGATTCGATGTATTTAATGCTCTTGATTTAATGGAAAATAAAGAATTTTTGGAGCCTTTGAAGTTTGGGATAGGAGATGGGAATCTTCAGTACTATCTGTTCAATTGGAGGTGTCCACCTATCCCGCCTAATAAGGTATCCCGATCAAATATTGTTTTTATTTTTTTCTCTTTATATTCTATTGTTTTTGTTTTCTACACTTGTTTTTGTCAAAGATGTGTAAACATTGCATTTTACAATAATTATTTTGATTGCAGATTGGACTGGTGTTGCAGTAGACAATAATTGTGCTGATCCCATGAGTCCTGTGCTCGCCCTGAACTATCATTTCCCCCGACTAGTCTATCTTGTATTTCTGTATTTTTTATCTTTTTCTCTTTACCTGTCTCTCCTCTCAATTGGTCTAGTTTCGAAACTGATTTGAACTATCTGGGCGTATAGTTTTATCTGTTTTTGAACAAACTTACATATGGGGGGGGAGTGGAGAGACAGCCTAAAAGAATACGGATTACTAGAGCGAAACCATCAAACCATAATACACCAAATTATAAAAAGGAGGTACAATTAATTGCTAGAATACAATTTTTTTTTTAATTTGTGGAAACTGTCATAATATTATAGCTTTGATTTTTTAAGTAATGAAATGGTCAAACATATTTTATCTGTCATGTAATGGCTACTGTGTTTTTTTTTTGTTTTTTTTAATTTGCTCAGTTCATAAGCACCTTTTAATCTTAAGTTGCTGACGCAATCTGAGCCGAAATGTTGGAGGTACAAGTTATAATAAAATCAGCCATTGTTTTATATTTATATAAAAGTTGTATAGTGAATTTTTACATAATTTATGTTGCATTGTTGGTTTATATTAATGATGCATAATAAAAATTAAAGCACCATTTTTATATTTTCTTTTATACCTTAATATTTTATATTAATAATTAATTCATTGGAAATTGTAGTTATTAAAATATATCTAGCATTAGGGGGAGTGTACAATGTAGAGAAAATCCATTTGGTGTTTCTTTTATCTAGAGCTAGGCAACTATGGTCACTTGCCTTTCAGGAGTAGTGAACTACTATTACACTCACAGTTTTGAATCTTCCAGACCACTAACTTTCTAAAACAAAAATAATGACAATAATCGTGAAGTTTCATTTTGTTGATATGAAATGCACTTGTCTCGTATATTGTATCGATACTTCCAAGACAGACGCCACCTTCATAGCAAGCATACCCGGGTTAAGCACTCGGTAATGGCAGTGGGGACTACGAAAAGCATTTGTGAATTAAAGTTACAGATAGTGGGAGTTGTTTTATTACTACATTCAAAATTATCAGTGTCTGACCACAAGGCTCGCTCCTCCTATAATGTGGGAATACGTTTCCTTCTCTAGTAAAGTCATTACAAAAATCAATTTCTTAAAGAAACACACCCATTTACAAAAAGTTGATAAGAATAGGAATTGTATATTTTGAGTGAGTATAATTATGAATAAACTTCAACACAATTATCAGTGATGGACAACCAAATTGTAATTGTCTTAATAGAGGAGTTAAAGATGTATATATTTCCCAAACCGATACTTAATGAAATAACTACTGTTGTTACGAATTGTTCAGAGTGAAATCTAATTAGCATATCTCATGCGTCAAAAGTTTCTTTTAAAAAAAAAAAAAAAAAAGCACTAAAAAATCTTTGAAAGTAGATTTTCTTCCAAGAAGTTCTATTATTACCAGTTGTCCATTCAATATATATTATTTCATACGAGTTTATACTCGTGCTTAACATACTCATTAAAAAAAATCATATTTCCCAAAGCGATATAGATTGCATGAAACTGACTGCAAAGGATTGTATAATGTGAAATCTAGTACTGTGGATTCCAGATTAATCGTGTGTCCTAATTAATTACTTATGTTAAAACAGTACAAATACATATATACCTATGGAATTCATTTAGTGTGCTAAACTTTCAAAGTACGTATACATGTTCGTACAACTTATAGCATAAGTATAAAATATTTCAAATTGATATTGAATGAAAGAGTAACTATTAAACATGAATTTCTTATGTGCATTTAAAGAAATTTGATTTATCCTTTTTTCTGGTTGTTATATGTTAGAAAATTAAATACACATGTATTTATTTATTTCTAAGATTTATTCAATGTAATCAGATAATAATAACAATTAGCTAATAAATAATATGTTGCTCTTAAAATGTTGACTTTTTTGTTAGCCTTGTTTGTTTTAAAGGTCAAAATTTCATTATTTGTGGAAATTTTTTTCAACACTTGGGTTCTTGGTTATCCAAGGTAACATATGCATGGGACTTTAAAATTAAAGCTACTCAATGAAAAATAATGAAGGAGCATTTAATTAATCAATTATTTGGTAATTAAGATATAAATATGTTTGTTTCATATTTTGTAGGGTATATATAAAACTAATGATACGCTATAATTACAAAAATTGATTATAAATTTGTAACCCCAGAATTGTGCATTTGTGACTTGATTATTTTAATTAATTTCTCATTGTAACATTGGTTTATGAGGTATTTTAAACTACAAATCTTCAAGGTACTTGCGATTGTTACTTAAAAATTTAATAATAAGATAAGAACATGTTGAATCAAAAACAGCTGGATTGTAAAAGCGTTTTAATTAATTTTATCTGACTAACAATTTTACATTTTCCCCATACGTTAGGGAACTTACGACTGATTTTTGTTATGTACAAATGTTACATATAAATAATGATAGCTAAAGAAAGTCGACACCAATGCCAAACTGAATCCCCTGCACAAGTCCGTCAGACTCAGCCGTTTTGAGAGGATGGACATAATTGAGTTCTACTCTTGCCATTGTACCCAATTTAAGTACAAAGCCTAATCCAGCTGCTACTCTCAGGTTTGTTTTCTGGTCATTGAAGAATTCTTGAACACCAGCTGCAATTATAATAAAAAATAAATATTACATTTTTTAACCAAAATAATTTCCTAACTGTACTTAAAATATATTTTTCAAGTGAAACAAAGTAAATTCAGTAAAGTTATTTATTGTTATTGAATAAAGCATGTTGATTGAGGAGTTATAAATAAAAAGCCTTGTTTGCTCCACAAAGTTTCTAAACTGAGAGAAAAGGCGTTTTGAATTTCTTAAATTTAACTTATTAACTAAGAAGCAAACATTATAAAGTATTACAACAAATAACTTTGTTTATTACAAAAATATAAAGATAACTTTATAAAATTAATAAAGTAATATATCTCACAGAAATCAAATTCCCCAATGTTTCCAATGTTCATGAAGCCGTGTAATTTGAAACGATCGCCAAATCCGCCTTCACCTGGCCTGAAAGGAAGTGGTGCATAGACATGAAGTCCAGTAGCCCAATACATCTGTAAACAATTTAATTTTTAGGCATTTCAGTATCGCTTTTTTTAAAACCAGCAACCCTTGTTTCTGTCTGAGTGGTGATTGTGAGTCTTAAAGATACAAAGTTTTATTTGATTGTCACGGTGACAAGAACAATACTAATAACTACATAAACCATGGTTAGGTATCATACATTAATTACTTCAGTCATAAAAAGTCATTTTAATTTGGGCCGATAAGTCGGATGTCGTTCTTTTGGCTCTTTTTGTCCCACTTAGCTCAGTTTAAGCCTCAGCTAGAAAGCAATCGATTTACAACAAATGAAAGATTCAGTTAAAAAGCAGGTCTTTGAGTTGAATCATAAGAGGTTCAAAAAATAACAGGAAGAAAGAGGTTTGAATTCTAATGATGTGTTTGGTGCATGATTTGTGGTTAATGGGAAGCAAATACGTCATCTTAGAGGGTGGAATACTCAATGAACATTTCGTTCACAGAGCAGAGTATGAAAGTGGAACCAATTCACAAGAAAAAGGGTGCAATTTGTAGATACGACTCGTCAATTTTTATAATGTAAGTTAATATCCTTCGCAGGTTTTGGTTTTTTCTTTAACCAGAAACCTTTTGTCTTGATGGTCTTTGCGACAGTTTCGCCAAAGATAATTCCATTGGGGTGGTCATTAATAATAAGAAACCCTTATATTTTCACTTGTGTGTATGTCGTTCTGTCTAGTCATCGCGAGTCTCCTGTTTAAGCTAGATACAAAAAATTTTACAGAGAGGTCCCATTTGATACAAAGAAAACATTTACTGTTAATCTGAGTATTTCCATTTTTATTGAGTAGGGTATCAAAATAAAAAAAAACTTGACATGCTGGCCAATAATGTGTAGAACAATTTTTTGGGGCTTCAATAACGAAATAAGTCTTGTGTCATGGTAGGTCCACTTGATGACAAAAGTAAAAGCAACATCATGAAAAATAGTCATTAATCCACCAATCACTAAGATTCAGGAACTTAAGTGGACAAAAAATTAATTATAACTGTGATCACAAGATGAATACTTTACCAATGATTTATTTATTGTTAATATTATTTGTAAGAAATATAAATCAAGGAGGAATATTACAGAAAGATTAACTAAACACTCAATTGTATGTTAAAACATACCCAACAAACTTTTTATACATGGCTTCACCTAATTTATTCCTTTCAATTTTTATTTTCACAACAAAGGTTACACAGGTGGTCTGAAAAGTTTCCGACCTCAACATGAAGATGATAATAAAATAAATAAAAGCTCTGTTAGGTCGGAAACTTTTCAGACCACCCTCGTATAATATATATATATATATCAAAATCTGATGATAGAAACAAAATATGATGAATTTACCTTTGCACCTATGTAGTTATCTCCTGACTTTGGACCAATGCCACGTCCTTGAAACCCTCGAAAATTCAAAGGCCCACCAAGAAAGAAAGCATCAATTACACCGACTTCTTCGTCGCCAATAGGTTTAAGTAAACCCAAGTTCAGGCCTCCTTGAAATACCTGCAAGTCAAATAATTTATTTTTAATGCTACAAATTGTCAAATTAAAAAAAAAAACATGCCAACACACGCAAAATTTGTAAATAAATAAAATATGCTGTAGAGGTATCAAGGGTAGTATGATTAAAATGTTATTAAAAATGTGAACGAAAAGAAGTGTTTTAACCTTTGTTTAGATTAAGAAGTATTATGGTATTTTTCACATACAAATGGGGCCTTGGGGGACAAAGGGATTGCATCTCATATTTAAAAACTATTACATCTGACATGAAATGATCTGTTGAAGTTCATTTAACATGAAATGAAGGGTTAAAGGAAGGAAGTGAGGCTGCTAAGACCTTGCTTTTAAGGTAAGAGTTGTTGGTTAGCTATGGAGGAATCTGATACGTGGTCATCATCATGTCAGGCGGCTTCAAGAGATTCTCCATAACTGAGAGATATAAGTTGTGGTACGTAATCTCACTTTTAATAGTTATAATAATTAATTATAATAGCAAAAAGTATAGAGACAGGACTAGGGGAGTCGGTCACCTTTAGGACCTCTAGCCAGGTGCTATGTAGAGGACGAGATCAGTAGTCCCCGAGTTTGAATAATAATTTAAGTCATTATCTTAATCTTTATCTCCGACGAAATTTAAACCTGTATCTCTTTTGATTGCTCAGTTAGTTTTAATTTTATCAGTTGAACATGATTGTGTAAAAGGAAACTTCAATCATTTTAAGATTTTAGTTTTACTTTACCTATTATAAAATTTCCAGTGAATCATACTTCACTGAGGATATTATCCAGTAAATAAACAAACAAAATATAGCATTTATCTAAGAAGAAAAAATTCACCAATGCAAGGAATTTATAATATAAAATCGTATATACTTACAAAATTTCCTTTTGGGATGTTTTTTTGAAGGCGGATTTCATTTTTAAGAAAATTAACATTGCCGCCTAGGCCTGCAAACTCTGTGGTCATTTGTAAGAGATCTCCACAAGTTGGAAATATGTTGGAATTTCTCGTGTCAATGCTCCATATATGCCGCAAACTCGATTTTAAAGTTGAACCCGCCTTGTCTCGGATAAAGAATGAGGTCTGCCTTGTACCAGCTTCCATCTTACGCCAGACAGCTTCGTATTGCAGTTTGTGATTCCACTAGAAATATAAATTTAGATATAGATTAATCTAAACACAGCTCATATATAACACCTGTATTTATTTTGAAATATTAAATAATCACTAGTAGTGGCCTGTAATTTCATCAGTTTAATAATTATTAGCCAAAGAAAAATATAGCAACAGGGCCCAGAATTTCCTGATTTCTGCCCATGCACTTTTTCCAACCAATATCTTATCTCTTTAGCTCTCGTAGCACAATCTCTGGAAAATTGTCAGAGCAACATGATTTCAACATACAATGTAGTATCAAATATTAAAGACACAATAACATATTATTCTTTTTTCTTTTAATATAGTCAGTATAACTTAAATATAATCAAAAAATTTGATACATATAATGCCATAAAAAAAACTAGAGGCAGGGTAGGCTTCTATAAAAGATTGTTGCTCTAATAATTTTCCAGAGGTTGTATGTGACCTGCGAATGAGTTTAGATAATGACTAGGATATCAGTTTGAGATTGAGAGATGCTGCAGATAAGTATGTCTGGAATTTAAATCCCAGCCAAGTCATATTCTTTTTCATTGATTAATTAATAGTGGATCATTTAAATTAAGTACAATATACTAATTAGGCAACTCATTCTCATTGTGATATAATTCTGTTTTTATTAGTCTGCCCTTAAGCCACAACTTGGTCCGACTGCTTCTATATAATCAGGAGTTAAGCATATCTGACAAGTTAATTAAGGTTATTATATCCTTTATGGCTAATCAAGAACTTCATCGCTACAACCCCCTATAATAAACAGGTGTTTCTAGTATAACTATTAATACGTAACTGAAATTAATGAATTGAAAATTAAGTTGCTAAGGACTGACTATTGGGACTTATCAATTTTAACCTATTGATTAATAATTAGTTTTCTAGGGGAACATATTTTAAAAAAATCATGCATTTGAATAAATAAGTATACACCCAAGGGAGGATGAAGAATGGCCTGAATAAAACATGCAGAATAACAAGTACAAAGTCTTTTAAAAGAAAAGTTTTTAAAATTTGATTTTAAAATAAAAGTGAAAACGCACAAAAATAAAAAAATTAACCCTTCTAACCATTATCTGAAACGAGATTCATTGAAATTGAAATTATTAAACAATTATTTTAAATTTAAGAACAAAACTCAAATAAAACATTAGGAACCGTTATTGTAGTTGTCGAGCCTGAACGAAGAGATTCTAATTTTGTTAAGGTGCAGGGAGGAGCGATTGTCTGTCATTTGTTTGTCTGTATATATTATAAACATATTTTATAAAGTTCTTTTTAACTAGAAAAAAAAAAAAAAGTTAATTTTGTTTTGAAAGCGACTTGATTTTTTATGTAAAAGGATTTAGAACAATCTGCGAAATTCCGGAGTCAGGTAAAGTAGATATCACACAATTGTTGAAGAGAAGATTTTCAGGTACTGAGGAAGGCGGTTTAACAAATA
Organism: Acanthosoma haemorrhoidale; assembly: GCA_930367205.1. Lineage (NCBI taxonomy): Eukaryota > Metazoa > Arthropoda > Insecta > Hemiptera > Acanthosomatidae > Acanthosoma > Acanthosoma haemorrhoidale. Next base: position 19,617,762 of record OV884013.1, on the reverse strand, counting down.
AATGAAGTATTTTTTTGTCAACGATACAGAGTAGCCTTTTCACTTCGCGGTGGATTTGGGGGGTCTCTGGGCTGTCTGTAAATATTGTATGAATGAGCGAGTGAATGATGAACTGTAAATATGGTATGAATGAGAGCATTTATCTTAATTACTTATTGCCTTATAAAAGGCAGATTGTAATTTTAGCACAATAAAGGATTATATATCTATATCATTTAATAAGTAATTAAAAATCTTAGGCAAAATTCTGTAAGTATCTCTCTAAACTGTTTTTTCAATTTCTACTTTAGATATAAGTCCTATTATATTTCGTTTAAATGTAATTCACAAAAAAAAAATTTAGTTCATAATTGATGAAAAAACATTTGAGTCAGTACGAGAATTATGAGGCAGCTGACCGCTGATGTTAAGAGAGAGTGAAACCATTCCCTGTACCTGTTTAAAAATACTGCTTCACCTTCATGCTTGTCAATTACTGATTGATGTTTGATAATATTACCTAATTCGAGGGGTTCTCCTATACGGTAGACCTGAAGACGGAAATTGAATTTTCTTTTTACTTGCAGCTTCGTAATTTAGAAGTAGCCGGCTCCCAGTAGGATAGCCTCCCTGTCTTGCCCTAAATGAAAGTATAAGCGTCAATCCCGATTGCAAATATCAATAGGCCTTTTTTCATAAATTGTATGACAAAATTAAATAAACCAAGGTTTCAGTAAAGTAAATTAATGTTAACAGGACAGAAGCGTTACAGTAAATTATTTAAGCTAAAAAAAATAAACTTTTCTGTAAGGGGTTTTCCGAATTAAAAATTATTCTTGATGAAGTCATTAATTTCTTGGTTTAGCATAATAATCAAATAATAAAAAATTAGAAGTTAGTTAGTCAAGTATCATACAGTTAAGAGTTTCGTTTATCCTGCTATAATAACTCCCCCAATGATATGTTTTGAACAAATAATCCAAAACAAAAAAAAAAAAAAAATCATTGATTGAGTGCGTCTATAAATACAAATAACAGTCTAAAAAAATCAAAAATAATTTTCCTGCTATTATCGCTTCATTTTAATTTATTATAATCTTTTGTAACATTTTAGAAAAAAATACTAATTTTTATAATAATATAACTATTAACATTCATTTACAAAAGTACAATAACTAAATTGATCGATTCTTGCTGAATATATTGTGATTTAGTTCTAACAACAGCTATTTAAAAATTCTAATCCATCTCAAATCGTCCGAGTCCCCATTAAATTTCTTGTTTCCCCACTTCCTATATCCTAAAAAGCTGATCAGATCCACCAACCGCCCTACTCTATTCTACCTATATTTCGATGAAATCCGCAATCAAATTAATCTTGCTCTTTCTATGGTAATAGCAACGATTCACAAATATATCATTCCTTCCATCGCTCAAATAACCAAACGCTGCTTTCCTTAAAATCCGGGAAGACCTGGGCCTAAGCCAATAAACTTAATCTAAGCTATCATTGGCTTTAAACCCTCTAACTGCTCTCTGCAGGTCCTACCTAATTTTTAACCGAGTCCCGTCCCTATCAGTCAAATACCTCAGCCTGATCCTGGACATGCATCCAAAATTAGTCATTCCATATCCTCCCTACAAGTATTCAACTACTCTTGTCAATTCCTTTTGCAACAAACCCACAAATGTTTTGTTTCCTTGATTATGCTTCATCGATTTTGTTTAGGATGCTGACAGACTAACATGCTTCGCGCTCTATGATGAATCAGAATGACTATATACCTAATAGAATAGCTATTACCTCCATCAAATTACAACACTTCTTTGGGGTCTTGCTCTACCAAAGAATAATAAATCTGATGATTTAGACATTATAACCACCTTAAACTTTAATCCTCTGTTCTCTCCCGCACCATAAGATCTGACTTATCACACTTTATCTTCCCACTATCAGAACCGCTTCTTTCAAGCTCGCTTTCTCTCGTCCATGTGTACAACCTTTAGAACCCAATACCTTCATCTATCCATCATTTTTCTCTCCTCCGAGTTTTTAATCCTTTCAAAAATTTCTCCTGCCAAACAAATCTGCCTACAATATTTCATTTGTTTTTTGTTGTAAATTAATTTATTTTATTGCTAAAATACAAAACATGCAGATGTTGGTATCTCTTATTGTTGATTATCATAAGCTTGTACCTTACTATTATTCGTGATCTAAAAATAAGAATTTTTTGTTTTCTACTCTATTCTATTTTTTTCTCATTATTCCAGGCTGCCATCCTGTAGGATAGGTAACTTCTCCTAGTCCCTAACAGGTGGCCAAGAATAAAGGAAAACTACCACAAGAATAAGCAGACTCACCCCAGGAAATGAAGTATAAGCACATTCTGCCATAAGTCCGTTCTCGAGGAGATTATAGCCAGATGCAGCAAAATCGTTGTAAGCTTTAAATGCTGAAAGAGACCCACTGTCAGGGTTAAACAAGCAAATTAGACAAATAATAATTAAATATAATTAGCTGCTTTATTTATATCTTTGTCTGTTATGATTTAATGACCTTATTTATCAACCAATAATTTCAGAAAGGAGGGAGAAATGTCTAAAGGACGCCATTTTTTTCAAGCCAAGAAATGTTATGAGATCGTCACTACAAAAATGAGTTATTCATTTTTCCAATAAAAGAAAAAAAAATTAATTAAAACAATGGAATTCACTGACTGTCAAATAAAGTTCTTTCAAAATTATGATTTCAATGTAAGGTCAAAAAATGAAACCTTAATAAAAAATAATATAAACTAAATATAACAACAATGGTACAATATTCGTACACAGTATTGTGGGAGGAAATGAACGGCTTGACTAAGGTAACATTGGCTGTGCTGGACTGGCTTGAACCATATGACATCTCTCCTCTTAGGCTCTCTCCTCGACCCCATAAATTCGGAAAGAAGCCACCCAAGGTGAAAATGCCCTCACCATGGTTAGACACGTGTGTTGTAACACCACCACTCACTCTGTTCAGTTCTTTCACTTCGTAGTTGACCTGAAAAAAAAAGAAAAAAGATTTATATATAGATAGATAAATATATTTGTAGCTAAATCGGCTTATATCGATAAAAGGAAGATGATAGATCTAATAGAATTTATTTATGGACGATGTTTCAACATACGTCTGCGTATGACTGCATATGAGATGGTCAGAAGAAGAGAATGGTTTAACATATATTGGTGCACTGAATAAGTGCTTAACTGGTCCACCAATAATAGTTTTGGTAATCTAAATTTTTCATTTGGGTAAAGTCGTCACATTCTCACAAATCTGAGCAAATTATGATCTGTGAGAATTTGACGGACTGTACAGTCACAGTTTTATAATATGTCTTATATCTCTTTGATTTTAACTCAGAAGGGAAGACTACCGTCATGGAGTCACCGATTTCAATGAGTGTTCTTGCCAATGCACCCTAGGAGTCAAGAAAAACATATTATAAGTTTTTAACTTGTTTAACTCCAATTGCTGATTATCATTTCTGTCTTTGTTCTCCATGTGAAACAAGGTTATCTTTTTTTTTTTAAGTAGAATATGAAAAAATTCTGTTAGCACATTAGCAACAATGGTTGGACACTTGTCAAATATGTTTTGACCAAGTATCACCAAAAATATTTCATTCAAATCGGTGACCCCACAAACTTAGCCTCTTGTCAGTTATTTTATTAATAATCATCAAGGGAAAATGAAATTTTACTACCTCAAAACCATTTGGTGATGACCCTGGACCGGAACTAGTGTCAATCTGGATTGTAATATTTTTGAAGCATCCGAGCTTCTGTAACTTTTTCCTGACCGTATGAGCATTTTTTATCACCTACAAAATTAAAATACATTAGATCTAAAGTTGACAACTTAAAATAAGTTCATTTTAAATGGAGAGAGGACTAAGGAGATTCCAATAAAAAGAGTAATATAACAAACAAAAACATAATTTTAGTACAATTTATATGCATATTTTTACGATATATATTTATACATATTAATACATTTGTAAATAAATAATAGTGCTGTAATTAATACTTATTATTAATAAAATAAAAAATGCTGTTATTACCTCTTCGAAGTTTTGAGCATTGAAAAGATCTTGCACAGTAGATGCAATTACATCATCTTTCGTTCGCTTCAGCCCTTCCACATTGACACGATCAACCCTTGCCTATATCAGCAAAATGTAATTAATATTAACATCTTAAAATGATAGAGACACATTCTACCTAACAAAGATTACTCACAGTGATTCCTTGTAGATTAATACTTTTTGTTTCTGATTTCGATGATTCTTTACTATCACAAGGTGATTGTCCTTTGCCCAAAGGCACTTCGAACTACAAAAAAAAAAGAAAGGATAAATGCGTGAGATAAAAAATTTGCTGTGTTAAAAGGTAAAATTAATTAATTATAATAATATGATTTGTTAGAAAGAGATGGTCAGTAAAATTTTGCATAGTTGGTAATCTCTGTATTCTAGCGTTTACAAGTGCTTGACTACTTAATAGAGATCCAGGTTCGATTATAGGCTCGCCAACAAGTTTTTCAGATAGGCTTAAGTCAGGGGGGGGGGTTAAGATTCAATCAGTTTTGTGAGGGCAGTATAGTCACTACTTGAATAGAAAACAGAAATAAACACCAAGAGGATAATCCCAGAATTGAAACTCTAGGACTGCAAGCACATCTAAGAATTACAGTGGCAACCTCGGTAGTAATAACCTTTTCTAGAGATGCTGTGAAACAGATTTAATTTTATTTTAACAAGTTTATTCAATCAAATTTTACAATATTAAAAGACATCACAACAATATCAAAATGAAATTTAAATGCTGATCCACAAGATCATTAATGAAAAACTGAAAATTAAAAAAGCAGTATCTCAATGCTGGAATTCGATTTAGGAAGATGTAAAGACCCAAAAATATTGGGTGTAAAAAACCCAAAGGCAGCCACCAATGAAGACCAAAAATATGTCTACCTAGTATTCGTTTATTATAAAATCTAGCAAAAATAAAGAAAATAATTTAAGTTGTTTTTCTAGTTTAATGCCAGAACATATTTATTAATTATTATTATTATTAATTAGATTATTTAATCACATCCAATACCAATTGATGAAATAATTAATAATTGGCTGACAGACAAAAATTGTACATGGTGAAAGAATAAATATCTTTTGACAAAAAGCTTTGAGTTTCAAAACCCAATGCTTTAAATCGTAGGTAATTTCTCATGTTTTAACAGGCTTAAACAAGAAATCAAGACCGACTCTATTGAACATCTTTTGAAATAACTCATCATGTACCCATCTATAGCAATTCTTTGTCATTTTCATTTAACTGTTCCAAATAAGGTTTGAAGCAAAAATCACTTCTTAGTTTTGAAGGATTCTGCCACTTATGTCAAACTCTAAGAGCAACTTTTGTGAAGTTTTTGATCCAATTTTTCTTTAACAATCAAAAATGTAAGTGTGCATTGAGTGGAAGTTGGATAGCAAATAATGTCCGCCACGAAGCTGGGGAAAATAAAATTGCCTGGTTAATTGTGTATATGAAAGTAATAAACTGAACTCGATGGCAAATGTATCTGTGCCATATCTTAAAAGTATTTATTGGGGTATTATTATTATAAGAATATGGTCAAATACTTACTGGATCAAATCCCATGACATTATTTCTTCTTTCCTGGAACATTTCAAAAATTCGATGCATTAAAATATACTTATTAAATTATCTTAAATAATAAACTGAAGTCTCGTTAAAACGCACTTAATGTTATTTATTGATATATCATTTAATTAAGGAATGGGAAGATCACTTTTTATTTAAATCGAGTAACATAACCTGCTCTGTAACGGAGCGTTCATCCCTAAAAATAGGCATATTATATTCTTTTTTTCTCAATGAAGCACCTACTCACTTTTGCGTGAACATTTCCCATCATTATATGTTATTAAACGAGTAACTTTTGAGTTCCAAAAGAGAAGATTTCTTATCTAATTCGAAGTTGTCATTTTTACAAGGGCTCCATACACGTCCTGCTAAGAGCTACATTACCAACTAAGCAACTAATTCAACTTAACTTATTTTTGGTCTTAAGGTACAATTACATCTGTTCAGATTCCAATGAGTAACTATGTTTCATTTGATGTAATATTATTTTATTTAATAAATTGCAGAAAGATAAACAATTAGTGTTGCAGTATTATTAGCTGATAGCATATACTGTACTTGACGCTCATTTAGTTTTTAATAATTGGGATCCAATACAAAAATGGAACTTTCTGAAGATACGAAATATCGAATGACTCCTTTGTTAATTGTAATAGTGTAATAAAATATAATTCGACCCCCCTTCCTAGGGATAATATGTAAATAAAACTGTGGCGGGAGTACTGTTATTCATTCAATACAAAAAAATTTCTTTTAATAAAGACTTACATACTTAAGACTTTTAACAGGAGGCTGTTCCTTGGAACATAGTCGTTAAGAGAAAACTTTTACTTATAAGTTTTTTTCTATTTTTAATTATTTAAAAGTTTTGAATTATTTTTTTGTAACGCAGTGTTTTCAATATAAAAGTTTATATAGATGATTTACTTTTTTAAAGTAACAAAAAATGTTTTCGAAATAAAAGTTAGCTTTTATTGTGCATCCCTCGTTGATAGTTATTATTTAAATTCTTATAGCCTTGAATACTGAAGCTCTTGCTAGGCGGGAAAATCCATTAAGTGCATACTCCATGTGAGCTGATTTCTAAAGATATTGTTAACTCCATGTCCACGGCACTCGTCGACGTCAAAGTTTCTCACAACTCATAAGCATCCAGGTTATATCTTCAGGTTTTTTTTTGGTTTTTTTGTTCTGCATTATTACTGATCCCAGAATTAGTGTGGCTTTATCGAGTTCTCTAAAAGTTAGAACTTTGCACCTCTCGAAGAGGAGACAAAGAACAAAAACTCCTCGGTCTCTCAAGGACGACAGCTCAAAGCTGCCGAAAACCTTATTATTTAATAAACCTCATTGTGGAGAAAAAGTTAATAATAAGTTTAAGAGAAAAATAAGTTTTTATTTAATATCAGGTCGAGTCATAAGTAACTTCCGATGCAGCTAAGTAGAATCTATTGTTCGTATCTACCCGCTATGAGTTACCAGGACAAGTTTTTGGTAGACGAGGCTTCAGTTAGTCTTTTGTCAACTGTTTTGTGTGATACACATTACGTTAAACTGTTTTTTTTAACCTCGGAAATGAAGAGTCAAAAGGTACATATTCGTCATGTAATGCTTTGGGAATTTAAACAAGGCAATAGTGCTAGGGCGACAGCTGAAAAAATATGCAGTGTATATGGTGAAGGACTAATAACTGATCGGGCAGTTAGAAATTGGTTTATAAAATTCCGTTCTGGAGATACGACCTTAAAAGACGAACCGAGGGACGTCCTTCCGACTTTAAAATGCACGTCAATCAACAAGAGGTATAGCAGAAAGGTTGAACACATCACAATCAACTGTTAACCACCACCTGGAGAAATTAGGGAAAGTCAGCAATTTAGGAGTGGGGTTCCTCAAAATCTCAGTGAACGGAATAAAGAAGATCGCATGTCAATCGCCACAAGTCTACTCTCACGGGTAAAAATTGAGCCTTTTTTAAAAAGGCTTGTAACAGGTGATAAAAAATGAGTTACCTATGACAAATTAATCCGCAAAGACAGTAGCTTGATAAGGATCAACCAAGCAAACATCCATGGCAAAAAGATTTTATTGTGTGTATGGTGGGATTGTCAAGGAATAATTCACCACGAGTTGCTGAAGTCAAATTTAACGATTACTGCGGATAGATACGTTCAGCAGTTGCAAAGAATGCAAGAGAAACTCCATGAAAAGCGGCCTGCACTTGTCAAAATTAGTATAATTTTGTTATTTAATGAGAGCAAAATAAATGTCTCATAAAAAAACGGAAGTTACTTATGACTCGACCTAAATATATGAATCCACAACCGGTACCAACCATATTGTAACTAGTGTTGTTTTTTTTACTATCGCCATAACAACCACTCACAGTATACTCACTAAAATATGTCTTGAATTTAACAGAATTATCCAGCTGTCAATTTATCCAATACATATGTACTTATTACTAAGATTTATTAAAAACACCAATTTTAATATTTAAAGAATAATAATGGAAAATAAGGAGTGGGGATTTGTGAAGTGGAAGTCGTTAGTACCAAAAGATGATAAAGAAAAACCTAAGGTATATTTAAGCTCCTTTGTAAATATTGTCTAAGTGTCATGTTTATAATAATTATTGAAATATATTTGTGTTTATTAATTTTGTGTTGAGGCTTCGAGTGTAAAATGGGCAGTAGGAAAACTATGGCTGATTAGTCCCTGAAATAATCTCATATTTACAAAATAGTTTGGACCGATCATCATATCATGCATTTTCAAGGACATAGGGTCCAGCAACTAAGAATAGAATAAATGATTTATATATTGAGCTACTGACTTTATTTTAACAATGCCAATTGTCATGTGAACGGATTAATAATTTTGAATCCCATCTGTTTTAGAGGGAAACTGAGTGAAAAATGGTGGCCACTAATTTGTTAAAATAATGCCAGCAGCTCAATATAGATCACTTATTTTATTTTGACTTTGAGTTGCTGGACCTTGAAACTGCCAGATATGGTATTGGGTTCACAATATATTATGAAATATAAGATTATTTCGTAGAATAATTGGGCATTATCATTTTTCTTCCGCCCATCGAAATGTAAATGACAACAAACATTTAGAGAGTATTTTAAGGAATTTCCAATCTATTTATTTCCACTATGGAGAGAAGATTTTATTTAGTTGTTTCCTTGGGGAAAAAATTTTCTCCAAGTTGATCCTGTGAGATGCAAGTTGCAGTGTCAATAAACAAATATTTGTTTGCTTTTAGAACAAATGCACACGACTACTTAGAAGAAATAAAGGCCGTGTTGAGAAATTGGGGGGAAAATAATTAAACAAACAAACAATATTTATCGCCATGACCTATGGTATAGTATTTATTTACGCCTTCAGTGGTCGGTATGACATATAATACCTAATATTATGTAGATATACAACGACTTATAATCAAGACTCAGTCATTTTAATTTCACCAGAGCTAAATCAATTCTAGTTGCTATTTCTGGCATGTATCCAATCTCTCTAAAAAAAAAAGCGCCTACCGTTCAAGGGCATCCAAAAAAATAAATACGATAGTTTGTATACATCACACTGTCAAGCAGCGTACGTTTAACACATGACAATGTGTTGCTAATGTCTTGTAATGTGTTCTTCAGTGTGTTTAGGTTATGTCATATCTTCATCAAATCAGTGATGGGCTTTTCTTCTTCTCCACGGTTCATTCTCCTCAATATATTTTCTAAACGGCAATTATAGCCTTGCATGGCGAACGGGCTTACAATATTTCATTATTTTAATCTAAAAAAAAAAAATGAATCACGTTTGATCGGATTTATATTGAATTGTTTTTATTTACTAACAACCTAACCCGTTGATTGGCTCTGTACGTGGGAGTTTTTAACAACGAGCACAGCTGTTTTTTTTAATAATTGAAAAAAATTCCATTGATCTGATTTTATGTTTTTTTGTAATTATAGTCCACTAAACATCATTAATTTGATTCCATACTCAATATACTAGGAAACAAGTATTTGTTTTCATTACACCGCAATTAAGTGATTAAATGTCATTTTATTATTTTTTGTAGGATTAATTTTATTTTTAGCCCCAACGGGTCATTAAATGAAATTATGTATATCACCTCTCTCTGGAAAACGTGTATTAGGCAAAATTAAGAAAACGATCCTTAATTAAAGTTTTAATGGACTTAGTGTTAAAAAAAACAACACTCAACGGTTTTCCTGACAACACTATTTACTTACTTACACGTTCTGAGATGTTGGAATTCCCTAGTAATTAATACATATTGCCTTCTATAATATTGATACTATGTATTGATTTTATTATTTTTTTTTTGACGTGACAATTCATATAATATTTTAGTCACTAGTAAATCAATTAAATTCAAAATACATGTTTTACAGATAAAAACTGTTTTTTACACTCTGATGTATTTATTATAAATAATTAGTTAATAATAATAATGGCTCACGCGCTCTTCGTCAGCCTCCACTGGCACGTGAGGGAGGTGACAACCTTGTGGATTTGGGAGGTTTCTGGGCTGTTTATAAACACTGTATGAATGAGCGAGTGAAAAAAAATTGTAAATATGGTATGAATGAAAACATTTATCACAATTACATATTGCCCAATGAGGCAGTTTGTAATTTTATCATAATAAAGTTGTTTTATATATATATAAAAAAATAATAATGTTTACATTTTATAAAAATTCTTTATATAAAAATTAAATTTCAAACTCAATGTGATATTTGGCACTGCATTTCCTTGGCTTTAGAGAGTAATATGATATTCGTAAGCTATCAGCAACACCGTAACAAAATGTTCGTTCATCTTTTAGAAATAGGCAAGAGTGGCATTTTTAGATTTTACCAAAGGCTTTTTATTGGCTGTACACTGATTTAAGATTAATATAAGATATGTTATAATATAAAATTTTAAACAAATACACATATATTTCCTTAATTCTAATTAATTACTAAATATAAAAAAAATACAAAACATTTAATTGATAGATCTTTATTTGAATGAAATTACATTTTCACTTTCAATCATACCGTACTTACAGTTTATTTACAATTTACAATAAAATCAGGATGTGAGGAGAGAAAACTGACCAGTGCCTGAACTCCCAGTGACTGAATATTTACAAAAACATCAAGGGGCAACTTCCTTTTCAATCTCCGAGGAGAGTTGTAGGAATAATGTTATGACATAAAAAGATATTCTTAGGGCTTTAGATTGGAAGGGATGCGTTTGATGTTTGAGGGTCTTGCACGTCCTCATAGTTCAAGTCCGTAAGTCCAGATTGGTTTTAGTAAGGCTTTATATGTGAGTAAATTTTTTTTTTCCTAGTTTGGGGAAGAATTTCTTGTTGAGCAGTCTTTACAGTTGTTCGAACTGTTTGTTGAGTACCTGTGTCTTTAAGGGCTCATATTTTGTCAAGTTGGGATCAAGGTATCCCACTGTGTGATGGAGGAAGAAGAGTATCGTTGAAGAGGACCCACGTCGTAGGGTTTAAGTACTCTCTGTCATTTTCCTTCGACTCTTATCACCCGTCAAAAATATTTTTTATCATGGTTGTATAGAGACTAGACATAAAACGGTCGCCGGGAGCCATGTTGCCCGTGGGCAGATGGTCGGGGACCTCTCAATTAGTTAGTTCATATAGGAGCTGCACAAAAACGCCGACAGTCTTTATGGCGATATAATCCATTAAAACTACAATTAACACCACATATTCTCAATCATAACTTCGGGAACGTAAATTGCGAAGCATTAAAGCTCATATGTGTATCAAGGTGAACATCACATTCATTCACAGCAAATACTACACTAGTTTGTTTTCATTATCGCGGTAGATTGGTTGTCCTGACCCTGTACTTAATTGTACCACACAAGTTGAAAGGAAAAACTATACAGATTTTTTGTGCTGAACATCTCTTCGTTCTTAGGTTTCAGGTTTTTTCTGAACATTCTGCATAATTGGCTATGAACCGTAAACAAGGTTATCTGTCTGTCACAACTGTAAAAAGGTTAGAGTCTGAATACTGTTGAGAATAAAATACTCACCATTTCATCCAATTAAGTGCATCTCTGTTTGATCAAGACGATCACAAGTATTACTGATTTTGAAAAGTGTTTCTTTTTCCTATTAGTCAAAATCTATATATACTAGCTTGACTATCATTATTATTTGTTTAAGGAAGAAAAACCCGAAGCAAAACCTAAAGAAAAACCCGAAGCAAACCCTAAAGAAAAACCCGAAGCAAAACCTAAAGAAAAACCCGAATCAAAACCTAAAGAAAAATCCGAACCAAAACCTGAAGAAAAACGCTCGGATGTGAAACGTATACGAAAGTTACTAAATAACATTGCACCACCTACCAAGTTTACAAAAGATGACGAGACAGAAATATATGTGGTAATATTTAAATTATGGATGCTTTAATAATTAGATATAATGCTTATGATATAATATACTATGTTTTTGTAACAGTATCAGAATCATGACTCAAACCTTATATAGCTGCGGCCTTGCCCAATTACACTCTACTCTGACATGATCGACAAGGGCATACTATCGGATCGGTTTCCATGTCAACAGCAATGTTCAATCTCCGACTCCCGTTCTTCAACCTCGCCAGATCATCCCACATTACATATCATCCCTCTATAGTTCTGTTTACCCCAACAACTCCCTTGTTTGGCGCGATTCACTACAGAACTCTTCACCACAGCTTTGGAACCATGCTTCGACCTACCTCTTTCTTTTGACCGTGTGACCCTAGATGGAAACTCTCTGGCCTCCTCTGATCATCTATTGTGCGTTATATAACTTCGGGGCCTAGGCTCTACTGTCGTAAAGGTAGCTATGCTCCCAAAGGTGCTGACCCTTACTTAGCCACCAGCATTATGATGCATTCAGCCCTTAATAAAATTTGGTAATATATTAGAAATTAAATCAAATATGTCTGGGGTTGATAATTTAGTCCACTTTCGTTCACCAAAGTTAATTCTTGTCCTCACCAAAGATAAGTAGGTAGTAAATATTCACGATTAGGAATCAAAACTTTAATCTTACCTTTTATGCTTTATTAGGTTGAATACTTATGTTTGATAACTAAATAACTAATATAAGTGGCATTGAACCATGGAAATAACATTTTTACTAAAGATATGAGGAATATCCTAACTTACCATGATACCGCAAATACATAAAAGCTTAAAACCATCCTAACCTTCTACCGAGATTGCATCTGAAAACATATGTTATTGCCTCAAACAAAAATGCATAAAAAACTTAATGAACATATGGTTTTTAACAATTGAATCTACTTGGATCTTCTTCCGTAGAGCTGAACCAGTCTAGCTGCAGATCAATTTGTCTTGGCTGAGAATTACCGATGCCTGGGAGAGTAGGCATGACCCTGTACCCACGGTCCTGGTGCCCAGTAATCTGCTTCAGCTCTTTAAAGATACCCATCTCCTTCAGCGAACATTCCAATTGAAAAAAAAGTCAATGGAAACATCAGCACATTACCTTTACGCTGTAGTTCCATTCGTGACAGCTGACAAAATATTTCTCATCGACCTTGTACCACACACTCGATCCATATTGTACTGCTCACCAGCTCACCCTCCGACACCTGGTTAGATCTCCAGACCGTCGATTCCTCTAATTATATTTTCTCTTTTCCTCACAATTCCTAATATCATTTGTATTCACCCACGATCCACCATTTACAACCCCTCCCTCCTTATGCTCTCAAACGTATCACCCCCCGCAACGTGACATTTTTGGGTTGATCCCAATGGAATACTTCCAGATTACACTCTGCATGAGCATGCCCTCTTGAAACCTATCCTCGTCTGCCATCTGCACGATGGTCATTGACATGACAGAACTGTTGAGAGCGAAATGCAGCTAGGAGGAGATTTATCCACAGGAAAAATCCCACAGATGGATCTTCTCTGGAACTAAACAGCTCCAGAACCACACTTATTCAGTCACCTGACTGACGCACCAAATTGGAATAGTATCACCAATCCCTCTCATTCTCGCTTTGAATAGAATTTTCTCCGTACACTCTCTCTTTGTGAATCTATCTACATCAAGTACATAGGTCACGATGGTATACCAGCTGAGCACATCCCCATCACCAAGTCCTGTTCATATTGTATTGATATTTTAACTTCAAAAAGAAATTTTGTATTTGTAAACCACACCTCGTTCAAATGCATCTGCGTATGCAGCAAGAGGAGACGACTGTAAATATTATTCCATTGTATTTTGAGCATATGTTGTAAAAATGTTGAATAAAAATGGGTTTTGGAGGAAAAAAAAAAAAAAAAAAGAAAAGCTGAGCACGTATACCTGATATACTTCTTTCCTCGCTTCACATTTACAGCTTTTCTCTGCAGAATCTTCCCCACCTCCTTAAAAAAAGACGTTATCCACTTTCTCTCACTCTCCAACACCGGAAGATAACACTTCTCAATCTTTCTGCACTGGTGCTTGCTGCTCTACTCCAACCATGGCTTTCTTATTCACGAACCTCTGCATCTCTCATTCCTAACCTCGCTGTGTTTTAGTCCGGCGTTGTCAGACCCCACACCTTCCTAGTGAGATTGGCTGCCTTGGGCGAGACCTCTCCCTCGCGGACAACGGTTGCCGTGGCCCTACAAGCTTACCAGTAGCGTCTCCCACGGCAATCCAGTCTGCCTCTCTCCGATTCGCACTCGCCTTTGCGATCCGGACGGTTTTCGCCTACCCTTAGATACCGAGTGTGAATTCGTGGTCATTCCAAGAACACATAAACTACCTATAAACCTACCCTGTACCTCTTCTCCTGAACATAGTGCTTTGTCGGGGCACACACCTTCTAAGATCATTACGAATAAAGCTGCCCACCGACTAGGCCGCCAGCAAATGTGAAAGACCAAAGAAGAAGATCTCTTTCTCTTGACGCTCGTTGGACAGCAGACAGATCATAGTGATCCTAGCCCTCGGCGGGCGTCCCCCTTACCTTAACGACCCAACAGGGTACTTTGGTTTCTCTTCATTAGAGCTAACAAAAACAGTTAATAGTGAAAGTATACAATCTAGAACAGGACAGGAGTGCTTGGGCTCATCTTTAGGTAAAAAATACTTATGGAGTCAGATCAAAACGAATTAGGCTGCCCACCGACTAGGCCGGCAGCCAGGGTGAAAGACCACAGGTCCGCCCGCTCTTTCTCTTTCTCTGTCTTGGCGCTCGCCGGACGGGGGCTAAGAGGTTGTAGTGACCCTAGCCCACGGCGGGCGTCTCCTCCCTACTTTGGGGATACTCAGTTATCTGATCCCGACAAATGTAATTTTTAAATACACTGGTTTTCTCTAATTTGGCCATTATAAAATAAATATATTTTGTAAAAGTGTGATGAATCTCGCGGGCCGGGGAAAAATGTTGAAGGTGGGCCGCGGGTTGGCCACCCCTGGCCAAGAGAATGGCTCAATAATGATTCTTAGCCTTTTTTTTTTTTTTTTAGAGTTAAACACTCGCCTATCAACTACATTAAATTAACTCAACTTATCTTAGCTACTATCTTCAATTTTTATAATTTGTCAGTCATTAAATGTTTATAAGAACAAGTCATGGAAATATCATGTTTCAATTAATATCTTAAACTTTACTTTATGTTTGCGGACTACTTTTAAGCTATCTGATGAGAAGGCCACTAAGAAGGAAGTGAAAATATTAGGAAAACTGGTCCAGGATATAATAGATAGTGGCATTTATCCTGAAATTGGAGTTTCCAACGACAATTATAACATACACTGCTCTCTATTTGGTAAATATTATTTTAGGTATATAATATTTATATTATTATAAATAATAATACTTCTAGAGATACAAGCAGAATGTCATTTCTCATGATAGTGGGATCTTGGAAAAGTTGTATGTTTTTTATAACAGGTTTAAAGACTTGCGGACAAATAAATGCATACACGGATACAATAGATAAAACCTACGATTTTCAAAAACGTAACAATTATTATTCAGGACGTCAAGTTCTTTAATTCGATACCATAATCCATATAGTAAAAAATATTTATTCTATTATTACCGAGTAATTAATTAAGGACCCTTAATCGAGCAGCCCGTGTATGAACTGATGGCACAATTGCCACAAGAAAGTTCTCTAAAAATAACAATATGCCCTTAAAAAATAATTAAGGGTATTTTATCAATATATATTAATTATGTGGAAAATTCAAAATCTCCGAACAAATATTTATACAGTATTGCCAAGACTAATTTTATAGTTTCGTTGATTAATCAAAATTAGATATTAATCATTTTACATCGAAATTCCATTTGAGTACCCCAATTCATGAAAAATTCATTATTATATAGGTTTACTAATTAATTTGCTTAGAAATAGAAAAAACTACCCGGAGATATTTCAGAGGTATGATATTTTGCTCGGTTGTTCCATTTGATTACCTAATGATGCTGAAAATGAAAGTGATCAAATGAAAACTAATGATTGTCATTAATCACTTCCCTTGCATGTATGATATCAAATTAAAAATATTGGCGATTTAATTAAGAATATTTAATAGGACTTTTGGGGTTAAGTTTAGTAGACTACAATTACAAAAAAAAAACAGATTTTGTTTTTTTTAAATAAAGTAAAATAAAATGTGATATTGCCAACAATGTTTGTGATTACCTCCCCGTTAGGTTTTTATTTCTTATGTTCTTTGTTGATGTTAAGTACAAAGGTATTTAATTATTATGTTTTATTATCAATCTTTCCTTTGAGGTATGACAGGCCACGAAAACGAATTTCCAAGTATAGTGGATGACAATGGAGCGTATTGGAGAAAATTCTTAAATAAATGTTCAAAATGTTCAATAAAAAAAAATGGGAATGATTGACGAGGGACATCGACGAAACCCTTAATTATGTGATACTGATAACAATCAATACAATTTGCTGATTAGTAATCTAACCATTAGTTAATTGCACATTGTTAGACATTTTTTAATTATTTATTGATATTTTACAAATGTTAGATGGATTATTTCTTTAGTGCAGATTTGCAGCTTTTTTTAGATGAGCTGATTCGGCAGATTACCATTGAACGTCCGGAACTAAATTCTATCTTACTCAAAATAAGAGATCATTTTAGACAAGAAATATACAATTACGAACAGGTTTATCAAGCTAGTTTTGGATACGGATACCGTAAATTTCACATGCAAAATGTATGCGAGCGTAAGCATATGCTGTTTTGTTTAGCATAATTCTTTCTCAATAAGGAAATACAGTTGATAATATTATTATAACAATTACTCTGGCATCTATTTAAAATAGAATAAGATCTTATTTATTTAAAGAAGATATAATAATAGCGGGACCGGAAAGTAATGTCGTCATTAATTAACGACCTTTTGCTATCTGGTTAGCAATTTTTTAAGTGCAGGATCGATAATAATCAATTGGTTTTTGAGCAAAATATCTGGAGATGGCATTTTTTGCATCAACCAAAATGTTTGCCACTTAGAAAATAATGTAGCGATAGAATGAAACCACACGAAGTACAGCTAAGCCAGGTTTATGGCTCAAAAGTCGCTTTTGTGTGTTTGGTGGAGTATTCGCGGGGTCGTTCATTTTGAAGTGCTGAAACCTGGGCAAACTGTGAATGCAGATCTTTACTGTAAGTAATCAGATGGAGTAAATCAATCTTTAATTGAAAAGTGCTCAGAGATTGCCAACAGAAAAGGCGTTATTCTGTAACACGATAATCCAAGACCGCACTGCGCAAGACGAACCCTGGAAAAAATTAATGAATTGGGGTGGGAGGTATTGCGTCGACCACCATACTCCCCCGATATTGCACCATCGGATTTACATTTATTTCGATCGCTACTAAATTTTCGTGGCAAAAATGTTGGTTGATGTCCAAAATCCCATCTCCAGATATTTTGCTAAAAAAACGATTGATACGAATCCTCCACCAAACACACAAAAGCGCCTTTTGGGCCGTAAACCTGGCTTAGCTGTACTTCGTGGGGTTTCATTCGGAGAGAGCCACTGCCTTTTACGTTTTGGTTTCATCTCCACCCTCGCCAACCACGCTCAATCGATATTGCGCCATCGGATTTAAATTTATCCGATCGCTACATTATTTTCTAAGTGGCAAAAATTTTGGTTGATTATTTTGCTCAAAAACCAATTAATTATTATCGATCCTGGACAGAAAATTTACACACCAGATAGCAAAAGGTTGTTGATAACGAAGGTGATTACAGACACTGTCACAAATGCTCTGCGACCGGGAATGCCCGGAACAACTCTATTCAATTCTGGCTAACTTCCTGAAAAACAGATCGTTGCGGGTGCGGGTGGGTGATAGCTTCTCTGAAGCTGTGCCACTGACCTGTGGAGTACCCCAAGGGGCCGTCTTATCCCCCGTACTATTCAACGTATACACGTCTGAGATTGTCGGAGCCCGGTACAAAAATACCACAGTTACTGCTTTCGCAGATGACATAGCGGTGTACAGTAGCAGCATGAGCGCCAAGGTAGCTCTAAGACAGGCTGAAGTAGCCTGTAACCAGATCAGTGAGAGATTGGGGAGCCTCAATATCTCTGTAAACGCGGGTAAGACTGTGTAATTTTCTCTTTTCAAAGGGGTAAAAGCCCGCTACCTACTAGTTACATAGTAGGAACGGAGGAAAATTCACCAGCCAACAACCTAGTATACCTGGGAATTAAAATGGACAGACACCTCCATTTTAGTAACCATTTTACGAAGAAGTTGAAGCATACTCGCACGAAGTCTTACCGGCTTACGCATTTATTGACTTCCCCCAATCTATCACTGCGTCTCAAGCTACTGATCTACAAGAGTATACTCAGGCTTACTCTGCTGTATGGTGCACCGCTTTTTCGTCATCAGACGTATACGACAGCTCGGCGACTCCAACAATTTCAAAACGGTATACTGATGAAAGTGGTCAGAGGTACTTCATTCGAGCTGTCTACGGTGGATGAGTTCATCCAACGTAGACATATCAAATTTTTCGACTCCCTGCAATACTTGACAAACCCGGTGTTTAACACGATAACCCCCGCTCCGTTCCCCCATCGATGGCAGGACGCTGTCGCGGCAGGAACGCTTTAGTCTCTAGGTTTAGGTTTTAGTTTTTTAGTGTTTTCACGGTTGTAAGCAGAAGGTGAGTCTCATCACCTAGTGTTATAGATGTGTTTATTGACTTTTTTACTACAAATTGAAATGTATCATATTTATGCACTCCTTCGAATGCATCTGCGTATGCAGTACGAGGAGCTGATTGTAATCCAATAATTTTTTGTTCATTGTAAATAATAAAGAGGTTTCAAAAAAAAGAAAAGAAAAGGTCATCATTGACTAAAAACTTGTTAAAAATTTATTTGTTTTAATTTAATAAAAAAACAAAAAACATTACTATTCCGTCCCCCTAATATTTACAACGATAGAATAAATTACCGCTAGTAAAATGGGATAAGATCAATACACCATAAGATTGTTTATAAAATAAATATATTGATCAGCTGTGATCTGATGGTTGTTGAAAATATTTTACAGATTGATGATAGATTAAATGAGCTGGAAGCAGAAAGCAAAAATCTGCTGGAAAGACAAGATAGAGCAGCAGAAGAAGTAGATAGGGTTTATAAGGAAAACCGCAAAACAATGCTTGAGTATAAAAAGAAAGCTGTTGACGAGCTGGAATATGAGAAACAAGTGGCATACTACAAGAAGCAAGTGGATTTTTACCTGGTTGGTTTCTTTTTAAATAGAATAAAATTTTACTAATATTTCATAAAAGAAAAGCCTCATGCATTGGCTCTCTTATGTGGACTTCAAAGATAACAGAGGCTAGGTAAATCTTCGATAACACCAACATAAAATTAGAGAATGAATAGCACAATTAATGAATATTATTTGACCTTTTTTAGGGTATGTTGATTTTTATCTCCTATCTTGATGACTCGCGCTCTTGGTCAGCCTCCGCTGGATCGTATCCGGTGACGCGGCTGACGGAGGGGCGTGGGGGACTCCACTTCCTCTTCTGCATGCGAGGGAGGTGACAACCATGTGGATTTGATAGGTCTCTGGGCTGTTTGTAAATACTGTATAAATGAGTGAGTGAATGAAAATTGTAAATATGGTATGAATGAGAACATAGAACACCATTACTTATTGCCTAATAAGGCTGATTGTATTATTAGCACAATAAAGAAGTTTCAATTTAAATATCTTGATGACTATGAAACCCCTGTGTTAACATTCTAGTACACATTGAATTTTAACGAACATAGCAGCTTGTCATCACCACAAGCAGTGTACGTATCCTCACAGAGCTCCATAAAGGATTTTCATACAGTACAATAGAGGTGTTTATTTGTATAATGTTCAAGGATGGTTTGCCAATATCTAATGCTACAAGGGCTGTAATTCGTCAGTTAGCCTATAGCCAATTCTAAACATTGCAGAACAGTGATAACATTTGTCCTTAAGGAAATTTTTCTTTATTTTTACATGAAACATGCGAATTTATATTTGTATTATATTCAACTGTCGTTTCGTCTGCAATTTAACGCCAATATTTTAATTTATAGTAATTTAACTAAACAAAAGTTTACAGACGTGTTGCCAGGGTGGTGCACATTATCTTAAACATTTTAACCAGTAATGAACATCATATTTCTTACCAAGGACAAGATGACCAATTGTTCTTGAATACACCAATTCGGATAGCGTGACTGAAATATTTAAAAAATAAAATCATACCTTCTATTGCAGAAGTATAGTCATATTTAAGAAAACCGCATAAAATGCGCAACAAGCGTTATTACAAAAAAAAAAAATTATGTTTAATTTATATTCTGAAAACATATGTAAATATTATGTGTTTTTCAGTATTACTTTGAAAAAATTGTTGAAGATGCAAGAAAAGAATTAGATGAAGATAAAGATGGAGCAGAACATGTAGAAGACGAAAATTTAGAAGAGGAAGAATCAGTAGCAGATGATATCACAGGTTTATCAATGGGTGAAGAACAATTAGTAGAAGAAGAAGTTGAGTCTCCTTTTATCCCACGTGACGATAAAGAAGTTAAACCAGAGAAACCCAAAGAAGAACCCATTGATAAAGATCTTATTTATCGAGAAAATGAAGAACTTGTATTTGCATCGGAGTATTCAGATATTGAATCCATTGTTTCCCAATCACTTACATCCGAAGCTGAAACTGTGCCATTTAGTGAAACTAGTATTTATGAAACTCTTAAAAAACTCGATAAGGAACGTTTATTGCGTCAATTTAGCGCTTCTGATATTCAAGCGGGTTACATGAAAAAAGCATTTGCTGCATTTGAAGCAGAAGAAGAAGAACAGAAACTACTAGATCAACAGAAATTATTAGAACAACAGAAATTAAACGAAGTTACACTATCAGTACAAAGATTAACACAATCAAGCGTCTTAGGTGCTGAAGTACCGGAAGAAGAGGAATGTATGGAAGAAGACTTTGAAGAAGAAGAACTCAAAGAAGAGGGTATTGAAGAATTGGCGCCCGCAGAAATAAAAGAATCACTTGGTGCTGGTTCCAAAACGTACATGTCATCTGTATTATCTCCTCATATCTTAAGAGAATCGATGGCGGAAGTAGATGAAAAAACTTCGGATGATACCCCATTTATGAACGATCCCAAATTTACCACTTTAAGAACAATAGGGACTACAATTAAGTGTGAAGATTTGATACCAACAGTTAAGGAAATTAAATTCAAGCCAAAAACCGAATCAGAAAAACTGGATGTTAAAGAAGATAAAACAAAAGATAAAGAACCAGTTTCAGAATATATCGATCATCCATTAATGAGAATGGAAGAGGAAATTTCAGAATCTGAATTTAAAGAAGGTATCCCTTACAAAGAATATTTGGAACAATTGGGAGAAGAGTGTGAAGAAGAAATTGAGGGGACTATTGAAACCGTGGTTGCCGAACCGGAGATTGTAGGACCGGAGGCAGTAGAAGCCGAGGAAGTTGAAGATACCTCCGCGACACAACTTACGACAGAAGAGTCTGAGGATGAAGTGGAGTCCAGACTTGCCTCCATCGGAAAATCCGACAGCACTCCCAGTATCAATAAAGTAGAAGACACTGATACCATGTCATCAGGGGAAGAAAAATCAGAAAGTGACTGTGGAAACTCGCCGTTACTACAATTGCCTACAACCTAATACATTATCGAATCATTGTACTTTATTTTGTATTGTTATATTTGGTCACCTTTCAGGGCCGCACGATCTCGGTGGCCAGTTCACATCACCTTCACCTGAGATGACCATGCCCTCAAATCGCTCGTGCATTGTGAATGTCCAATGTGACATGAGCTGTGTGGCACGTAACGCCGTCCTGTTGAAACCACATGTCGTTGGTGTCCATATCATCCAATGCAGGCCAAAAGAAGTTGGTAATCATCGGCCTATAGCGCTCGCCGTTGACGGTGATGGCCTGGCCAACGTCGTTCTCAAAGAAATATGGACCGATGACGCCGCCAGCCCAAAATCTACACAAAATAGTGACTTTTTCGGGATGCATTGGACGCTCTTGAAACTCATGTCGATTGGTATCGTCCCAAATTCGACAATTTTGTTTGTTGACGTACCCATTCATCCAGAAAAGGGCTTCACCACTGAAGATAATTTTTTGTTGAAAATTAGGGTCAGTTTCCAACTGCTCCAGGGCCCATTCAGCGAACACACGTCGTTGTCTATAGTAGTTTACCTTGAGAAGATCAGTTGAATTTTGTACGGGTTCAGGCCCAAGTCACGACGCAAAATTCGCCAAGTTGTGGTCTGTGAAAGACCGAGTTCTTGTGATCGTCTGCCTCGGATTCTTCTGCACACTCTCACGGGCAGCGGCGATGTTTTCGGCCGATCTTGCGTTTCGTCGTCGTACGGGTGTTGGTTGATTGTTTACAGAACCAGTGGACTCAAATTTATCCACCACACTGCGAATAGTCCTCTCGGTAGGACGGTTATGGCGACCGTAAAATGGGCGAAGTGCGCGGAACGTTGCCCGAACAGAACACCCATATTGATCCTAGTAGCTTCTCCAATCATGTCCTGAGTGTATGTGGCTCTCGCGCTCTTGATCAACCTCCACTGGCTCGTATCCGGTGACGTGACTGACGGAGGAGCGTGGGGGCTTCCCAAGACTCCGCTTCCTCTTTTGCATGCGAGGGAGGTGACAACCATGTGGGTTTGGGAGTTCTCTGGGCTGTTTGTAAGTATTGTATGAATGAGCGAGTGAATGAAAATTGTAAATATGGTATGAATGAAAACATTTATTACAATCACTTATTGCCCAATGAGACAGATTGGAACTTTATCATAACAAAGTTGTTGTAGTTGAATTGTATTCCTGATAATACAGTGGCTGTTGACCTTTTTGGGGATATTGCGGTTATTAAAAGTGGTACCTACACACATCGCTGAACCTCAAGACAACAGCCGAAGTGTTGTCGAAGTCATTCGTGGAAACTAAAAATTCTTTGGAAATTGGAAAAATATTATGCACACATAACTTGCATTGTTAGTGTCGTGGACCCCTTTTCCGATTAGGTGACAGCCACGGGCTCCTTCCAGGCCTGATGTTTGAAATATTCCAAAAATATGATGATTTCAGAAAGCCATCAGAAAGCTCTGATTACCAATTTTAATCAATTATTTAGTTTAATAGTTACGGCTGCTTAAATCATATGCTTGCGTTATCTAGCCATTGAAAAAGAATGGTTATTAAACGATTAAGTGACCTAAAATTTTATTATTTCATTCTAAAATGTTCATAAAAAAATACTGAATATAATTTTTTATCTGAATTTATTGGTCATGTCTCGTATACCTTCTTCCTTAAGAAAGCCCTTCATGAGATTCATATAAATATTATTTTATACAGTATACGACAGCTCGGCGACTCCAACAGTTCCAAAACGGTATACTGATGAAAGTGGTCAGAGGTACTTCATTCGAGCAGCGGAGCAACAGTGAGCTTCACGAGATCTTTGAGCTGCCTGCTGTGGATGAGTTCATCCAACGTAGACATATCAAATTTTTCGACCCCCTGCAATACTTGACAAACCCGGTGTTTAACACTATAACCCCCGCTCCGTTCCCCCATCGATGGCGAGACGCAGTCGAGGCAGGAACGCTTTAATCTTAGGTTCTAGTTTTAGGTTTTAGTTTCACAATGTAAACCGAAGGTGAGCCCCATCACCTAGTATTGTATATATTTTGTTTGACCTTTTAACTTCAAAACGATATTGTTATTGTAATTCTACCCTCCTTCGAATGCATCTGCGTATGCAACGAGAGGAGTAACTTGTAAATCTTGTACATTGTATTTTTTGTTCATCTGTTTGTAAATTTTGATAAATAAAGGGGTTATGGGGGGGGGGAACAAAAAAAAAACAACGATATTTCCCTTGTTTTTGCCACGTGAGACTAAAATGTATTTTATACACCAATTGTAAATCTGTCTGCTGTTTACCATTGAAAGTTTAACTGTTTTTTATCCATAGTGACTAGTAAAATAACTGCGTTTTTTTAGCGCAGCTTTCTACACTCAGGGAGTTCTTCTTACGAAATTTTAAGCTTTTATTAATAGTGAGTAGCTCTGTTTAGTTTGGTGCGAATCAAATTCATGTTCCTTGCGGACGATCATGAAAAGATTACATAATTTAATCTACTTTAAGCTAAACCAATTAAAATTTCTCATAATCGTTGGTATTAAGGATTGTGAAGCTTGGAAACCTTCCTATTTGGTGAATATACTGCTGTCGGGAATAGGTTGAACAATTGTCGGAGGTCAACAATTGTCGGAAAAGGTGAACAATTGTCGGAGGTCAACAATTGTCGGAGAGCGTCACTAGGGGAGTGCCTGGTCACTCTAGCCCTGGTGACAAGTGCGGATGTAGTTAATAACATGGACCATGTTCCATGTAGGCGTTAATATCTGACTCCATTTATTGATAGGAATGTGTCCCGACAAGACACTGTGTTCAGGATGAGGTTCAGAGGTTCATAAAGAATAAGACCAGTTTTCAGAGTTCGGGCGAGAGATCGGCAGCGTAATAAGTACAAGTCGTCAGAGGTCTGCTAGAGGCTGTGAGGCAAAGTGTCGTCGTAGTGGCATAGGGAGAGTAGATTAGCGGAAGGCTGAGTGGGCTTACACCCAGGGGCCCGGGACCCTGGGCATATCGCGACTTCGAGATGCAGAGACTAGATAAGAGTGAAGAGTGAGCCTACCAGGGCCAGGTGGCCCTGGTGTAAGTGACAAGTCGTGCGGCTATGGAGACTAAGAGACAGAGTGTCGCTTCAGGGCGAAACTTACCGATATAAATATTGTAACCCCCCTCACTCGTGGAAGGCGGAGTCTGTCTGCAGGTGGTCTGTTTTATTATCCCATGGGTCCAAAAGGGTGTGCTTTATGATGTCCCGCCTCCCGAGTTACGTGACTAAGCTGTTCCTAGCATGATTTTAAGACCGCGGGAACGTGACTGCCGGAAGTGACTGAAGGTCTGCCCGGTTTATTTTAAGGGGCGGTGTGGCCTACCCTAGGTTTTATTGCCGTACCCTCGATCCTCTGTTACATCTGCCGATCCCTCTATGATTTATTACAAGAAGTTTACACAGATTTGCATTTCTATTATAATACATTATGAACCAGAGCATAGGGTAATTTACATATGTGATTGGCAATCGCTACACTGCCAAATTAGTTTAACCTCAATTAAAAAAAGTAAAACTTGGTGTTAAAAAAAACAAAACTTAAAGTGGAATTAGATAACGAATGGTTTTTACACCTATCTACTTGGTTTCAGATTTATGTTTCTCTTCTTGTGCCTGTTACAAACCTTTCTGATCCGATGAGGATCTTAACCTCACCATCAAGTTTTCGCCATGTGACCTCACTCTTGCGCAGCCAGTCTCAAATTCCTAACCTGAAGAAGCGGCTGGGTGTTATAATTTTTATGAATGCATGGATATTCGTACCTTTCACCACCTGTGATGGTATGTCCGGAAAAAAAACATCTAATGGTACTTACAAGTTATACTTATCGTGGAAGGTTATGTTAATTCAAGTTGTAATAAAACGACAAGATACCTTAATAAGGCCTTATTAAGCTCTTTACAACTATGATCGGACTACAAATATGATCGAATACTAAACAATAACATAACCATATGACTTTTTTTCGAATCGCCGCTAACTAACCAGCACAGCAGTGTAAGTAGATAGGTCACCTTCTTGAAAAATTAGTAACTGATATAATTTTTTAAATAGTTAGGTGAACGTGTTATTTGGGAACTTTTTAATGTAAGTGGAGCTACTTCATCAGTCCTTGATCCCACTTCCGTAGGTTCTTGCGAGGTAGTTATATATTCTTTAATATAAACCGGAGCTAGATTTCCTGTAAAAACTTGTCTTCTCTCTTCCGACCGGGAACCTTACAAGTTCGTAGCACACATTTCCATCAAGCGGGTGACTTCTACTAATGGCTCATAATTCCAGCCACGGTTGGGCCGGCCAAGAACAGGTCCTTGTAGAAATGACCAAGTTGACGCTGACTGCCCGTTGCTCCAGCATCGAGGACGATGGAACTTCCGTTCATGTGGAGTTATTTGTGAATAGATTCTACAATAGCGTAGGTTTCCTTATCTAGATTACTTTGATAAATGTCAAAGTTCTGCTTCCGTAAGCTGTAAGAAAAATTCAACAGTACATCCTGATTGAGTGATGATGGCTGTTTTAGCATTTCATTTAGCTTCATCTGTAGTATCAATGTTAACGGGTAATGTGTCGTCACTATTTATCGGCGTTGGAGCGCCTCTGTCCCCTATCTACTTAAGATCGATGTAGTTTGACAGAATATTGACAGTGATAGAGGTATTGCTTTAAGTGAAAAATGAGTAATTAATGAGGAAAAGTGAGAAAACGCCCCAATAGACTTTGGGAGGATGAAGGAGAAGTTTGGAGTCGAGCAAGATCTGATCGTATAGTTTTGTTATATATTTTGAAACCGAGATGTGTGTAATACATAAAAGTTTGAAACATGTGATTTCAGTCCTGATCTGCAATTCTAAGCATGGCCTGAATCTTCTTTAAACTGTCCTACTGCTTGCCTCTCTTGGTCCATGCAAGCCTCTGTTTTTTCTGTACCCCAATAGGGTCATAATAGTCACAAAACAGAAGACCCTCCCTCCCACCTACCTGATTATTTCCTCTTCTTCAGACCAATATTCCCAAATCCAGATTACACTCGCCCTCATCATTAATCCAGATATGAGATACTCCATTGTATATTCAGCTGTGAATCAAGGCCGAAGATTTAAAAGCTAGCTTTCTATTTCTCAAATACTTAACTCAAAATATTAATAGAAGTAAGGCAATAAATAATATAATTGTGATAGTACAGCTGGGCAAATGCAAGGCAATAAAAATTAATAGTTTGGCTAAAAAAGTTAAAAGTTCTACAAAACGATTTCTCATTTTGTACAAAAATATTTATAAATGTTTTAATAATGAATAATTATTGATTCATTGGATTTGGATCCAGTTATATCAGTGATTTTGTATTACTATTTACACTTACAAATAAATTTTCCTTGTTAAGTGAAAGATTGTATTTGTGATCAGCTTCGACGAAATTCCGGGTATTTACATCATGTTCTGCTTGGTCTCCTACTGCAAATAGTCGTATCGCCCAGATAAGTAACTGTGACAGCTAGTTTATTGGCCCTTCAAACTTCACCTCAAGGCTGTCAGCTAGTTTGTGTATATCATGGCCTACTAATTACATAAGAACATAAGGCAAAAAGAACAGAGAGCTGAACATTGTGATAATTGTAGTTCAAAATAATATCTATGATTCAATGTACTCGTACTGTTGAGAGAAGTTGAAACTTTTTCCTTTGATGGGGATATCCTCTAATTCATAACTTTAACCGATATCTCACTAAAAAAACTACAAGTGTTGATGTTGCCTACGAGTAGATTCAGTTGTACACCATTTACATGTAAAGGAATCATAGCATTGGACAGACAAGTCTTTGCTGAAGTTGTGCAATTGCAAGCCAAGAGAGCTGGCGATTGCTTGTTTTATTATTTTGGTTTCCTGGATTTGTTTAATTTTGTAGTGTCTGACAGATATTGTGATTTGAGCGTCAAGCTGGACACATGCTGCAAGAATGTGACTCACAATCACAAGACTGATATCGGTTAGTAGAAACAGGGAGAAGTCATTCAGAGTTATCTTTTACTCCTTATTGTATTTTCGAGACAGTAGATGTATCATTAGGAATTGCATTCATAGTTTGACTATATCTATTGAGAGGCCAACTATATAGGCCTTTTCTTATGCATTATTAAAAGTGAGGACTGCATCTTCCAAAAGCCTTTGTATTATTTGTGGTAGATAGACCTCGTATAAAAACATCTCTGACAAAATAATCACGATACTGTTCTGCTTTTACGGGTATAAATTAACATTGTTCTTCAACAAATTCAGTGCTAGTAAATATTGGTCTGTGGATTCACCAGCAAGATGACATCTAATAGTACACTTTAGTGGTTGTTCCGCTCTCTCTTCCTTCTGCCTATTGACACATTTATGGGGTGATGCCTCATGAGATCCTTATCAGTTAGCGTCCTTCAATACACCAAATCCGATGGGTTTTGCACCGGTGGTGTTGATGTATGCTCTGGCACTGCTTTACAGCCGCATTGCCTGAACCTCCTTCAGAATGTTGTCTGTGACATCATGCACAGTTGGAAATTTTGTTTTTCTTGGTGTGGAGGGTGTAGGAAACAGTGAAATAATAAGCCACATGTAGTATGTGCTAGCTCCGTTTAAAATTTTTACCCTACATTACAGTATTTATTATATGTTTTATAATAGAGAAACTTGACATTTTGATTATTACACATCCGCAATTATTTTTGTTGACTTTGGTTTTTTTTCTTTAGAAACAAAAATAAACCATGTCGACTTCATGTGGTTCTCTAAAAACTACATCTTTTCTGAAGTGGACCCCTCCAATCCAGGCTTTAAAAGAAAATCCGGACTACGAAGCAATGGTACTTACTTGTGATAATTATAGTTTAATATTGTATGCACTATTTTACATTACTTGTTTGAGGTTTACATTTCTTGAATGAAATTTCAACGGATAATGGTTTTGGTAATTGAAAACAAACCAATGCCAGTTTTTTACTTTTTTAAAAACTTATTCATTTATTTTCTTAATTTATATGGTAGGTGCTTCATTTTTTAATATGTGGCTATTTTTTTCATCATCCTTCAGCCATCTCTTTTAGCGCATTGCAGTAATTGAAATTGTCACTGTTGCTTTTTAAAAAATGGCTATTAATAGATAATTAAAAAATAGATATTTTCGCATAAAAGTAAGTAGGATATCAAAATTAAAGGTATTGCTGTTGTGATCAACATTAAGTGTTATTTGTTGTAGTCTATTATAACAACAAATTAAAGGTATTGCTGTTGTGATCAACATTAAGTGTTATTTGTTTATTAATGTTATAAGTGTATGTATTAATTAATGTAACATTAACAATTTAACTGACAGATAATTTTATTACTTACATCACCCCTATCTCTCCTCATGTTTAGTGCCAACTGGGCGACATGTCTGAGAGCCGTATAATTTCTCTTTCCAACCGTTTAAAGATTCAAAGTCAAATGTTTTGCATCACAAAATTAAGGATTTCGTCACTGTTGCAAAAACAATTTTGTTGATACTTTTTCTTATAATTTTTTGTTATAATAGACTACAACAAATAACACTTAATGTTGATCACAACAGCAATACCTTTAATTTTGATATCCTACTTACTTTTATGCGAAAATATCTATTTTTTAATAAAAAGTAATTGATTAATAAAATAACGGGCATAATGACACGGCAAGCATTTTATTTCTGCAACTCCTATGTATAAAGTAATCATGCCTCTGTTGTACTGGCTCTGGTCATTAAAACTTCAGACTTTTCCAAACCAAATCAAGAATTTTTTAATGCTGTAAAAATTGTATTATAATACAAATGGATAAATAAACGCAATAGTGTCAGTTTTTAGTCTTATTAAACTTTAAAAATTCAATTCAATGTTCACACTTTACATTAAATATTATATACTACATTACATTATATATTATATCGAATTAAATCTATAGCTAATTAAATAATAAATGATTAAAAAATTCAAAAAATAATTCACTCCATGATCACAAAATTTTGCTAAGTATCATTAAATCAAATTTATTTGATTCCAATTCAGGCGATTTTTGATTTACTTAAATTGATGTTTCTTGATGAAAGATTCCTTTCATTTGTTTTAATGTTAACTAAACTAATTAAATGATTGTGATTACAATAATGAATATAAATATTTTTTTAAATTTTAAATGGTTCAAGATTAAATAAACTTGAAGGCAATAGTAAAAAAATTAATTACTTATAGAAAAAATAGACAGGCATGTATAATTCTATGTTAGACAAGTCAAATAAATCATAATATTTGATTGACACTTTTAATAGTTATTTCTTTTATCATTATATTAATTTTATTTACTCTCATGAGTGCAATGTATGTTTAGATATTGATCGATGAACATTAGATTTGTAAAATCAAACTGCAATCCTGATTTCTAATGCTAGTTGTTGTCTTTACCCCTGTGAATGATGGGTGACTTAAGAATAACTACAGTCACAACTTATGAGATTTTTATATTCACTCATTGACAACATGTCAACCTGTTTCCAAGTATGAATGATGAGCCTCACTCCCATAAAGAGGTACAAACCATAAATGCTCAAATAATCAAAAGATCATGTTTATGAGGTTGTTTGAGGAAGGTCATTCTCTAAAAGAGGCTGTGTCAATATTTGGTGTACAATTATACCAAGAATACAGTACAGGTAGAAGAATACAGTATGTATTACAAAAAAATACAGGTCTGATACAGTCAATTTATTGAAGGTAAAAGATGAGGGGCATGCAGAAAATTGTTAACTCCGGATATTCTTGATTCCATCGATGAACAAATAGCAGAAAAAAATCCTAGTAAACTTTAAAACAAATGAAAGAAATTCTTTCGCCAAGAAACATCACTTTAATTAACTCGACAATGAAAATGGGCGGAAATCCTTCAGGAAAAGTAGAAATCCAAAGAATTGGATGGATTTATTCCTTTTGTAACCCTGAAGTGAATTATTGTCTATATTTTTTTAATTATGTATTAATTAATAAATTCTAAAATGTAATATAATATGATGCTATTATATTTATGTATATATAAAGTGTGAAAAAGTTGAATAAAACTGAAAACCGATACTGTTGCATTTATTTATCCATCTGTTTTAGACAGTAGTCTACATATTATACACATATACTAAGAAAAAAATTCTTAATTTGAGCTAGAAAATTTATAATGTATAATGTTTATCGCATAATGTATAATAAATTAAATACAGAACCTGGTTAGCACTGGTAAAGCTAAAGAGTGGACTGCATTATAAAAAATCACAATTATAATTGTGATTAGCGAACATCTGTTTGTGACAAGAAAGGAAAAAGGGTTAGGTGGATATAAGCTTTGTAAAGGATATGTAACTTGACATTTCTTTCTATGTATGACAATATTACAAAGACTTCTTCATTCACACTACAGGAAAAACCAAATAAGGAGATTGCCCAAATAATAGTAGGGGAGCCTTAATAAGGTGTATAAACGACTAATCACTCAATAGAAATGAGATCGTTCAACCTGACCCTGACTGTGCGCCTGCAGTCCCTCAAAATGTTCAAAATAGCTCTGGTGGTGATGTTCCCAACATTGAATGTGCAACGATTATTTAGTAACAAATAATGCCGTAAAAACTCTTAACAATGCTGAAGACCTATCAAAATCATTGTTACAAAATTCCAAATTCACAACCGTGGGCATATAAAACATTTTTAAGATGTGCATATGTCAGTGATCATGAACCATTTAATTACCACGAGATATTCACATTGTTGAAATTTGAAATGATATAAGAATAACTAATATAACAATAAAATATGTTTTACATATATATATAATAAATTCAAAATCTGTTCTATGATTCTTTTTTTTAGTCATCTTGTGATTTAATTCAGTTAAATAGGAAATGAAAAATGATAACATTGCCTAATAATGTCTCCTATCAGTTTCAAACT
Source organism: Acanthosoma haemorrhoidale (assembly GCA_930367205.1). Lineage (NCBI taxonomy): Eukaryota > Metazoa > Arthropoda > Insecta > Hemiptera > Acanthosomatidae > Acanthosoma > Acanthosoma haemorrhoidale. The sequence goes on along the minus strand of OV884013.1, from coordinate 19,585,711 downwards.
AATTGTAGTTTCAATTTTTTTTTTTTTGTGAGATGTTACTCGAAGAAGTGGGTAGTTATGTCAAAAGTAGAGGTCTTGATAGGCAAATGTTTTCACTCAAGTGCATGTAAAAATATGTAAGTACTATTGCAGTGAGGTATCCAGCTCTAAAATGTTTAGATGTAACGAACAAAATAAATAATAAAATAAACCAGACTACAGGCTTAATAAACTGGTTGTAATGTTTCTAGTTGAAGAAGCTTATCAAGCCACCCAAGTCACTGCAGGAAAAGTGTGGTGATCTGAGAGAGGTTCTCGATTGCATACAGGCACCAAGAGAGTGGAATGAAAATGGCATAATTTGGAGACAAATGGTAATTATGTTCATTTGGATATAACAATGTTGTAATTACCAGTTATTAAAAGCTACTCTTTACAATCATGGTCCATGGAGCATTATTAATAATAAAGTTTTACTCTGAAAAAACCCACCCCAAGGAAAGTTTTGTTCCACCATGGCTCAATAGACCTATAGCTTCGAAAAAGTTTAGAGATCTACTAAAGAAAATGTTATATAACCTTGGGTTACTGGCTTTAACTAAAACAAGGCGCTGCACTCTTTGTCCATAAACATTGTCTAAAACAGTTTTTGAAGGGTTTTTACCCTTTTCCTGACCCCCGCCTAAACAGAGAAGAATCCTTTGTTTTCGTTATTTAAAGGTGTTTTCTGTGTCTATTGATTAGACCTACTGGTTTCCTGATTTTTTTTCTCCTTGGACATTATCAGCAGTATTCTCTTCTATTCGTTGATTGATTGCATGATAAGTTTAGAATACTTGACTCCCATAGAATCTCAGAACTTTTGATGCTGCTTCCTAATGTGATACAATTACATTTGTGACTAATTTTTCAAGGAAAAAGAGTTCAGGTTCAAATTGTTATTATATCAGATCCCTTCCTGGCTAAATCTGCTATATTATTTCCTATGCTTTGAATGGAAGAGTATATGTACATTTGTAAATATGGTACAAATGCAATCTATTATCCCAATTATCTATCGCACTTCTAGGGAAGATTGTAATTTTTATCCAAATAAAGATATTTAAAAATAAAATATATAATTTCTGGTGTTCTTTCTCTAAGTTTTATCACAATGTTTAATGCTTTATCTATGGTCCTAATGACCTAGCAGGCAGGCAGACTTTTATTTTATCAACTCCCTCTAGACAACAAACCTAAGGTAGTTTTTTTCATGTAGCGTTGAGACAATAAATAAGCAGGATTGGTTACCCTGACTACAGTATTCTTATATGTTAAATGAAGATGAGATAGTGATTCTTTATTCCTTGTCATGCAATTTTGCTGGACCATATTTGTAAAAAGATTAGATAAGTAAGAAAAAGTTTGATTTTGAATGAAAGGATCCAATGTATTTAGAAATCATTTAAATGAGAACAATTTAAAATACATTTGAATAAAGTTGTAATTATTTTTTATTATATATCATAGAAATTTCTTTTAATGCTATAACATCATTTAGGTGTCAGATGAGCCATCTTCTCGATCTGAAGTAATTGCATTAACAGAAGCCCTTGATGAAGCAATTAAACAATCACAAGCTAAAGAAACAGGAATATGTGAGATTAGAGAAGCTATATACTGCGATTTTTTCGGTAATTTTTCATTTAAAAATATTATAATGATACTTAATACTTACATTTAGATGCCGGGCTATTAGCCTGGAAATACCGAAAAGATCATAAAAAATTAGTGAGGCCAATCCAACATGAAAAAAGATGCAATAAAAGGCATTTATCATGATAATTTTGGAAATTGAGATTGATTGATGGAAGTTGAATTTTTTTGTTACTGTTCATTTTTTCTTCGTATTAAAATTTAAAAGTTGAGTAATTTATTTTTTATAATAAGTATTGATTCTTATAGTACATACATTTCTCATAAATTTAAATAATTTTATCAATTTAAAAATTAATCTATGATTCCTTAATTGTTTTGAAGAATTAACAATTAATAATCCCCTCCCCAAAGACATATTCACAGACGATAGATGTAATCGTACAAGTTCTTTATAAAGCTGCCATTTGAAATTATACTTCTATAATACTTGGTATTAAGATAATACAAAATACCAAAACTTCAAATTATTTCTTAAAAATGATGCCCTTTAAAAATTGTATTTATTTGATTGCACGAATGTTCTCAGATGAGCTCATACGTCAGGCTGCTATAAACTGCATAGAACGAGGACTCCTTCTATTGAGAATTAGAAATGAAGCGAAGGATTCCATAAGAGCTTTTAAAACATTATATGTGAGCGGAACGGCATATGGGATCACAAAGACTCTAGCTGTAAGAATATTCACTCTCAGTATTAAGAATAATAATTGTCATGAGTTTGTCTTATCTATTCTTCATCATAAAAAGTGAGTTGAGGATTGCCAAAATGTTTGTTATTCTCTTAATTTTGCTTCCCTGTCAATATCTAATATTTGCTGTAATTGGTGGTTAATGTCTTACATTCTACCAAAGCCTCTAAATACTTTACCATTGGCTCTACCAATTTCCTTGGAATTTTTTTTTCTTTTTAATACGATCTTTTATTTTTGAGTAATTATAATATTTTTCAATTGGAAAAAATTGAATAAAAATTATTGTTGAAAAATACACCGTATATAAAAAATCTGAGCAGGAATCTAAGTACACTAAATAGTTAATCAGGGTCAGTGAGTGGCCTCACCATTTTTTTGCCTCCTAAATTAATGTTGTTATAGGTATGAACTAAATTGTATTTGTAAAACATATATAAACAAAATTAAGGGAGCAGAAATTGGTGAAACACATTTGAGAAATGGTCTGAATTCTGTTAATATTTTTCTTAAATACTTGATAGATTATTTTGAAAAAAAAAAATTCAGCCTTTATGCCTAAAAATACTTAATATATATAATTTGTGTTTACTCTAAGCCTCTGAAAATGACGTCTTTTTAAAATAGCTAATATTTCGGCTTTTCAAAGATTTCAGATTTAAAAAAAAATAAAATATTTAAATTGGCTCGAATAACATATTTTTTATTTTATTATATATTTCATATAAAACTTCATCTTTTGGAATATCTTTTATTTATCTTATCCAATTAATTTTTATGTTATCTACAACCTTCCAGTCAGCCAGACAGACAAACAAAATATATTGTCCTTTGAAAGTAGAATCTCTCCGTGCAAAAAGCTTAGTAAAAATTGTGAAAATAGTCTTTCCTAGTTTTTTTTTATTTATTAACCAAAAATATAATAATTGCGAACAGTTTTAATAGCTATTTTATCTCGTAGTTCATGTTCATCAAGGCTGCTTGATCCATTCAAAAATGCCCTGAATTTGAATTCAATTAAACAAATGAACAAAGAATTTATATATATTTTTTGTTTTAATTATTTATTAACAAATTGTATTAAAATATAAAATTTATTAATAGACAGATCAAGCCATTAAAATTTTAAAAGAAGAAGCTTCTGAATTAGAAGAAAAAAAAAACATTCTGGAGACGGAAGTAGAGAATATAATGTATACTGTAGCTGAAAGAGAAAAAGAACTGTCTGAAAAAATGAATGTCATTTTATCTAAACAAAGAGCAGAAATCCAATCTCTAGAAGATTTAAAAACCAATTACAAGGTAAGAAATAATTGTTTTGTTTTTCACAACTTCTAATTCATTTTCATTATACAGGAATTTCCACAACAACCTATATATTGCATCATTTAAAGATATTAATCAAAAGTATAATGATATTAAAGATGAAATTAATATCTAAAGTTTTATTTAAAATAGTCATCTGGGTTATGGTGGTGGATGTAGAGTTATATTTTAAAATCATGTGTTTTTTAAATTGGGAATGACAAATTAATACAGGAACAATTGAAGCTAATGGAAATGTGAATACAGCCTTGGTTTTGATTTATAATTAAATAGAGAAGGAATGAACATCGGTTTAAATCACTAAATCATCAAGCACCAAATAATTTAAAGTGTAATGAGGAATGAACCTGATACTAGGTGATAATGTAATCATTGGAAGATCCTTGCTCTGGGAGGCCACCGATTAGAAGTAGAGATTGGCATCACCTTTTACATTCCAATCTCTAGAAAGGGGGGGAAATGCAGTTGTTCAGAGGGAGGCACAGAAAGTAAAAATAATGTTTTCATATTATATTTTTTATATTGAAACTGGTGTTCAAAGTTGAACAGGAGAATGATTCCAAAAAATACAATATCGGGGATGAAAAAAATGGAAAATTCCAACATAATAATTTATTACATTTTCAATCAAACCGATTGAACTCTATTAGTATATTATTATAATAATCCTACATAACATACATTTTTTTTCAGTACCAGCTACTATCAATTACTGCTTTAAACAAGAACAAGACATAAGGCTAAGATATCACACAAATATATAATTAATTAAAGTAATTATGATTTATTTTCATTCTGTATTTATTTATAGTTTATAGTCATTTCAATGAGATGTATTATAACTGCTAGCCCAGTGGGCATAAACTTCCCACTGCTATTCCAAGTGCTAAACATAACAACAAAAACCAGAAGCAATAGAATGACATTGCACTGTCATATTAGTGTATTATGTTATATTAGTAATAGTAAACATTCCATTCAAATAACATAAAAAAACAGTGATGTTGAAATATATGAACTTATATAACAATTTTGTAAATTTCTAAAATTTTAATTTAGTCAATTGTAAGCAGAATAAAATAAAAAGTGATTCCTGAGGCGTTCTCATTTCCTAGGTCCCTTCAAGATCACTATAAGCCAATTCCAGTGTACATAGGGTAAGCTTACATTACTGACATAGTCACCCAGTGTAGCTCATGTTACCACCAAAATTACACAATTTCCATTTTTAGATTTAGATACTAGCTTAATAATGTAACATTACAAAATGGAAAAGTCTAAAATAATGTGAAAATTAGAATGCAGAGATAGAACTGACAGCAAATGGACATTCTAATTAAATAGTCTATAAATTGATGCAATTTTTTGAAAAAATGTTAACATGGCAATTTTTGTGGCAAGAAACTGGCCATCTTTTCTCCAAATATGTTCATGCTGTCAATCCTAATCCTAATAGACAAGCACAACGACTTCAAGTTGACCCCCCACTTAGCTACCCCTTTGTTCTTAGGTAGGTTTGTTCCTGACCGCTAAACCTAAGTCAGTGTAATTTAGTCAAACCAAAAAAGCCAGATGGCGGTATGACATGTCTTGTTGACTAATATCATGAGGTAATATTGCCCCTATTTTATGCCCTCTTGCCCTTTCTCATGCTGTCAATCCTAATCCTAATAGACAAGCAAAATGACTTCAAGTTGACCCCCCCCCTACTCAACTACCCCTTTGTTCTTAGGTAGGTTTGTCCTTGACTGCCAAACCTAAGTCAGAGTAATTTAGTCAAGCCAAAAAAGCCTGATGGCGGTATGACATGTCTTGTTGACTAATATCATGAGGTAATATTGCCCCTATTTTATGCCTTCTTGCCCTTTCTCATGCTGTCAATCCTAATCCTAATAGACAAGCAAAATGACTGCAAGTTGACCCCCCCCCTACTTAGCTACCCCTTTGTTCTTAGGTAGGTTTGTTCCTGACCGATAAACCTAAGTCAGTGTAATTTAGCCAAACCAAAAAAGCCAGATGGCGGTATGACATGTCTTGTTGACTAATATCATGAGGTAATATTCCCCCTATTTTATGCCTTCTTGCCCTTTCTTATGCTGTCAATCCTAATCCTAATAGACAAGCAAAATGACTGCAAGTTGACCCCCCCCCTACTTAGCTACCCCTTTGTTCTTAGGTAGGTTTGTTCCTGACCGCCAAACCTAAGTCAGTGTAATTTAGCCAAACCAAAAAAGCCAGATGGCGGTATGACATGTCTTGTTGACTAATATCATGAGGTAATATTGCCCCTATTTTATGCCCTCTTGCCCTTTCTCATGCTGTCAATTCATGGGGACTACCCACTTCATAAAATATAATTAGCTTATAACTCAATTAATTACTAGGCATAAAATGTAAATATCTTTGATCATATTAAGTTGAGTATCAAATTAAATATGTCATCACCCTGATTATTAATAATGCATAGTTTAATTTCACAAAGTTATTAAGAATGTCATTGAAATTGTGTTCACAATTTCAACTCTTTCCAGGTTTGATGAAAAGGGATGATTTTTGACATCTCCGATAGTAATAACAATAATATATATGTATATATCATGTACCAAGGCACCAAGAATATTACTTATTTTATTTTATTATAAAACATGAATTTTTACAGGATTGGAAGAAAAATAAGTATTTTATGATACAGAATGTTTATTTCACAAGTAAAAATTGATGAGATGGCACTACAGCAAATCATAGTTAAATATAGCATACTTATTATTCTCTAAGAAAAATCTATCACACAATGAACAACTTGTTTCATAAATTTTTAATTTATTTCGAGAAAAGTGTGGTAAAAATCTAAAAACCAAGTGTATAATATACTATATGAGTATATCGTCATCATAATAGATTAAAATTTACAATGCAATATAGGTTTTTTATTTTTAGAGCACAAAAACGTGTATTGGGTATAAATAGACTCAATAAGTTCACTAAGTTACCATTTCGACTTAAGGTCCAAATACACGTTCAGACATGCTAGTGGTAAGTATCGTTTGCTTGATTCTGAGCTGAGTATTCTTGTCAATCTCTCTATATTGGCTAAAATTTGATAAAATCCACATCATAACTTCTGTAAGGCCAAACATTGAGCTCAGCATTTCAAGTACTAACATAGCTCTGCTCTTCGAACCCTTCTGGAAGTGTATAGGGGCCATTACAGATAAGCCAAATCACACCAATTCATCCGAACATCTTTTTTTAAATTTACTTAACTATTTTTCAAGCCAAAAAAGTTAATAAATTAGTGCTAATAAATTAATAATTATTATTTACACATCCCTATTGGCTAATTGTACTAATACAAATATATTTATCTAACTAATCATTGTTCTATTTACAATATATAGTAGATAGTTAACAGCATAATGGTAACTATAATTAAGATATATAAGAGCATAAATAGTTTTATTACAAGATTTGAAGTTTTAGGAACAGTGTAAAATTATTTCATATTTAAGACAAAATTACTCCAAGATTAATAATTATTCCAACCTAGTAGTTCTTGGATTGAAACGTTGAAAACATATATTTTCTAAATATGATTATTAAATATTTATATTTTTAAATAATAAAGATCAAATATACAGTTGATTAACATATAAACTGACTTAAAAATTTACTGAAACCAATATTAAATATACAAAGATTGTTTTTTCTGTATTGAATTTTAAGTTAACTATGAAGTCAGAATCATATGTTAATTTTTTTAAATCCACCATACATTCATAAATTAAAAATATATCAAGCATTTAGACTGATTTCAACCCTGCCTTGTGAAATTAAAATTGCATTATAATAATAGATATTCTACTCATCTTGATTTTCTGACTTGAAAAGATGTTTTAATGTGTTTTATAGAAGATAGTGAACAATAGACTAGTATATTACCTAGAACAGAATAATTCCACTTGTAAGTAACGGAGAGGATCTCGAAAGAATCGGCTACAAGAGTTGAGAAATCTAAAAATTAAACTAAAGCGAGCAGCTTAACTAAACTTCAATTAACTTATTGAGGGCATTTCTGTTAAAGGTTTTAAACAGTCAACATCCCCTAATATCTGATATAAAGAACTGATGGAGACGTATATAGTATGTTGAAACCTTTTCCATTAATAAATTGGATAGAACCCTAACAACCCTCTCATCAAAAAGTCTTCTACTATTATACTGATAATTCATAATTTAAATTCTTCGATCAACTTACGGATTTGAATTCCATCAACGAATATTTTATTATAGTTTTATCCACAACTATTGACAACAGCAAATCAGATAGAAGTATTATTTTCAAAAAATGAAGATGGGGGAATACCTGGAATAGACCTATGAACTTTGATTTTTCTACAACAGAATATCACCCCCACAAGGCTCAGTACTATTGCTATCAGCAATATTGTATAGTTGTTGATCCAGTAAAATGTTGTTTATATGCTGATCCATCCATGTAAAGTAAACCGAGTAGATGACAAAATATAGATTTCAAATCCAAATCAGATTATGGCTCAACAGTATACCACTCAAGTTTTTCAAACCAAAAGATAACCACAAATGCATATAAAAGAGTTTCCTGTTGGCAACTTGGATGGAAACAGCATTTCTTTGAGTAGCCTCATGTGGAATAATTGGGGGAATGAAAATGCAGAGGGCGAAACATTGAAATATGCCACGTTCAACATCAAAAGATCTATAGAAGCAAATTATTTAACCCACCAACATTGAAGATTTAGAGTTATTAGATAAATTGATCTATAATTCCTATTATAGCTCTACTAACAGTTTAGTTAAAATAGTAAAAACGAAATTGAGAGTTTGGGAATTCTCTATGAGAATTAATAGAAAATATGAGCTTGAGCTATGCAGGATTGAGATGCATTTTAGCAGAGTTGTTTACTTCTCAGCCTACATTCCTCAACATCTACCATGGCCTATTGACAGGGACCTCGAACCATGCGAAGACAAAATGTAGCAAGTTTAAGTACCTGAGGAAATTGGAAAGAAATCATCCGTTGTTCTTGTTTCAAAGACCGATGAAGATGATGACATTTTATATGAGAAAGACTTGGTCCAGAGGGAAAAAATTTGTGATTATAATTTTTTGATTTGTAATTTTGTCAGCCCATGTCCCATTAGGGTCACGGCTATACCAAAACTAATAAAGTATATTGTGTTACAACACTATTAATTGTTTATAAATTATTTTTTTTACTAAATAAACTTCAAATTAGAAATAATTGATTTATTCCCTTCTATATTTCACTTTGATAATACAATTCAAAAAATTAAATACAGCAATACAAATTAACTAAAAATACACTTAATAAATAAACACTCAGTAGTGTATAAGTTGCATTTGAATAATATTTGAAAATAAATGTAATTTTATGAATATATTTATACCAAATTTCTTTTTTTATATTTGCTGGAAATTTTATCATAAAAATAAATTAAGATGCTCTTAATTGATCCAGTGCAGCAGGGAAGTTTTTATCATTTTGAACATCGCTAATGAAAAAATAACTCCCAGGACCTGAAAATAGTGAACAATTTCATAATTAATCAACTTTTCTCATAGTAATTATTGTCTACATGCATTATCAACTATAATAAGAAAATTAAATCCAGAACCTCATCGATTCACACCAACTTTACATGGATCTAGAGGCTATTAGGTATGACACCAAGCAAAGTAGATGTAAATTAGAAACAGAGACATAAAATAAAATGTATAATTTTTTCTGTTATTTTCATCATTATTTGTATACATCAAACCTAAGTGATGTTGGATTTGTACAAAATTGAGATGAGTTATAAAGTTTCAAGTGGATTAAAAGAGAATAAAAAAATTTTGCTTCCATAGAGACAAAACCAAAATATTTATTTTTTTAATTGTCATAGAAATTTGTATTATAAGAATCTTAAGGGTGCTGACAATGGATACAAACTGTTGTTTTTTCCTCAAAACTTTCTTAGTTATTTTACTTTCAAAGTTTCAACTTCCAATACTCAGGTTTTTGATAAGCTTTCCTCATTTAATACGTTCTGCCATATATTTTTATATTCTAAGCGAAATACCAGTTGAGGAAGTGTTTCCGGGAACCGATGGAGTCGTGAGAGTGGCACTTGTAGGGTCGGTATAAGAGGCCGGTAACTAAGCTTTACCCTTTGGCGTCACGGTAGTACCAGTATTTTGTTTGTTATTGTTATTTTTTTTTTGTTTGTTTTGTATAGTAAGCTCATGTGTTTCTTTGTATCATTTATGATGATGGATAAGTGTTTTTTTTTTGTGTGTGTATTCTAACCTTATCTGAAAATAACCTTTCAGAGGCGGGGGGATGTTTACGCGGGAGGATTACCGCGAGATTGTTTGATTTATTTGTAGGGGAAATAGCTCTGGGAGGTGCTGCGCTCTAGCCAATTGATTTCAGAAACCGTTTTGGGAGTAATTGGCCATTGTGTTCTATTAGTTTGAAGAGGCTGGATCTGGACTCCGATCGAGTGGGGTGTTTGCCAGAACCAGGGAAAGTTATTTCCGCTTTTTTTTTTTTTTTTTTCAAATTTGCCGATGGATGGTGCATGGTTTCATTTTCTGGATATCAAAGTTTTTCATATGGGTAAAACGATCCTTTCATCGCCGACCACTGGGGAAGAATTGTTCGCTGCTTCTGAATTCTTGGCGTGGTCATCAAGTGGATTCGGGCTTGTCCTAGACTTTCTCTGTCCTTTCGTATCCCTCATATTCCTCCTAGAAGCCGAACCGCTCAAGAAAGAAGCTATCCAACCCCAGGTAGATGTTTGAATTATAAAAAAACAATTCAAAAACAATAGGCATTAGGATTAGGCATTAGGGATCAGCCCGTAATACATGTTATGAGCTTGAGATTGTGAGGGAGAAAATTTTAAAGATTCTGTTGGTTAGTGGTTATTGGCTTGAAGCGGAACTCAATTGAATAAACTTGTAGGTACAGGCAAATACATTTGCCTCAATCGGTTCCGGGGCACAAAAGTTTCTCCGGACACTCCCCCGACACATACCGAACAATAATCGGTATATAATAATAATAATACTTAGAAGAAACTAAGGCCGACTTACATACCTACCAATTAAAGCAGGAACAATCGCTACGGGTGGTGATTAGAAACCTGCATCCCACAACACCAGGCGACGAGTTGAAAAGGAGCTGATAAGTTTAGGATACAAGGTTCGCCAAATTACGAATATGCTCTGTGAAGAAAGCCAAGAAAATGATGCAAGTATCAAGACACCACTGCCCTTGTTCTTTGTGGATCTAGAGTGAACACCTGGAGTGGAAAAAATCTACGAGGTTACCCACTTGTATTACACAAGAGTACAGGTCGAAAAACCTTACCCGAAACGTGATATAATTCAATGCCATAATTGCCAGGCAAACGGGCACACGAAATCATACTGCTACCACCCTCCCAGGTGTGTAAAGTGCAGAGGGCAGCACAAAAGTGAATTGTGCAAGAAGCCCCTAAAATCACCTGCTGTATGCGTTCTCTGTCAGCAAGGCCACCCGGAAAACTATAAAGGATGTGAGACTTATAGAATTCTGAAGTCCAGAAGTGAACAACGTCGTCGTCCAGAAGAAGAAACACCAGCCACAGGTAGCCCAAGACGCGCCCCCGCCAGTAGTTTGAGGCCTTCAGTCTCTTTTGCTGACGCCGTTCGGAACAGAGAGCAGTCAACAATTGCCCACTCCTCCTCCACAAGTTCTTCTTCCCAGCACTCCGCTCATCCTAGCAACCAGCAAACTCAATCCCTTCCTCAACCACACATCTCGCATATCCCGCCACCTTCAAGCTCTTCAGATCTCACCAGCCTTTTAACCTCATTCCTTATAGAGTTCAGAACCCTAATTACCCCTCTCATGTCCCTTCTTACAAATCTTGTCTCCTACCTTATCCCCGTTAAACAAAATCCACAAGTGGATCCTTCTGACTCCTTATCCATTCTCCTTTGGAATGCGAATGGTGTTTGCACCCACACTAACGAACTGACAGCACTACTCCATGACAAAAACATCGATGTAGCTCTTATTACTGAAACAAGACTTACAAGTAAACGACCATTTACCGTTCGACAGTACCAGACTTATCGAACTGATCACCCAGATGGAAGAGCACATGCAGGCACCGCTGTCATTGTCCATAACTCCACTTCCCATCACATAGTTCCTTTGGTAGCACGCGATTAGCATCAATGTACTGCCCTCCCAATAAATCCATTTCTGATTCCCAATTCATCTCCTTTCTAAACTCCATCGGGCATCGTTTCCTTGTGGGTGGGGACTTATACGCAAAGCATCAACACTGGGGCTCAAGATCCACAAATACACGAGGACGTGCTTTGCTGTCTGCACTCACACGGAAACATTCCTTCACTATCTCTCCTGACACAGCCACCTATTGGTCATCAGATCCCAACCGAAATCCAGATCTCCTTGACTTTTTCTTCTACAATAGTTTAGGAACACTAAGCTATTCACTCGCGCGCCTCGATACCTCTCCTCCGATCATAGCCATGTGATCCTTACCATTTCCTATTCACAAACTGCCTCCTTCTTCATTTATCAGGGGCCCAGCTGACTGGGACCACTTTTGCCAGATTCTTACAGACTCTGTAGACCTCAAAGTACCCCTGAAAACATCCCAAGACCTAGATGATGCAGTGCATTCCTTCACTACTCTGATCCAGAGGTCGGCCTGGGAGGCATCGTCACCGCACCGTCATCTTTTTTTTTTTTTTTTATTAAGATAAAATTACAATCTGCCTTTTATTAGGCAATGAGTAATTGAGATAAAAGTTATCATTCATGCCATATTTACAATTCATCATTCACTCGCTCATTCATACAATATATACAAACAGCCCAGAGGCCCCCCAAGTCCACAAGGTTGTCACCTCCCTCGTATGCGAAGGAGGAAGCGGAGTCTTGGGGAGTCCCCCACGCTCTTCCGTCAGCCCCGTCACCGGGTACTAGCCAGTGGAGGCTTACCACGAGCGCGATAGCCACAGACGCTCAGGACATGATTGGAGAAACTGGCCATTGCCAGGACTCCCACTGTCAAGCGATTATAGCCTTATAGCCTATAGTTTCAGTCTCCGAGGAGGATAATAGGGATGAGTGGCGCAGTGCTAAAGGATAAGGGTGGTTGGAAAAGCTGCTGTGGAATTTCATAAACTTGGAAGGTATGAGTTCTAGAATGTAGGGTATATTAAGGTCGTTATGAAGGGTTTTGTTGCTGACATAATAAGGGGCATTTACTATTGTTCTCAGGACTTTGGATTGAAAGGATTGGATACTCTTGATGTTCGACTTTTTTGCTGTCCCCCATAGCTCTATTCAATATGTCCAGATTGCTTTAAGTATAACTTTGTAGATTAGTAGTTTATTTTCTATTGAGAGATGGGATGACCTTTGAAGTAGTCTGTACAGTTGTCCAAAGCGTCTGTTTTAGTCTCGTATGTGGGTTCCAGGTCAGTCGTTTGTCGAGATGGAAGCCTAAGTACCGTACTGTCTCGGTTACAGGGAGAGGAATAGAATTAAAATAAACTAGTGGAGGTTGCGACAAAGGGTGAAGGTAATGTAGGAGCATTTTGCTTCATTAATTTTGATCCGCCATTGATTGCACCAATACTCGATCTCGTCAAGGTGTTTTTGAAGGTTATGGGATGCTATATCCGGGTCTGGGTGGGATGACAAGACTGCAGTGTCATCTGCAAATGTGGCCAAGAAGGTATTGGGAGTAGAGGGGACATCAGCGGTGTATAGGTTATAGAGGATGGGGCCTAGGACACTGCCCTGTCGAACTCCTGCATTTATGGGATAGTAGTTAGAGTATTCTAAACCACAGCGGACTTGGAAGAAGCGGTTTGAAAGGTAGGACTGTAGGATTAGGAAAAGCGTCTGTGGTAAATGTCTTTTGAGCTTGTAGAGCAAACCTGCGTGCCAAACCCTGTCAAAAGCTTGAGCTATATCAAGAAAGGCAGCAGTGCAATACTGTTTGGTTTCAAGGGCTGAGGAGATGTGATCAACAACGCGAAGGCCTTGTTGAGCATTGGAATGTCGTTGGTGGAAACCAAACTGGTGTGTGGGAAAAAGGTTTTTAGATTCAACAATGGGAAGTAGACGTTTTAGTAGGAGTTCTAGTAGGAGTATTTTTGAGAGGATAGGGAGTAGGCTAATTGGACGGTAAGATGAGGCGTCTTTAGGTGGTTTACCGGGTTTGGCGAATAGGACAATAATGGAATGTTTCCAGAGGAGAGGAAAGTGCGTTTCGGATATTGCAATTATATATATAGGTTAGGAAGATTATGGCTTTAGGAGGAAGTTGTTTGAGAATTTGAGGAGTAAGGAGATCATATCCAGGGGATTTTCAGTAAGGTACGTTTTTTAGAAGGTATTTGACCTCAGAGGGATTAACGGCTTTTGGTGGAAGAGAGAGAGAGGAATAGGTGAAGTGAGGAAATCTTTCACAGTTGTGCTGTGAGTATGGCTTTGATGAGAAAGGTGAGGCGTGAAAGTATGGGTAAGATGCAGAGCAAATTCCTCCGACCTATCCCCATCCGAAGCCGCCCAGGACCCATCATCACGACGGAGTGTATGTGAAACAGGTTGATACTTTAGGATTTTTTTGGTTACATTCCACAAGGAGTTATCCCTGGTAGACAGAGAGGAGAGGTAGGAGATGAAAGAATCAGAACGGAAGGATGCCAATAGCCCCTTTACCAATCGGCAGTACTGATTGTACGAACGGCGATCAGCAGGATGCCGGGATCTTTGCCACACTGTTCTAGAGCGGCGTTTGGATTTGATTAGATCTTTGAGATGCTGAGGTAAACGATTATGATTGTGGATTTTTGGGTGACGAAGTCCCCACCCACAAGGAAACGATGCCCGATGGAGTCTAGAAAGGAGATGAATTGGGAATCGGGAATGGATTTATTGGGAGGGCAGTACACTGATGCTAGAGTAAGGGGAAAAGTGAGGGTGGTGATTGACACTGCAGTGGATTGAAGGAAATCATGTGCTACCAAAGGAACTATATGATGGGATATGGAGTTATGGACAATGACAGCGGTACCTGCATGTGCTCTTCCATCTGGGCGATTAGTTCGATAAGTCTGGTACTGTCGAACGGTAAATGGTCGTTTACTTGTAAGTCTTGTTTCAGTAATAAGAGCTACATCGATGTTTTTGTCATGGAGTAGTGCTGTCAGTTCGTTAGTGTGGGTGCGAACACCATTCGCATTCCAAAGGAGAATGGATAAGGAGTCAGAAGGATCTACTTATGGGTTTTGTTTAACGGAGATAAGGTAGGAAACAAGCTTTGTAAGAAGGGACATGAGAGGGGTAATTAGGGTTCTGAACTCTATAAGGAATGAGGTTAAAAGGCTGGTGAGATCTGAAGAGCTTGAAGGTGGCGGGATATGCGAGATGTGTGGTTGAGGATGGGATCGAGTTTGCTGGTTGCTAGGATGAGCGGAGTGCTGGGAAGAAGAACTTGTGGAGGAGGAGTGGGCAATTGTTGACTGCTCTCTGTTCCGAACGGCGTCAGCAAAAGAGACTGAAGGCCTCAAACTTCTGGCGGGGGCGCGTCTTGGGCTACCTGTGGCTGGTGTTTCTTCTTCTGGACGACGACGTTGTTCACTTCTGGACTTCAGAATTCTATAAGCCTCACATCCTTTATAGTTTTCCGGGTGGCCTTGCTGACAGAGCACGCATACAGCAGGTGATTTTAGGGGCTTCTTGCACAATTCACTTTTGTGCTGCCCTCTGCACTTTACACTCCTGGGAGGGTGGTAGCAGTATGATTTTGTGTGCCCGTATGCCTGGCAATTATGGCATTGGACGATGTCTCGTTTCGGGTAAGGTTTTTCGACCTGTACTCTTGTGTAGTATAAGTGGGTAAGCTCGTAGATTTTCTCCACTCCAGCAGTTCGCTCTAGATCCACAAAGAATAAGGTCAGTGGTGTCTTGATACTTGTATCATTTTCTTGTCTTTCCTCACGGAGCACATTTGTCATTTGGCGAACCTTGTATCCTAAGCTTATCAGCTTCTTTATATCTCGTCCACTGGTGTTGTGGGATGCAGGTTTCTAATCATCACCTGCCGCGATCTTTCTTGCTTTAGTTGGTAGGTATGAAAGTCAGCCTTGGTTTCTTCTAAGTATTTTATAATAGCTCGGTATGTGTCGGGAGTGTCCGGAGAAACTTTTGTGTCCCGAGATCGATTGAGGCAAGTGTATTTGCCTGTACCTACAATTTTGCTCAATTGAGTACATAGTAATTTGAAATTACTAATGTTGCGAACGAATATCGCTGGTGGCTTGGGCTGTTTGGGTGTTGTTGTAAAGTCTATGTCCTCTACCTCAATATTTTTCAACACCTCGTAACTATTGGGTGTGAAAAGGGGAGACTCATGAGTTATTGTTGTTTGTTTTGATGTGCTGGGTTGTAATGGTATCTCTTCCATAGAGCTGCTGGGTGCTGAAGAATTTACTGGGATATTTCGATTAGATCGCCGCGGCTCACGTTTGACTGGTGACACAGTAGAAGTAGGTCCCAATGATCTTGAGCGTTTTTTCTTATTTTCTGATATAACCTGTTGATAGAAACGCATGTTTCATATTCAGCGGCACTTTTCAGAATAGTAAATAATTTTTAATTGAATAAAAAAATTCAATATAATGTAGCCTCGAACGCAGGTATTTGTGTTAAGAGCTTGCGACGATGCAAGGAGCCAGAATAGAGTGTACTGAGGGCCAGCCGGACTCCCCACTCTCACCACAGGCTGTGGCTTCGCAATTTGGCCGCCCTCTGTATGAATTGTGAGATGAAAAACTTACGTTGGCAGTAATGCCACCTGTTCCTCTTTCCACTCACCTGTAGACAGTCCACCGCGAACGGTTCACCCAAGGGTCGGTTGGAACCGTTTTACGAACTAGGCACTTCCTACGAACGGTAACAAAAAACAGTTTGTTGCAGAGCGATATGAAAACGACTTCTACAGTTAGCGCTGGCGCAGTACTTGCACCGTCATCTAAAAAAAATCACAATCAAAATCCTTTACCTCAGTATCTCATAGACCTAATCCAATCCAAATGCCACTCGAGAACAGTTTGGGAAAGATCCCGACATCTTGCTGATCATGGCTCATACAATCAGTACTGCAGGTTGGTAAAGCGGCAATTGGAATCCTTCCGTTCCGATTCTTTTAATTCCTATCTCGCCTCTCTGTCTACCAGGAACAACTCCTTGTGGAATCTAACTAAGAAAATCCTAAAATATCATCCTGTTTCACACCCACTCCGTCGTGATGATGGGTCCTGGGCTGCTTCGGATGGCGAGAGAGCGGAAGGATTCGCACTGCATCTTTCCCCTACTTTCACTCCTCACCTTACTCCTCAAAACAATACTCATCGCTCAACTGTTGAAAATTTCCTCACTTCACCTATCCCTCTCTCACTACCACCAAAAGCCGTTAACCCCTCTGAGGTCAAATATCTTCTGATAAAATTACCTTACCAATAATCTCCAGTATATGATCTCCTTACTCCTCGAATTCTCCAACATCTTCCTCCTAAAGCCATAATCTTCCTAACCTACATTTATAACTGCATTATCCTCTTCTCTGGAAACACTCCATTGTAGTCGTATTCGCCAAACTCGGTAAACCACCCAATGACGCCTCATCTTACCGTCCAATTAGCCTACTTCCTATACTCTCAAAAATATTTGAAAAACTCCTACTTCCAATTATTGAATCCAAAAACCTATATCCTACTCACCAGTTTGGTTTCCGCCAACGACATTCCACTGCTCAACAAGGCCTGCGCGTTGTCGATCACATCTCCTCAGCCCTTGATTCCAAACAGTATTGCACTGCTGCCTTTCTTGATATAGCTCAAGCTTTTCACGGGGTTTGGCACACAGGTTTGCTTTACAAACTCAGAGGATATTTACCGCAGACCCTATTCCTAATCCTAAAGTCCTACTTTTCAAACCGCTTCTTCCAAGTCCGCTGTGGTTTAGAATATTCTAACTACTATCCCATCCCCTATAATCTATACACCACTGATGTCCCCTTCACCACCAATACCTTCTTGGCAACATTTGCCGATGACACTGCAGTCCTGTCAACCCATCCAGATATAGCATCCCAACACCTTCAAAAACACCTTGATGAGATAGAGTATTGGTGCAACCAATGGCGAATCAAGGTCAATGAAGCAAAATGCTCCCACATAACCTTTACCCTCTGCTGCAAGTCTTTTTAAATTCGATTCCTCTCCCTGTGTCTGAAACAGTACGGTATTTAGGCTTCCATCTCGACAAAAGACTGACATGGAACCCACACACAAGGCTAAAAAGACAAGAACTAAACAGACACTTTGGACAACTGTGCAGACTACTTCGAAGGACATCCCATCTCTCAATAGAAAATAAACTACTTATTTACAAAGTTATACTTAAGCCAATCTGGACATACGGAATAGAGCTATGGGGAACAGCAAAAAAGTCGATCATCAAGCGCATCCAATCCTTTCAATCAAAAGTCCTGAGAACAATAGTAAATGCCCCTTATTACTTCAGCAACAAAACCCTTCACAATGATCTGAATATACCCTACTGCACTGGGCACTGCATCACTCAACCTTATAATCCTCCTCGGAGATTAAAACGGCATGGCCTCGTGGACCTGCTATAATTAAGTGATAGTAGGAGTCCTGTCAATGGCCAGTTTCTCTAATCATGTCCTAAGCATCTGTGGCTCTCGCGCTCTTGGTCAGCCTCCGTTTGCTCTTATCCAGTGACGCGGCTGGCGTAGGAGCGTGGGGGACTTCCCATGACTCCGCTTCCTCCTTCGCACGCGAGGGAGGTGACAACCATGTGGACTTGGGGGGCCTCTGGGCTGTTTGCAAATATTGTATGAATGATCGAGTGAATGATGAATTGTAAATATGGTATGAATGATAACATTTATCTCAATTACTTATTGTCTAATAAGGCAGATTGTAATTTTATCTTAATAAAAATTGTTGTTGAATCTAAAACAAAAAAATCTGAATTATTGAGCTACAGAAATATAACTGACAAACTTAGTGCCTTTTTAGAAACATTTTCAGCATTTGTCGTCTTATAAATAGGTAGGACTCCGGTGTAAACTTGAAAAAAAAGAACGAACTTGAGCGCCGTTCCATCGGGCCCGAACAACCTTTCATTTCCCATTCCTCGACCTCTAGCCTAAATGTGAACAACGTTTCAAAATACCGTTCCCGTAGAAATAAACAATAGAGCTTGCAATGCGCTATGGCAGGGCTGAGAAATGAGGAAACATCAGCTGTTGTACGTGAGGTAGCAAGATTTAACTGTTCGTCTAAATTAGGGCTACTGTTTAATAGTTTTGATTGAACTGCAGTTGTGACTTGTAGACAGCGTTGCCTGAGCTTTGAGAGTCATGTCTTGTAATAAGCGTTTCTTTTCATAGCAAACGTTTTATGGCCTTTCCTGTCATTTGTGTAGTCGTCCGATTTAATAAGTGTATCGAGTATAATTAAGTTATGATGATTTTATCTTACTACAATATTATTTTATTTCATTTCATTCTTATCTATATGGTAAAGGTGATTATGTTCTGTGTGTAGAATTTTTCTAAAAAGTCTTATCCTTCACATTCTGCTGATACAGGCTTTCTCCAGATTGTTAGTCTCATTTCTTAGTTTAGTCAGTTCACACCAGGATTTAGAAGTATAAGAACATTTACTATTGGGTTTCATAAAGCCTAGAATTATTATTGACTTATTACAGGTTTAGATTTTGTAATTCACTAAACTTAGTAAACAAAATAGCATTATTTGAGTTTGTGTTTTATTAATATCTCCTTGAAATATTCTATCACTTATAGAATGAATCTTTGTATCTGAATATGTACCTTGTAACACGGCTACATCAATATTTCTTTTTTACACATTTCTTCACTCACGCGTTGACGCTTTTATTTATTACATTTGTATATATGTATGACTCAAGGGAGCGCAATTGTCTTGTGATCATGAACCAGTACACATGCCAATGAGTCCTTAGTGATAAGACATACCTACCAATAATCTTTGAGTAATAAATATCAAATAATCCATACAGTGAAAGTTCTTAAATGAAATATTATTTTGAAAACCATCAGTGATTCAGTGAGTACAGTATCTGCCAACATTGACTCAAAGGTTGAAGACAACAGTAAATAAATATACGCTGGTTGACAAAATTCATGCAAAACCATGAAATTCTTTAATATAAATAACTTAAACCTTATATTTAATAAATGAGGGTTTCAGGGACTAATTTAAGAAACGTTTAATACAGATTTTTTTTTAAAAATACAATTCAATTTAGAAGAAAAATGATACATTCATAACTTAATTCAGATTCAAAATGAGTTCAGTATTTCCAGTTTCCACCTCTTGCATGCCCAAAGAGATTCAGGGCCTGGCTATTTAGTGGCCACTCCAGCCAACTTCTTGACTTACTCATTCACAAACTATGCATTGATGTAGGGAATAAATGTCATTATGTGATCTTGTATGATGCCTTGTAAGTACCATCACTGATTCAGTCGTTTGAAAAATACCTCCCCAGATCTTCAGAGACCCTACTTGGAACCCATCCTATGGGACCATGCATTTGGCATATCGTTCTCCTGGACGGTTTCATATGAATGCTTGATCATTTGATGACTTTAAACCCACTCTCACTTAATTAAAAAAAAAAAAAAAAAAAAAAAGGACACGCTTCCAGTCCTCCAAACTCTAATCAACATGTTTTTGTCCAAATTGAAACCAAAGACTTTAGTGAGCTCAGGTGTGCAAAGAACCATGAGAAGGGTGTCTGGCACTCGGTGATGATTCAGGCAGTCTCCTCCTCACTGTGCGACTGGTAAGGGAAACATGAGTTTTTGCCTGATCCGACTCCTGAATTAATTTCCAGTCCCAATTGGATTTCTTAATGCCTGATTCTGAATATGCCTGTCATCAGTTAGGTTTGTAGACCTCGAGTCACCCATGTGCTCGGCTTCTGGAGTGTGAGCCTGTCTCCTGATAAAGCCGTAGAGCCTTGCCAATTGTTGTTTGATGAACACCCTCTCCTGGCGACCATTCACACTCTTCTTCTAACAGCGTAGTTGTCTCAAGTTCCTGAATGGAGGCATTAAAAAACACACAATGAGTGTGTAATTGTTTCTGAAGGAAACCAAATTGATACCGATAATAATGAAAGATACTGAGGTTCATTCGCTGTTGACAACAGACATTGTTATTTTGTTATAAGAACTACACCACAAATCGTGCTTCATCTCAAAAACAATAAATAATAAATCAACTTTTTTCAATGATTTTTCACTTGTATTTCCTTTTAATAATTTTTTTATATGTGTACTTACATATATGTATATTTTCTTGAATATATACATATTATTATTACTATTTTTTTTATAATTGATTGATTTATTTTATATAATATTTTCATTATAAAAATATACAAAAGTAAAAAAAAAAAACCCTAAAAATTGTTTTAAAATCCATACATCCAACCCTTCAACAATCCGAAATATCAGGAAAAGCCACCCCTCAGTATGTCAAAACGTTTTAATGTTAAGGCATAGAAAGTGCTCTAGTCCCCACAATGTTTGGTTTTGTAATTTAGTGTAAAGCCTTCTTTTTTAGTTTTTCGTATAGTTTTATTTCTAAATAAACTTTGATACAATAACAAGCAAATTAAAACAGGTAACTACTGGCATCTTTTCCATTGAGACAATAAGTTAAGGTTAAATGATTCACGTTAAGTTTAAATTATAACTGGAATGAGCACCTCCACAAGGTTTTTTCTAGAATGAAGAGAAATTATATAAATCAGAATAAGTAGTTACTTTAAATAGTAAAATTACATTATTAAATAAGTAGTTTCCATGGGGTCATTAATGAGGCTTTTTCGGGTATGAAGTAGCATTATGCAGTTCTTCATATTAACAGCTTGTACTCATTTGTTGCAGTAATTAACACCTAGAAGGTCTTTTCTCTGATGTGGTGTGGTATTATATGATTATTTTAGATACAAGCTTTGTAGCTGCAATGACAACAAAGATAAGGTTTTTATTTGGTATGGTGTGCCATAATATGTGCCTTTAAAGTACCTGCTAATGCTGTGTTGTAGCTGCAATGAGGACATTGATGGGGCTTTTCACTGGTATGACGTGCCATTATATGTTTCTTCAACCGACCACCTTCTACTGCTTTGTAGCTGCAATCAGGACATTGATGAAGCTTTTCTCCAGTATGTCGTGCCCTTATATGATTAGTCAAAGAAAAGGATAGTACTGTTTTGTAGCTACAATGAGGACATTGATGAGGCTTTTCTTTAGTATGTTGTGCCATTATATGTTTCTTCAATGTACCAGCTTGTACTGCTTTGTAGCTGCAATGAGGACATTGATGGGGCTTTTCTCCGGTATGTTGTGCCATTATATGGTTCTTCAAATTACCAGCTAGTACAGCTTTGTGACTGCAATGAGGACATTGATGGGGCTTGTCTCTGGTATGGTGTGTCATAATATGTGCCTTTAAAGTACCTGCTAATGCTGTGTTGTAGCTGCAATGAGGACATTGATGGGGCTTTTCACTGGTATGATGGGCCATTATATGTTTCTTCAACTGACCACCTTCTACTGCTTTGTAGCTGCAATCAGGACATTGATAAAGCTTTTCTCCAGTATGTCGTGCCCTTATATGATTAGTCAAAGAAAAGGATTGTACTGTTTTGTAGCTGCAATGAGGACATTGATGAGGCTTTTCTTCAGTATGTTTTGCCATTATATGTTTCTTCAATGTACCAGCTTGCACTGTTTTGTAGCTGCAATGAGGACATTGATGGGGCTTATCTTCAGAATGGTGTGCTATTATATGATTCTTTAGTGTACTAGTTTGTACTGCTTTGTAGCTGCAATGAGGACATTGATGAGGCTTGTCTCCAGTATGGTGTACCATTATATGTTTCATCAACTGGCCACGTTTTACTGCTTTGTAGCTGCAATGAGGGCACTGATGGGGCTTCTCTCCAGTATGGTGTGCCATTATATGTATTTTCAACGTACCACTTTCTACTGCTTTGTAGCTGCAATGAGGACATTGGTGGTTCTTTTCTCCAGTATGTTGTGCCATTATATGATTCTTTAGTGTACTAGTTTGTACTGCTTTGTAGCTGCAATGAGGACATTGATGGGGCTTGTCTCCGGTATGGTGTGTCATTATATGTCTCTTCAATTTAGAAATGTAAACTCCTTTGTAGCTGCAATGAGGACATTGATGTGGCTTGTCTCCAGTATGGTGTGCCATTGTATGTTTCTTCAACTGACCAATTTCTACTGCTTTGTAGCTGCATTGAGGGCACTGATGGGGTTTGTCTCCAGTATGTTGGGCCATTATATGATTCCTTAAACGAGAAGCTTTTACTGATTTGTAATTGCCATGAGGGCAATGATGAGGTTTTTTTCCGGTGTGTTGTTCTATTATGTGATTCTTTAAAATGAGATCTCCTACTTTACCATCACATGATATTATATGTCTCTCTATAGCATGATCATGAGCTGAACCTGAAACAAACAAATGGAAAAATATTTACCATTGGCAGGTAAAGAATTATTTTAATTATTTCTTGTGAATTTCATTTTCTTGATTTTAATTTTTCTTTAGGGGTGTCACATTTCTTTCATCTTTATACTAATCCCACAATCCAGGGGACTTCTTGAGATGTTTGTTTAAAGCAAACATGTTAATGAATATAAAGATGAAAGGAAAATACACCCTTGGGGTAAAATACAACAAAGTAAGTAATATCTCTGAGTTGAGATACTTTTAATAAATGTAGTGTTTTGACCTGGCCAGTGTGTCTCTAGCTTTGGGGAAATCCACAGGGAGACAGGCCTACTTTGATAGGTATTAGGTTGGAAACTCTTGGAAAAATCTTTGAGTGGTGGGAGTAGGTGGTCTTATAAAAACTAAGGAAAAAGTAAGGCATGAAGAAACGCAGAGGAATTCTCCCAATAACAGCACCTGGTATACCTGGGCATAACACAACATATAAATGGACATTTATAAAAACTCATATAATGAAGAACCTTAGTGTACTCACCCTAGCCCAGAATTGGTTTTAATTCTTCTATAAAATGACCTTGAGGTAATGACAACAAGATAACGCCAACTTATAAAAAAATGAATTGTCTTAAAACAGTTAAAAGCATGGATTGCAACATATTATATAGAGAGAGATGAGTAATGTTACATTCAGATATTTGCTACAAATGCAGTACAAAAGATATCTGTCTCAGTGATCATCAGTAGTGATCTCAAAACATGGCTGTAGACTTTTG
This sequence comes from Acanthosoma haemorrhoidale, assembly GCA_930367205.1. NCBI lineage: Eukaryota > Metazoa > Arthropoda > Insecta > Hemiptera > Acanthosomatidae > Acanthosoma > Acanthosoma haemorrhoidale. The sequence continues at coordinate 19,561,529 of OV884013.1, read as the reverse complement.
TAAGTAATGATATAGCGATCATGGAAGCATCCCTTTCCGTGATGATTTACTGTACTTGTCCTTATCCCTAATTAGTTCTGTTTTTTCTTTAAAATGATGGGGAATAAATGGATGGTGATCCACCATCGGTTAATAAAAAAAAAGATATCACTAACTTATAAAAAATAAAATTTCTTAAAAACTTTAATTATAGCAGTAATATTACATTAAGATGTCCTGAATTCAAATGTGGCATTAGTTTTTACCTAGGAGCTCAAATTTCTTAAGATATAACTTTTTAGTAAAATATTTGTAACACTATTTTAAGTTAAATCTTAAATCCATGGATTATATAGAAAAAAAACTTAACATGGAATTTTTATTATTATATTATGCAAATATTATTATAAACAAAGATAAAGAAAAAAGTCATTGATAAAACCAACTAGTTAGTCCCTGAACACTTCAGAAGCTTCTTTTCCATGTCATTCTTGATTGCATTTGGGAATGTATCATGTGCGCACCCTATCTTCCTTGGGATCCTTAATGGTCAAAGTGGCCGAGTAAATAGTAAAATATTTTACTAGTAAATAGTAAAATAGCGCCTTAATGCTCATGTTACACCCAATGTTTTGTCTCTTAGGCAACTCTTTTCAAGCAATTGGCACTGAACCATATTTATTCCCATTGTGTAGAAGGAAACATTTCAAACTTTGCTTTAAGCTATCAATAAATAGGCGCCAATCATCTGGAAAAGTCTAGAAGACCTATTTTTTCCAGGAGTCCACTAATTTCGTGACAAAATACAAGATTGTCTTCTTGAGAGAAGAAGGGTAGCACACCCCTGGTTCCTTGTTCCAGGAAATATTTGTCTTTCAACCTGGAAGCCAGTAATTCAGAAGCTTGTTTTGACTGGTTAAGATCTCTGGTGACATCATTTAACCCATCCTGGTTAGAAACATTAAGGAATTGATGACATTCCCTCATAATCACTCTCACCTTTATTAGTATCATAAGGGTGATAAGAGGGACAAAACTCATCCTCACAGAGTTCTGATAGCTAGTGAAACATTGAGCGAGAGACCGCATCAATCAGGATTAGTCAACTTGTAATGGTTGTTTCGATTCATTCCAGTAATATTTACTAGGTAGAAATAGCAGTCATTGAAGTGGTTATTTGTGTTCTCTCCAAACCATCATATATAAATATGCCAAATTTCAGACTTTTTATTTTCCCGGCAGTCCACTGCCCTAAATGTTCTAATGTTCTGTACAACTTTTACAGACCTGATACGTTGCCCCGGTTTTATCTTGATTACCAAGTCCAACACCAAAGTAACCAAGCTAAGCTCTCTATACAAAGCCACTAACAGTTTATCTGTATTCTCCGCATGTGTAGCAAAACACATCAGGATGATTCACGCAACTTCTACTTATACTCAATTCATTTCTATTCAACAACACAAATGCAACACAGTACATTTTAGGTTAACATTATAAAAGCTCTTTCTTAAACACGAATATCACGTGAGGCCAACTTTGATTTACCATGCATGGCAAGAACTCACAAACTATCCTCAACTCTAATTGAAGTGTCGAAGGTCACTTATGTTACCGGATGCTTACTACATCTGGCGGATTTTCGTGGAACTAACTAGCCACCAGACTGACAATAAGGCAAATATACAGGAACCAATTAAGGTATATGTGATTGAGAACTGTAGGAAACGGAGTTAGAACTGCACATTAGAAAAAAAAAAAAACTAATCTAAAAAAGTAGAGCGGATAGAGAAAAACTGATTTCATATTTAGATTCAGCTAATCAAATCAGACATAGCTGAAATTAGTTCTAAAATCGTGGGTACCAAAAAAAACTTGTTTCTTGTAGGTTTGTGTAATGCTTGAATACTCACTATCATCTGTGATTAGCTCTTCTTCTTTGAAGTCGATTGGACTAACTGTTAAGAGAAAGTTATCAATACTTATAAATAATTAAGATAAATGTCTTAAAAGGTAGATAAAAATATTGATTAAAGCAGTAACTGATACATTAATATGTTAAGCCCAGTACCGGAGTTATCAGTCTGAGTAATCTAACAATAGTCCAGGTAACAAATGCCAAAATATGAGGATTAGAAAAAAAAAAAATAAAAAAAATGTAGAACTGATTTTTGGTACTATATTTCTGTGTAAGGAGTCCTGTACGACAATAATGGTCCCTGAGGTTTGTGGTAGTTTAAAGGTTTTTTTTTTAAATATCTCTTAACTTAGTGATTTTAGAAAAAAATTAAAGTACATAAAATTGCCTATAACATTGTCATTATTCACTTTTTTCCTTTAAGTCGATGGTTTAGGATATGGTGAGGATTAAAAAACAGGAATTTTCACAATTATTGTTAAAGCAGTTTATTCATGAGAAAAAGAAAAGGAAAAAATGAATATTGAACAAAGCAAAAGATTTTTAATAAACACACCAATATTAAGTCAAGTGAAAAATTATGCACAACATAACAACACCAGTAGCTACTATAAAGACATGAGTATGAAAAAAAGTAATGCAAGTTTTTATTGTTGAAGTGGCTGTATGTTGCAGCACATTCGGACCATTTGGGGGTGATTGTACAATGCACCCAAGGTCAGTCTGCTCCGAGCAGTGGATGTGTTAGCATCATTGATCATTGGTTTCAAAGACTTTGTCATGAGTAAACAATCCAACAATGGTGGAATGCAATCATGTTCTATACCAAAGTCGGCAACAGTTATATGGATAGCAATCAATTGATCCAACAAGCCTATGGGGACTCTGCTCTATCGTCTTCACAATGTATAAGGAGGGCTGGAAAGAGGTGATCAACAAACCCTGTTCTCTCGATGGCCATAAACCAGCCACACACACAAAAATGTGACTCATTTGTGTGCATGATTTGTTGAACTCGGACCGTCAAATGAGTTTTAGGATGATTGCACAGACACTGACCCTTCAAATAGGTTCTGCAGACTACGTCCGGATGGGCGATCTCACAAAAGAAGGCAAGAATGACCACTGTCAAAACAATCCAACAACTCTACCAAAAATCAGGACTACACCTTTTTTTTTTCTTCCTTTTTTCCTGGACTTCAACAAAGGAATGGATATTTGTCCATATTTATATATTGAAAGATGCTTTAGTTTACTCACCGTTATCCATAATTAAGTCTTCTTCTTTAACGTGGATTGGATCACCTGCTTGTAACAATAAGATATCACTAACTTATATAAAATGAACTGTTTTGAAAGATAGTTAAAAATATTGATTATAGGAGTAATGATACATTAAGATCTTTGTTACCAGACAGCACCAGAGAGACAAAATCAGTCTGAGTGATTTCTTAACATTTATTCATATTTGAAAATATGATTGAGATACTTCAATAAGGCTTAGTTTACTCACCGTCATCAATGATTAGCTCTTCTTCGTTAAAGCAGATTGGATCATCTGCTCATAAGAGAAAGATGTCACTAACTTATAAATAATGAAGTGAAGTGTCTTAAAATATAGTTAAAAATAGATTATAGCCTAAACGATAGATTATCATCATATAGTCTTAATGATACATTAAGATGTAATATTAGCTGGCATTTATACATATTTGTAAATTAGAGATGCTTTATTGATGCTTAGTGTACCCACCATCATCATCACCATCGCCTCCTTGTAAGAGACAGTTAACTTGAATAATGAATAATAATAATAATAATGAAGTACATATTTAGGTACTGAGAGATGCTTTAGTATACTCACAGTCATCCACAATTAGTTCTTCTTCTTCTTCTTTAATGTGGATTGAATCACCTGCTAGTAACAAGAACATATTACTTTATACAAAATTAAGTGTCACAATAGATAGTTACAAATATTGATTAAAGCAGTAATGATGCATTAAGATGTTAGCGGCCAGCGCAGTACCAGAGCTATTTATCACCTCAGCCAAAATGCAACATGGTAACAGATATTTGTGCGTATTAATATATTAAGGAATACTACAGAAGTGATTTAGTGTACTCACCATCATCTGTGATTGGCCCTTCTTGTTTAAAGTGGATTGGATCTCCTGTTCATAACAGAAAGTTGTCATTACCTTATAATGAAGTGAAATGTCTTAAAAGATAGTTAAAAAAAGATTATAGCAGCAATGATAAATTAAGATGTTTGCTGTTGTAGTAGATGTTTGTACTTATTCATATATTGAGGAATGCTTCAGTGTACTCACCATTGTCCAGGATTACTTCTTCTACTTTAAATTGGAACAGACTACCTGCACATAAGAATAAAAAAATTAAATTGGCAATTTAACCAATCAATGCATTTCATACATTTATTAATAAAACAATACAAAATATATTGGTGACCAACCAGTCAAAAATAAAATACATTCTAAAACCAAAACAAATCAACTCCTACTCCCCTTAGAGATATCAAGTCTAACGGACTGCTGTAACGAATTGGTTGACTTCTTCAAGTCTGTTGCAATTAGTTCCTTGGGTACAGTAATTTTTAAGGTCATCACTTGTTGACCATGAGTTAGCTAACTCCTTCCTGATCTTAAATGAAAATTACATATGCCATCATCAACAGGGAAACATTCCAGGATGCATACAATCTGCCAACAGAGAGGACTAAGAGTCAATGTTGAATAAAAGGTCATCAACGTTAAGTGAACATGAATTGTACCACTTAGCCTTTTCTGCAAAGTCTGGAGTTATTCTGTATGCAACCGTTTCTAGACATTTCTACACTTTTTGTTCCTTACTTTTCAAAGGACGAGAATCTTGTCTACTGTAAAGACATTCCTGGACTAATGGGCCAATTCCATGTACAATACGACCCTACTCATTTAAAATAAACATACAACAATTTTGTGCTACTTCTTGAAAGAATTCAATATAATGAGCATGAGTGGTTGGTATGTGGAGACTTAAGTACTCGACATGCTCTTAGGTCAACAATATGGACACGACAAGTTTCCATGTTTATTATGCTTATAGCATAGCCATGATAAAAAGTCCCACTGGATAAACAAGGAACTGGGCATCGCAAAAAGCTGTGTTGCCAGAAGAAAAAATTTTATTAGGGAAAGTTTGGTTCCTTCTGAAAAAATCTTACAACCTCCTCTACACATAAAGGGCTGAGAAAGCAGTTCATGAAATATCTCAATAACAAGTTAACTACTTTCCGGAAAACTTAGGGAACGTTAGTGAACAACAAGGAAAAGGTTCCACCAGGACATCAAGAAGATGAAACGATGTAGGGGAAGTAGAACAGGAATGATGGATGCTGGATGCTACAGCATGAATCACCTGAAGAGTCACATACCCAGAGGCGCACACAAAGAATATTCCAAGAGAAGAAAATAAATAAACAAATTAAATGCTTAAATGTTTTTACTCTGGCAAACTTATATCTATACATACAGATGGATCAAAGTCAAAAACCTTTGGCAAGAAATCATATTTTATTTGAACCTCAGTTAGGAAGTTTAAGATGAGATTCTGTAAAAATCAGTTAACTGCGAAGTTCATGGAGTAACTGGTATGAGAATATTGTCCTCATTATGTGAGCCATTCTCTACACCATACTGATCTTATCGGCCGATTCTGTTTTCCTTAATCATCATTTTTATTGCTGACTATGTCTATTAGAGATCTCAAGATTGAACAAAATCTGTACATGATGAAAACTCTCTCTTATCGCTGATATTAACTCTTCGTCGAGTTTGTCTCCAGTTGAATCCCATGATTTCTCAAAAAAGGAACATTTTATTGTGGCTTCTATTTGTTTCACCAACTCACTATCTTATTTTGTAGAATAAGTTATTTACAGTTGATGCGTCATCTAATGAAGAAAAGTATTTGTTATATTTTTTGAGATTTTAACATTTCTAGGGGTGAATTCCACCTGGTGGGAACGTCTAAGGCAATTTCATTAATTCCATAACCGGAGGAAAGTAGTGGGTATGAAGGAGTTTGCATAACTGTATATACCTCTCGCTCTTCATATGAGATTTTTGACATCTTTACCTTTTCCAAATACATCATTGATGGTTAACTCCAATTTATGTTCAGCACCACGCACATATTCAATTCGTTCGAAATTGACCATCTATAAGCTTTGGGAAAATAAATCATCTTGTCCATCAGCCAGGGAATCGTCTTCTTGGTCTACTTCCCTATCCCCCCCCCCCTCAAATCTTCAATAATTTTTACTGTTTTATCCAAGTTTGGTCTATTGCCAGTCCTATTATGGACCTACCTACACGAGTGGATATCTCAACTTTAACGGAAACCATCTTACCAGAACAATGCTTCTGAATTCAATTTTTGAGATCTGTGACCTTTTTCGTAAAAAGATCTGAGATTAATATACATTACAGTAGAAATCCTGGAAAGGATCTAACTTAGTCAGGTTAGAAAAATACAATACAAAACCAAGACTTCTATTTTTTTTTTTATAAACACCGAGTACAAAAAATGTCAAATTCTCCTAATTTGTTCCGTAATGAACAAATGTTTAAATAAAATAAGTTGATTTTAGGATTAGTAAATAATTTAACATTTCATTAAATTCCTTATTCTTTCTGAATAAAAAATTACTAATAATTACTTTTCTTGGCCAAAATTCTTCAAAAACTATTTTTTTTTTCACTTAAATTATAATCTATATTGAATAAATAATGAGAGGTCATTTCTTAATAAAATTCAAAGGCGCGTTCTCAAACTATATTTTGTTTTTTCTACCCTTATTTTGTCTTTCCATCCTGATTCTCTACTACTAACATTTATTGAATATCATTTTTACTTTACCATCCAAAATTTAGACACTAAATTATAAAATTGTTCAACTTCAATAGAATTATGTAATATTTCTTGAAAGGTTATTTTCCTAGAAGAAACTAAAATATCGGCCAATATTATTGCTTTAAACAATTTTTGTGATATTTCCAATCACATTTAACGATTTAACAGTACTTCAGACATTTATATATAAAATAAATATTGCAATGAAACTGTTGAAATGACATTTATTACCAAAGGAATAACTGTTTAAGTCCCTGGATTTTGAAGATTTTCTTTAAATTAGTGAGAATATCTCTCAGGAATTGATGAATTGTCTGACAGCCCAGCGTTTATTGATTTACTGTCTTCTGTAATCAGAAGATGTACCATAAATTTTCAGGGAAATTTTCAAGTTACCGGCAGATGTAACAAATTTTCATAAAATTATTTCCCCCCTCTCTCCCCAAAAAAATGAATTGATAGTTATGAAATGAATTCTAAGGCTAGATGTCTTATGATGAAATTTGCACAACAATTGGGGAGTCATTACATGCAAAAAAGATAGGCTGAACAATCTTGATCTCTTAAATTGTCCTCTCTTTCAAATGAAGAGAGTATCTACCAATTTAATACTTTAAATGTTCAAATAATACTAAAAAGCATTATTAAAGGAACTCCTGTAAATCATAGTACAGCAATCTTTCCTTAAAACTCCTAATGATAAATAAGTGAAGGGTTATAGCTAGTATGAGGTTTAAGTCACATAATTCAAGAAGTTTTCACAAAATAGATCAGGAAACATGCATAATAAAGTATTGCTAAATATAGCAATTTTGAGACACAAATAGATAATACCTACTTAATGAAACACAAACTCAACTTTTTTATGTTAATTTTAAAACAACTTACAGTCAAATTCTTCTTTAATTTCTTGCTTGATGACCTTTGAAGATCCCTTCACTTCTGCAGACAAAACAATCGAATTCATTGTAAATCTGACCATAATAATACTTCCAGTCAGTATAATGAAAGAAATTGAATTAAAATCTATTTTAAGATTTAAATATTTTAATTACTTTCTGACTAAGAATTTTACAGCAGTTGAATACACAATGTTATATTACCGGTTGCATCCATCTTAAATAAAATAGATATCCTCCAAAATACAGAATGCAAATGAGACCAATCTTCAATAAGCTAACAATTGTAGACTTTATCAGTGACCCACTAGCGCCCGCCAAAGAACTATTTCATCTTCATCTTACATGTTTTTGTACTTTCCCCTAATGTATTTTAATAATGAAGTTTAATTCAAGTGTCTTCCATGTGGACTTGGGAGGCCTCTGGGCTGTCTGTAAATAAGTATGAAAGAGCGAGTGAATGATGAATTGTAAATATGGCATGAATGATAGTATATCTTAATTACTTATTGCCTAGCAAGGCAGATTGTAATTTTAGCACAATAAAGGAATTATACAGTCTAATTCAATTGTAATACCCTTGAATTCAATCATTTCCACTGCTAAATTACGACAAAACTGCCAGCGAGGAGAAAGACACAACAGTTTTACGAGCGGTTAATTTAAAACTACGTGTAGGACTTACAAGTGAACTGCTTCACTATTTACCAAACTGTTCCAAAAATATTTTAAATTTGTATACGTTTTAGGAGAGCCAAAAGGATTAGTTAAAAATTCATTCGTTCTCAACTGCCCAGTTCAATCCTGCTTCAAAAAATCTTGATTCCAACTTTCAAAAATTTCTACTCCACCAAAAAATTCCACTTAAGTTTTGAAAACTGTTTAACCATAAAACGTATTTTAGATTATGATACAACCAAATGATGCTCTATTCGATTGATTCTAGTCACTACCAGCTCGTTACTTTATCCTAAAGATTACCTGTGACGAAACGTCTATAGACTTATGAGGACCATCCACCAGTGATGTTCACCACATCTCAAACAGATGGTTCAGCTTGATGATCCTTTTAAACATCATTGGGGAGATTACTTACAAATTCATATGAGTCCAGCCCTTAATAACACATTTAACGATCTGGTTTACCCTTCTTCGCCAAATGACAGAACAATTAAGGCGATAATAAACAAAAAACAAGTTAAGTGTGGCCATAAAATTTGAAAAAATAATTCAACAACCGGGTGAACCTTGCTATGCGATTAAAGGCTGTGGCAAGGTATTGCGAATTAGCGAGTTTCGGTATTACTCCTTAATAGTCCACTTTATTCACGGAGTGCACGATGATTATGCTCGAGATGGAATTGTTACAACAAAAAACCTGTCAAATTGTTTGATACTCTCGAAATAGCTCAAAATTTAGAAGCTACTTGGGCTCACGAAATCAAGTTCGATTCACCTGATAATAATAAGCCGCCTCTCTCTAGTGAAAAGAGTTATTACTCAAAAAATCACGAAAAACCCGGTACTCTAATCGGCCCACCCTCCAACGGGCATCACGTTACAAGACGGTTACCAACCGATTTTCGCCCGAGCCAGGCAGAATCAATTTGCTCTATACGACACTCTACCTGCCACTGAAATCAATAATAAAATAGAATATGCATTCTATGAGCAAGTTCAAACTGGTGATAGTAATACAAATATATTATTAAATCAGACTAACTACTAGCTAACTAGATATAAGGCTGAGTGAATAACGAGTGTGTAGCGTCTGGACAGGAAGGGTATGTTATTATATTAATGTTTCTAGAACGCTGAGCTAGGAGTACTGGGCATAAAGCCTCTTCCTGACCATGTATGGGCACGAAGGTGGATGATCAGAAGAGGTAGGACTAACTGTGTACCTTCCAACCGCTAATAGGATCAGTCGATCTGTTGGGTGTGTGGTGAACATCACTGGTGTGAACATTGTCTTCATAACATCTCGGAATGGAAGAAATTCCGTAAGCGTGGACACAATGCTGCAGTTTGCCGAAGCTATAAGTTATCTACAAGTCAGAATAACACCAAACTAAACCTTTGAGGAATTTAATGAAGAAACAGATAGTAATCTTCTGTGAGTCACTTATTTCCAGAATCTTGAGAGATCCATGAATCGAATTAGTGCAGAATGAACACATGTCCCCCCCTCCACTTAGAGTACCAGTCACAAGCAACGACGAGGCAATTCAAACGGAGATAGACACCGGTGATGCTTGTGTCAGGTCAGCAGCACAACCATCATTTCAAGAGTTTTTTCAAATTTCACCGTTCAAAATCCCAGTCATCTCCTCAAATGCCCAAAACCATCTGGCTGAACGTTCGCATATCTACAGCGACTTATTCAACGAAAATCCAGTACTTTTTAACTAAAAACCCTCCAGCGGGCAACATGTTACAAGACGATTACCAACCGATTTTCGCCAGACCCGGGTAGAATTCTTTTACTCTACGAGACGCTACCTGCCACTGAGATCAGTAAGAAAATAGAATCTGCATTCTATGAGCAAGTTCAAACTGGTGATATTTGTAAAAATTTATTGTTCAATCAGAACTGCAGTTTTTATACTCTCTATTCCGTAATCTTATATGACTTTCAAAAGTTGAAGTAACAATTGTGAAAAAAAACCCATAACAATTAAAACAATTACTGTGTAATTGTTGCTAAGGGGGTGGGACCAGGCCTCTAGTCAATCCCCTCTCCGGCCCAATCTTTCCTTCACAGTAGTGATGGTTGTCATCTCCAACCTCCTTGATTGGTACCTCTACCTAGTCTTGTCATTTCTATTGTTGTTACTGTCATGTTCAAACCTGTATTCTGGACATATATGTTTTATTGACTAAGGATACCACAGGTTAGATAACTGAAGTGTATGTTACTCCTGGTGAATGATTAATCAAAAAGAAATGAAAATGCATCAAATCTGTAAATGTGTATTAATACAATTTGTTTTAATTTTACTAAATGTGTTTTAAAATAATCTGGTCAGATCTGCAATGATTTTGGTTCTTTTGTTTGCAAATGCGAAGTCATCTTTTAATGCCGTAAAGCAATAAATTAAAGAAGAATATGACTATAAGATTTTTTCAAATTTAACATAGAAATTTGGGTTTTACGTTTGTTTAGCAGGTTGTAGTGTTCAAGTCTTTAATATCTGTATATATTTGTCACACAGAATTGATTTATTTAACATTACTTGATGATACATGTTTTCCTTAACTTAGTGTGACCCACTAAACATTTAATGAACTGCAGCATCTGACATTTTTTGTTAATTACCTGGCTTATTCCTTAAGATTCACTTTCTATTTACTAGGGTTTTTACCAAAAGTTTTACCACCCTAAAAATTACTATCAAGGGTTTTGCTATGTAAATGTTTAAACTGTTGCATAATCATACTCAAAATATATGTAATTGGCCATTGTTTAATACAGGCTAAAGTTAATTAATGCCGACACAATCTCAACTTTGTCCATACAGTTTATTGGTAGGGTGCGAAACACAAGGCGATTAGGGAACTGCCATCTTCTGAAAGAGAAAAGACGATCCTAGAGATAAAGATTATATTGCCTGTAATGATTGACTAATACAAGCAGTTGTCATAGATACTTAATTACATAATTAATTTCGTTCTATTTAGTAATTTAGTCAAACCAAAAAAGCCAGATGGCGGTATGACATGTCTTGTTGACTAATATCATGAGGTTATATTGCCCCTATTTTATGCCCTCTTGCCCTTTCTCATGCTGTCAATCCTAATCCTAATAGACAAGCAAAATGACTGCAAGTTGACCCCCCCCCCCTACTTAGCTACCCCTTTGTTCTTAGGTAGGTTTGTTCCTGACCGATAAACCTAAGTCAGTGTAATTTAGCCAAACCAAAAAAGCCAGATGGCGGTATGACATGTCTTGTTGACTAATATCATGAGGTAATATTCCCCCTATTTTATGCCTTCTTGCCCTTTCTTATGCTGTCAATCCTAATCCTAATAGACAAGCAAAATGACTGCAAGTTGACCCCCCCCCCCTACTTAGCTACCCCTTTGTTCTTAGGTAGGTTTGTTCCTGACCGCCAAACCTAAGTCAGTGTAATTTAGCCAAACCAAAAAAGCCAGATGGCGGTATGACATGTCTTGTTGACTAATATCATGAGGTAATATTGCCCCTATTTTATGCCCTCTTGCCCTTTCTCATGCTGTCAATTCATGGGGACTACCCACTTCATAAAATATAATTAGCTTATAACTCAATTAATTACTAGGCATAAAATGTAAATATCTTTGATCATATTAAGTTGAGTATCAAATTAAATATGTCATCACCCTGATTATTAATAATGCATAGTTTAATTTCACAAAGTTATTAAGAATGTCATTGAAATTGTGTTCACAATTTCAACTCTTTCCAGGTTTGATGAAAAGGGATGATTTTTGACATCTCCGATAGTAATAACAATAATATATATGTATATATCATGTACCAAGGCACCAAGAATATTACTTATTTTATTTTATTATAAAACATGAATTTTTACAGGATTGGAAGAAAAATAAGTATTTTATGATACAGAATGTTTATTTCACAAGTAAAAATTGATGAGATGGCACTACAGCAAATCATAGTTAAATATAGCATACTTATTATTCTCTAAGAAAAATCTATCACACAATGAACAACTTTTTTCATAAATTTTTAATTTATTTCTAGAAAAGTGTGGTAAAAATCTAAAAACCAAGTGTATAATATACTATATGAGTATATCGTCATCATAATAGATTAAAATTTACAATGCAATATAGGTTTTTTATTTTTAGAGCACAAAAACGTGTATTGGGTATAAATAGACTCAATAAGTTCACTAAGTTACCATTTCGACTTAAGGTCCAAATACACGTTCAGACATGCTAGTGGTAAGTATCGTTTGCTTGATTCTGAGCTGAGTATTCTTGTCAATCTCTCTATATTGGCTAAAATTTGATAAAATCCACATCATAACTTCTGTAAGGCCAAACATTGAGCTCAGCATTTCAAGTACTAACATAGCTCTGCTCTTCGAACCCTTCTGGAAGTGTATAGGGGCCATTACAGATAAGCCAAATCACACCAATTCATCCGAACATCTTTTTTTAAATTTACTTAACTATTTTTCAAGCCAAAAAAGTTAATAAATTAGTGCTAATAAATTAATAATTATTATTTACACATCCCTATTGGCTAATTGTACTAATACAAATATATTTATCTAACTAATCATTGTTCTATTTACAATATATAGTAGATAGTTAACAGCATAATGGTAACTATAATTAAGATATATAAGAGCATAAATAGTTTTATTACAAGATTTGAAGTTTTAGGAACAGTGTAAAATTATATCATATTTAAGACAAAATTACTCCAAGATTAATAATTATTCCAACCTAGTAGTTCTTGGATTGAAACGTTGAAAACATATATTTTCTAAATATGATTATTAAATATTTATATTTTTAAATAATAAAGATCAAATATACAGTTGATTAAAATTTAAATTGACTTAAAAATTTACTGAAACCAATATTAAATATACAAAGATTGTTTTTTCTGTATTGAATTTACAGTTAACTATGAAGTCAGAATCATATGTTAATTTTTTTAAATCCACCATACATACATAAATTAAAAATATATCAAGCATTTAGACTGATTTCAACCCTGCCTTGTGAAATTGCGTTATAATAATAGATATTTTACTCATTTTGATTTTCTGACTTGAAAAGATGTTTTTAATGTGTTTTATAGAAGATAGTGAACAATAGACTAGTATATTACCTAGAACATAATAATTCCACTTGTAAGCAACGGAAAGGATCTCGAAAGAATCGACTACAAGAGTTGAGCAAAACTAAAAATTAAACTAAAGCGAGCAGCTTAACTAAACTTCAATTAACTTATTGAGGGCATTTCTGCTAAAGGGTTTAAACAGTCAACATCCCCTAATATCTAATATAAAGAACTGATGCAGACGTATATACTTTAACACTTGACCATCTCGGTCTCGATTCTGTGAAATAAGTAAAATGTTTATGGTTAAGTACTCTATGGGTTTAGGTTAGTGTGGAAGCCATTTTTTTAGGAATTGAAAACAGTCTGATTTTGGAGACATCAGCAAAATGTTATCAAATACAAACTGGTGCACTGATTGGATTGTTATTGGATTATACCAAAGTTATATCAAATCCAAACCAGATTATGGCTCAACAGTAGACTACTCAAGTTTTTCAAACCAAAAGATAACCACAAATGCATATAAAAGAGTTTCCTGTTGGCAACTTGGATGGAAACAGCATTTCTTTGAGTAACCTCATGTGGGATAATTGGGGGAATGAAAATGCTGAGGGCCAAACATTGAAATATGCCACGTGCAACATCAAAAGATCTATAGAAGCAAATTATTTAACCCACCAACATTGAAGATTTAGAGTTATTAGATAAATTGATCTATAATTCCTATTATAGCTCTACTAACAGTTTAGTTAAAATAGTAAAAAAGAAATTGAGAGTTTGGGAATTCTCTATGAGAATTAATAGAAAATATGAGGAGCTTGAGCTATGCAGGATTGAGATGCATTTTGGCAGAGTTGTTTGCTTTTCAGCCTACATTCCTCAACATCTACCATGGCCTATTGACAGGGACCTCGAACCATGCGAAGACAAAATGTAGCAAGTTTAAGTACCTGAGGAAATTGGAAATCATCTGTTGTTTTGTTTCAAAGACCGAGGAAGATGATGACATTTTATATGAGAAAGACTTGGTTCAGAGGGAAAAAAATTGTGATTATAATTTTTTGTTTTGTAATTTTGTCAGCCCATGTCCCATTAGGGTCACGGCTATACCAAAACTAATAAAGTATATTGTGTTACAACACTATTAATTGTTTATAAACTTTTTTTTTTACTAAATAAACTTGAAATTAGAAATAATTGATTTATTCCCTTCTATATTTCACTTTGATAATACAATTCAAAAAATTAAATACAGCAATACAAATTAACTAAAAATACACTTAATAAATAAACACTCAATAGTGTATAAGTTGCATTTGAATAATGTTTGAAAATAAATGTAATTTTATGAATATATTTATACCAAATTTCTTTTTTTATATTTGCTGGAAATTTTATCATAAAAATAAATTAAGATGCTCTTAATTGATTCAGTGCAGCAGGGAAGTTTTTATCATTTTGAACATCACTAATGAAAAAATAACTCCTAGGACCTGAAAATAGTAAACAATTTCATGATTAATCAACTTTTTCATAGTAATTATTGTGTACATGCATTATCAACAATAATAAGAAAATTAAATCCAGAACCTCATCGATTCACACCAACTTTACATGGATCTAGAGGCTATTAGGTATGAAACCAAGCTAAGTAGATGTAAATTAGAAACAGAGACATAAAATAAAATGTATAATTTTTTCTGTTATTTTCATCATTATTTGTATACATCAAACCTAAGTGATGTTGGATTTGTACAAAATTGAGATGAGTTATAAAGTTTCAAGTGGATTAAAAGAGAATAAAAAAATTTTGCTTCCATAGAGACAAAACCAAAATATTTATTTTTTTAATTGTCATAGAAATTTGTATTATAAGAATCTTAGGGATGCTGACAATGGATACAAACTGTTGTTTTTCCTCAAAACTTTCTTAGTTATTTTACTTAAAGTTTCAACTTCTAATACTCAGGTTTTTGATAAGCTTTCCTCATTTAATACGTTCTGCCATATATTTTTACATTCTAAGCAAAATACCAATTGGATGAAGTATGATAATTTTATTTTATAAACAGGATCAAGATATTATCATTTATTTCTTTGTTCTGTATGAGGAAATGAAAAAAAATGGAGGTCTTAAATTAATTTAATTTCCAATTGCTCCTCATGTCATGTGCCAAATAAGCCAGACTTTTTTAATTATTTATTTACTATATTATTTCACATAAGGTTGTTGAAAATATGACTTCCATTTTGTTTTCCAATTTAAAGTTTTTTCGCACACTTACCAATGTTGCATCTTAACATAAATGCATAGAGGCCAATATGGGGCACTATAGCCTTAATTATACCTTTAAAATTTCAGATCAAATTTTACAATCACTATCATAAATTTACATTCAGGAAAAAAAAAAAAAGATTGCTTGTTTCAAATGATAAGTATCATATTGCCTCCCCCTCCCCCAGAGTTTGCCAAAAATACTCAACCAAATGTTTTTTTGCTTTTGTTTGAGAATTTTTTTTAACTTATCATTAAGCAAGAAATTACTACTGCAGAAGTTGCTATTATAGCTGTATGGTCTTTCAAATATTTTTCAGTCACATTAAGACATCCTTGTGAGTAAATGTTTTCTAGCAAACATTTACTTCTCTGCTAAACAGATAAATATTAAATTATTATGAATTTACCTGTTATATTTATTAGTAATTAAATATCGGACATATTGAATGAAACTAAATATATATTTTAACAATATTTTCATGGCCGAATTGAGTTTTATTTTACCTGGTTTGAAGGAAAAGCTGGAATATATTGTTAAGACCGCAGGTATAAAATCAGGTAGCTTAGGATAAAGGGTTACCTCTTTGAAAAAACAGATAAGCCTGGTGGGGGTAGTGTGGTCAATAAAGAACAGGGTGCAAGATGAGATGAGATTAAATGAAGTGATATAAAATAAATGTTACTTTTAAAAAATGTTTAACGTAAAAATTTTAACAAAGATGGTTAAAGTGAAAATCTTATATAAACGAATTAAGCTGAACATAGCTATCAAGGTCTTATTCCCCCCTCTTTGAAGGGAGGCTGTTTGCCATCTTAAGGGCGGTTAATAAGTAAGACCTACAGGAACCCAGAGGACAGCTACCGGATTTAAATGACCATGGTCATCGATAGAGTCATACGAGGCGGAGGCACCTGTGGAGTGAGGATTGCTCTAGGGATGAGCTTTTGGCCTTGTCCTTTAGTAATTGGTGTTCCACATAAACCCAGACCTGGTGACAATGGATCCCTAAGATAAACTGATGGAATCGTAGCAGATTCCGGAGCTGAAGTCATGAGAAGAGTCTGCATGCGACTGTACTAACCACGTAGAATAGTGGTGTGCCTTATGGAAGATGAGCATGTGGTACCCTGGTGAGAGGGGAAATGGAATGTTCTAAAAGGGTGTGTACGAAGGAGTCAGCAAGAAACTGAACCTTTCCCTCTTCATTGACGCATGTCCTGATGGGCAGTATGGCTTTGGATGTAAATATCCCCAATTGTTCATATTAAATAGTAACCTCTTGTGGGTGAAGTATATTATAAATTAATTAAAATTAAAGGTTACAGTTTGCAGAATAATTTCAACGTTATGAAGATGTTGAAATCTGCAAATTGTTTGCAAAAATGACAAAGAGTCATACGAGGCGGAGGCACCTGTGGAGTGATGATTGCTCTAGGGGTGAGCTTTTGGCCTTGTCCTTTAGTAATTGGTGTTCCACATAAACCCAGACCTGGTGACAATGGATCCCTAAGATAAACTGATGGAATCGTGGCAGATTCCGGGGCTTAGAAAAACACCAAAAATAAAAATAACATTTTTCAACTTTTATAAGTTATACTTAAGATTATTAGTTTGCTCACCTAATTACTTTAAAAAAAATAGTTCTATAATCTTATCTTGAAAAATATTTTTGGTAGCTTAAAATAGTCAATAAAAATTATGTATTTTTAAGATACATTTGGTTTAATAATATATTTTACTTACTTTAGTTAGTTCAACAATGTTGTTTTCTTTATTTGATGTGTTTAGTTTATTAAAAAGTGCTGCTTGTTTGTTGGCTATAACATCATTTTCCAGTTTTCTATAAATAATGTACCAGTGTATGTGGTCTACACAGGACATTCTGAGATGCAGGCTACTCGTATAAGCATCTCATGGTTCGATGATACAGAGGTTAAACCATTTCCCAAAGCAAGCCTTTATTTAGGTTGTTGATGACTTTGTTAGCAGTAATGGTTAGGAGTTTTTCTTTTTCAGGTGTTGAACTATAATACAACAAATGTTTTTGGGTTGGATACTATGAGTTTGTGAATTTCCTTTATGAACTTTATTCTGTTGTTAGCATGATTATTATTGTGATGTTTTCTCAAAGGATTTACTCTTGGTTAATTTACATATGCTTAAAACATCATTTTGATTACAGATCATTTATGAACATCATTATATTTATTAGGTCTTCATTACAGCATTATCTGCAATGATGATTCATTGCCATCCCTTTCTCTGTTGTTTGTGTCATCATTAAATTCAACATTGCTTAGTAGTGCTTTACTGAAAACACTTTTTTTTTAGCACTTCTTTATTTTTACTAATGGGAAAATATATTTTTTTTCTACATAATATTCTTTTAGCCAGGTACGATTTAGTGTGTCAAATCTTAAGGACAAAATGTTACACAAATTTTATTGCAGTAACCACTGTATGAAAAAACGCACTGGATGGCTTTATAGTCTCTCCAATTTTTTATTTGTTTATTTATTTTAATGAAAAAAAAACAAAAACATCTAGTGTGTTTTTGATACAAGAGTCTTATTGTTATTTAAATATACAAGTGTCTCATACTTGAGTTTTTACTTGCTAGAATAAAATATGACCGCTACTAATAAAAGGTTAATAAAAATTATTGGACTTACTGTTAGTAGCATATATTTGATCTCTCTAACATCTCCTAAGCATCCCAAAAATGCTAGGAGGGATACTATAGATCCTGTCACTATAATAATACTAACAGCACCCATACATAAATTTGTTCCTAGTAATTTATTTGCAAAACTTTTGTCTACAACCGTCCAAATTCCTACACCAGCAACGGTAATACCATCTAGCTGCAAAATAAAATTTATTACAAATTTTGAAATATTCTTATATTATTTATTAAGAACTATTATTACCATATATTATTACAGACACTCATTAAATGATTTGGAAAACTTGTCGTTTCCAGGACCCGCCTGTCATGAATTTATAGTGAGCCACAAGGTTTCTGCCACTTCAATCTTGGAGAAGATCATAGTGATGAGTGAAGGTTTACAATGGATTGGACAAGTTATAGTAAGTCCGCTATGAAGGGTTCCATGAAGGGCTGTCAAAGTTAGGCTTAACTATTGCTCTCTACGAAATTTCTTTAAAATAATTTTGTTTTGTAGTTTCAACGTGACTAAGAGGAGGTTGTCTTATATACAGTGTAGAGGTAAGCATAACTGCTTCGTGATATTATTCGTTCAAATACCCTGACTGATAGATAGGTTTATTTATTTTATTTCCATTTATGGAAATAAAAGCTCCTGATACTAAGGCTATCTTTCAGCCTAAATGGCATACATTAGGGTCTTAATGGCGCTGAAAACAATAATATAGAATGGCTTAAGAGTTTCACAATTAGAAAAAAAAACTATTAAACCAATAATCAAAAAATGAATCTATTATCAATTTTTCAATTCGATATGTACTAGTCTAGTTTTATGATAAGTATAATTAATGTTATTATATTACATTATAATATTCGTATTTGATATGTGCGGGTGTAGCCCAGCCTCTGACCTGCCTATATAAGGCCGAGATTCAGAGCCTTTCCAATATATATGGAACCCAACACCGGAAGATAACACTTCTCAATCTCTCTGCATTGGCGCTTGCTGTTCTACTCGAGCCATGGTTTTCTTATTCAACTACCTCTGCATCTCTCTTTCCTAACCTCGCTGTGTTTTAGTCCAGCGTTGTAGGACCCCGCACCTTCCTAGAAGGATTCTCTGCCTTCTTCTCCCTAAAACTAGCACCTCCTTGGAAGAGATCTCTTCCTTGCAGACGAAGGTATCTGGGGCAATACAAACGTTACCTATTAGCGTCTCCCCCAACGATCCAATCTGCCTCTCTCTGGTTCACACTCGCCTTTGGGATCCGGAAGGATTTTGCATACCCTCAGATACTGAGTGTGAATTTGTGGTCATTCCGAAACCACATAAACTACCTACAATACCTACCCTATACCTCTTCTCCTGAACCTAGTGCACTGTCGGGGAACACCTTCTAAGATCTTATAGAGTCAGATCAATACGAATAAAGCTGCCCGCCGAGTAGGCTGTCAGCAAAGGTCAAAGACCCTGGTTTACCCATTTTATCTCTTTCTTGACGCCCGCCGGACATCGGCTGGGTTGTAAAGAGCATAGCCCGACAGTGGAATTTATAATCAAAAAAGAAAAAAAAAACTTACATTTTATAACTTCTGGCTGCAAAGCTATTTTATGTAATTAGATAAGACTTAGGATAAGTTGGAGTAGATGAATTGCTATTTTCCTAAACGATTCTTCCTAAGGAAGGCCTTTCGCTCGCAATACTCAGCGAAAACAGCAAAATGAGCATCAGCTGGGTTTGTCCTAAACACCCCAGACCACACTTGTCACATCACACATTGAACAACACAAAGGGTCCTTTCACAATGAGCAACTCCTTGTATCCCTCTCATCCACTGTACTCTCCTAACCCACTCCTCTCTCCTTAATGTTACCAAACCTTTCCATCCTGAAAATTTCTATTTACCCACCATTACTCCTGAAAAAATCACACTGTATGTGGGTGAACACTTCCTCAGTACCTGATATCTGGAAAAAGAAGGAAACATCATTTCTATTCCAAAATGTTCCTATATCGCCACTTTAACCGATTACCACCCTATATCTAATATACTTTATGCGCACTCTTGAAGGCCATGTGTTTTGGCCACCTCTTGATTATAAATAATTTTAAGTTACTCTCTTCTCGATCAAATCATATCATATCCTATAATTTTTTCCATATGTTTAATACCCAAAACTTACGACGTCAGGCGGAGAGTGGGGGAAGAAGTTAAAGGGGAGATCAGCCGTTGGTGGGGGTGACCCCCCACCACGACTAGCCGGCTATATAAACCGCGTATTCTCAGTCAAACCTGAGACGGATTCACCAGCTAGCAGTCGATGAGGAAGGACCTACTCTGATCCAGCGATTTGTTTTTCAGTGAAGTTAGTCTTTTTCAGTGAGTTTAGTTACACAGAGTTACTTGGAAGACAGGAAGGATAGGAGCTTTCGAGGAACTGTAAGTAGTCTTACTATTATTGGTGATCCAGTGACTTTTCCCCCAACTGGGTGTGAACCCACTAAGACAATGCCTGCCCGTAAAGGCACCCGCAGGCCATCCGAAACACAGATGGACGTTACCTATGCCCTTTCAGACTCCCCAGCCAGCCCGGAATCCGATACGGACAATACGGAGGGATTCCACCAGCCCAAACGACACTGTAGACCCCGAACAGTGCCACAAACCGCCACACCGGTTCAAAATTCTTTTGAACCCTTAACTACGGCACAACCACAAACGGCTCCATCCGAGCCCATAGCTACTAAACCTAAACCAATACCTCCCTTAGTCATAGGTAAATTAAATAGCTATGACTTGACCAGGCTCTTAAAAGAGTACATAGTCACGGGGTACCACATAGTCCAAGGACAGCAAGATACAAAAGTGTTTTGTGCCACGGAAGAGGCCCTCACAACCACAGCCGCCGCTCTTAAAGCAGCTAACATCGCATATCATACATATGCCCCGAGGGGAACAAAACCGAACAAGAAATTTCTTCTTCACGGTTTTGACTTAACCCACCCTATAGAAGAAATTGAGGAGCACATTAAAACAGCAGGTGGGATAATTTCGGTATACAGACTACGCAAAAGTGACCATAATGGCGCCAAAACGGATATTGAGCCAGTCCTTTTAATAGGTGACTCAACCCTTACTGTAGAAAAGCTTAAGCAAATCCGCCATGTCAACAACGTGCTTTTCCGGGTCAGCACATACAATGAAAAGCGCGGCATTCCCATGTGCCAGAATTGTCAGGAGTATGGCCATACCCGGCGATACTGTTTCAAATCGCCGAAGTGTGTGAGATGCAGTCAGCCTCATGACACTAAGGAATGCCCAAGAGATCAGGCGGTACCCCTACGCTGTGCTAACTGCGGGGAGGGACACGTTGCATCTTATCAGCAATCCTACGCGCATGCGACCAGTGGACGGCACCAATACACGGAAGAATCTCCCGCGCCCGCGACTACATCTAACTCAACTATGGACACCATGCTCAATATTTTGGGCACCTTGATAACACAGTTGACCGGCCTCATTGAAAGAGTTCTTACAAAACTCGATGGACCAGCATCAAAATGATTGTCGGTCATCATGTTCTCAATTATAACGTTTGTGGCCTTAGGCCCAAACAAGGCGATGTTGAGGCAATATTGCGTTGCCATACCCCGGATGTAGTAATATTAACGGACACCAGGCTAAAGAGGGACTGTTACTGTCGTTTCCCAGGCTACTCGACCTACCGGCAGGACACTGAAACATCAACAGGGGGCGTGGCCATTTTAGTCAGGCAGGGAGTACCTTGTAAACGACTGAACCTAGTGGTGCCATCTGACGGCAATCACTATGTAGTCACTCTCCAGCTGCGATTGACGACCAACATTATTGTTACTGGCATCTATAGGCGACCTAGGACAAACCTAACGACAGCCCGGCTCATCATCACCCAGTCTAGCAAAAATAAAAGGCACGTAATAATTGGTGACCTCAATGCCAATCACAGCTAGTGGAGTGGTACTACACCTAATGCTCTCGGCAGGCACATCGTTAAAACGCCGTTTACGGTGATCCACCCAGGTGTACCGACATTTAGGCAACACGGCAACCCAGACAGGACCTCCACACCAGACCTACTTCTGACACAACAACCTCATCGGGTCACCGGCTGCTCGGCGCTCGACTTTGCATCGTCTGACCATAGACCAGTTATCTATGAGCTAGAAGGCGATATTCCGGAGCCACCTGCTACCAGATATGACTTCAGTGAGGCCAACTGGGCCCAATATAAGCATCTCATTAGTGCAGAGTTGCCCCCAGTTGCGCCACTCAGACATACTTGGGATGTTGACAGCGCCATCTATCAGTTGCAGGATACCATTCTCCGAGCTGCTGATGTCTCCATACCGAAGTTCGCCCCGGTACCGCCTTCCCTGAGGAAGCCACCGGAACATATCATGCAACTGATACGGCAACGAAACAATATCAAAAACAGATGGTTTCGGACGAAGAACAAAGACCTGAGGCCTGCGCTCAACGCCCTAACCACACAAATTACGTCTCTCATGATACAATGGAAGACCACTATGTGGGGTGACCGACTAAGTAGTTTACACAGCAACTATAAGGCGTTCTGGCGGCTGGTGAAGACATCAGTCACGAAGAAAAATGCGGTGAGACTTACAACTAACGGACAGTTCATTTCGGTTCCTGAGCAGGCCGACATACTCGCCGACCACTTGAGAGGGGATAGAGTTAGCGAGCCAATCACAGCGCCCGATCATCAGCGGACCCCCACCCAAACCTCTATATATACCTCATACCACCAGGTTTCGGCGATCATTCGTCGCACGAGAGGCAACAGGGCACCAGGAGATGACAACATCCAGAACGTCCTTCTGAAAATGCTACCACAGAAGGGGATTTCTCACATAGTTAACATCTTGAACTCTTCACTACGACTACACTATTTTCCCCAGACGTGGAAGCATGCTGTTGTCGTCCCGCTGTTGAAACCAGCCAAGTCTGGATATGAGCCAGCTCACTACAGGCCCATCAGTCTGCTGACCCAGCTGTCGAAAATCTATGAACGGATTCTCCACACTCATCTCTCCAGGCACTGTGACGCTCAAGACATCGTTCCACCTCAACAGACTGGCTTCACCAAAGGACTCAGCGCAGACTGCAACCTTGTGAAACTGCAGCGGCACGTTGCATCGAACATGCGCCACAACAAAGTCACCGCGATGATCTCCCTAGACTGCACGAAGGCATTTGACTCAGTCGATCATCGCACTCTCCTGCAACGCCTGAACGACCACGATTTTCCGGAGCAACTACAGAATATTATGTCCTCCTACCTAGCAGGCAGAACATTTTCTGTACGAATCGGAGCCTCATTAACCACCAGAAGAGATTTCATGGTCGGAGTTCCTCAAGGGTCGGTGCTGGGACCCCTACTCTTCAACATATACACCGCGCACATAGTAGGAGCTTCATACTCAAATTGTGAGGTAGCGGCGTATGCGGACGACATAGGGGTCTACAGTACCAGTCTCAACCCGACGAGAGCTCTAAAGGCTGCAGAGGGCGCTAGTCAACTGATTGCTGATAGGTTGCGAGCTGTCCACATCCAAGTAAACCCTGCTAAGACTCAGGGGATCATCTTCTCTTTCCAGCATGGGAAAAAGAAGCGGCCACCCAGCTTTACCCTAGACGGAACGGAATGTAAGCTAGCCAACAGCATCTGCTACCTAGGCATCAACCTAGGTAGGCACATGACATTCGGAACACATTTAAGAAAGAAGTTGAAACGAGTCCGCAAAACGTATTACTCTCTCCAGCATCTCATCACCAGCCAGGCCATATCCCTACGACTAAAACTCCTCATATATAAGAGCGTCCTGAGGCCAGCTCTACTGTTCGGGACACCACTCTTTCGATTTTTACATACCAGCACCATAACTAGTCTCCAGAGCTTTCAGAATAACATCCTGAGAACGGCACTGTGGCACACTCCTTTTCGCGACATGAAGGCATCCGACATGCACGAAAAGTTTGAGCTCCCCACCATCACCGATGCCATCAGACGACGACACATCAAATTCTTCGACTCGATGAAGCACAATCTCAACCCGCTCTTCCGAGAGATGACACCACCACCGCTACCGGCACGATGGCAACTCGCAAGATCGGGTAGAGCTAAGGACATGATAGACATCACGACGCTTACCCACTGACAACAAGCCTCTAAGGGGCACCCTCACTCTGATCACAGACAAACAACGACCACACTACATGCCTAGAGAGACTCTAGGCCCAGCCACCAGTAGACTCTCACTACTGTACCGACTTAACCAACCTCTACCGAGGATTCCCACATCCCTAACTCCTCTCACACCACCTTCAAGCAGGTACTCCTGATACAAGGTTCCTTTTACCCCAAATATATTTTATATTTTTCCTACATCCTAACTTCGACCTAGAGAGCTTCGGGGGGAAAAAAAAAAAAAAAAAAAAAAAAAAAAAAAAAAAAAACCTGAGACATCAAGCAACCGGGACCTTGAACACTTCTCTCTCTCTGCACTGGCGCTTGCTGCTCTACTCAAACCATGGACTTCTCATTTCAACTACCTCTGCATCTCTCTTTCCTAACCTGCTATGTTGTAGTCCGGCGTTTGGCAGACCTCACACCTTCCTAGTGAGATTCTCTGCCTTCGTCTCGCTAAAACTAGCACCTCCTTGGGAGAGACCTCTCCCTCGCAGACGACGGTTGCCTTGGCCCCCTGCAAATAAGACCAGCAGGGACCCCCATAGCAATCCAGTCTGCCTCTCTCCGGTTCACACTCGCCTTTGGGATCCGTACGGTTTTCGCCTACCCTTAGACACCGAGTGTGAATCCGTGGTCATTCCAAGACCATATAAACTACCTATAAAACCTACCCTGTACCTCTTCTCCTTGAACACAGTGCTTTGTCGGGGCACACACACCTTCTAAAGATCTTATGGAGTCAGATCAAAGCGAATTAGGCTGCCCTGCCGACTAGGCCGGCGGCCAGGGTGAAAGACCATAGGTCCTCCCGCCTTATCTCTTTCTGGGCGCTTGCCGGACGGGGGCTAAGAGATTGTAACGACCCTAGACCGCGGCGGGCGTCTCCTCACCACTTTGGGGGATAATCATGTATAAACTGAGCCCCCCTAGTGAGTGCCCGACACCATGTTTCGTCACAACTCTCCCTCCACCTTTCTACGTCCTCGATCCTTTCCAATCTGCTTTTATCTCTGTTTCCTGAAAGGTGTACTACAAGGTTCATCGTTATCTCCACTCTTTTCACGTTCCTGTTAGGTCTCCAAAAACCTGTAAGGACCATTTGTATGCCGATGCGTTCCAAAGGTACCATTCCTTCCATCCTTCCTACATCTATACGAATTTTGAACATATCAAGACAGGTAACATCTCTTTCGGGCCACTTGAATCTAAACATTCCGAAGGAAATATCTTTCTTGAACTTCATTCTCCACGTTATTTCGTATTGAAAACAACATAGTTTAGTTGTACATTTTCCATCACAAACAAATTAGTAGTTTCATTAAGTGCTAAGCTAATGTTAGAGTATTGAGAGGAATATATTGTTGTGATATTATAAACTTTATATATCAAGAATTTTAAATATAAACATTTAATCCAACCTTGTATCAAGAAGGCGAAAAAAAAACAAAATGGCTATTAGTTGTTGTGTTAGAGACAGTAAGTTAGCATCACTCTAGTTTTGGGATCAGCCACTAATACATATTAAGAGCTTGAGATTGTGAGTAAGAAAAATTTAAAGATTCTGTTGGTTAGTGGTTATTGGCTTGAAGCGGAACAGAAGAGAAGTTGCACGAAGGGAAGAAGTGTTAATTTTTTTTAAAGAAAGAAGAGAATCACAGAAGAAAAAATAGACAAGTATATTTATATAAATAGTAATAAGTTTTTGTTTTATTTGTAATTAAATTCACCTTTTACCAGAATTATTTATTTATTAGCAGAACCTAAAAACCTCAGATAATAAATAATAAGATAAGAAAAATTTAAAGATAGAATTAAAAATAAAATAAAAAAAATGTCTTTAAAAAACGTAATAATATATTATAATATGAAATAAACCACTAACTAACTAGCTACTATACATACCAAATTTCAAAATTAATTCAGTTAAAGTTTCATAGGACTCAAAAGTTAAAGACCTAGGACTTCTCATCAGCAACACTTGTAAAATACTACAGCCATTTAAAAAAAAACCAGTCACAGGGGACTTTTACCTAGCATAAGGTCAAATAGAAGATTTTATTTAATAAGAAGAATTTGAGTTTGCGAACCCCCCACCGAAAGCATAATAACTTTTTTCCGTTTAGTTGAATTAGATAAATCCTTAGTTAAGTTAATCCTCAATCCTTAGTTAACTGAAAGAAAACAAAATTTCCTACCATGTGGGTTGAAAATATATTTTCCTACAGCTAATATTGAGCAAGACATAGACCATCAAAAGTTTTGCTACATTTTCTCTACTTACAACAATTTGCGCGTGTATGAAAAACGGCTAAAGGTGTAAAAGCGTTGGTTGTGAAATAGCAAAAAAAATTACTTTTAATCAATAAAAGACAAGTTGTAATAAATTTTATAACATCAAATATCAAGAATACATTGAAATAATATTGTTTGAACTATAAAAAAAAAAAATTCACAAATAATAGAAATTATTCTATTACAATTGTTGGCATTTTGGAAGAAAACTTGAAATAAATCTTATAATTTAATTAATTATAAAATGCACTGACATTTTTATTTATAGATTTTGGCGTTTTGAAGGGTGTCGCTTTTGAAAACTGTCCTCTAACTGTGAGCTGTCCATGTAGGAGTCTCATTCCAACCCACCAGTAACCCCAGCTTGTGCCACACCTACCGGATTTCGAATCCCATCATCGAAGTCATATCGCAAGAAGTGCCACTCCAGTGTTGATTAGCAACGCAGACATGTTTTTCGGAAACTACAAACCCCACTGCAACCTTAATATCGACCTTAGAAAACAAACTGTAGCTCCGACTGAGATGCAGCCTTCAGACCTTAGAAGGAGCTTTCTTCCCAACCCCATTCAAGTGAATTTTTGTTGTGGACAAGCCAATTTTGAAACCGTTCATGACTTCGAAGTGCGCGAAACTTAGCTTCATCTTCTGTAGGCGGCAGCCTCGTCAGATTAAATTTAATTTTTAGGGCAGATTTTGTGAACATCTGGTATCTCATTTCGCACAGGGTTTAGTTTCATTTTGACCACTATACAATTCAAAGATAAGATACCTTCCAGCCTGAGTTATGGATTTTTCAGAGGCTTGAGGGTTTCTAAAGCAACAATTTTTTTTTCAGAAGAAAGGAAAATTTCGATTTTCCATGGCCAAGCAAAAGCCGATGTAGCATGACAACCAGTAGAATGAAAAGAGCATGGGCATGATTTAGTTGAGTACCCTAAACCTGCTCTCTCCGGTTTGTGTAAGAACGTGTTCTTTTGTTTGGATACATATGTTGGTTCAGTGAGCAGAACAAGAACATCAATTTCCTCACTTAAAATTGCCATAAACTGATGCTTAGGAAATAGATAGGTTGGTGTTCATGCCGCCAGCATCTTCATCTGCCTGTTTCACATGCATACATTCTTGTGCCAGCATCAAAATAAGCGCAGTTTGTTATCACTCCCTACAAATATTTCTCAAATAACTACAGCATTTGTCTGTTCATCAAATATCAAGTCAGCAGAAGTGAATACCTTTGAATGACGAAGTCTTAGGGTCTCACTGAGCCGACTCACCCTTCAAATATAACCATTATCTTGGTTCCTCAAGTAGGTAATATATTTTCGTCTTTGGAAATGTCATTTGATCTTTACCGACTCTTGCTCCGGAAACAACAAATTTGTCAACAGTTATGTAACATATATGTAATCTTATTATTAACAAATGGTACCTTTATCAATAACATCCTAAGAACTGTATCTCTTAACTTATAATCAGCTCTATTGTAATTATCAATAACTTATTTTCCTTTCCCAGACCTCCATTCTGAATATTTGTATTAATAATATTCTGATATCGCTTACTTACAGATATAAATACCCCTTAGGCATAAACCAGAGCGTTGCTACCCTCAGGCACTCATTAGCTAGCAAGCTAAGTAAGTTTGAAGACAACAGTGCAAATAAATATACAAAATTCATGCACAACCATGAAATTCTTTAATATAAATAACTTAAACCATATATTTAATAAATTAGGGTTTCAGGGACTAATTTAAGGAACGTTTAATACAGATTTTTTTTTTTTAAATACAATTCAATTTAGCAGAAAACTGATACATTCATAACTTAATTCAGATTCAAAATGAGTTCAGTATTTCCTGTTTCCACCTCTTGCATGCCCAAAGAGATTCAGGGCCTGGCTACTTGGTGGCCACACCAGATGACCTTCTCGACGTCCTCATTCACAAACTGTGCATTATGTTGTGAGGTGTTATCGTACATCAGGAGGAATCTTCCTCTGATGTATAGGGTGGAAATGGTGTTATGTGATCTTGTATGACGCCTTCCAAGTACCATCACTGATTCCATTGTTTGAAAAATACCTCCCCAGATCGTCGGAGACCCTACTTGGAACCCATCCTATGGGACCATGCATTTGGCATATCGTTATCCTGGACGGTTTCATATGAATGCTTGATCATTTGATGACTTTAAACCCAATCTCACTTAATTCAAAAAAAAAAAAAGGACATGCTTCCAGTCCTCCAAAATCTAATCAACATGTTTTTGTCCAAATTGAAACCAAAG
This sequence comes from Acanthosoma haemorrhoidale, assembly GCA_930367205.1. Lineage (NCBI taxonomy): Eukaryota > Metazoa > Arthropoda > Insecta > Hemiptera > Acanthosomatidae > Acanthosoma > Acanthosoma haemorrhoidale. Next base: position 19,532,227 of record OV884013.1, on the reverse strand, counting down.
ACTTTAGTGAGCTCAGGTGTGCAAAGAACCATGAGAAGGGTGTCTGGCACTAGGTGATGATTCAGGCAGTCTCCTCTTCACTGTTTGACTGGTAAGGGAAACATGAGTTTTTGCTTGATCCGACTCCTGAATTAATTTCCAGTCCCAATTGGATTTCTTAATGCCTGATTCTGAATATGCTGTCATCAGTTAGGTTTGTAGACCTCGAGTCACCCATGTGCTCGACTTCTGGAGTGTGAGCCTGTCTCCTGATAAAGCCGTAGAGCCTTGCCAATTGTTGTTTGATGAACACCCTCTCCTGGCGACCATTCACACTCTTCTTCTAACAGCGTAGTTGTCTCAAGTTCCTGAATGGAGGCATTAAAAAACACACAATGAGTGTGTAATTGTTTCTGAAGGAAACCAAATTGATACCGATAATAATAAAAGATACTGAGGTTCATTCGCTGTTGACAACAGACATTGTTATTTTGTTATGAGAACTAGACCACAAATCGTGCTTCATCTCAAAAACAATAAATAATAAATCAACTTTTTTCAATGATTTTTCACTTGTATTTCCTTCTATTAATTTTTTTATATGTGTACTTACACATATGTATATTTTCTTGAATATATACATATTATTATTACTAATTTTTTTTACAATTGATTGATTGATTTATTTTATATAATATTTTCATTATAAAAATATACAAAAGTATAACAAAAATCCATAAAAATTGTTTTCTTACACATCCAACTCTTCAACAATCCTAAATAATTCACATAAAGTTTAAATTATAACTGGAATGAGTACCTTCTCAAGGTTTTTTCTAGAATGAAGAGCAATTATATAAATCAGCATAATAAGTAGTTACTTTAAATAGTAAAATTACATTATTGAATAAGTAGTTTCCATGGGGTCATTAATGAGACTTTTCTGGTATGAAGTAACATTCTGCAGTTCTTCATATTAACAGCTTGTACTCATTTGTTGCAGTAATTAACACCTAGAAGGTTCTTTCTCTGATGTGGTGTGGTATTATATAATTATTTTAGCTACAAGCTTTGTAGCTGCAATGAGAAAAAAGATGAGGTTTTTATTTGGTATGGTGTGCCATTACATGTTTCTTTAAAATACCAGCTTGCACTGCTTCGTAGCTGCATGCTAACTTTGAAGGAGCTTTTCTCCTGTATGATGCACTATTATATGTTTCTTCAAACGATAAGCTCTTATTACTTTGTAGCTGCAATAAGGACATTGATAAGGCTTTTCTCCGGTATGTTGTGCCATTACATGTTTCTTCAAAGTACAAGCTAGTACTGCTCTGTAGCTGCAATGCTGGCATTGATGGGGCTTCTCTTTGGTATGGTGAGCCATTATATGTTTCTTCAATGTATCAGTTTGTACTGCTTTGTAGCTGCAATGAGGACATTGATGGGGCTTGTCTCCAGTATGGTGTGACATTATATGTTTCATCAACTGACCACGTTTTACTGCTTTGTAGCTGCAATGAGGGCACTGATGGGGCCTGTCTCCGGTATGAAGTGCCATTATGTGGTTTTTCAACACACCATTTTCTACTGCTTTGTAGCTGCAATGAGGACATTGATGAGGCTTTTCTCCAGTATGTTGTGCCATTATATGATTCTTCAATGTAACAGCTTGTACTGCTTTGTAGCTGCAATGAGGACATTGGTTGGGCTTCTCTTTGGTATGTTGAGCCATTATATGATTCCTTACACTAGAAGCTTCTACTGTTTTGTAGCTGCAATGAGGACATTGATGAGGCTTTTCTCCAGTATGTTGTGCCATTATATGACTCTTCAATGTACCAGCTTTTACTGCTTTGTAGCTGCAATGAGGACATTGATGAGGCTTCTCTTTGGTATGGTGAGCCATTATATGATCCCTTAGACAAGAAGCTTTTACTGATTTGTAACTGCAATGAGGGCAATGATGAGGTTTTTTTCCAATGTGTTGTTTTATTATGTGATTCTTTAAAATGAGATCTCCTACTTTACTATCACATGGTATTATATATCTCTTTATAGCATAATCATGAGCTGCACCTGAAACAAACAAATGCAAAAATATTTACCATTGGCAGGTAATGAATTATGTTAATTATTTCTTATGAACTTCATTTTCGTGACTTTAATTATTCTTTAGGGGTGTCACATTTCTTTCATCTTTATACTAATCCCACAATCTAGAGGACTTCTTGAGATGTTCGTTTAAAGCAAACATGTTAATGAATATAAAGATGAAAGGAAAATACACCCTTGGGGTAAAATACAACAAAGTAAGTAATATCTCTGAGTTAAGATACTTGTAATAAATGTAGTGTTTTGACCTGGCCAGTGTGTCTCTAGCTTTGGGAAAATCCACAGGGAGACAGGCCTACTTTGATAGGTATTAGGTTAGAAACCCTTGGAAAAATCTTTGAATGGTGGGAGTAGGTGGACCTACAAAAACTAAGAAAAAAGTAAGGCATGAAGAATTCTCCCAATAACATACCTGGGCATAACACAACATATAAATGGACATTTATAAAAACTCCTTCCTTGGTGGTCCAAGTAAATAGAAAAATATTTTACTTGTAAATAGTAAAATAGCGCCTTAAAGCTCATGTTACACCCAATGTTTTGTCTCTTAGGCAACTCTTTTCAAGCAATTGGCACTGAACCATATTTATTCCTATTGTGCATTTGGGAACGTATCATGTGCGCACCCTATCTTCCTTGGGATCCTTGGTGGTCAAAGTGGCCGAGTAAATAGTAAAATATTTTACTAGTAAATAGTGCCTTAAGGCTCATCTTGCAACTCTTTTCAAGCAATTGGCACTGAACCATATTTATTCCCATTGTGTAGAAGGAAACATTTCAAACTTTGCTTTAAGCTATCAATAAATAGGCCCCAATCATCTGGAAAAGTCAAAAAGAGCCATTTTTTCCAGGAGTCCACTAATTTCGTGACAAAATACTAGATTGTCTTCTTGAGAGAAGATGGGTAGCACACCCCTGGTTCCTTGTTCCAGAAAATATTTGTCTTTCAACCTGGAAGCCAGTAATTCAGAAGCTTGTTTTGACTGGTTAAGATCTCTGGTGAAATTTAACCCATCATGGTTAGAAACATTAAGGAATTGATGACATGCCCTCATAATCACTGTCACCTTCATTAGTACCATAAGGGTGATAAGAAGGACAGAACTCATCCTCGCAGAGTTCTGGTAGCTGGTGAAACATTGGGATTGGCACTTCCTTTAAGTGAGAGACCGCATCAATCAGGATTAGTCAACTTGTAACGGTTGTTTTGATTCATATCAGTAATATTTACTACTCTGCGAGGATGAGTTCTGTCCTTCTTATCACCCTTATGGTACTAATGAAGGTGACAGTGATTATGAGGGCATGTCATCAATTCCTTAATGTTTCTAACCATGATGGGTTAAATTTCACCAGAGATCTTAACCAGTCAAAACAAGCTTCTGAATTACTGGCTTCCAGGTTGAAAGACAAATATTTTCTGGAACAAGGAACCAGGGGTGTGCTACCCATCTTCTCTCAAGAAGACAATCTAGTATTTTGTCACGAAATTAGTGGACTCCTGGAAAAAATGGCTCTTTTTGACTTTTCCAGATGATTGGGGCCTATTTATTGATAGCTTAAAGCAAAGTTTGAAATGTTTCCTTCTACACAATGGGAATAAATATGGTTCAGTGCCAATTGCTTGAAAAGAGTTGCAAGATGAGCCTTAAGGCACTATTTACTAGTAAAATATTTTACTAGGTAGAAATAGCAGTCATTGAAGTGGTTTTTTCTTTTCCCGGCAGTCCACTGTCCTAAATGTTCTGTACAACTTTTACAGACCTGATACGTTCCCCTGGTTTTAACTTGATTACCAAGTCCAACACCGTAGTAACCAAGATAAGCTCTCTTTACAAAGTCACTAACAGTTTTTCTGTATTCTCCGCATGTGTAGCAAAACACATCAGGATGATTCACGCAACTTCTACTTATACTCACTTTTCTCTATTCAACAACACAAATGCAATACAGTACATTTTAGGTTAACATTATAAAACCTCTTTCCTAAACACAAATATCACGCGAGGCCAACTTCAATTTACCGTGCAAGCCAAGAACTCACAAACTATCCTCCACTAATTGAAGTGTCAAAGGTCACTTATGTTACCGGATGCTTACTACATCTGGCGGATTTTCCTGGAACTAACTAGCCACCAGACTGACAATAGGGCAAATATACAGGAACCAATTAAGGTATATGTGATTGAGAACTGCAAGAAAAGGAGTTAGAACTGCACAAAAAGGAGTTAGAACTGCACATTAAAAAAAAAAAACTAATTTAAAAAAGTAGAGCTGATAGAGAAAAACTGATTTCATATTTAGATTCAGCTAATCAAATCAAATATAGCTAAAATTAGTTTTAAAATCGTAGGTACCAAAAAAAAACAATTTAGTAGAACTGATTTTTGGTACTATATTTCTGTGTAAGGAGCCCTGTACGACACTAATGGTCCCTAAGGTTTGAGGTAGTTTAAAGATTTTTTTTTCCAAATATATCTTAAAGTAGTGATTTCATAAAAAAATTAAAGTACATAAAATTGCCTATATCAGTGTCATTATTCACTTTTTTCCTTTGAGTCAATGGTTTAGGATATGGTGAGAATTAAAAAACAGGAATTTTTACAATTTTTGTTCAAGCAGTTAATTCATGAGAAAAAGAAAAGGAAAAAATGAATATTGAACAAAGCAAAAGATTTTTAATCAACACACCAATATTAAGTAAAGTGAAAAATTATGCACTACACAACAACACCAGTAACCTACTATAAGGACATGAGTATGAAAAAAGTAATGCAAGTTTTTATTGTTGAAGTGGCTGTATGCGTTCGGACCATTTGGGGGTGATTGTACAATGCACCCAAGGTCAGTCTGCTCCGAGCAGTGGATGTGTTAGCATCATTGATCATTGGTTTCAAAGACTTTGTCATGAGTAAACAATCCAACAATGGTGGAATGCAATCATGTTCTACACCAAAGTCGGCAACAGTTATATGGATAGCAATCAATTGATCCAACAAGCCTATGGGGACTCTGCTCTATCGTCTTCACAATGTATAAGGAGGGCTGGAAAGAGGTGATCAACAAACCCTGTTCTCTCGATGGCCATAAACCAGCCACACAAAAATGTGACTCATGTGCATGATTTGTTGAACTCTGACCGTCAAATGAGTTTTGGGATGATTCCACAGACACCGACCCTTCAAATAGGTTCTGTACACAACATCCGGATGGGCGATCTCACAAAAGAAGGCAAGAATGAGCACAAAGTCAAAACAATCCAACAACTTTACCAAAAATCAGGACTACACTTTTTTTTTTTTCTTCCCTTTTTTCCTGGACTTCAACAAAGGAATGGATATTTGTCCATATTTATATATTGAAAGATGCTTTAGTTTACTCACCGTTATCCATAATTAAGTCTTCTTCTTTAACGTGGATTGGATCACCTGCTTGTAACAATAAGATATCACTAGCTTATAAAAAATGAAGTGTTTTGAAAGATAGTTAAAAATATTGATTATAGGAGTAATGATACATTAAGATCTTTGTTACCAGACAGTACCAGAGAGACAAAATCAGTCTGAGTGATTTCTTAACATTTATTCATATTTGAAAATTGAGAGATGATTCAATAAGTCTTAGTTTACTCACCGTCAACAATGATTAGCTCTTCTTCGTTAAAGTGGATTGGATCATCTGCTCATAAGAAAAAGATGCCACTAACTCATAAATAATGAAGTGAAGTGTCTTAAAATATAGTTAAAAATAGATTATAGCCTAAATGATAGATTATCATCATATAGTCTTACTGATACATTAAGATGTAATATTAGCTGGCATTTATACATATTTGTGAATTGAGAGATGCTTTATTGATGCTTAGTGTACCCACCATCATCATCACCATCGCCTCCTTGTAAGAGACAGTTATCAATAACTTATAAATAATGAAGTACATATTTATGTACTGAGAGATGCTTTAGTATACTCACAGTCATCCACAATTAGTTCTTCTTCTTCTTTAATGTGGATTGGATCACCTGCTAGTAACAAGAACATATTACCACCTTATACAAAATTAAGTGTCACAAAAGATAGTTAAAAATATTGATTAAAGCAGTAATGATGCATTAAGATGTTAGCTACCAGCGCAGTACCAGAGCTATTTATCACCTCAGCTGAAATGCATGGTAACAGATATTTGTGCGAATTAATATATTGAGGAATACTACAGAAGTGATTTAGTGTACTCACCATCATCTGTGATTGGCTCTTCTTCTTTAAAGTGGATTGGATCTCCTGTTCATAACAGAAAGTTGTCATTAACTTATAACATGAAGTGAAGTGTCTTAAAAGATAGTTAAAAAAAGATTATAGCATCAATGATAAATTAAGATGTTTGCTGTTGTAGTAGATGTTTGTACTTATTCATATATTGATGAATGCTTCAGTGTACTCACCATGGTCCAGGATTACTTCTTCTACTTTTAATTGGATCCGACTACCTGCACATAAGAATAAAAAAATTAAATTGGCAATTTAACCAATCAATGCATTTCATACATTTATTAATAAAACAATACAAAATATATTGGTGACCAACCAGTCAAAAATAAAATACATTCTAAAACCAAAACAAATCAACTCCTACTCCCCTTAGAGATATTGAGTCTAACGGACTGCAGTAATGAATTGGTTGACTTCTTCAAGTCTGTTGCAATTAGTTCCTTGGGTACAGTAATTTTTAAGGTCATCACTTGCTGACCATGAGTTAGCTAACTCCTTCCTGATCTTAAATGAAAATTACATATGCCATCATCAACAGGGAAACATTCCAGGATGCATACAATCTGCCAACAGAGAGGACTAAGAGTCAATGGTGAATAAAAGGTCATCAACGTTAAGTGAACATGAATTGTACCACTTAGCCTTTTCTGCAAAGTCTGGAGTTATTCTGTATGCAACCGTTTCTAGACATTTCTACACTTTTTGTTCCTTACTTTTCAAAGGACGAGAATCTTGTCTACTGTAAAGACATTCCTGGACTAATGGGCCAATTCCATGTACAATACGACCCTACTCATTTAAAATAAACATGCAACAATTTTGTGCTACTTCTTGAAAGAATTCAATATAATGAGCATGAGTGGTTGGTATGTGGAGACTTAAGTACTCGACATGCTCTTAGGTCAACAATATGGACACGACAAGTTTCCATGTTTATTATGCTTATAGCATAGCCATGATAAAAAGTCCCACTGGATAAACAAGGAACTGGGCATCGCAAAAAGCTGTGTTGCCAGAAGAAAAAATTTTATTAGGGAAAGTTTGGTTCCTTCTGAAAAAATCTTACAACCTCCTCTACACATAAAGGGCTGAGAAAGCAGTTCATGAAATATCTCAATAACAAGTTAACTACTTTCCGGAAAACTTAGGGAACGTTAGTGAACAACAAGGAAAAGGTTCCACCAGGACATCAAGAAGATTAAACGATGTAGGGGAAGTAGAACAGGAATATGATGATGGACTATTGCTGGATGCTACAGCATGAATCACCTGAAGAGTCACATACCCAGAGGCGCACACAAAGAATTTTCCAAGAGAAGAAAATAAATAACAAAATTAAATGCTTAAATGTTTTTACTCTGGCAAACTTATATCTATACATACAGATGGATCAAAGTCAAAAACCTTTGGCAAGAAATCATATTTTATTTGAACCTCAGTTAGGAAGTTTAAGATGAGATTCTGTAAAAATCAGTTAACTGCGAAGTTCATGGAGTAACTGGTATGAGAATATTGTCCTCATTATGTGAGCCATTCTCTACACCATACTGATCTTATCGGCCGATTCTGTTTTCCTTAATCATCATTTTTATTGCTGACTATGTCTATTAGAGATCTCAAGATTGAACAAAATCTGTACATGATGAAAACTCTCTCTTATCGCTGATATTAACTCTTCGTCGAGTTTGTCTCCAGTTGAATCCCATGATTTCTCAAAAAAGGAACATTTTATTGTGGCTTCTATTTGTTTCACCAACTCACTATCTTATTTTGTAGAATAAGTTATTTACAGTTGATGCGTCATCTAATGAAGAAAAGTATTTGTTACTTGTCAATTCTCATTCGAGACCAGTATTTTCTTCTAATAAAGAATTTTCTCCAGTTTTTAGTTTTATAATTTGTGTACAGTGTTTTCTTAAAGTCTCTTATCACGTGTAAAGCTTTGTATATCAATTTTTTTTAAATGAGATCTCGTTTGTTGGTTTTTTGTCAATATTTTGGATATTCATGGTTTGAGAAATATTACCAAAATAGCCGTATTAATAAAGTATTAAAAATAAAGGATCTTCTCATTTTTTTAGAGCGGCTTTTAATTTTTTTCACTAACTGACCCTTATTTTGTCTTTCCATCCCGATTCTCTACTACTAACATTTATTGAATATCATTTTTACTTTACCATCCGAAATTTAGACACTAAATTATAAAATGTTCAACTTCAATAGAATTATGTAATTTTTCTTGTAAGTTTATTTTCCTAGAAGAAACTAAAATGTCGGCCAATATTATTCCTTTAAACAATTTTTGTGAGATTTCCAATCACATTTAACGATTTAACAGTACTTCAGTATTTATATATAAAATAAATATTGCAATGAAACTGTTGAAATGACATTTATTACCAAAGGAATAACTGTTTCAGTCCCTGGATTTTGAAGATTTTCTTTAAATTAGTGAGAATATCTCTCAGGAATTGATGGATTGTCTGACAGCCCAGCGTTTAATGATTTACTGTCTTCTGTAATCAGAAGATGTTCCATTTAAGTTTAAGGGAAATATTTAAGTTACCGGCAGATGTAACAAATTTTCATAAAATGATTCCCCCCCCCCCCACAAAAAAAAATGAATCAATATTTATGAAATAAATTCTAAGGCTACTACACCAAAAAATTCCACCTACAGTTTGAAAACTTATGCCAGGAATGAAGAAAACATACATAAGCGTAAATAATTTAACAAGAGAGGAAGAAAATGATATTGTTTAGTTTTCTGTACTATTTGCCGCCAAATAAGCTCACTATAAAAACTGATGCTACTGTAAGGCTATTAAGAAACCTAAACGTTTCCCAGGGATTTTTAAAATGAAACAAATGAAATGTGCAAAATTTGTACGACTATTGGGGAGTCATTACATGCAAAAAAGATCGGCTGAACAATCTTGATCTCTGAAATTGTCCTTTCTCTTTCAAATAAATGCAGTTTCTAATTTGTGCTGCATTTTGTTCGATCAAGATTGACTTTAGATGAGTCAACAATTATCAACTCCAGATTCTATCCAACTCTGACTAATTATAGAAAACAATATCTACCAATTTAATATTTTAAATGTTCAAATAATACTAAAAAGCATTATTAAAGGAACTCCTGTAAATCATAGTAAAGCAATCTTTCCTTAAAACACCTAATAATAAATAAGTAAAGGGTTATAGCTAGTATGAGGTTTAAGTCACATGATTCAAGAAGTTTTCACAAAATAGGTCAGGAAACATGCATAATAAAGTATTGTTAAATATAGCAATTGTGAGACACAAATAGATAATACCTACTTAATGAAAACCCAAAACTCAACCTTTTTATGTTAATATTATAACAACTTACAGTCAAATTCTTCTTTAATTTCTTGCTTGATGACCTTAAAAGATCCCTTCACATCTGCAGACAAAAAAATCAAATTCATTGTAAATCTGACCATAATAATACTTCCAGTCAGTATAATGAAAGAATTTGAATGAAAATCTATTTTCAGATTTAGATATTTTAATTACTTTCCGACTAAGAATTTTACAGCAATTAAATACAAATTGATATATTACCGGTTGCATCCATCTTAAATAAAATAGATATCCTCAAAAATCCAGAATTCAAAATGAGACCAATCTTCAACAAGCTAACAGTGGCCACATGCCGTTCAATAATCACAAGTGCCCGCCAAAGAACTATTTCATCTTCATCTTACATGTTTTTGTACTTTCCCCTAATGTATTTCAATAATGAAGTTTAATTCAAGTGTCTTCGTATGTGGACTTGGGAGGCCTCTGGGCTGTCTGTAAATAAGTATGAATGAGCGAGTGAATGATGAATTGTAAATATGGCATGAATGATAGTATATCTTAATTACTTATTGCCTAGCAAGGCAGATTGTAATTTTAGCACAATAAAGGAATTATACAGTCTAATTCAATTGTAATTCCCTTGAGTTCAATCATTTCCACTGCTAAATTACGACAAAACTGCCAGCGAGGAGAAAGACACAACAGTTTTACGAGCGGTTAATTTAAAACTACGTGTAGGACTTACAAGTGAACTGCTTCACTATTTACCAAACTGTTCCAAAAATATTTTAAATTTGTAAACGTTTTAGGAGAGCCAAAAGGATTAGTTAAAAAACTCATTCGTTCTCAACTGGCCAGTGGACCTGTTTCAATCCTGCTTAAAAAAATCTTGATTCAAACCTTCAAAAATTTCTACTCCACCTAAAAATTCCACTTAAGTTTTGAAAACTATTTAACCATAAAACGTATTTTAGATTATGATACAACCAAATGATGCTCTATTCGATTGATTCTAGTCACTACCAGCTCGTTATTTTATCCTAAAGATTACCTGCGACGAAACGTCTATAGACTTATGAGGACCATCCACCAGTGATGTTCACCACATCCCAAACAGATGGTTCACCTTGATGATCCTTTTAAACATCATTGGGGATATTACTTACAAATTCATATGAACCCAGACCTTAATAACACACTTAACGATCTGGTTTACCCTTCTTCGCCCAATGGCAGAACAATTAAGGCGATAATAAACAAAAAACAAGTTAAGTGTGGCCATAAAATTTGGAAAAATAATTCAACAACCGGGTGAACCTTGGTATGCGATTAAAGGCTGTGGCAAGGTATTGCGAATTAGCGAGTTTCGGTATTACTCCTTAATAGTCCAATTTATTCACGGAGTGCACGATGATTATGCTTGAGATGCAATTGTTACGAAAAAAAACCTGTCAAATTGGTTGATACTCTCGAAATAGCTCAAAATTTATTGAGATCAAGAAATCAAGTTCCATTCACCTGATAATAATAAGCCGCCCTCTCTCTAGTGAAAAGAGTTATTACTCCAAAAATCACGAAAAACCCGGTACTCTAATTGCCCCCCCTCCAGCGGGCATCACGTTACAAGACGGTTACCAACCGATTTTCGCCCGAGCCAGGCAGAATCAATTTGCTCTATACGACACTCAACCTGCCACTGAACTCAATAAGAAAATAGAATCTGCATTCTATGAGCAAGTTTAAACTGGTGACATTAGTACAAATATATTATTAAATCAGATTAACTACTAGCTAACTGGATATAAGGCTTAGTGAAAAACGAGTGTGTAGCGTCTGGACAGGAAGGATATGTTAGTATATTAGTGTTTCTAGAACGCTGAGCTAGGAGTACTGGGCATAAGGCCTCTTCCTGACCATGTATGGGCACGAAGGTGGATGATGCAGAAGAGGTAGGACTAACTGTGTACCTTCCAACCGCAAAAAAGATCAGTCGATCTGTTGGGTGTGTGGTGAACATCACTGGTGTGAACACTGTCTTCATAAAAACTTGGAATGGAAAAAATGCCATAAGCGTGGACACAATGCTGCAGTCTGCCGAAGCTATAACTTATCTACAAGTCAGAATAACACCAAACTAAACCTTTGAGGAATTTAATGAAGAAACAGATAGTAATCTTCTGTGAGTCACTTATTTCCAGAATTTTGAGAGATCCATGAATCGAATTTGTGCAGAATTAACACATGCCTCTCCTCCACTTATAGTACCAGTCACCATCAACAACGAGGCAATTCAGACGGAGAGAGACGGACACCGGTGATGCTTGTGTCAGGTCAGGAGCACAACCATCATTTCAAGAGTTTTTTCAAATTTCACCATTCAAAATCTCAGTCATCTCCTCAAATGTCCAAAACCATCTGGCTGAACGTTCGCATAACTACAGCGACTTATTCAACGAAAATCCGGTACTTTCTAACTAAAAACCCTCCAGCGGGCAACATGTTACAAAACGATTACCAACCGATTTTCGCCAGACCCGGGTAGAATTCTTTTACTCTACGAGACGCTACCTGCCACTGAGATCAGTAAGAAAATAGAATCTGCATTCTATGAGCAAGTTCAAACTGGTGATATTTGTAAAAATATATTATTAAATCAGAACTGCAGTTTTTATACTCTCTATTCCGTAATCTTATATGACTTTCCAAAGTTAAAGCAACAATTGTGAAAAAACCCATAACAATTAAAACATTAACTGTGTAATTGTTGCTAAGGGGGTGGGACCAGGCCTCTAGTCAATCCCCTCTCCGGCCCAATCTTTCCTTCACAGTAGTGATGGTTGTCATCTCCAACCTCCTTGATTGGTACCTCTACCTAGTCTTGTCATTTCTACTGTTGTTACTGTCATTTTCAAACCTGTATTCTGGACATATATGGTTTATTGACGGTGGATACCACAGGTAAGATAACTGAAGTGTATGTTACTCCTGGTGAATGATTAATAAAAAAGAAAAGAAAATGCATCAAATCTGTAAATGTATATTATTATAATTTGTTTTAATTTTACTAAATGTGTTTTAAAATAATCTGGTCAGCTCTGCAATGATTTTGATTGTTTAGTTTGCAGATGTGAAGTAATCGTTTAATGCCGTAAAGCAAGAAATTAAAGAAGAATATGACTGTAAGATTTTTTCAAATTTAACATAGAAATTTGGGTTTTACGTTTGTTTAGCAGGTTGTGGTGTTTAAGTCTTTAATATATGTATATATTTGTCTCACAGAATTTCATTATTCAACATTACTTGATGATACATGTTTTCCTTAACTTAGTGTGACCCACAAAAAATTTAATGAACTGCAGCATCTGACATTTTTTGTTAATTATCTGGCTTATTCCTTAAGATTCACTTACTATTCACTAGGGTTTTATGAAAAAAAGTTTTACCACCCTAAACATTACTATCTAGGGGTTTGCTATTTAAATGTTCAAACTTTTGCATAATCATACTCAAAATATATGTAATTGGCCATGGTTTAATACAGGCTAATGTTAATTAATGTCGACACAATCTAAACTTTGTCCTTACGGTTTATTGGTAGGCTACAAAACACAAGGCGATTAGGGAACTGTCGTCTTCTGAAAGAGAAAAGACGATCCTAGAGATAAAGATTATATTGCCCATAATGATTGACTAATCCAAGCAGTTATCATAGATACTTGACATAATTAATTTTGTTCTATTTAAAAGTTCATCCTTATTGGTCTAAGAGATGATCACATCATTGCTACAGGCTTAAAGAACCCAACTCGCTCAAATCAGCAGTCAATTGGATCAACAATATACATGGGGTGATGAAGAGAGAAGATACAGAAGCCTAGGACCACCAGTTTCTCACAAGAAAAATCCATTATGTTTTGGTTACTATGGTTTTATAATATATTTTATTTTTACTGGTTGGCCACTATATATTTTTTTATTTATAAATGTGAGAAATATATTTACAATTGTCCAATTGATTGTAAGGAATTATGATCAATGGTAAATACCCTAAAGCATATATGGAATGCTTACAAATGTCTGCTACCATGTTGTGAGATCTCTCTAATTGATAGCTTAATGATGGCTAAAAACTTCATTTGTATAAGTTAGTTATATCATGCTTTTATTAACCAATGATCCAAATCATTTTTTAAAGGAAAAGAAGAGCTAATTATGGGTAATAGCGAGTATATTAAACCATTACGCAGGCATCACTCACTTTAGTGTGAACTATTTATCTGATCTAAAAGTTATACGAATACATAACGAAATATGGTATGAAAGGTATCTGAAATCACTATCACTTTAATTATGTTACAACTACTCTGGGGAAAATAAATTATTTAAATGATTTTTTATCTTTGCTTTCAAATTCAGTTATGATTGATTTTTATTTTGGTCACAGTTTTCTTCAGGGGTGTCATGTTTTCTTTCTTCTTCAAGCAAGCATCTCATGGAATGTGGGATGAATGAATACATAACAACCCTGAAGAATAAATAAAGCCACGATAATTTAAACCAGAGAACATTCCTTGGAAGAAATTTTTCAAAGCAATTTTTTATTTCCCAGGGATAATTCTTTTTTTTAAATTAATGTTTGTTTCAGGTCCTGTTGTTGCAGTGTATGATGATACTTTAAAGAAACATACAGTGGGTTGTCATGGTAATGAAAAGCCCCATCAATGTCCACATTGCAGCTACAAAGCGGTACATTAAAGAATCATATAATGGCACAACATACTGAAGAAAGCACCATCAATGTTCTCATTGCAGCTACAAAGCAGTACAGTCCTTTTCTTTGAGGAATCATATAATGGCAAAACATAAAATATAGGAGAAAAGCCTCATCAATGTCCTCATTGCAGCTACAAAGCAAGGCTTAATAATGTAACATTACGGAATAGAAAAGTCTAAAATAATGTGAAAATTAGAATGCATAGATAGAACTGACAGCAAATGGACATTCTAATTAAATAGTCTATAAATTGATGCAATTCATGAAAAAATGTAAACATGGAAATTTTTGTGGCAAGAAACTGGCCATTTATTCTCCAAATACGTTCATGCTGTCAATCCTAATCCTAATAGACAAGCATTGACCCCCCCCCCCTACTTAGCTACCCCTTTGTTCTTAGGTAGGTTTGTTCCTGACCGCCAAACCTAAGTCAGTGTAATTTAGCCAAACCAAAAAAGCCAGATGGCGGTATGACATGTCTTGTTGACTAATATCATGAGGTAATATTGCCCCTATTTTATGCCCTCTTGCCCTTTCTCATGCTGTCAATCCTAATCCTAATAGACAAGCAAAATGACTGCAAGTTGGACCCCCCCCTACTTAGCTACCCCTTTGTTCTTAGGTAGGTTTGTTCCTGACCACCAAACCTAAGTCAGAGTAATTTAGCCAAACCAAAAAAGCCAGATGGCGGTATGACATGTCTTAATGACTAATATCATGAGGTAATATTGCCCCTATTTTATGCCTTCTTGCCCTTTCTCATTCAGCCAGTTCAATTTGCATTTTCTTGTATACACAAATTAGTTTTTTTTAATTATTTAACACCTTATGTACTCCCATTTAGGGCTGAAAGGCAGGTTATCCTATTGGGGACCACCCACTTCATAAAATATAATTAGCTTATTACTCAATTAATTACTAGGCAATAAAATGTAAATATCTTTGATCATATTAAGTTGAATATCAAATTAAAGATGTCATCACCCTGATTATTAATAATACATAGTTTAATTTCACAAAGTTATTAAAAATGTCATTGAAATTGTGTTCACAATTTCAACTCTTTCCAGGTTTGATGAAAAGGGATGATTTTTTGCATCTCCGATAGTGATAACAATAATATATATGTATACATCATGTACCAAGGCACCAAGAATATTACTTATTTTATTTTATTATAAAACATGAATTTTTACAGGATTGGAGGAAAAATAAGTATTAAGTATTTTATGATACAGAATGTTTATTTCACAAGTAAAAATTGATGAGATGGCACTACAGCAAATCATAGATAAATATGGCATACTTATTATTCTCTAAGAAAAATCTATCACACAATGAACAACTTTTTTCATAAATTTTTATTTATTTCTAGAAAAGTGTGGTAAAAATCTAAAAACCAAGTGTATAATATACTATATGAGTATATCGTCATCATAATAGATTAAAATTTACAATGCAATATAGGTTTTTTTATTTTTAGAGCACAAAAACTTGTATTGGGTATAAATAGACTCAATAAGTTCACTAAGTTACCATTTCGACTTAAGGTCCAAATACACGTTCAGACATGCTAGTGGTAAGTATCGTTTGCTTGATTCTGAGCTGAGTATTCTTGTCAATCTCTCTATATTGGCTAAAATTTGATAAAATCCACATCATAACTTCTGTAAGGCCAAACATTGAGCTCAGCATTTCAAGTACTAACATAGCTCTGCTCTTCGAACCCTTCTGGAAGTGTATAGGGGCCATTACAGATAAGCCAAATCACACCAATTCATCCGAACATCTTTTTTTAAATTTACTTAACTATTTTTCAAGCCAAAAAAGTTAATAAATTAGTGCTAATAAATTAATAATTATTATTTACACATCCCTATTGGCTAATTGTACTAATACAAATATATTTATCTAACTAATCATTGTTCTATTTACAATATATAGTAGATAGTTAACACCATAATGGTAACTATAATTAAGATATATAAGAGCATAAATAGTTTTATTACAAGATTTGAAGTTTTAGGAACAGTGTAAAATTATATCATATTTAAGACAAAATTACTCCAAGATTAATAATTATTCCAACCTAGTAGTTCTTGGATTGAAACGTTGAAAACATCTATTTTCTAAATATGATTATTAAATATTTATATTTTTAAATAATAAAGATCAAATATACAGTTGATTAAAATTTAAATTGACTTAAAAATTTACTGAAACCAATATTAAATATACAAAGATTGTTTTTTCTGTATTGAATTTACAGTTAACTATGAAGTCCGAATCATATGTTAATTTTTTTAAATCCACCATACATACATAAATTAAAAATATATCAAGCATTTAGACTGATTTCAACCCTGCCTTGTGAAATTGCGTTATAATAATAGATATTTTACTCATTTTGATTTTCTGACTTGAAAAGATGTTTTTAATGTGTTTTATAGAAGATAGTGAACAATAGACTAGTATATTACCTAGAACATAATAATTCCACTTGTAAGCAACGGAAAGGATCTCGAAAGAATCGACTACAAGAGTTGAGCAAAACTAAAAATTAAACTAAAGCGAGCAGCTTAACTAAACTTCAATTAACTTATTGAGGGCATTTCTGCTAAAGGTTTTAAACAGTCAACATCCCCTAATATCTAATATAATAATAATAATAATATAAAATTATTTAACCCACCAACATTGAAGATTTAGAGTTATTAGATAAATTGATCTATAATTTCTATTATAGCTCTACTAACAGTTTAGTTAAAATAGTAAAAAAGAAATTGAGAGTTTGGGAATTATCTATGAGAATTAATAGAAAATTTGAGCTTGAGCAATGCAGGATTGAGATGCATTTTAGCAGAGTTGGCTACTTCTCAGCCTACATTCCTCAACATCTACCATGGCCTATTGACAGGGACCTCGAACCATGCGAAGACAAAATGTAGCAAGTTTAAGTACCTGAGGAAATTGGAAAGAAATCATCCGTTGTTCTTGTTTCAAAGACCGATGAAGATGATGACATTTTATATGAGAAAGACTTGGTTCAGAGGGAAAAAAATTGTGATAGACGTAAATTAGAAACAGAGACATAAAATAAAATGTATAATTTTTTCTGTTATTTTCATCATTATTTGTATACATCAAACCTAAGTGATGTTGGATTTTTACAAAATTGAGATGAGTTATAAAGTTTCAAGTGGATCAAAAGACAATAAAAAATTTTGCTATTCCATAGACACACAACAAAAATATTTATTTTTTTAATTGTCATAGAAATTTTTATTTAAAGAATCTTAGGGATGCTGACAATGGATACAAACTGTTGTTTTTTCCTCAAAACTTTCTTAGTTATTTTACTTAAAGTTTCAACTTCTGATACTCAGGTTTTTGATAAGCTTTCCTCATTTAATACGTTCTGCCATATATTTTTATATTCTAAGCGAAATACAAATTAGATGAAGTATGATAATTTTATTTTACCAACAGGACAAAGATATTATCATTTATTTCTTTGTTCTGTACGTGGAAATGAAAAAAAATGGAGGTCTTAAATTAATTTAATTTCCAATTGCTCCTCATGTCATGTGCCAAATAAGCCAGACTTTTTTAATTATTTATTTACTATATTATTCCACAACATTTCACATAAGGTTGTTGAAAATATGACTTCCATTTTGTTTTCCAATTTAAAGTTTTTTCGCACACTTACCAATGTTGCATCTTAACATAAATGCATAGAGGGCAATATGGGGCACTATAGCCTTAATTATACCTTTGAAATTTCAGATCAAATTTTACAATCACTATCATAAATTTACATTCAGGAAAAAAAAAAAGATTGCTTGTTTCAAATGATAAGTATCATATATTGCCTCCCCCTCCCCCAGAGTTTGCCAAAAACACTCAACCAATTGTTTTTTTGCTTTCGTTTGAGAATTTTTTTAAACTTATCATTAAGCAAGAAATTACTACTGCAGAAGTTGCTATTATAGCTGTATGGTCTTTCAAATATTTTTCAGTCACATTAAGACATCCTGGCAAACATTTACTTCTCTGCTAAACAGATAAATATTAAATTATTATGAATTTACCTGTTATATTTATTAGTAATTAAATATCGGACATATTGAATGAAACTAAATATATATTTTAACAATATTTTCATGGCTGAATTGAGTTTTATTTTACCTGGTTTGAAGGAAAAGCTGGAATATATTGTTAAGACCGCAGGTATAAAATCAGGTAGCTTAGGATAAGGGGTTACCTCTTTGAAAAAACAGATAAGCCTGGTGGGGGTAGTGTGGTCAATAAAGAACAGGGTGCAAGATGAGATGAGATTAAATGAAGTGATCAATAAAGAACAAATCAATAAAGAACAGGGTGCAAGATGAGATGAGATTAAATGAAGTGATATAAAATAAATGTTACTTTTAAAAAATGTTATATCTTATATAAATTAATTAAGCTGAACATAGCCATCAAGGCCTTATTCCCCCTCTTTGAAGGGAGGATCTTAAGGGCGGTTAATAAGTAAGACCTACAGGAACCCAGAGGACAGCTACCGGATTTAAATGACCATGGTCATCGATAGAGTCATACGAGGCGGAGGCACCTGTGGAGTGAGGATTGCTCTAGGGGTGAGCTTTTGGCATTGTCTTTTAGTAATTGGTGTTCCACATAAACCCAGACCTGGTGACAATGGATCCCTAAGATAAACTGATGGAATCGTAGCAGATTCCGGAGCTGAAGTCATGAGAAGAGTCTGCATGCGACTGTACTAACCACGTAGAATAGTGGTGTGCCTTATGGAAGATGAGCATGTGGTACCCTGGTGAGAGGGGAAATGGAATGTTCTAAAAGGGTGTGTACGAAGGAGTCAGCAAGAAACTGAACCTTTCCCTCTTCATTGACGCATGTCCTGATGGGCAGTATGGCTTTGGATGTAAATATCCCCAATTATTCATAGTAAATAGTAACCTCTTGTGGGTGAAGTATATTATAAATTAATTAAAATTAAAGGTTACAGTTTGCAGAATAATTTCAACGTTATGAAGATGTTGAAATCTGCAAATTGTTTTCAAAATAGTTATAGTTTATGCCTGAATCAGTGCTATAAAAATAACTTATTATCTCTATATAATAATCAAGTAAAAATCATCAAAAACAGGATATAAATTCTACCTTTCCATTGACACTC
Source organism: Acanthosoma haemorrhoidale (assembly GCA_930367205.1). NCBI lineage: Eukaryota > Metazoa > Arthropoda > Insecta > Hemiptera > Acanthosomatidae > Acanthosoma > Acanthosoma haemorrhoidale. The sequence goes on along the minus strand of OV884013.1, from coordinate 19,512,563 downwards.
TCACAGCAACTGTCTGGTGGATCCCCACGCCAATCTGTATAACTGTGAACTCCACAACATTGCAGCTGAAAAAATCGTTTAATTTAGACAATATAGCATATGTTCATGTATTTATAAGAGAATTTTAATTTCCTCATGACCCAATGATATACAAACATTTTCTTGTGTTTCGTCCCAGGATTTCCTTATATCCGAATCTTCTTTGTACAATTTAACCGACAAATTCATTTCTGTCTCCATAGACCTCCTTACTTTTTCTATCAAGACATATCCAAGTATTTCTCCAACAAGCATTACCACCAAGAGAGTAAGTGCATACTATAATTTAAGATTAGAAAAACACCAAAAATAAAAATAACATTTTCAGCTTTTATAAGTTATACTTAAGATTATTAGTTTGCTCACCTAATTACTTAAAAAAAATAGTGATCTTATCTAGAAAAATATTTTTGGTAGCTTAAAATAGTCAATAAAAATTATGTATTTTATGTTTTTTTAAGATTCATTTGTTCTAATAATATATTTTATTTACTTTAGTTAGTTCAACAATGTTGTTTTCTTTATTTGATGTGTTTAGTTTATTAAAGAGTAAGAAAAGTGCTGCTTGTTTGTTGGCTATAACATCATTTTCCAGCTTTCTATAAATAATGTACCAGTGTAGGTGGTCTTTACAGGACATTCTGAGATGCAGGTTACTCCTATAAGCATCTCATGGTTCGATGATGCAGAAGTTAAACCATTTCCCAAAGCAAGCCTTTATTTAGCTTATTAGGCTCCTAAGCATCCCAAAAATGCTAGGAATGATACTATAGATCTTGTCACTATAATAATGCTAACAGCACCCATATATAAATTTGTTCCTAGTAATTTATTTGCAAAACTTTTGTCTACAACTGTAAGTATAATTAATGTTATTATATTACATTATAATATTCGTATTTGATATGTGCGGGTGTAGCCCAGCCTCTGACCTGCCTATATAAGGCCGAGATTCAGAGCCTTTCCAATATATATGGAACCCAACACCGGAAGATAACACTTCTCAATCTCTCTGCATTGGCACTTGCTGTTCTACTCGAACCATGGTTTTCTTATTCAACTACCTCTGCATCTCTCTTTCCTAACCTCGCTGTGTTTTAGTCCAGCGTTGTAGGACCCCGCACCTTCCTAGAAGGATTCTCTGCCTTCTTCTCCCTAAAACTAGCACCTCCTTGGAAGAGATCTCTTCCTTGCGGACGAAGGTATCTGGGGCAATACAAACGTTACCTATTAGCATCTCCCCCACCGATCCAATCTGCCTCTCTCTGGTTCTCACTCGCCTTTGGGATCCGGAAGGATTTGGCCTACCCTCAGATACTGAGTATGAATTTGTGGTCACTCCGAGACCACATAAAATACCTACCCTATACCTCTTCTCCTTAACCTAATGCACTGTCGGGGCACACCTTCTGAAGTTTTATGGAGTCAGATCAATAAGAATAAAGCTGCCCGCCGAGTAGGCCGCCAGCAAAGGTCAAAGACCCTCGCTTACCCATTTTATCTCTTTCTTGACGGCCGCCGAACATCGGCTGGGTTGTAAAGACCATAACACGGCAGTGCAGTTTATAAACAAAAAAGAAAAAAAAAAACTTACATTTTATAACTTCTGGCTGCAAAGCTATTTTATGTAACGAGATAAGAATACAGACTTAGGATAAGTTGGAGTAGATGAATTGCTATTTTCCTCGTATGCCTTTTCCTAAACGGTTCTCCCTAAGGAAAGCCTTTCTCTCGCACTACTCAGCGAAACTAGCAAAATGAACATCAGCTGGATTTGTCCTAAACACCCCAGACCACACTTGTCACATCACACATTGAACAACACGAAGGGTCCTTTCACAATGAGCAACTCCTTATATCCCTCTCATCCACTCCTCTCTCTCCTTAATGTTACCAAACCTTTCCATCCTGAAAATGTCTATTTACCCACCATTACTCCTGACAAATTGGTAGTCAATCCTCAAAATCCTTTGATCCTGTCATATTTCCTCCTAATTGCATCAAATTAGCCACTCCGATCGCTTTTCCATACACACTGTATGTGGGTGAACACTTCCTCACTACCTGATATCTGGAAAAAGAAGGAAACATCATTTCTATTCCAAAATGTTCCTATATCGCCACTTTATACGATTACCACCCTACATCTAATATACTTTATGCGCACTCTCGAAGGCCATGTTTTGTCACAACTCTCCCTCCACCTTTCTACGTCCTCGATCCTTTCCAATCTGCTTTTATCCCTGTTTCCTGAAAGGTGTACTAGAACTTTTACCTAGCAAAAGGTCAGATAGAAGATTTTATTTAATAAGAAGAATTTGAATTTCCGAACCCCCCCCCCAAAGTATAATAACTTTTTTCCGTTTAATTGAATTAGATAAATCCTTAGTTAAGTTAATCCTCAATCCTTAGGTAACTGAAAGAAAACAAAATTTCCTACCACGTTTGTTTGAAATATATTTTCCTACAGCTAATATTGAGCAAGACATAGACCATCAAAAGTTAAGCTACATTTTCTCTACTTACAGCAATCTGCGCGTGTATGAAAAACGGCTAAAGGTGTAAAAACGTTGGTTGTGAAATAACAAAAAAAATTACTTTTAATCAATAAAAGACAAGTTGTAATAAATTTTATAACATCAAATATCAAGAATACATTGAAATAATATTGTTTGAACTATAAAAAAAAAATTCAAAAATAATAGAAATTATTCCATTACAATTGTTGGCATTTTGGAAGAAAACTTGAAATAAAACTAATAATTTAATTAATTATAAAATGCACTGACATTTTTATTTATAGATTTTGGCGTTTTGAAGGGCGTCGCTTTTGAAAACTGTCCTCTAACTGTGTGCTGTCCATGTAGGAGTCTCAGTCCTACCCACCAGATGGCCCCAGCTTGTGCCACACCTACCGGATTTCGAATCCCGTCATCGAAGTCGTCTCGCAAGAAGTGCCACTCCAGTGTTGCTTAGCAACGCAGACATGTTTTTCGGAAACTACAAACTCCACTGCAACCTTTATATCGACCGTAGGAAACAAACTGTAGTGCCAACTGAGATGCAGTCTTCAAACCTTAGGAAGAGCTTTCTTCCCAACCCCATTCAAGTGAATTTTTGTTGTGGACAAGCCAATTTTGAAACCGTTCATGACGTCGAAGTGCGTGAAACTTAGCTTCATCTTCTGTAGGCGGCAGCCTCGTCAGATTAAATTTAATTTTTAAGGCAGATTTTGTGAACATCTGGTATCTCATTTCACACAGGGTTTAGTTTCATTTTGACCACCATACAATTCAAAGATAAGATACCTTCCAGCCTGAGTTATGGATTTTTCAGAGGATTGAGGGTTTCTAAAGCAACACTTTTTTTTTCAGAAGAAAGGACAATTTCGATTTTCCATGGCCAAGCAAAAGCCGATGTAGCATGACAACCAGTAGAATGAAAAGAGCATGGGCATAATTTAGTTGAGTACCCTAAACCTGCTCTCTCCGGATTGTGTAAGAACGTGTTCTTATATTTGGAAACATATGTTGGTTCAGTGAGCAGAACAAGAACAGCAATTTCCTCACTTAAAATTACATCATTACCATAAACTGATGCTTGGGCATCTTCATCTGCCTGTTTCACATGCATACATTCTTGTGCCAGCATCAAAATAAGCGCAGTTTGTTATCACTCCCTACAAATATTTCTCAAATACCTACAGCATTTGTCTGTTCATCAAATATCAAGTCAGCAGAAGTAAATACCTTTGAATGACGAAGTCTTAGGGTCCCACTGAGCCGACTCACCCGTGTATCCTTCAAATATAACCATTATCTTGGTTCCTCAAGATAACTATTATGTACTGGTTGATTTTTGATTAGAAAAAAAACTTATTGAGCACACTGCTTTATTACGTGATTGAAAAAAAATTGAACATGAAAAAGGTTATCCTTCGATAACAACTTCACATAATCGATGTATCGATAAATACGATAGTCACAACGTTAACCTACAAGACAACCTAGCTTCCTCAAGTAGGTAATATATTTTAGTCTTTATAAATGTCTTTTGATCTTTACCGACTCTTGCTGCGGAAACAACAAATTAGTCGACAGTTATGTAATCTTATTATTAACAAATGGTACCTTTAACAGTAACATCTTAAGAACTGTATATCTTAACTTATAATCAGCTCTATTGTAATTATCAATAACTTATTTTCCTTTCCCAGACCTCCATTCTGAATATTTGTCTCCCACGACCTTTTATCCGTACCCTCATCCATACTGATATCGCTTACTTACAGATATAAATACCCCTTAGGCATAAACCAGAGCGTTGCTACCCTCAGGCACTCATTAGCTAGTAAGGTTAAAGACAACAGTGCAAATAAATATACACTGGTTGACAAAATTCATGCACAACCATGAAATTCTTTAATATAAATAACTTAAACCTTATATTTAATAAATGAGGGTTTCAGGGACTAATTTAAAGAACGTTTAATACAGATTTTTTTTTTTAAATAGAATTCAATTTAGCAGAAAACTGATACATTCATAACTTAATTCAGATTCAAAATGAGTTCAGTATTTCCTGTTTCCAGCTCTTGCATGCACAAAGAGATTCAGGGCCTGGCTACTTGGTGGCCACACCAGATAACAACCTTCTCGACGTACTCATTCACTAACTGTGCATTATGTTGTGAGGTGTTATCGTACATCAAGAGGAATCTTCCTCTGATTTATAGGGTGGAAATGTCATTATGTGATCTTGTATGACGCCTTCCAAGTACCATCACTGATTCCATCATTTGAAAAATACTTCCCCAGATCGTCAGAGACCCTACTTGGAACCCTTCCTATGGGACCATGCATTTGGCGTATTGTTCTCCTGGACGGTTTCATATGAGTGCTTGATCATTTGATGACTTTAAACCCACTCTCACTTAATTAAAAAAAAAAAAAAGGACATGCTTCCAGTCCTCCAAACTCAAATCAACATGTTTTTGTCCAAATTGAAACCAAAGACTTAAGTGAGCTCAGGTGGGCCATGAGAAGGTTGTCTGGCACTTGGTGATGATTCAGGCAGTCTCCTCCTCACTGTTTGACTGGTAAGGGAAACATTTGAGTTTTACATATATATACATATTATTATTACTATTTTTTTTTTACAATTGATTGATTGATTTATTTTATATAATATTTTCATTATAAAAATATACCAAAGTAAAAAAAAAATCCCTAAAAATTGTTTTCAAATACATCCAACCCTTTAACAAACCCAAATATCCGGAAAAACCACCCCTCAGTATGTCAAAACGTTTTAATGTTACGGCATAGAAAGTGCTCTAGTCCCCACAATTTGTTTTGTAATTTACTGTAAAGACTTATTTTTTAGTTCTTCGTATAGTTTTATTTCTAAATAAACTTTGATACAATAACAAGCAAATTAAAACAGGTAATTACTGGCATCTTTTCCATTGAGACAATAAGTTAAGGTTAAATGATTCACATTAAGTTCAAATTATAACTGCAATGAGCACCTCCACAAGGTTATTTCTAGAATGAAGAGCAATTATATAAATCAGAATAATAAGTAGTAACTTTAAATAGTAAAATTACATTATTGAATAAGTAGTTTCCATGGGGTCATTAATGAGACTTTTCTTCAGTATGTTGTCCCATTATATGTTTCTTCAATGTACCAGCTCGTACTGCTTTGTAGCTGCAATGAGGACATTGATGGGGCTTATCTCCAGCATGGTGTGCCATTATATGATTCTTTAGTGCACTAGTTTGTACTGCTTTGTAGCTGCAATGAGGACATTGAAGAGGCTTGTCTCCAGTGTGGAGTGCCATTATATGTTTCATCAAGTGACAACGTCTTACTGCTTTGTAGCTGCAATGAGGGCACTGATGGGGCTTGTCTCCGGTATGTTGGGCCATTATATGCATTTTCATTGTACCCCTTTCTACTGCTTTGTAGCTGCAATGAGGACATTGGTGGTTCTTTTCTCCAGTATGTAGTGCCATTATATGATTCTTTATTGTTCTAGATTGTACTGCTTTGTAGCTGCAATGAGGACATTGATAGGGCTTGTCTCCGGTATGGAGTGCCATTATATGTCTCTTCAAATTAGAAATCTGCACTCCTTTGTAGCTGCAGTAAGGACATTGATGGGGCTTGTCCCCATTATGGTGTGACATTGTATGTTTCTTCAACTGACCAATTTCTACTGCTTTGTAGCTGCATTGAGGGCACTGATGGGGTTTTTCCCCGGTATGTTGTGCCATTATATGATTCTTCAAGTTATTAGCTTGTACTGCTTTGTAGCTGCAATGAGGACATTGATGGGGTTTCACTTTGGTGTGGCGAGCCATTATATGATCCTTTACATAAGAAGATTGTACTGCTTTGTAACTGCAATGAGGGCAATGATGAGGTTTGTCTCCGGTATGTTGTGCCATTATATGATTTTTCAATTTACTAGCTTGTATTGCTTTGTAGCTGCAATGAGGACATTGATGGGGTTTCACTTTGGTATGGTGAGCCATTATATGATACTTTACATGAGAAGATTTTACTGATTTGTAACTGCAATAAGAACACTGATGGGGTTTGTCTCCGGTATGTTGGGCCATTATATGATCCTTTACATGAGAAGATTTTACTGATTTGTAACTGCAATGAGGGCAATGATGAGGTTTTTTTCCGGTGTGTTGTTCTATAATGTCATTCTCTAAAATGAAATCTCCTACTTTACCATCACATGATATTATATGTCTCTTTATAGCATGATCATGAGCTGCACCTGAAACAAACAAATGGAAAAATATTTACCATTGGCAGGTAAAGAATTATTTTAATTATTTCTTATGAATTTGATTTTAGTTAAAGTCACAATTATTCTTTAGGGGTGTCACATTTTTTTCATCTTTATACTAATCCCAAAATCCAGGGGACTTGAGATGTTCGTTTAAAGCAAACATGTTAATGAATATAAAGATGAAAGAAAATACACCCTTGGGATAAAACACAACAAAGTAAGTAATATCTCTGAGTTGAGATACTATTAATAAATGTAGTGTTTTGACCTGGCCAGTGCGTCTCTAGCTTTGGGGAAATCCACAGGGAGACAGGCCTGACTTGATAGGTATTAGGTTAGAAACCCTTGGAAAAATCTTTGAGTGGTGGTAGTAGGTGGTCTTATAAAAACTAAGGAAAAAGTAAGGCATGAAAAACGCAGAGGAATTCTCCCAATAACAGCACCTGGTATACCTGGGCATAACACAACATATAAATGGACATTTATAAAAACTCATATAATGAAGAACCTTAGTGTACTCACCCTAGCCCAGAATTGGTTTTAATTCTTCTATAAAATGACCTTGAGGTAATGACAACAAGATATCGCCAACTTATAAAAAAATGAATTGTCTTAAAACAGTTAAAAGCATGGATTGTAACATATTATATAGATAGAGATGAGTAATGTTACATTCAGATATTTGCAACCAATGCAGTACCAGATATATCAGTCTCAGTGATCATCAGTAGTGATCTCAAAACATGGCTGTAGACTTTTGTAAGTAATGATATAGTGATCATGGAAGCATCCCTTTCCGTAATGATTTACTGTACTTGTTCTTATCACTATTAGATATCACTAACTTATACAAAATAAAATTTCTTAAAAACATTAATTATAGCAGTAATATTACATTAAGATGTTTGATACCAATGAATTTGTGTCCTGAATTCAAGTGTGGCATTAGTTTTTACCTAGGAGCTCAAATTTCTTAAGATATAACTTTTTCGTAAAATATTTCTTACACTATTTTAAGTTAAATCTTAAATCCATGGATCGTATAGAAAAAAAACTAAACATGGAATTCTTATAATTATATTATACAAATATTATTATAAGTTAAGATGTGACTTACGGGAGTATAGCCACTAATTCCAAACTACCTTGATAAACATTGTAGATGTATATATAGAGGATTATAATTTGAATAAAGTTAGTTCTTAACCAGCCTTCAAGAGTGTTATTTCGTTCCAAACTTATTCTTTTTTTTCATGTTTCACGGTCCGATACACATAAGTGGTGCCGAAACCCGGGAGCTTTTTTAACAGTTTCAAAGTGAGAATATTTTTTTTAACTTCGTGATTCTGTTTTATTTTGTTTTCTCTTACGTCGAGGAAGTTAAGCGAGTAAAATCATGAATGAACAAGGACAAAGAATCATTAGACTAGCAACCCTGACTCTGGAGCCTCAACAACCAGAACAAGTAAATCCCAAATTCCCACCATTACCATCAACAACTTTGGCAATGGCGCGGGCGGACTTGGCTGCTCAGGATAGCACAGGAGACCAATGAATTAGAAAAAATGAAATTAAAGAAGGCGAACGCCCAGGATATACGAAGAGAGATATCAGATCTAGAAAAATTTAATGGGGATATAGGAGAACTAAGCCATTTTCTGGGACGGGATTATGAGTAGCATTCAGGCCCAGGTTGCAGCGGACCTGCTAGAGGAGTTGGATGCCAAAAGGTTGAGGGTGGCCCTGGCTCGACGGGTGAAAAGAAGTGTATTGAATTCGATCCAAGCAGACGAAGATACTACGTGGCAGGTGATCAAAGAAAGACTTAAAAAGGCCTATGGGCCCCAGAAGAGGATATGTTGCAAATGTTCCGGGAGTTGAAAAACACGAACCAGACGAATGGCCAGTACACCGCAGGCCTCCTCTCGAAGCTGAATAAAATAAATGAGAAATTGCGAGAAGTAATGGACACAAGTGCGGTGGAAGCGTGGATGATATTTATGACCACGGTTCTGAAAGTACAGTTAGCTAGGGATACGGGGAGAAAGGATGGCCTACCTAGAGAAAAATCATTTATGGAATGTGCACAGGAAATGGTAGACGCGAGTGCCCGTGACGAGGAAGAGAGAGAAGAGATAGAACCAGGATGGAGTAGAGTGTCGTATCGGAGAAATGAGGCAGGAAGGAATAAAGGGAGACAGGATCTGGGAAGAAGAAGAGAGGGAGAGTTCGGGAGAAGAGACAGAATACCGAGAGAAAGAAGGCAAGTTGTGGAAAGGAAGAATGGGAGAAGAGAGGAAAGGAGGTGCCATGAGTGCGGCAAGACAGGACACTTGGTAGCCCAGTGCCCACGTACAAGATGTTTTGAATGCCACAATGAGGGACATATGGCCAGACAATGCCCATATATACGGCGCAGGGAGCACGACCGAGGCGAGCCTATGGAGATCAATGCTCAAAGAGTGTGGCGAAGAAGCAGGATTTCGTCAGAATCGGCCAGATCTTCGGAGGCATCAGGATCGGAGACGGAGGGGAGCGAATCTGGTGGCAGAGGAACCTCAGGAAGGAGAAACAAGCAACGGAGCACAGGACGGAGAACAGAGCAGGTGAGTAAAGAATGAGAAATGTGTGAATGGAGGGGCAACCTTTTTGTGAATAGTGTTGTAAAGAAGTGGGACAGGTTGCCTATTATAGAATTCTGTAAAGGGTGGAAATGTTTAGTGGATACGGGGAGTTCCTGTACGTTAGTGAGTAGGGATAAATTAGATGTACTATTTAAAGCGAAGTGTAAACCACATGTTAAGCCATGTCAATGTAAAGTGGTCACTTTGAGTGGGACCTGTACTATAGACGGGGAAATCGATTTAGCCCTAGATAAGTGGGGAAAGCAGGGGGAGGTGATGACACTGCACGTTTTGGAAAACATGCTGCGGGAGTACGGGGGAATTTTAGGATGCAATCTATTCAACACACTAGGGATACAAATTCGTAGCTCAGGGGGTCAGTGGGTAGTTCGTATTGGGAAAAAGAGGTACCGGACGACGCAAGATGTGATGGAAAGTGTTAGGCGCGTAGGAGTAATCACTAAGGGAGTAGACTGGAGAAAAAGGGTAAGGGATGAATTTGGAGACATTTTTTTCCGCGTAGGGGATCCGTTGAGCCATTTGGATTGAAAAATGCGCCTATAACATTTCAAAGATTGATGGACGAATTCTCGCGCGGCCTTGACGAAAACATGTGTCAAGTTTACATGGACGATCTCCTGGTATTTAGCAAGTCAGAGTCGAGTCATATAGAGGACTTCCGTCAAGTCTTCAACAGTTCGGGTTGAAACTATCACAAGAAAAGTCGATACTGGGGCAAAGGCAGATTAGTTTTCTGGGACACGTGATTTCGGCTGAAGGGGTCAGGCCAGATGGAAAGAAAGCCGAAGCGATTGGGAAAATGGATATGCCGAGCGATGTGAAGGGGATCCGCAGGTTGTTAGGAACTTTAAATTATTACAGCAGATTCGTACCGGAGATGGCCGAAAATCTGGTTCCTCTCAACGAACTATTGAGGAAAGGACGCAGTTAGGATTACGCCAGAGATCGAAACGAATATAAAGAAATGTATGAGGAGGTTGCAAACAGAACCAGTACTCGCATTCCCAGATTTCGCTAAGACATTTTCGATCACCACGGATGCCAGCGAATATGCACTGGGGGCGGTCTTATCACAGGAAAGCGAGAAGGGGGAAAGACCCGTGGCATACACGAGCAGGAGACTTACTGATGCGGAATCTCGTTACAGCGCACTCGAACGCGAACTGCTAGGAATTGTATGGGCAGTGCAACACTTTAGGCCATATGTATTTGGACGGCGGTTTAAAGTACATACTGATCATCGTCCTTTTTTGTGGGTGGGTAATCTGAAGGAGTCCTCGGCTCGAGTCACGCGATGGAAGGAGATCCTAAGTCAGTATAACCTGGAAGTGGTATACAAACCAGGAAAAGATAACGTTGTTGCTGACTGGCTATCTCGCGCTTTACAAGTGAACATGATCGAAACGGAGGTAGGAGAGGCGTCGGGGGATTTACAAAGGTTCGTTCGGGAATGGACGCCAGACAGGGAAGAAGAGCGCGGACCTGAACTCCAAAACAATGAGGATCCCTCGGATGATGAGTCGGAAAACGAGAGAACAGCAGAGATGGAGGAGATAGATGAAATAATTAACAACAAATCTCGACAGGTCATCTGGAAGACAAGGACGACGCGGATCGTAAAAATGGAGTCTCCAAATATGAAAAACATTCCATCATCACCATTTGGTCACAACCTGGAGTTCAAGAAGAGCTAATCTGTCAAGCGCTAAAAGACGCCTCTAAACCAGGAGTAACCCATCATCTGTATGTGGGAAATGCGACGGTGTGGGACAAGTTACTTAACTTGTGGAGGTATGAAAAAATAGGGATGGACAGAGCATTCATACGATGCCGCTATATGGTAGAGACCATTTGCGATCAGGAGCAGCAAAAGGACGTAACGAGTGCATACCATCAAGGGAAGACAAACCACCGGGGGGATCAATGAGACGTTGGCGGCACTAAAAAGAAAGTACTATTGGGTAGGTATGCGAAAAACGCTGGAAGAGATCGTGAGAGAATGCGTCATTTGCCATACTACAAAGTATGACCGCCATCCTCCGGTAGGGTTACAAACGGAGACGGGTACTCCTACAGCACCGTTAACAGACCTGAAGATAGACACTTTTACGTGGAGAGGCTTTAAGTGGGTGACGGCGGTGGATATATTTAGTAAAACAGCCATGGCCCACCCGGTGAAGGAGAAATTGGCAGCGGTGGTGAGTAGCGCCCTCTAAACTTGGTTTCAATTCTACGGAGTCCCAGATACGATCGCCTCGGATGGAGGCAGAGAATTTGATAATGCTCAGTTGAGACACGAGATGAAACGGTTAGGGGTTACATGGCATTGGAATACGCCCGGTCATCCAAAAAGTAGGGGAGGGATCGAACGGCTCCACAATACGTTGGGAGAACATCTCAGAGTTTTCCATGCCGATAAAGGGTTGGAAGCAGATGAGGCGATGCCCCGAGCCATAGCAGCGTATAACCATTCTATTCATATGGCCACGGGGTTTTCCCCGTTTGAAGCTCTTTTTGGTTTACGCGCACGAAGGAGAAACGAGGGAGACGATTGTAGACGAGAGCGTGGCGGAACAGTTAACCACAAATAGAGTAGAGCTCGAGAAACTGCGGGGGAAATCGTATGGACGAATGGTCGCGGAGAAAAGTAAGAGAGTAGCGAGGGTAATAATTTAAAGGTAATTTTAATAATGTTATTTTATTACGTACGTAATTATTTGTATATCAATTTTTAAATCAATGTGTGTAAATAAACAATTATTCCTATTGCCAGAATTATCCTAATTTTATTAACAGAACCTAGAATATAAAGATAAAAAATAAAACATAAATTATATAAAAAATATATAATTAAAATATATGAATATAAATATCGTAATAGTATATAGAGTAAGCTGTAATTTTGTTTATTTTATTTTTAACCAATGATGTACAATTTTTTTTATTGTTTTTGTTTGTTTTATTTTATTTTTGTTTGTGTTTTGAGTTTACGAGGATATTCGTAAACTGGCAGGGAGATGTTTGATACCAATGAATTTGTGTCCTGAATTCAAATGTGGCATTAGTTTTTACCTAGGAGCTCAAATTTCTTAAGATATAACTTTTTAGTAAAATATTTGTTACACTATTTTAAGTTAAATGTTAAATCCATGGATCGTATAGAAAAAAAACTAAGCATGGAATTTTTATAATTATATTATACAAATACTATTATAAGTTAAGATGTGACTTACGGGAGTATAGCCACTAATTCCAAACTACCTTGATAAACATTGTAAATGTATATATAGAGGATTATAATTTGAATAAAGTTAGTTCGTTCCCAACTTATTCTTTTTTTTTATGTTTCACGGTCCTATACACAAAGATAAAGAAAAAAGTCATCGATGAAACCAACTAGTTAGTCCCTGAACACTTCAGAAGCTTCTTTTCCATGTCATTCTTGATTGCATTTGGGAACGTATCATGTGTGCACCCTATCTTCCTTGGGATCTTTAGTGGTCAAAGTGGCTGAGTACATAGTAAAATATTTTACTAGTAAATAGTAAAATAGCGCGTTAATGCTCATGTTACACCCAATGTGTTGTCTCTTAGGCAACTCTTTTCAAGCAATTGGCACTGAACCATATTTATTCCTATTGTGTAGAAGGAAACATTTCAAACTTAGCTTTAAGCTATCAATAAATAGGCGCCAATCATCTGGAAAAGTCAAGAAGACCCATTTTTTCCAGGAGTCCACTAATTTCGTGACAAAATACAAGATTGTCTTCTTGAGAGAAGAAGGGTAGCACACCCCTGGTTCCTTGTTCCTGGAAATATTTGTCTTTCAACCTGGAAGCCAGTAATTCAGAAGCTTGTTTTGACTGGTTAAGATCTCTGGTGAAATCATTTAACCCATCCTGGTTAGAAACATTAAGGAATTGATGACATCCCCTCATAATCACTGTCACCTTCATTAGTACCATAAGGGTGACAAGAGAGACATCACTCGTCCTCACAGAGTTCTAGTAGCTGGTGAAACATTGGGATTGTAACTTTCTTTGAGTGAGAGACCGCATCAATCAGGATTAGTCAACTTGTAACGGTTGTTTCGATTCATATCAGTAATATTTACTAGGTAGAAATAGCAGTCATTGAAGTGGTTTTTTTGTGTTCTCTCCAAACCACCAATATGCCGAATTTCAGACTTTTTCTTTTCCCGGTAGTCCACTGTCCTAAATGTTCTGTACAACTTTTACAAACCTGATACGTTGCCCTGGTTTTATCTTGATTACCAAGTCCAACACCAAAGTAGCCAAGATAAGCTCTCTTTACAAAGTCACTAACAGTTATTCTGTATTCCCTGCATGTGTAGCAAAACACATCAGGATGATTCACGCAACTTCTACTTATACTCACTTTTCTCTATTCAACAACACAAATGCAATACAGTACATTTTAGGTTAACATTACAAAAGCTCTTTCCTAAACACAAATATCACGCGAGGCCAACTTCGATTTACCGTGCATGGCAAGAACTCACAAACTATCTTCAACTCTAATTGAAGTGTCGAAGGTCACTTATGTTACCGGATGCTTACTATATCTGGCGGATTTTCCTGGAACTTACTAGCCACCAGACTGACAACAAGGCAAATATACAGGAACCAATTAAGGTATATGTGATTGAGAACTGCACGAAAAGGAGTTAGAACTGCACGAAAAAGAGTTAGAACTGAACGAAAAGGAGTTAGAACTGCACATTAAAAAAACAAAAAACTAATCTAAAAAAGTAGAGCGGATAGAGAAAAACTGATTTCATATTTAGACTCAGCTAATCAAATCAGATATAGCTGAAATTAGTTCTAAAATCGTGGGCACCAAAAAAAAAACTTTTTTCTTGTAGGTTTGTGTAATGCTTGAATACTCACTATCATCTGTGATTAGCTCTTCTTCTTTGAAGTCAATTGGACTACCTGTTAACAGAAAGTTATCAATACTTAAGTGAAATGTCTTAAAAGATAGATAAAAATATTGATTAAAGCAGTAACTGATACATTAATATGTTAAGCCCAGTACCGGAGTTATCAGTCTGAGTAATCTAACAATAGTCCAGGTAATTAATGCAAAAATATGATTAGAAAAAAAAAAAAAAAAAAAAAATGTATACTATATTTCTGTGTAAAGAGTCCTGTACGACACTAATGGTCCCTGAGGTTTGAGGTAGTTTAAAGTTTTTTTTTCAAATATCTCTTAAACTAGTGATTTTAGAAAAAAAATTAAAGTAGATTTTTTAATAAACACACCAATATTAAGTAAAGTGAAAAATTATGCACAACATAACAACACCAGTAACCTACTATAAGGACATGAGTATGAAAAAAGTAATGCAAGTTTTTATTGTTGAAGTGGCTGTATGTTGCAGCACGTTCGGACCATTTGGGGGTGATTGCACCATGTACCCAAGGTCAGTCTGCTCCGAGCAGGGGATGTGTTAGCATCATTGGTTTCAAAAACTTTGTCATGAGTAAACAATTAAACAACGGTGGAATGCAATCATGTTCTACACCAAAGTCGGCCACAGTTATATGGATAGCAATCAATTGATCCAACAAACCCATGGGGACTCTGCTCTATTGTCTTCACAATGTATAAGGAGGGCTGGAAAGAGGTGATCAACAAACCCTGTTCTCTCGATGGCCATAAACCAGCCACACAAAAATGTCACTCGTATGCATGATTTGTTGAACTCTGACCGTCAAATGAGTTTTAGGATGATTCCACAGACACCGACCCTTCAAATAGGTTCTGTACACAACATCCGGATGGGGGATCTCACAAAAGAAGGCAAGAATGAGCACTAAGTCAAAACAATCCAACAACTTTACCAAAAATCAGGACTACACTTTTTTTTTTTTCTTCCCTTTTTTCCTGGACTTCAACAAAGGAATGGATATTTGTCCATATTTATATATTGAAAGATGCATTAGTTTACTCACCGTTATCCATAATTAAGTCTTCTTCTTTAACGTGGATTGGATCACCTGCTTGTAACAATAAGATATCACTAACTTGTAAAAAATGAACTGTTTTGAAAGATAGTTAAAAATATTGATTATAGGAGTAATGATACATTAAGATCTTTGTTACCAGACAGTACCAGAGAGACAAAATCAGTCTGAGTGATTTCTTAACATTTATTCATATTTGAAAATATGATTGAGATACTTCAATAAGGCTTAGTTTACTCACCGTCATCCATGATTAAGTCTTCTTCTTCTTTAACGTGGATTGGATCACCTGCTTGTAACAATAAGATATCACTAACTTATAAAAATGAACTGTTCTGAAAGATAGTTAAAAATATTGATTATAGGAAAAATGATACATTAAGATCTTTGTTACCAGTACAGTACCAGAGAGACAAAATCAGTCTGAGTGATTTCTTAACATTTATTCATATTTGAAAATATGATTGAGATACTTCAATACGGCTTAGTTTACTCACCGTCATCAATGATTAGCTCTTCTTCGTTAAAGTGGATTGGATCATCTGCTCATAAGAGAAAGATGTCACTAACTTATAAATAATGAAGTGAAGTGTCTTAAAATATAGTTAAAAATAGATTATAGCCTAAACGATAGATTATCATCATATAGTCTTAATGATACATTAAGATGTAATATTAGCTGGCATTTATACATATTTGTGAATTGAGAGATGCTTTATTGATGCTTAGTGTACCCACCATCGCCTCCTTGTAAGAGACAGTTATCAATAACTTATAAATAATGAAGTACATATTTATGTACTGAGAGATGCTTTAGTATACTCACAGTCATCCACAATTAGTTCTTCTTCTTCTTTAACGTGGATTGGATCACCTGCTAGTAACAAGAACATATTACCACGTTATACAAAATTAAGTGTCACAAAAGATAGTTACAAATATTGATTAAAGCAGTAATGATGCATTAAGATGTTAGCGACCAGCGCAGTACCAGAGCTATTTATCACCTCAGCCAAAATGCAACAGGGTAACAGATATTTGTGCGTATTAATATATTGAGGAATACTACAGAAGTGATTTAGTGTACTCACCATCATCTGTGATTGGCTCTTCTTCTTTAAAGGGGATTGGATCTCCTGTTCATAACAGAAAGTTGTCATTAACTTATAAATAATGAAGTGAAGTGTCTTAAAAGATAGTTAAAAAAAGATAACAGCAGCAATGATAAATTAATATGTTTGCTAATGTAGTAGATATTGTACTTATTCAAATTCTGAGGAATGCTTCAGTGTACTCACCATTGTCTAGGATTACTTCTTCTACTTTAAATTGGATCGGACTACCTGCACATAAGAATAAAAAAATTAAACTGGCAATTTAACCAATCAATGCATTTCATACATTTATTAATAAAACAATACAAAATATATTGGTGACCAACCAGTCAAAAATAATATACATTCTAAAACCAAAACAAATCCACTATGGAATTTCTCCAGAGAAACTGGCTGTACTAGTCTTTCGTCTTCTCTCTCCTACTCCCCTTAGAGATATTGAGTCTAACGAACTGCTGTAACGAATTGGTTGACTTCTTCAAGTCTGTTGCAATTAGTTCCTTGGGTACAGTAATTTTTAAGGTCAATGCTTGTTGACCATGAGTTAGCTAACTCCTTCCTGATCTTAAATGAAAATTACCTATGTCATCATCAACAGGGAAACATTCCAGGATGCATACGATCTTCCAACAGAGAGGACTAAGAGTCAATGGTGAATAAAAGGTCATCAACATTAAGTGAACATGAAGTGTACCACTTAGCCTTTTCTGCAAAGTCTGTAGTTATTCTGTATGCAACCGTTTCTAGACATTTCTACACTTTTGGTTCCTTACTTTTCGCAGGACGAGAATCTTGTCTACTGTAAAGACATTCCTGGACTAATGGGCCAATTCCATGTACAATACAACCCTATTCATTTAAAATACACATACCAACAATTTTCAGCAAGCAGTTCATGAAATCTCTCAATAACACATTAACTACTTTTCGGAAAACTTAGGGAACAACAAGGAAAAAGGTTTCACCAGGACATCAAGAAGATGAAACGAAGGTATCAGGGGAAGTAGAACATGAATATGATGATGGACTATTGCTGGATGCTACAGCATGAAACCTGAAGAGTCACATACCCCCGGAGGCACACACAAAGAAGTTTCCAAGAGAAGAAAATAAATAACAAAATTAAATGCTTATATGTTTTTACTCTGGCAAACTTATATCTATACAGATGGATCAAATTCAAAAACCTTTGGCAAGAAATCATATTTTATTTGAAGCTCAGTTAGGAAGTTTAAGATGAGATTGCGTAAAAATCAGTTAACTGCGAAGCTCATGGAGTAACTGGTATGAGAATATTGTGCTCATTATGAGAGCCATTCTCTACACCATACTGATCTAGATTTTCATTTTTAGATTTTATGATGTACCAAATTATGTAAAATATTTATAGCAATATATTTATGTAATGAATAAAAACTATCGGCCGATTCTGTTATCCTTAATCATCATTTTTATTGCTTACTATGTCTATTAGAAATCTCAAGATTGAACAAAAACTGTACATGATGATGATGAAAACTCTCTCTTATCGCTGATACTAACTCTTCGTCGACTTCTTCATCATTGTCCGATTTTTTTCTTTCTTCACAGCTAGTCAGAAACCAGCAGTTTGTCTCCAGTTGAATCCCATGATTTTTCAAAAAAGGAACATTCTATTGTGGCTTCTATTTGTTTCACCAACTCACTATCTTATTTTGTAGAATAAGTTATTTACAGTTGATGCATCATCTAATGAATACAAGTATTATTTACTTGTCAATTCTCATTCGAGGCCAGTATTTTCTTCTACTAAAGAATTTTCTCCAGTTTTTGGTTTTATAATTTGTGAACAGTGTTTTCGTTTCATTAAGTCTCTTATCACGTGCAAAGCTTTTTATATAAATTTTTTTTAAATGAGATCTCGTTTGTTTGTTTTTTTGTTAATATTTTGGATATTCGTGGTTTGAGAAATATTACTAAAATAGCTGTATTAATAAAGTATTAAAAAAAAAGCATCTTCTCATTTTTTTAGAGCGGCTTTTTATGTAGAACTCCAATTTATGTGCAGCACCACGCACATATTCAATTCATCCGAAATTGACCATCTCTAAGCATTAGAAAAATAGACCGTCTTGTCCGTCAGCCAGGGAATCATCTTCTTGGTCTATTTCCTTACCCCCCTCCCCCCACAAATCTTCAATATTTTTTTTACTGTTTAAACCAATTCTGGTCTATTGCCAGTCTTTATGCTGTACACACTTGATGTAAATTTCAAAATCTAGATGTGCTTCCAAAACAGCATCTTTTAAATTTTCTAATGTAAGACTTACTAAAAGTTCAACAGTACCAGGAGTATTAATTTGAATGATTTTATAACAAATAAATTGTAACTTTATCCCCATTATGGACTTATCTACACGTGTGGATATGTCAACTTTAACTGAAACCATATTACCAGAACAATGCTTCTGAATTCAATTTTTAAGATCTGTGACCTTTTTTGTAATAAGATCTGAGATTTATACACATTACAGTAGAAATCCTGGAAAGGATCTAACTTAGTCAGGTTAGAAAAATACAAAACAAAACCAAGACTTCTATTTTTTTGTTTATATACACCGAGTACAAAAACTTCGAATTCTCCTTATTTGTTCCTTAATAAACAAATGTTTAAATAAAATAAGTTGATTTTAGGATTAGTAACTAATTTAACATCACATTAAATTCCTTTTTCTTTCTGAATAAAAAATTACTAATAATTACTTTTCTTGGCCAAAATTCTTCAAAAACTTTTTTTTTTTCACTTAAATTATAATCTATATTGAATAAATAATGAGAGGTCATTTCTCAATAAAATTCAAAGGCATGTCCTTAAACTATATTTTGTTTTTTCTGCACCTATTTTGTCTTTCCATCTCGATTCTCAACTATTAACATTTACAGAATATCATTCTTACTTTACCATCCAAAATTTAGACACTAAATTATAAAATTGTTATATTTATAGAATTATGTAATATTTCTTGAAAGAAACTAAAATATCGGCCAATATTATTGCTTTAAACAATTTTTGTGATATTTCCAATCACATTAAACGATTTAACAGTACTTCAGATATTTATATATAAAATAAATATTGCAATGAAACTGTTAAAATGACATTTATTACAAAAGGTGAATAACTGTTTCAGTCCCTGGATTTTTAAGATTTTCTTTAAATTGGTGAGAATATCCCTCAGGAATTGATGAATTGTCAGACAGCCCAGCGTTTATTGATTTACTGTCTTCTGTAATCAGAAGATGTTGCATACATTTTCAGGGAAATTTATAAGTTACTGGCAGATGTAATGAATTTTAATAAAATTATTCCCCCCCCCCCAAAAAATGTATTAATATTTATGAAATGAATTCTAAGGCTAGATGCCTTACGCCAGGAATGCAAAGAGCACATAAGCGTAAATAATTTTACAAGAGAGGAAGAAAATGACATTGTTCAGTTTTCTAAACTATTTGCCTCCAAATAAGCTCACCATAAAAACTGATGCTACTGTAATGCTATTAAGAAACCTAAATGTTTTCCAGGAATCAACAAAAACCATGGATTAACTTTAGCATGTATCCAACTCTGACTAATTACATAAAACAATATCTACCATACATATAACAATATCTACCAATTTAATATTTAAAATGTTCAAATAATACTAAAAAGTAGCAAAACTCTACAAAAATTATTAATGGAACTCCTGTCAATCATAGTACAGCAATCTTTCCTTAAAACTCCTAATAATTAATAAGTGCAGAAAAGCGCAGGGGTATGGCTAGTATGAGATTTAAGTCACATAATTCAAGAAGTTTTCACAAAATAGGTCGGGAAACATGCAAAATAAAGCATTGTTAAATATAGAAATTGTGAGGCACAAATAGATAATACCTACTTAATGAAACACAAAACTCAACTTTTTTATGTTAATTTTAAAACAACTTACAGTCAAATTCTTCTTTAATTTCTTGCTTGATGACCTTAACAGATTCTTTCACATCTGCAGACAAAACAACCAAATTCATTGTCAACGATCTGACTATAATAATACTTCTATTCAGTGTAATGAAAGAAATTATATTAAAATCTATTTACGGATTTAGATATTTTAATTACTTTCTGTCTAAGAATTTTACAGCAGTTAAATACACAATGATATATTACCGGTTGCATCCATCTTTAATAAAAGAAATATCCTCCAAAATCCAGAGTGCAAATGAGACATATCTTCAATAAGCTAACATTGACCACATTCGGTTCAATAATCACAAGCGCCCGCCAAAGAACTATTTCATCTTTATCTTACAGGTTTTTGTACTTTCCCCTAATGTATTTCAATGACGTTTAATTCAATTGTAATGCCCTTGAATTCTATCATTTCCACTCCTAAATTACGACAAAACTGCCAGCGAGGAGAAAGACAAAACAGTTTTACGAGCGGTTAATTTAAAACTACGTGTAGGACTTACAAGTGAACTGTTTCACTATTTATCAAACTGTTCCAAAAATATTTTAAATTTGTATACTTTTTAGGAGAGCCAAAAGGATTTAGTTCAAAAGCTCATTCGTTCTCAACTGGCCAGTGAACCTGTTTCAGTCCTGCTTCAAAAAATCTCGATTCCACCCTTCGAAAATTTCTACTCTACCAAAACATTCCACTTAAGGTTTGAAAACTGGTTAACCATAAAACGTGTTTTAGATTATGATACAACCAAATGATGCTCAATTCGATTGGTTCTAGTCATTACCAGCTCGTTATTTTATCCTAAAGATTACCTGTGACGAAACGTCTATAGACTTATGAGGACAGCCTATCCAACAGTGATGTTCACCACATCCCAAACAGATGGTTCAGCTTGATTATTCTTTTAAACATCATTTGGGAGATTACTTACAAATTCATATGAACCCAGACCTTAATAACACACTTAACGATCTGGTTTACCCTTCTTCGCCCAATGACAGAACAATTAAGGCGATAATTAACAAAAAACAAGTGTGGCCATAAAATTTGGAAAAATAATTCAACAACTGAGTGAACCTTGCTATGCGATTAAAGGCTGTGGCAAGGTATTGCGAATTAGCGAGTTTCAGTATTACTCCTTAATAGTCCAATTTATACACGGAGTGCACGATGATTATGCTCGAGATGCAATTGTTACGAAAAAAAACCTGTCAAATTGTTTGATACTCTCGAAACAGCTCAAAATTTAGAAGCTACTTGGACTCGAGAAATCAAGCTCCATTCACTTGATAATAATAAGCCGCTCTCTCTTTAGTGAAAAAAGTTATTACTCCAAAAATCACGAAAAACCCGGTACTCTAATTGGCCCTTTCTCCAGCGACGAGGCAATTCAGACGGAGAGAGACGGACACCGGTGATGCTTGTGTCAGGTCAGGAGCACAACCATCACTTCAAGAGTTTTTTCAAATTTCACTGTTCAAAATCTCAGTCATCTCCTCAAATGTCCAAAACCATCTGGGTGAACGTTCGCATAACTACAGCGACTTATTCAACGAAAATCCGGTACTTTCTAACTAAAAACCCTCCAGCGGGCAACATGTTACAAGACGATTACCAACCGATTTTCGCCAGACCCGGGTAGAATTCTTTTACTCTACGAGACGCTACCTGCCACTGAGATCAGTAAGAAAATAGAATCTGCATTCTATGAGCATAAGTTCAAACTAGTTCATATGATAAGTTCAAACTGGTGATATTAGTTAATATATTATTAAATCAGACCTATTCCGTAATCTTATATGACTTTCAAAAGTTAAAGGAACAATTGTGAAAAAAACCCGTAACAATTAAAACAATTACTGTGTAATTGTTGCTAAGGGGGTGGGACCAGGCCTCTAGTCAATCCCCTCTCTGGCCCAATCTTTCCTTCACAGTAGTAATGGTTGTCATCTCCAACCTCCTTGATCTGTACCTCTACCTAGTCTTGTCATTTCTACTGTTGTTACTGTCATTTTCAAACCTGTATTCTGGACATATATGGTTTATTGACGGTGGATACCACAGGTAAGATAACTGAAGTGTATGTTACTCCTGGTGAATGATTAATAAAAAAGAAAAGAAAATGCATCAAATCTGTAAATGTATATTATTATAATTTGTTTTAATTTTACTAAATGTGTTTTAAAATAATCTGGTCAGCTCTGCAATGATTTTGATTGTTTAGTTTGCAGATGTGAAGTAATCGTTTAATGCCGTAAAGCAAGAAATTAAAGAAGAATATGACTGTAAGATTTTTTCAAATTTAACATAGAAATTTGGGTTTTACGTTTGTTTAGCAGGTTGTGGTGTTTAAGTCTTTAATATATGTATATATTTGTCTCACAGAATTTCATTATTCAACATTACTTGATGATACATGTTTTCCTTAACTTAGTGTGACCCACAAAAAATTTAATGAACTGCAGCATCTGACATTTTTTGTTAATTATCTGGCTTATTCCTTAAGATTCACTTACTATTCACTAGGGTTTTATGAAAAAAAGTTTTACCACCCTAAACATTACTATCTAGGGGTTTGCTATTTAAATGTTCAAACTTTTGCATAATCATACTCAAAATATATGTAATTGGCCATGGTTTAATACAGGCTAATGTTAATATAGTTAATATCTTACTGTTATTATCAGGTGATCAAGTCCACTTCAAAGAAGAAGAAGAGCTAATCTTGGATGATGGTGAGTACACTATCTATAACATTAACGAAGCATCCCACACTATTTCAATACTTACTAAAGTCTACTACTGTGTTCTGAGATCACTCAGACTGATAGCTCTGGTACTTCATTGGTAGTAAACATCGAAATGTAACATTACTGCTATAATCAGTGTTTTTATCTATTATATTTTGACACATTTCATAAATTTGTGATCAAACCCTAATAATTTGGTATAATCTCTTTGAACTGAGAAATCAATGAGGAGTCCATTCATTTTAATTGTCCTTATCTTATTAGCTCATTTACGAATGACATGAATTTATTGGTGCCTTAATGTACTCTTGTTATTTCTATTGTTGTTACTGTTATTTTCAAACCTGTATATTGGAGATATATGTTTTATTGACAATGGATACAACAGGTATAATAACTATTGGGTTGTGTCAAAATGACTAACCATTTTGTACAATCGAAAAACAAGTAAAGTAAGGCCATAAAATTTGGAAAAATAATTCAACAACCGGGTGAACCTTGCTATGCAATTAAAGGCTGTGGCAAGGTATTGCGAATTAGGGAGTTTCGGTATTACTCCTTACTAGTCTAATTTATTCACGGAGTGCATGATGATTATGCTCGAGATGGAATTGTTACAACAAAAAACCTGTTAAATTGTTTGATACTCTCGAAACAGCTCAAAATTTAGAAGGTACTTGGGCTCAAGAAATCATGTTCCATTCACCTAATAATAATAAGCCGCCTCTCTCTAGTGAAAAGAGTTATTACTCCAAAAATCACGAAAAACCCGGTACTCTAATTGGCCCCCTCCAGCAGGCATCACGTTACAAGACGGTTACCAACCGATTTTTGCCCGCCCAGGCAGAATCCATTGCTCTACGAGACTCTACCTGCCACTGAAATCAATAAGAAAATAGAATCTGCATTCTATGAGCAAGTTCAAACTGGTGATATTAGTACAAATATATTATTAAATCAGACTATAACTACTAGCTAACTGGATATAAGGCTGTGTGTAGCGTCTGGACAGGAAGGGTATGTTATTATATTAATGTTTCTAGAACGCTGAGCTAGGAGTACTGGGCATAAGGCCTCTTCCTGGCCATGTATGGGCACGAAGGTGGATGATTCAGAAGAGGGGGGACTAACTGTGTACCTTCCAACCGCAAATAGGATCAGTCGATCTGTTGGGTGTGTGGTGAACATAATTTGGTATATTTTCTTTGGACTGATAAATTTAATGAGGGTTCCATTCATTTTGGTTGTCCTTATCTTATTAGCTCATTTACGAATGACGTGAATTTATTGGTGCCTTAATGTAGTCTTGTTATTTCTATTGTTGTTACTGTAATTTTCAAATGTGTATATTGGAGATATATGTTTTATTGACGATGGATACAACAGGTATGATAACTATAGTGTTATTAACTCCTCTTGAATGGTTAATTATGAGAATGCATCAAATCAATAAATGAGTGTTAATATATATTTTGTATTTATTATATATATATATTACTGAATAGAAGGATTATAAAATAACCTGGCCAGATCTGCAATGATTTTGGTTATTTAGTTTGCAGATGTGAAGGAATCTTTCAAGGTCATAAAGCAAGAAATCAAAGAAGAATTGTAAGTTTTTTAAAATTTAACATTGAAATTTGGGTTTCATGTTTGTTTAGCAGGTTTTAGTCTCCAAGACTTTAATATATTTGTATTTGTCAAACAATATTGCTGTATTCAACATTACCTGATAATAAATGTTTTTCTTAACTTAGTGTGACCCACAAAAAATATGATGAACTGGCACATCTGGCTTATTCTTTATGATTGTAGTATTTGCTTCACTTATTAATCACAAGGTGTTTAAAGAAAAAAAGTTTTACCACCTTAAAAATTACTAGTTTATTGTATTTTCTTGACTAAGCATTTAGGGTTTTGTTATTCAAATATTTAAACTGTTGCATTATTGTACTCAAGATATTGGTATTTGTAATTGGCCATGGTTAAATACAGGCCAATGTTAATTAATGCCGACACAAAAGAAAATACGATTCTAGAGATAAAGATTATTTTGCCAGTAATGATTGACTAATCTAAGCAGTTATAGAAATTATTTATTTTTAATCTAGTGGTGATCTTGTGCTTAATTTAACCTGGCTTGCCACTATTCCTACAGGCATAATGAATTCAACTAATCCAAGCAGTTGTCGTAGATACTTTGTATAATTAATTTTGTTCCATTTAAAAGTTCTCCTCTATTGCTTCGAGAAATGATCACATCATTACTAAAAGCTTTAAAACTCAACTCATTCAAATCAGCAGTGAGTTGAACAATATCCATCGGGAGATGAAGAGAGAAAAGACAGAAGACCAAGACTGCCAATTAATTGCTTGCAAGAATCTATTTAGAATATATTTTATTTTTGACTGGTTGGTCACTATTATATTTTTTTATATTAATAAATGTAAGAAACACATTTACAGTTGTCCAATCAATATGATTATAAGGAAGTATAGCTAATTATAGTCGATGGGTCGATGTATACTAAAGCATATATGGAATGCTTACAAATGTCTGCTACTCAAACACATAGCTTGATGATGGCTACAAACTTCATTTGTATAAGTTAGTGATATCATGTCTTTATTAACCGGGCATCCCTCTCTATATCAATACTTACAAATGTCTAATAGCGTGCCGTTAGATCACTCAGACAGATAAGTCTGGTACTGAATTGGTTTTAAACATCTTAAAGTTACCTTGCTACTGTAATTTTATGTTTTTAACTATTTTTTACCATATTTTATAAATTGGTGATATCTTACTCTTGTTAGCAGGTGGTTCAATCCATTTTAAAGAAGAAAAAGAGCTAATCTTGGATGATTGTGAGTACACTAAATCATTCCTGAAGCATCCCACAATAAATGAATACTTAAATTGTCTATTACCGTGTTTAGCGATCACTCAAACTGATACTTGGTAGTAAACATCTAATTGTAACATTACTGATATAATCAATGCTTATACAACAGGAAGTTAAAAAATGGTTGCCTTCAGAGTTGGTCCTATGTTATTGGTCATCCAATTGAGAGGTATTAGGCACCTTCGATGTCCAGTCCAGACAATGTTCACTTGTATGGGAATAATAATAATTATTCAATAAGTGAAAGAAAATAAATTTTGGAACAAAATAATTTATATCAGTGGTGTATGCCTGGGCCCCACCACCCACTAGTGGGTGGTTCCAGCTTTTAAGGTTACTGCGTAAGGGTTTCAAAAACATTTTCATTAGGTTTTCATGAAATTCACCGTAAAAATTTAAATTTCAGAAAATATACTATTTGTAATCAATGGTTATTGCAGTGTATGATGATACTTTAAAGAAACATACAGTGGGTTGTCATGGTAATGAAAAGCACCATCAGTGTCATCATTGCAGCTACAAAGCAGCAAATGAGCGATTGGTTCCGGTAGCTGTCCTCTGGGTTCCTGTAGGTCTTACTTACTTACTTACTAACCCCCCTTAAGATGGCAAGCAGCCTCCCTTCAAGGAGGGGGAATAAGGCCTTGATGGCTATGTTCAGCTTGATAATGCTTGGTCCTCTTCCCGTTTGCAACAGTAATCAAAGGCCCCAAACATCTCACGATGGAAACAGTTTTAAGGGAGTGGAATAGGAGAGGATTATGATATTTTAAAATAGACTTTTAATTAATTTATACCAGATTTTCACTTTAACCATCTTTGTTAAAATTTTTACGTTTAACATTTTTTAAAAGTAATAGTTTATTTTATATCACTTCATTTAATCTCATCTTATCTCGCACCCATGTAAAGTTGGTGTGAATCGATGAGGTTCTGGATTTGATTTTCTTATTATAGTTGATAATGCATGTACACAATAATTACTATGAGAAAAGTTGATTAATTATGAAATTGTTCACTATTTTCAGGACCTGGGAGTTATTTTTTCATTAGCGATGTTCAAAATGATAAAGTGATAAAAACTGCACTGCTGCACTGGATCAATTAAGAGTATCTTAATTTATTTTTATGATGAAATTTCCAGCAAATATAAAAAAAAAAATTTGGTATAAATGTATTCATAAAATTACATTTATTTTCAAACATTATTCAAATGTAACTTATACACTATTGAGTGTTTATTTATTAAGTGTATTTTTAAATAATTTGTATTGCTGTATTTAATTTTTCGAATTGTATTATCAAAGTGAAATATAGAAGGGAATAAATCAATTATTTCTAATTTCAAGTTTATTTATTAAAAAAAATAATTTCTAAACAATTAATAGTGTTGTAACACAATATACTTTATTAGTTTTGGTTTAGCTGTGACCCTAATGGGACATGGGCTGACAAAATTACAAAACAAAAAATTATAATCACAAATTTTTTCCCTCTGAACCAAGTCTTTCTCATATAAAATGTCATCATCTTCGTCGGTCTTTGAAACAAGAACAACGGATGATTTCTTTCCAATTTCCTCAGGTACTTAAACTTGCTACATTTTGTCTTCGCATGGTTCGAGGTCCCTGTCAATAGGCCATGGTAGATGTTGAGGAATGTAGGCTGAGAAGTAGCCAACTCTGCTAAAATACATCTCAATCCTGCATAGCTCAAGCTCATATTTTCTATTAATTCTCATAGATAATTCCCAAACTCTCAATTTCGTTTTTACTATTTTAACTAAACTGTTAGTAGAGCTATAATAGGAATTATAGATCAATTTATCTAATAAGTCTAAATCTTCAATGTTGGTGGGTTAAATAATTTTATATTATTATTATTATATTAGATATTAGGGGATGTTGACTGTTTAAAACCTTTAGCAGAAATACCCTCAATCAGTTAATTGAAGTTTAGTTAAGCTGCTCGCTTTAGTTTAATTTTTAGTTTTGCTCAACTCTTGTAGTCGATTCTTTCGAGATCCTCTCCATTGCTTACAAGTGGAATTATTCTGTTCTAGGTAATATACTAGTCTATTGTTCACTATCTTCTATAAAACACGTTAAAAACATCTTTTCAAGTCAGAAAATCAAAATGAGTAGAATATCTATTATTATAACGCAATTTTAATTTCACAAGGCAGGGGTGAAATCAGTCTAAATGCTTGATATATTTTTAATTTATGTATTACGGTGGATTTAAAAAAATTAACATATGATTCTGACTTCATAGTTAACTTTAAATTCAATACAGAAAAAACAATCTTTGTATATGTAATATTGGTTTCAGTAAATTTTTAAGTCAGTTTATATGTTAATCAACTGTATATTTGATCTTTATTAATTAAAAGATATAAATATTTAATAATCATATTTAGAAAATATATGTTTTCTACGTTTCAATCCAAGAACTACTAGGTTGGAATAATTATTAATCTTGGAGTAATTTTGTCTTAAATATGATATAATTTTATTGCTTTGCTATTGCTCTCTACGAAATTCCTTTAAAATAATTTTGTTTTGTAGTTTCAACGTGACTATGAGGAGGTTGTCTTATATACAGTGTAGAGGTAAGCATAACTGCTTCGTGATATTATTCCTTCAAATACCTAAGGCTATCTTTCAGCCTAAATGGCGTGCATTAGGGTCTTAATGGCGCTGAAAACAATAATATAGAATGGCTTAAGAGTTTCACAATTAGAAAAAAAACTATTTAATCAATAATCAAAAAATTAATCCATTATCAATTTTTCAATTCGATAAGCACTAGTATAGTCATGTATTCAGTATAGTTTTATGATAAGTATAATTAATGTTATTATATTACATTATAATATTCGTATTTGATATATAAGAGTTTAGAAAAACTTAATCTTGGCTGTAAAAGGCTTTGGACAACACAGGTAAATGAAAAAAACATGAATGCGAGTTATTCTACAAATGTGCGATTGGATGAACGGCTAAAGTGGATGTCGTACCAACTTCTTCTCCACGAATAAAGTTCCCCTCTTCTTGGCCTTGAAAATACGCGCCTACGTTTCCTTATTTTAATAATAAAAAGCTTAGGCGTCAGTTAAGAGAGGGGGAAACTAGTGCATGACACATCTGAAGCCAACTAGGTAGGCATGCAGGTGTAGGCACAGCCTCTGACCTGCCTATATAAGGCCGAGATTCGACCCTTTCCGATATATACGGAACCCAACACCGGAAGATAACACTTCTCTCTCTCACTCTACTCCAACCATGGCTTTCTTATTCAACTACCTCTTCATCTCTCATTCCTAACCTCGCTGTGTTTTAGTATGGCGTTGTCAGACCCCGCACCTTCCTAGTAGGATTATCTGCGTTCTTCTAGCTAAAACTACCACCTCCTTGGAAGAGATCTCTTCCTTGAGGACGAGGTATCTGGGGCAATACAAACGTTACCTATTAGAGACCACATTAACTACCTACAATACCTACCCTATACCTCTTCTCCTAAACATAGTGCATTGTCGGGGCACACCTTCTAAGATCTTATGGAGTCAGATCCCCAGACCACACTTGTCATTTGTAGATTTCTAAAAATCTCATTCTTCACATTCTGCTGGTACAGGCTTTCTCCAGATTGTTAGTCTCATTTCTTAGTTTAGTCAGTTCACACCAGGGTTTAGGAGTATAAGAACATTTATTATTGGGTTTCATAAAGCCTAGAATTATTATTGACTTTACAGTTTTAGAAAATGTATCAAGTTTTGTTAATCCTATTAGATCTAGAGCCTGCATTAGAAATGTTTGTTATTTGTAATTCACTAAACCTAGTAAGCAAAATAGCATTATTTGAGTTTGTGTTTCATTAATATCTCCTTGAAATATTCTATTACTTGTAGAATGAATCTTTGTACCTTGTAACACGGCTACATCAATATTTCTTTTTTACACATTTCTTTAAAAGCGTTGACGCTTTTATTTATTACATTTGTATATATGTATGACTAAAGGAAGCGCAATTGTCTTTTGATCATGAACCAGTACATATGTCAATGAGTGCATACTGATTGGACATACCTACCAATAATCGTTGAGTAATAAATATCAAATAATCAATGCAGTGAAAGTTCTTAAATGAAATATTATTTTTAAAACCATCAGTGATTTAGTGAGTACAGTATCTGCCAACATTGACTCAAAGGTTGAAGTTAACAGTAAATAAATATACACTGGCTGACAAAATTCATGCAAAACCATGAAATTCTTTAATATAAATAACTTAAACCTTATATTTAATAAATGAGGGTTTCGGTGACTAATTTAAGGAATGTTTAATACAGAATTTTTTTTTTAAAAATACAATTCAATTTAGCAGAAAACTGATACATTCATAACTTAATTCAGATTCAAAATGAGTTCAGTATTTCCTGTTTCCACCTCTTGCAACCCCAAAGAGATTAAGGGCCTGGCTACTTGGTGGCCACTCCAGATACCAACCTTCTCGACGTACTCATTCACAAACTGTGCATTATGTTGTGAGGTATTATCATATATCAGGAGGAATCTTCCTCTGATGTATAGGGTGGAGATGGCGTTATGTTATCTTGTAAGACGCCTTCCAAGTACCATCACTGATTCCATCATTTGAAAAATACCTCCCCCGATTGTCGGAGACCCTACTTGGAACCCATCCTATGGGACCATGCAATTGGCGTATGGGACCATGCATTTGGCGTATTGTTCTCCTGGACGGTTTCATATGAATGCTTGATCATTTGATGACTTTAAACCCACTCTCACTTAATTAAAAAAAAAAAAAAAAAAAGGTCCTCCATGTTTTTGTCCAAATTGAAACCAAAGACTTTAGTGAGCTCAGGTGTGCAAAGAACCATGAGAAGGGTGTCTGGCACTCGGTGATGATTCAGGGTCTCCTCCTCACTGTTTGACTGGTAAGGAAAACATGAGTTTTTGCCTGATCCGACTCCGGAATTAATTTCCAGTCCCAATTGGATTTCTTAATGCCTGATTCTGAATATGCCTGTCATCAGTTGGGTTTGTAGACCTCGAATCGCCCATGTGCTTGACTTCTGGAGTGTGAGCCTGTCTCCTGATAAAGCCGTAGAGCCTTGCCAATTGTTGTTTGATGAACACCGTCTCCTGGCGACCATTCACACTCTTCTTCTAACAGCGTAAGAGCCCTCACATCATGTTGCCTCAAGTTCCTGAATGGAGGCATTAAAAAACACACAATGAGTGTGTAATTGTCTCTGAAGGAAACCAAATTGATACCGATAATAATGAAAGATACTGAGGTTCATTCGCTGTTGACAACAGACATTGTTATTTTGTTATAAGAACTACACCAAAAACCGTGCTTCATCTCAAAACCAAAAACAATAAATAATAAATCAACTTTTTTCAATGATTTTTCACTTGTATTTCCTTTTATTAATTATTTTATATGTGTACTTACATACATGTATGTTTTCTTGAATATATACATATTATTATTACTATTTTTTTTACAATTGATTGATTGGTTGATTTTATATAATATTTTCATTATAAAAATATACAAAAGTAAAAAGAAAATCCCTAAAAATGGTTTTTAAATACATCCAACCCTTCAACAATTCCAAATATCAGAAAAAACCACCCCTCAGTATGACAAAATGTTTTAATGTTACGGCATAGAAAGTGCTCTAGTCCCCACAATTTGTTTTGTAATTTACTGTAAAGCCATCTTTTTTAGTTTTTTGTATAGTTTTATTTCTAAATAAACTTTGATACAATAACAAGCAAATTAAAACAGGTAATTACTGGCACGGATCCTTTGAGACAATAAGTTAAGGTTAAATGCTTAGATTCACATTAAGTTTAATTTATAACTGGAATGAGCACCTTCACAAGGTTTTTTTCTAGAATGAAGAGCAATTATATAAATCAGAACAAAAAGTAGTTACTTTAAATAGTAAAATTACATTATTAAATAAGTAGTTTCCATGGGGTCATTAATGAGACTTTTCTGGTATGAAGTAACATTCTGCAGTTCTTCATATTAACAGCTTGTACTCATTTGTTGCAGTAATTAACACCTAGAAGGTCCTTTCTCTGATGTGGTGTGGTATTATATGATTATTTTAGCTACAAGCTTTGTAGCTGCAATGAGAACAAAGATGAGGTTTTTATTTGGTATGGTGTGTCATTACATGTTTCTTTAAAATACAAGCTTGCACTACTTTGTAGCTGCATGCTAACTTTGAAGGAGCTTTTCTCCTGTATGATGTGCTATTATATGTTTCTTCAAAAGATAAGCTCGTATTACTTTGTAGCTGCAATAAGGACATTGAAAGGGCTTTTCTCCGGTATGTTGTGCCATTATATGTTTCTTTAAAGTACAAGCTAGTACTGCTCTGTAGCTGCAATGCTGGCATTGATGGGGCTTCTCTTTGGTATGGTGAGCCATTATATGGCTTTTCAAAGTAGCAGCTTGTACAGAATTGTAGCTGCAATAAGGACATTGATGGGGCTTTTCTCCGGTATGTTGTGCCATTATATGGTTCTTCAAATTACCAGCTAGTACAGCTTTGTAACTGCAGTGAGGACATTGATGGGGCTTGTCTCCGGTATGGTGTGCCATAATATGTCCCTTTAAAGTACCTGCT
This sequence comes from Acanthosoma haemorrhoidale, assembly GCA_930367205.1. Lineage (NCBI taxonomy): Eukaryota > Metazoa > Arthropoda > Insecta > Hemiptera > Acanthosomatidae > Acanthosoma > Acanthosoma haemorrhoidale. Next base: position 19,479,642 of record OV884013.1, on the reverse strand, counting down.
AATGCTGTTTTGTAGCTGCAATGAGGACATTGATGGGGCTTTTCACTGGTATGACGCGCCATTATATGTTTCTTCAACTGACCACCTTCTACTGCTTTGTAGCCGCAATCAGGACATTGATGAAGCTTTTCTCCAGTATGTCGTGCCCTTATATGATTAGTCAAAGAAAAGGATTGTACTGCTTTGTAGCTGCAATGAGGACATTGATGAGGCTTTTCTTCAGTATGTTGTGCCATTATATGTTTCTTCAATGCACCAGCTTGTACTGCTTTGTAGCTGCAATGAGGACATTGATGGGGCTTGTCTCCAGTATGGTGTGCCATTATATGTTTCTTTAATGTACCAGCTTGTACTGCTTTGTAGCTGCAATGAGGGCACTGATGGGGCTTGTCTCCGGTATGGTGTGCCATTATATGTATTTTCAACGTACCAATTTCTACTGCTTTGTAGCTGCAATGAGGACATTGGCGGTTCTTTTCTCCAGTATGTTGTGCCATTATATGACTCTTCAATGTACCAGCTTTTACTGCTTTGTAGCTGCAATGAGGACATTGATGAGGCTTCTCTTTGGTATGGTGAGCCATTATATGATCCCTTACACAAGAAGCTTTTACTGATTTGTAACTGCAATGAGGGCAATGATGAGGTTTTTTTCCGGTGTGTTGTTTTATTATGTGATTCTCTAAAATGAGATCTCCTACTTTACCATCACATGATATTATATGTCTCTTTAAAGCATGATCATGAGCTGCACCTGAAACAAACAAATGGTTTGTTATAGCAGTTTATTCATGAGAAAAAGAAAAAATGAATATTGAACTGTGACCGATAGAATTTCACATTTAATCTGAATTCGTTATAACCAATGTAAATTAGAGATAATATAAATTAAGTTGTAGAATTAAGTTAATCAAATAGTTATTTGGTAATTATTAATATGAATGCAACAATAGTTAAAAGAAATGTGCTAACAATGCAAGACTGGCTGTCACCTTAAGGGGGGGAGGCTTTTGTTCCCACGAACGAGAGTTCAGTTGAGTCGCTTGTGGCAACCAGATAACAGAGTAGTGCCGTGCTGCTAGTACAGTGAATTAAGTGAATATTGGACTAGAAGAGAGAGAGAGAGGCAAGATGTGGTCCCCAGGTTGGTGGAACTAATATTAAAATTAATCATACTCAACATAGAATGGGGGAAAATTAGAGCATGATGATTCTGGAAAAAAGGGGACTGACAGTCGGGCTAATTTTGTAATTAATTTTTGGGTTAACTAGAATCTAGAGTTAATGTTTTTTAACTAAAATTAATATCCATGTAAGAGTAAAGAATTTATTTTTAAGTTTTAGCATGTGTTTTAGTTAGAAGACATTTAGTTAACTTAGGTGAACTTTGAAATCCTTTTTCGGGTCGAAAAACTAAGTCTAATGGTTTATGATTTAATACTAATAGTTACAAACAAAATATGTTCGAATAAATTTAATTCTTTTAAAGTATTTATTTTAGTCTGAATTAATTCATTTGTCTTCCCTTAGTTATGTCGATTCTATGTATTATTTCAGGGTCCCTTTTCCTTAGGTAATGCCATCTCCTGTCATTAATATTTTCCAAATTCCCGTACCAATTTAATAGAACACGAGAAGAGAGAAAGATAGGGGTTTACAGAACAAAGCAAAAGATTTGTAATAAACACACCAATATTAAGTCAAGTGAAAAATTATGCACAACATAACAACACCAGTAGCTACTATAAAGACATGAGTATGAAAAAAAGTAATGCAAGTTTTTATTGTTGAAGTGGCTGTATGTTGCAGCACGTTCGGACCATTTGGGGTTGATTGCACAATGCACCCAAGGTAAGTCTGGTCCGAGCAGTGGATGTGTTAGCATCATTGATCATTGGTTTCAAAGACTTTGTCATGAGTAAACAATCCAACAATGGTGGAAAGCAATCATGTTCTACACCAAAGTCGGCCACAGTTATATGGATACCAATCAATTGATCCAACAAGCCTATGGGGACTCTGCTCTAATGTCTTCACAATGTATAAGGAGGGCTGGAAAGAGGTGATCAACAAACCCTGTTCTCTCGATGGCCATAAACCAGCCACACAAAAATGTGACTCATGTGCATGATTTGTTGAACTCTGACCGTCAAATGAGTTTTAGGATGATTCCACAGACACCGACCCTTCAAATAGGTTCTGTACACAACATCCGGATGGGCGATCTCACAAAAGAAGGCAAGAATGAGCACAAAGTCAAAACAATCCAACAACTTTACCAAAAATCAGGACTACACTTTTTTTTTTTTCTTCCCTTTTTTCCTGGACTTCAATTAAGGAATGGATATTTGTCCATATTTATATATTGAAAGATGCTTTAGTTTACTCACCGTCATCCATAATTAAGTCTTTTTCTTCTTTAATGTGGATTGGATCACCTGCTTGTAACAATAAGATATCACTAACTTATAAAAAATGAAGTGTTTTGAAAAATAGTTAAAAATATTGATTATAGGAGTAATGATACATTAAGATCTTTGTTACCAGTACAGTACCAGAGAGACAAAATCAGTCTGAGTGATTTCTTAACATTTATTCATATTTGAAAATTGAGAGATACTTCAATAAGGCTTAGTTTACTCACCGTCATCAATGATTAGCTCTTCTTCGTTAAAGCAGATTGGATCATCTGCCATAAGAGAAAGATGTCACTAACTTATAAATAATGAAGTGAAGTGTCTTAAAATATAGTTAAAAATATATTATAGCCTAAATGATAGATTATCATCATATAGTCTTAATGATACATTAAGATGTAATATTAGCTGGCATTTATACATATTTGTAAATTGAGAGATGCCTTATTGATGGTTAGTGTACTCACCATCGCCTCCTTGTAAGAGACAGTTATCAATAACTTATAAATAATGAAGTACATATTTATGTACTGAGAGAGGCTTTAGTATACTCACAGTCATCCACAATTAGTTCTTCTTCTTCTTTAATGTGGATTGGATCATATTATGTACTGGTTGAATTTTAAATAGAAAAAGACTTATTGAGCACACTGCTTTATTACGTGATTGAAACAAAATTGAATATGAACATGACAAGGGTTATCCTTAGATAACAACAACTTCACCTAATCAATGAATCGATAAATATGATAGTTCGATAGACACAACAATTCTCCGCGACTTAGTTAAAAACATAATCAGAAAAGTGAGCCGGAACCCGACGTTGTCTCTGTGATCTACGTAGAGACTGGAATTCAGGTTGTACTGCCGGATGTGTAGTCTCTGTGGTTACTGGATCAGGAGCAGTGATGGTTGAAGTCTCAACTGGTGATGTGGGAGTCGCAGAATTTCTCGGCTGCCTAATTTCGTTGTCAGAGAAGGAAACTTCCTTCTTAGCATGCGAAGTTTGACTAGGAGTAATGTCATTCTTTATCTGCTCTGGAACGTACACGAGACGCAGTTGGTCGATGTGGCGCTTCCAAGGTGTAGCCATCCCCATCAAAGGTGATTAAGTAGTGCAACTTGCCGAATTTCCTGATTACAGTGCCAAATCTCCATGAAGATTTGCCATTTGCGTACCACCTAGATTGTACTCTGTCTCCTATCTGGAGTTGGCGAACTTTCTTATACTTATCTGGAGATAAATCAGAATTGTTAATCGGTGGTTTAAGTGCATCTAGTTTTCCTATTAATTAATTTTCCTATTGAGAAACAGTTCTGCCGGAGATTTCCCACAGGCTAACGGCGTTGAACGGTAGCGCAGGAGTATCTCTTGAATTTTGGTCTGCAGAGACATTGTCAATTTAGACATTGCTTTCAATTTGTTTTTGAGTGTCTGAACATTCCTCTCCACCAATTTGTTCGTAGCCGGATGTCCCGGAGCTATAAATTTTTGTTTAATTCCAGCCATATCACAGAATTCGGTGAACTTCTCACTCTTGAAAATAGTTGCATTATCAGAAACTAGGATTGTGGAAATCCATGGATATAGAATATCGATTGTAATAATTTAATTGTTTCTTGCGAAGTAGGGGCTTCTTTTGATATACGCACTTTCACCCATCTGGATTTGGCGTCAACCAGTAACAAAAAATGGTGATTTTCAAATAGTCCGGCATAGTCTATATGGACTCTCTTGAAATTTTCTGTTGGCTCTTCCCAGGAATGAATAGGAACTATTTCTGGATTTTTCCTATGGTGGCACATTCTTGACAGGATTTCACAAGATTTTCAATTTGTTGGTCAATATTTTTCCAATAAACATACCTTCTCGCTAACTGCTTCATTTTCACAATACCTATATGCGTGTGCTGTAACTCTTTTAATAAGTAACTAAGTGTGTGTGGGGAAAAAAAACTTTTAATACATCTTCTTGAAGAGTTCGAGGTATCATAATTCTCTGACCCTTGAAAACTATTCCATTTTGTAAATAGTATTCTGAATCATAGCAATCATTATTTAGCAAATCACATTTTATTTTAGATAATTTTGTGTCCCTGGCTGTTTCCTCTGCTATAGTTTTATAATTTAATGAGTTATTCGAAATACTGTAAACACATTCATTAGAAATTAGGCCAACTTCCATATTAATTTTATCTTCAATTATAGTAGTTTCTTCTTGTATTGGCGTTCTTGATAGGTAGTCTGCATGTACATTTTCTTCTGCAGGTCGATGCTGGATTTTATAATCAAAATTGGTAAGTTAAGCCACATATCTCATTAACCTAGCGGATGTCATCGCTGGTAGGTTTGCACCTTCATGAAAAATTCTACTTAGTGGTTTGTTGTCTGTAACAACGTGAAGGTTCTTCCAAATAGAAAATAATAAATTTGTTTCAAGGTGAATACAATGGCTAGAGCCTCTCTGTCTAACTGACTATAATTCATTTCCGATTTCAAAAGTGATCTTGAAGCAAATGCAATTGGATTTTCTATGCCATTGACTACATGAGACAACACACCTGACCTGCAATGCCGGTCGGCGAAGCGTCACTAGCTACAACTACAGGTAATTCAGGATTGAAAAGTGTTAGGACTCTATCATTAGCCATTTCATTTTCTAAAGGCGATTTCCCACTCCGAAGACCAGTGAAATTTTCTTTCCTTCTGGAGTAATAATCGAATTGGATGTGTAATTTTTGAAGCATTTGGAATGAATCTTGAATAATAAGAGGTGATTCCTAAAAATCTTTTAACATCTTCTTAATTTTGAGGTCGTGGAGCTTCTGTAATAGCCTTAATCTTTGATGGATTCTTTGAAATTTTGTTTCCTTCAACAATGTAACCAAGATATTTAATTTTAGTTTTGAAAAATTGGCATTTTTTTTGGTTTAAATGTAAATCGTAAGATTGAAGTCTTTCCAGGCAAGCACAAAGTCGATTGTAACAATCTTGTAGAGTTGAACCATGCACTATAATGACGTCAAAGTAAGCTGTAACGCCAGGAAGACCCGCCAGGATCTGGTCCATAATGCGATGAAACTCGCTTGGAGCAGTCATGATTCCGAAAGACAGCCGGTTGAATTTAAATGTTCCTTTATGAGTTATGATTGTTTGAACGTTAGCGCTCTCTTCATCGACCGGAATATGTAAGTAAGCTTTGAATAAGTCCAATGTACAAAAAAAATTAGAATCTCGAAGATTACTTAGAATATCATCAATTTTAGGAATCGGGTAGTGCGCTGAAAGAAGCTGAGGATTGACTGCTACTTTATAATCAATGCAAAGTCTTACTGACCCGTCGGGCTTAGGTATAACAACTAGCTGTGATGCCCAATCACTAACTTGAACTGGAGTAATAATTCCTTCTCTTTCAAGGTTACTAAGCTCTTCTTCCACCTTTGTTTTTAGAGCGAAGGGAATCTCTCTTGATTTTAGACATACGGATTTTGAATTTTCTTTCAATTTTAAATTACGTTGAATGTTAGGAGTGCAACCAATACGTTGCTCGAAAATTAATTTGAATTTCGAGTAAATATTTTGTAAAAAATTTGTTGGGTTTTCGCATGCTATAGAATCACTTTGGGGTGAAATACTCTTGCTGTCTAAATTTCCAATTTAATATTCAAATGTCGAATCCAGGTACGGCCCAGTAGCGGTGTAAATCCGTCCGATACCACAAACAATATTTCTGTCGATACTATATCTCTGTATTGAACGGGTGCTTCCACATAACCCAATGCAGTCACAATTTCAGATGTGTATGACCTAAATCGTATGTTGGCGCTTTGAATTTTTGCTTTAAGTTGAAGTTTATAAAAAATAAACTTGGGCAGCTGAGTCTGTCCCGCACCAGAATCCACCACGAAATTTTGTAACTTGTTTTCTATTTTGACATTAACAAAATATTTTTGCGCACCTTGAATTGTTTGAAGATATTGCTCAGCATAAATATCAATTATCTGGTAAACATCATATGTTTCTAATGAACTTGAATCAGCATCCTCATTATTAACAGAATTAATAATTTTCTTGGAAGAAATCAGCTTTTTTAAACAAACTTTCTCAACATGTCCTTTTTTTTCGCAATATTTACACTTTATCTGGTTGAAATTTACTTTAAATTCTTTAGCGTTGTGATTATTACAGCCACAGCGAAAACATAGTCCTTCATTCTAAGATTTTTAAAATTTATTGTTTGTTTTTGTGGGCTTCTCTGTCAACTTCTTGATTTTTGTCGGAAGCGTGCAGTAGAGAAAGATCTTGTAGGTCTTGAAACTCTATTAATTGAAGAATCATATGACTATTCTCCCAAAATTTCCCTGCTATCAGAGATAGATGCCTCTAATGCCAGAGCTTTTGTTATAGCTTCATCGAATGTACCAGGGCTCTGTAGTAATAATTGCTGTCTCATCGACTGATCGCTCAGGCCTCTAATAAACTGTGACGACAAGAAAATATCTGAGACTGACTTTCCACACTCACATACAAATTGGCATTTAGGAACAAACTTTTTCAATTCGTTTGCATATGTATTTACTGATTCATTAGAATTCTGCTTCTGTGATAAAAATCTATGACGTTTGACAATTACGCTTGATTTGGCAATTAACTGATTCTTTAAAATTTCAATCCCTTTTTTGTAATTTAAGTTAGAAACTTCTTTAGGTACGGCAGAAAATTTTAAGAGTTCATAATGTTCTGCACCCATACTATTTAAAAGAAATGTTTTTGATGCGAATTCATTATTTTCCAAACCTTTCATTAATAAATAATTATTGAATCTTTCAAGATACTGAGAAAAACATTCTTTAGATTTATCAAAATTATAAATAATAGATTCGGACTGTTTTTGAATTGGAATTACACCCTGTAAAAAGGCTTGAAATTGTGCTTGTTGAGCAGCCATAAATTGTTTAAATTGTTCAGGATCCATATTTAATTTTTTATCTTGTTTAATATTAATATTGTAACTTACTTGGAATTGAATATAGTTTATTTATGATTGCTTCCAATGTAATAATACAGATCCAAGTTCTTGAACACGATGTAGACAAACTATTTACAGTCAGTATTCATAATAAATAATAATTCACAACCATTAACAGTTCACTGTAACACTCAAAGTTCGATTTTGATCCCATCCTCGTCGGCAGTTTATTATGTAGGGGTTGATTTTTAACTAGAAAAAGTCTTATTGAGCACACTGATTTATTACGTGATTGAAACAAAATTGAACATGAACATGACAAGGATTATCCTTAGATAAAAACAACTTCCCCTAATCAATGAATACGACTCGATAAATACGATAGCTCGATAGACACAACATGCTAGTAACAAGAATATATTACTACCTTATACAAAATTAAGGGTCACAAAAGATAGTTAAAAATATCGATTAAAGCAGTAATGATGCATTAAGATGTTAGCTACCAGAGCGCAGTACCAGAGCTATTTATCACCTCAGTCAAAATGCAACATGGTAACAGATATATCGGATAATAATATAATATAATATATATATATATATATATGTATGTACGTATTCATATATTGAGGAATGCTACAGAAGTGATTTAGTGTACTCACCATCATCTGTGATTAGCTCTTCTTCTTTAAAGTGGATTGGATCTCCTGTTCATAACAGAAAGTTGTCATTAACTTATAAATAATGAAGTGAAGTGTCTTAAAAGATAGTTAAAAAAAGATTATAGCAGCAATGATAAATTAATATGTTCGCTAATGTAGTAGATGTACTTATTCAAATTCTGAGGAATGCTTCAGTGTACTCACCATTGTCCAGGATTACTTCTTCTACTTTCAATTGGATCGGACTACCTGCAAATAAGAATAAAAAAATTAAACTGGCAATTTAACCAATCAATGCATTTCATACATTTATTAATAAAACAATACAAAATATATTGGTGGCCAACCAGTCAAAAATAAAATACATTCTAAAACCAAAACAAATCAACTATGCAATTTCTTCAGAGAAACTGGCTGTACTAGTCTTTCGTCTTCTCTCTCCTACTCCCCTTAGAGATATTGAGTCTAACGGACTGCTGTAACAAATTGGTTGACTTCTTCAAGTCTGTTGCAATTAGTTCCTTGGGTACAGTAATTTTTAAGGTCATCACTTGCTGACCATGAGTTAGCTAACTCCTTCCTGATCTTAAATGAAAATTACCTATGTCATCATCAACAGGGAAACATTCCAGGATGCGTACGATCTTCCAACAGAGAGGACTAAGAGTCAATGGTGAATAAAAGGTCATCAACGTTAAGTGAACATGAAGTGTACCACTTAGCCTTTTCTGCAAAGTCTGTAGTTATTCTGTATGCAACCGTTTCTAGACATTTGTACACTTTTTGTTCCTTACTTTTCACAGGACGAGAATATTGTCTACTGTAAAGATATTCCTGGACTAATGGGCCAATTCCATGTACAATACAACCCTATTCATTTAAAATAAACATACAACAATTTTGTGTTACTTCTCGAAAGAATTCAGTATAATGAGCATAAGTGGTTGGTATGTGGAGACTTAAGTACTCGAAATGCTCTTAGGTCAACAATATGGACACGACAAGTTTCCATGTTTATTATGCTTATAGCTATATATAAACCATGATAAAAAATCCCACTGAAAAAAAAGAACTGGGCATCGCAAAAAGCTCTGTTGCCAGAAGAAAAAATGTTATTAGGGAAAGTTTGGTTCCTTCTGAAAAAATCTTACAACCTCCTCTAGACATGAAGGGCTGAGAAAGCAATTCATGAAATCTCTCAATAACACATTAACTACTTTCCGGAAAACTTAGGAAATGTTAGTGAACAACAAGGAAAAAGGTTCCACCAGGACATCAATAAGATGAAACAAAGGTATCAGGGGAAGTAGAACAGGAATATGATGGGGGACTATTGCTGGATGCTACAGCATGAATCACCTGAAGAGTCACATACCCGGAGGCGCACACAAAGAAGTTTCCAAGAGAAGAAAATATATAATTTATTTTATATAATATAATTATAATTTGTGTACAGTGTTTTCATTTCTTAAAGTCTCTTATCAAGAGCAAAGCTTTTTATATACATTTTTTTAAAATGAGATCTCGTTTTTTGTCAATATTTTGGATATTCGTGGTTTGAAAAATATTACCAAAATAGCTGTATTAATAAAGTATTAAAAATAGAGCATTTTTTTAGCGCGGCTTTTAATTTTTTCCACTAACTGACTGACAATGTTTTTTTTAAGTATCAAATGTTAATTTTAAAAACATCAGCCATTAAAAATTGGCTATCAAGACAGTACGTACCAAGAGTGTTAATTTGAATGATTTTATAACAAATAAATTGTAATTTTATCCCCATTATGGACCTATCTACACGAGTAGCTTTAATCAAGTCAACTTTAACGGAAACCATCTTACCAGAACAATGCTTCTGAATTCAATTTTTGAGATCTGTGACCTTTTTTGTAATAAGATCTGAGATTTATATACATTAAAGTAGAAATCCTGGAAAGGATCTAACTTAGTCAGGTTAGAAAAATACAATAGACAACCAAGACTTCTATTTTTTTTTTTTTATATACACCGAGTACAAAAACTTTGAATTCTACTGATTTGTTCCTTAATGAACAAATGTTTAAATAAAATAAGTTGATTTTAGGATTTAACATTTTAACATCACATTAAATTCCTATTTCTTTCTGAATAAAACATTACTAATAATTACTTTTCTTAGCCAAAATTCTTCAAAAACTATTTTTTTTTTTCACTTAAATTATAATCTATATTGAATAAATAATGAGAGGTCGTTTCTTAATAAAATTCAAAGGCGAGTTCTTAAACTATATTTTGTGTTTTCTACCCTTATTTTGTCTTTCCATCCCGACTCTCTACTACTAACATTTGTAGAACATCATTTTTACTTTACCATCCAAAATTTAGACACTAAATTATTCAACTTCAATAGAGTTGTGTAATTTTTCTTGAAAGTTTATTTTCCTGGAAGAAACTAAAATGTCGGCCAATATTATTGCTTTAAACAATTTTTGTGATATTTCCAATCACATTTAACGATTTAACAGTACTTCAGATATTTATATATAAAATAAATATTGCAATGAAACTGTTGAAATGACATTTATTACAAAGGTGAATAACTGTTTCAGTCCCTGGATTTTGAAGATTTTCTTTAAATTGGTGAGAATATCCCTCAGGAATTGATGAATTGTCTGAAAGCCCAGCGTTTATTGATTTACTGTCTTCTGTAATCAGAAGATGTTCCATATTCTGGGAAATATTTAAGTTACCTTCAGATGTTACAAATTACGAAAAAAATGAATCAATATTTATGAAATAAATTCTAAGGCTACTCTACCAAAAAATTCCACCTACAGTTTGAAAACTGCTTAACCATAAAACGTGTTTTAGATTATGTACGCCTTATGCCAGCAATGCAGAGAACATACATAAGCGTAGATAATTTAACAAGAGAGGAAGAAAATGACATTGTTTAGTTTTCTGAACTATTTGCCTCCAAATAAGCTCACTATAAAAACTGATGCAACTGTAATGCTATTAAGAAACCTAAATGTTTCCCAGGGATTTTTAAATGGAAACAGATGAAATTTGCACGACAATTGGGGAGTCATTACATGCAAAAAAGATAGGGTGAACAATCTTGATCTCTGAAATTGTCCTCTCTTTCAAATGAATGCAGTTTCTAAATTGTGCTGTGTTTTGTTTGATTGTCAACAAAAACCCTGGATTAACTTCAGATTGTGTCAACAATTATCAACTTTAGCATGTATACAACTCTGACTAATTACATAAAACAATATCTTCCAATTTAATATTTTGAACGTTCAAATAATACTAAAGGAACTCCTGTAAATCATAAATTGTGAGACACAAATAGATAATACCTACTTAATGAAACACAAAACTCAACTTTTTTATGTTAATATTAAAACAACTTACAGTCAAATTCTTCTTTGATTTCTTGCTTGATGACCTTTAAAGATCCCTTCACATCTGCAGACAAAACAATCAAATTCATTGTAAATCTGACCATAATAATACTTCCAGTCAGCATAATGAAAGAATTTGAATGAAAATCTATTTTCAGATTTAGATATTTTAATTGCTTTCTGACTAAGAATTTTACAGCAGTTAAATACACAATGTTATATTACCGGTTGCATCCATCTTAAATAAAATAGATATCCTCAAAAATCCAGAATTCAAATGATACCTATCTTCAACAAGCTAACATTGACCACATTCTGTTCAATAATCACAAGCGCCCGCCAAAGAACTATTTCATCTTCATCTTACATGTTTTTGTACTTTCCCCTAATGTATTTCAATGACGTTTAATTCAATTGTAATGCCCTTGAATTCAATCATTTCCACTGCTAAATTACGACAAAACTGCCAGCGAGGAGAAAGACACAACAGTTTTACGAGCGGTTAATTTAAAACTACGTGTAGGACCTACAAGTGAACTGTTTCACTATTTACTAAACTGTTCCAAAAATATTTTAAATTTGTATACAATTTAGGAGAGCCAAAAGGATTAGTTAAAAAATTCATTCGTTCTCAACTGGCCAGTTCAATCCTGCTTCAAAAAATCTTGATTCCAACCTTCAAAAATTTCTACTCCACCAAAAAATTCCACTTAAGTTTTGAAAACTGCTTAACCATAAAACGTATTTTAGATTATGATACAACCAAATGATGCTCTATTCGATTGATTCTAGTCACTACCAGCTCGTTATTTTATCCTAAAGATTACCTGTGACGAAACGTCTATAGACTTATGAGGACCATCCACCAGTGATGTTCACCACATCCCAAACAGATAGTTCAGCTTGATGATCCTTTTAAACATCATTGGGGAGATTACTTACAAATTCATATGAACCCAGACCTTAATAACACACTTAACGATCTGGTTTACCCTTCTTCACCCAATGACAAAACAATTAAGGCGATAATAAACAAAAAACAAGTTAAGTGTGGCCATAAAATTTGGAAAAATAATTCAACAACCGGGTGAACCTTGCTATGCGATTAAAGGCTGTGGCAAGGTATTGCGAATTAGCGAATTTCGGTATTACTCCTAAATAGTCCACTTTATTCACGGAGTGCACGATGATTATGCTAGAGATGCGATTGTTACGAAAAAAAACCTGTCAAATTGTTTGATACTCTTGAAATAGCTCAAAATTTAGAAGCCCAAGACGAAATCAAGTTTCATTCACCTGATAATAATAAGCCGCCCTCTCTCTAGTGAAAAAGGGACCAGGCCTCTAGTCAATCCCCTCTCTGGCCCAATCTTTCCTTCACAGTAGTAATGGTTGTCATCTCCAACCTCCTTGATCTGTACCTCTACCTAGTCTTGTCATTTCTATTGTTGTTACTGTCATTTTCAAACCTGTATTCTGGACATATATGGTTTATTGACGGTGGATACCACAGATAAAATAACTGAAGTGTATGTTACTCCTGGTGAATGATTAATCAAAAAGAAATGAAAATGCATCAAATCTGTAAATGTCTATTATCATAATTTGTTTTAATTTTACTAAATGTGTTTTAAAATAATCTGGTCAGATCTGCAATGATTTTGATTGTTTTGTTTGCAGATGTAAAGGAATCTTTTAATGGCATAAAGCAAGAAATCAAAGAAGAATTTGATGGTAAGTTTTTTTTTCAAATCTAACAGAAATTTGAGTTTTACGTTTTTGAGTAGATTGTAGTGTTCAAGTCTTTAATATCTGTATATATTTGTCACACAGAATTGATTTATTCAACATTACTTGATGATACATGTTTTCCTTAACTTAGTGTTACCTACAAACAATTTAATGAACTGCAGCATCTGACATTTTTTTGTTAATTACCTGGCTTATTCCTTAAGATTCACTTTCTATTTACTAGGGTTTTATTAAAAAAGTTTTACCACCCTAAAAATTACTATCTAGGGTTTTGCTATGTAAATGTTTAAACTGTTGCATAATCATACTCAAAATATATGTAATTGGCCATGGTTTAATACAGACTAATGTTGATTAATGCCGACACAATCTCAACTTTGTCCTTGAGGTTTATTGGTAGGGTGCGAAACACAAGGCGATTAGGGAACTGCCGTCTTCTGAAAGAAAAAAGACGATCCTACAAATAAAGATTATATTGCCTGTAATGATTGACTAATCCAAGCAGTCGTCATAGATACTTGGCTTAATTAATTTTGCTCTATTTAAAAGTTCTCCTCTATTGCTCTAAGAGACGATCATATCATTGCTACAGGCTTAAAGAACCCAACTCACTCAAATCAGCAGTCAATTGGATCAAAAATATACATGGGGAGATGAAGAGAGAAGAGACAGAAGACTAGGACCACCAGTTTCTCGCAAGAAAAATTCATATGTTTTGGTTACTATGGTTTTAGAATATATTTTATTTTTTACTGGTTGGCTATATATAAAATGTATAATATATAATTATAAAATATATAATATTTTTTCTACATAATATTCTTTTAGCCACGTACGATTTAGTGTGTCAAATCTTAAGGACCAAATGTTACACAAATTTTATTGCAGTAACCACTGTATGAAAAAACACACTGGATGGCTTTATAGTCTCTCCAATATTTTTATTTGTTTATTTATTTTAATGAAAAATTAAAAAAACATCATCTAGTGTGTCTTTGATACAAGTGTCTTATTGTTATTTAAATATACAAGTGTCTCATACTAGAGTTTTTACTTGCTAGAACAAAATATGACCGCTACTAATAAAAGGTTAATAAAAATTATTGGGCTTACTGTTAGTAGCATACAATTGATCTCTCTAACAGCCCCTAAGCATCCCAAAAATGCTAGGAGTGATACTATAGATCCTGTCACTATAATAATGCTAACAGCACCCATATATAAATTTGTTCCTAGTAATTTATTTGCAAAACTTTTGTCTACAACTGTCCAAATTCCTACACCAGCAACGGTAATACCATCTAGCTGCAAAATAAAATTTATTACAAATTTTGAAATATTCTTATATTATTTATTAAGAACTATTATTACCATATATTATTACAGACAATCTACACATACACAAACTCCCTCGCATCGCCAAAGGGCCAGCGGAGGCTGACCAAGAGCGCGAGAGCCACAGACACTCATTAAATAATTTGGAAAACTGGTTGTTTCCAGGACCCACCTGTCATGAATTTATAGTGAGCCACAAGGTTTCTGCCACTTCAATCTTGGAGAAGATCATAGTGAGGAGTGAAGGTTTACAATGGATTGGACAAGTTATAGTAAGTCCGCTATGAAGGGTTCCATGAAGGGCTGTCAAAGTTAGGCTTAACTATTGCTCTCTACGAAATTCCTTTAAAATAATTTGGTTTGTAGTTATCCATGTATTTATTACCATAAATGGAAATAAAAGCTCCCGGTACTAAGGCTATCTTTCAGCCTAAATGGCGTACATTAGGGTCTTAATGGCGCTGAAAACAATAATATAGAATGGCTTAAGAGTTTCACAATTAGAAAAAAAACGAATTTAATCAATAATCAAAAAATGAATCCATTATCAATTTTTCAATTCGATAAGTACTAGTATAGTCATGTATTCGGTATAGTTTTATTATAAGTATAATTAATGTTATTATATTACATTATAATATTCGTATTTGATATATTATTACGATATTTATTATTTATAAATTTTAATTATATATTTTTTATATAATTTATATTTTATTTTTAATCTTTATATTCAACTTTTACTTTATATTTAATGTTCTGTTAATAAAAATAGGATAGTTCTGGCAAAATGAATAATTGTTTATTTTCACAAATTGATTAAATTAATATTCAAATAAGTAGCTACGAAGTAAAATAACATTATTAAAAACTACAGTTAAATTGTACCTTAATTACTACTAAACGTGATACTGGCCAGTGTTTCTTTGTTGATATTCTTCTTAATGTGGTTCGGATTAGCGTCTTGAGCGTCCTTGGTTCTCGATCCATGCCAGGAGAAAGTCTGAGTCCGGTCTTCTCTCGTGCATAACGAGAGAGAGGTATATACCACCCTAAACCACTCCTCTCTCCTTAATGTTACCAAACCTTTCCATCCTGAAAATGTCTATTTACCCACCATTACTCTTGAAAAAATCGTAGTCAATCCTCAAAATTCTTTGATCCTGTCATATTTCCTCCTAATTGCACCAAATTAGCCACCCCGTTCGCTTTTCCATACACACTGTATGTGGGTGAACACTTCCTCACTACCTGATATCTGGAAAAAGAAGGAAACATCATTTATATTCCAAAATGTTCCTATATCGCCACTTTATCCGATTACCGCCCTACATCTAATATATTTTATGCGCACTCTCGAAGGCCATGTTTTGTCACAACTCTCCCTCCACCTTTCTACGTCGTCGATCCTTTCTAATCTGCTTTTATTTTTATCTCTGTTTCCTGAAGGGTGTACTACAAGGTTCATCTTTATCTCCACTCTTTTCACTTTCCTTCACGTTTCTGTTAGGTCTCCAAAAACCAGTAAGGACCATTTGTATGCTGATGCGTTCCAAATGTACTATTCCTTTCATCCTTCCTACATCTATACGAATTTTGAACATATCAAGACAGGTAACATCTCTCTCGGGCCACTTGAATCTAAACATTCCGAAGGCAATATCTTTCTTGAACTTCATTCTCCACGTTATTTCTTTATATGTATTGAAAACAACATAGTTTAGTTGTACATTTTCCATCACAAACAAATGAGCAGTTTCATCAAGTGCTAACTAATGTCAGAGTATTGAGAGGAATATAAGTTAAGATAGACTGAAGTATGACGATAAAAAAGGGGGAAGAGGTAAATGATTGACACGGAGGTTAGACTAAGAATGACTTTATTTATCTGTCCACGTCTATATATAGGAACACTGATCCTCTGAGGGGATTAACTGGGGAGACTTACCTATGTTATCTCCTCATAGCCGCCTCTCCAGTTAACGCCCCCCTTCCAGGAATAAGAACTCCAAAACGACAGACAATTTTAAATTTCATATAAAACAAAACAAAGAAAATCTCATACAAAACAAAACAAAGAAACTTTCAACTCTGTACATTTTCATAAGACAGGCAGTTCTCACCCCTGGTAACTACTTGTTACCGATTGACAAAAATTTACAATGACAATCTCGGCATCAAGCCACAAGGCCTTCAGCCGTTTATAACTTAAAGCTAAGGTTCAGTCTTTATTATTACATGGAACTTACGTACTAAGGAATTCATATTTATCATAGATAATTACGCTCCTTCGAGCAACATGGTGTGTCGAGCGGAGCGCCGTCCCCCGTTGTCCGCCGAGCCACAGACGACGGTACTCGTAATTCCTCTATGTGAACGGTGCGCGACCGGAAAGGGTGGTTCGCGTCCCGTATGGTGTAGAGGTTGTGCTCCCTGATTGCTATCACTACATACGGTCCCTCATACCGCGCGTCCCCCTTCTTCCGGGCAGTCCTCAGCCTGCGATATACTACGGTTCCCAGCGTGATCGAGCCAGCGCTAACTATCCCAGGTCTGTTATTGGCCTTATCCACGCGGTCCGTTTTTCCCTAATTACCCGCTCGCGGACCTTCCCCCACATCGCCCGGCGTTCTCTGCGAGCCTCCCTTAACCACCCGTTTAGAACTGAGCTGTGCGCCGTTATCAGATCCCCCCGATCGCGCCGTTTCTGCCCGAATATTATCTCCACCGGGGACAGACCCGTCGCCGCATGGATAGTATGGTTATATGCCATCTATATGCGCGTCTAGCTGCCAATCGAGTTTAAAGAGAAGGAGATGCTCTCCTAGCGTACTGTGGAGACGCTCCTCCACGCCCCTACCCTTGATGTGGTGGGGGGTGTTCAGTCGCCAATCAATACCCAGCTCCCCGCTCTGACCCCTAATCCACTCGTTGTCAAATTCCCTACCAGAATCTGATATTATTTTGTCGGGAACTCCGTAGTAACCGCACCATTGGAGAACACCCCCCCATACTTCTTCCGGGGTCTTGGCTTCGACGGGGTACGCCATGGCAATCTTGCTGAATGTGTCCAGTATAGTAAGCCATGACTGTCCTTCATTTACGGTAAAGGTCTGTCTGGACGATTCTAAGCGGTTCGTCCGCCGTCTCCATGACCACTTGTTCTGCCGCCGGGGGTCGTCTGTCGTACTTTGCCCTCTGACAAGCGTCGCGTTTCGCAATGACCTCCCTGACCATCCGCCCCATACTCGCCCAGAAGTATAGCCGTTTTAGAGCCCGGAGCGACTCCTCTATTCCCCGATGGTTGGTCTTACCGGTGTGGTGGTCTCTCACTAGCTTGCCTTGTATTTCCACGTCCACGACTGTCTTCACTTGTCTGAGGCATCTAACCAGAGCGTATCCCATCCCTAACCGCTCCTGTCTCCCCAAACGTTTAACCTTATAAGCCAGTATCCGATTACCGATAAAGATATGACAATCCTGTCCCGGCTTCGTACATTCCCTAATGACCCGTTCTAGCTCGGCATCGTCGATCGTGGCCTGCGCCCTAATGGTCACCGTGGACAGCCCTGCGTACTCACTTGCCCTCGTCTCGTTTGGATATAAGAATTACCTGTCTCTTCTTATCGTTGATCATCTCATCAATTTCAGGCAGATCCGTAGGTCGTTCGGACGGGGTGTCTGCCTGTCCCTGGTCTCTTTGGACTAAGGGAATCTCCGGCCCGCTCTCTGCCCACTCGCGAAGGTACCACACCGCGAACGGTTCTCCCTGGCCTACTTTTTCCTCTAACGCGTTTACTATTAACTCCCGAGAGAGCCAGTCTGCGACTGCGTTCTCGGCCCCTTTTTTGTGCGCTATTTTGAAGTTATATGCGGCGAGTCGCTCCTTCCATCTCGCTACTCGCGCCAAAGATTCCTTCAGATTCCCTAGATAACAAAGAGGCTGGTGGTCAGTATATAATTCAAACACCCTGCCGTACACGTAGGGCCGGAAATGTTCCACCGCCAACAGTTCGCGTTCGATGGCACTATATCGTTTCTCGGGGTCATTCAGCTGGCACCCCGCGTAGGCGATGGGCTTCTCCCCCCTCCCCCGGTGTCTTGTGATAGGACCGCCCCTATAGCACTCGCGCTCGCGTCCGTCGTGATACGGAACGTTTTTTCAAAATCGGGGAACATTAACAAAGGCCTAGTGATGAGAACGTCGCGGCATTTTTCAATGCTTTTAACCTGTTCCGGCCCCAACCGAAAACTCCTTCCCTTTCTTAAAAGTTCCGTTAGCGGGCTGTTGAGTTCCGCTATGCCGGGGATGAACTTCCTATAATAATTGATCATCCCAAGGAACCTACGTATTCCTCGAGCATTCCTGGGCAGAGGTGCTTCGCGTATTGCTCTCACTCCTCCTTGTCCGGCTGCACCTCATCCTGTGAGACCGTGTACCCCAGGAACCGGATCTCGCTCAACCCGAATCTAGACTTTTCGCGCGATAGCTTAAGTCCGAACTCTCGTACTCTGGCGAGGAATCGACGTAAGTGCTGTACGTGTTCCTGTTCAGTCCTACTGAATACTATCAGGTTGTCCATATACACCTGTAAGAAGTCCTCGCCCAGCCCCCTTTGGAGTTCGTCCATAAGACGCTGGAAAGTTAACGGGGCCCCCTTCAGACTGAAGGGTATTCTCACAAACTCATAATGCCCCCGCTCCCAAGGTCCTCGTCTGCCATCCTAACCTGATGATGCCCACTCTTGAGGTCCAACGTGCTTAACACCGTCGCTCCCGACAGGCGGTCGAGAATATCCTCAATCCTCGGGAGGGGGTACCTCTCATCTACAGTGATTTCGTTTAACTTCCGGTAGTCCACTACCACCCGATAATGCTTATCACTACCCCCGCTCTTTTTCTCGACCACCCACAAGATACTATTGTAGGGTGAGTTACTGGGACGTATAATGCCCTGTCTCAGGAGTTCCGTATGATCTCCCTCATCGATTGCGGATACCTTCGCTCTTTTACATATACGGGGGTCTCCGACTTTACAGGAATACGATGTTGAGTTTTCCCCGTAGTCGGTAATATATCAGATTCCCGATGGAATAAATCCCCGTTAGTGGCTACCAGCTGGCCTACCGAGTCCCGCGCACACCTGGCCGCTCCGATCCTCACTCCCCCCCCCCCGTCGTTCCGTGACGATTTCGTACTTACGGCCCCCCAATTCGCACTCCCATTTCCGACACCGGACCTTCAATTTCATTCCCACCTTCCGTAGAATAGTTTACTAATAATGTGCGTCGTGATCCCCCCTTCTCCTCCCGCTATCTCGCGAAGATTTAGCCGCGCTTCCCCCTCCGTTTTGCACCTCCCACTGACTGTGGTTACCGTACATCTACATGTTTCCCGGTCCTCCCAAATTCCTAGTTCTCTCGCTCCCTTTTCTTTCATCAGCGAGTGAGTACTACCCGTGTCGATTAGGAATCGAATTCCGGACACCCCCACTCTCGCCACGGGTAACCTGAACCCCTTTTTCCCATTTGCGCCATTATTTATCCTTAGTGAACGCGTCGGGTTGCCCCCCTCCGTCTCGCGCCCTCATTCGTTCCTTCCCTTTCCCCTTACTACCTCGGCTCCCAAGGGCCCCCCCTCCACGGGTTTCCCCTGCTTACCTCATGTCTCGACACCGGGGCGCTGCGCTCCGACCGACTGCTTTCCTCTCCCGACGACTCTCCGCTAGAATAGGATGTTCCGTCTCATCTACCGGTCTCCGTGGGGTCCACTCCTGTTGATTCACCTCCATCGGTTCCGGTCGGAATCCCCGCCTGTTGCCTCTCGTGTTGCGCCGAGGGCAGTCTCTGGCCATATGTCCTTGCCTACCGCATTCGAAGCATTTAGTCTGACTGCACTGAGCTGCCACGTGCCCTAATCGGTTGCATTCGTAGCATCTCCTCTCTTTTTTCTTTCTCCTCTCGTCCTGCCCTCTGCCTGTCCACTTCTCCGTGCCCCTGCCAAATCCAGTATACCTTGGCGGGCTCCTCCTTACTCTTCTCGGTCCAACTCACCTCCAGCAACTTGGGTCTAAGCTCTTTTCGTTCTCTCGCATCAATGAGGTCATGTGCGCAGTCGATCACGTCCCTATCTTTTGGTAGTGATCCCGGCCTGTCCAAATAATGGTTCAATTTGACCTTCATTACTTGCCTTATAAACTGGAGTCTGTGGGTCACTTCTTCCTGTCCGCAGGTCTCGACCATTTTTTCCACGAGACGGTTGTGCATAAACATGAGTTTCTCAGCAAAGTCCCCCTCCGATTGGCCCTGCGTTCTCTCTTTGATGAGGCAAAACACGTCTTCCTCTGGGGTCCACCTACCCCCTCCATACAGCTTCTTCAGTCTTAGCTTCATTACCTCTCAAGTCTGCGATACGTCGCCTTGTATAGCGTTCAAAACCTTTCTTGAGATCCTGCTCACCAGAGCTGTTTCTAACACAACTACATCTGTGTCGGTGATCGTGCCCAGTCCTTTTCTTGTGTTCATCAGGGCTTTAATCTGGTCGCCCCCCTTGAGGAAGTGCTCCAGTTCCCCCAACGTCCCCCCGTGAACGGTTCCAACTGACTGACGAGGTCGTGAATAAACGTTGAATTTTGCGTACGTACCTTAGCTAGGTACATCTGCGACCTTTCCTGTTCCCTGAACATCTGCACATTCAGCCTTTCCTTCTCTTCGATGGCCTGGGCTAAATCCGCCTCCAGCTTCGCGAACTGGGTTCCATGTCGAACTCTAAGCGTCAATGTTTACACTAACGATCGCGAACTAGGCAGAGAACACTATGCTCGCGGCGCGATTATCGGCTCTAATATCTCTCTATGGCTGTCCCGGATTTCGGCACCAGTTAAGATAGACTGAAGTATGACGATAAAAAAGGGGGAAGAGGTAAATGATTGACACGGAGGTTAGACTATGAATGACTTTATTTATCTGTCCACGTCTATATATAGGAACACTGATCCTCTGAGGGGATTAACTGGGGAGACTTACCTATGTTATCTCCTCATAGCCGCCTCTCCAGTTAACTTATGAAATAAACCACTAACTAACTGGCTACTATACAAGGGTGGTCTTAAAGTTTCCGACCTAACAAAGCTTTTATTTATTTTATTATCATCTTTATGTTGAGGTCGGAAACTTTTCATACCACCTGTGTACATAGCAAATTTCAAAATTAATTCTGTTAAAGTTTCATAGGAGTCAACAGTCAAGACCTAGGACTTCTCATCAACAACACTTGTAAAATACTACAGCCATCTTAAATTTAAAAAACATTGACTCAAAGGTTAAAGACAACAGTGCAAATAAATATGCACTGGTTGACGAAATTCATGCACAACCATGAAATTCTTTAATATAAATAACTTAAACCTTATATTTAATAAATGAGGGTTTCAGGGACTAATTTAAGGAATGTTTAATACAGGTAATTTTTTTAAAAATACAATTTAATTTAGAAGAAAACTGATACATTCATAACTTAATTCAGATTCAAAATGAGTTCAGTATTTCCTGTTTCCACCTCTTGCATGCCCAAAGAGATTCAGGGCCTGGCTATTTGGTGGCTACACCAGGTACCAACCTTCTCCACATACTCATTCACAAACTGTGCATTATGTTGTGAGGTGTTATCTTACAACACTTAATACTTAAATAGTAAAATTACATTATTAAATAAGTAGTTTCCATGGGGTCATTAATGAGGCTTTTTCTGGTATTAAGTAACATTCTGCAGTTCTTCATATTGACAGCTTGTACTCATTTGTTGCAGTAATTAACACCTAGAAGGTCCTTTAACCGATGTGGTGTGGTATTATATGATTATTTTAGCTAAAGCTTTGTAGCTGCAATGAGAACAAAGATGAGGTTTTTATTTGGTATGGTGTGCCATTACAAGTTACTTCAAAATACAAGCTTGCACTGCTTTGCAGCTGCAATGCTAACTTTGAAGGAGCTTATCTCCTGTATGATATGCTATTATATGTTTCTTCAAACGATAAGCTTTTATTACTTTGTAGCTGCAATAAGGACATTGATAGGGCTTTTCTCCGGTATGTTGTGCCATTACATGTGTCTTTAAAGTACAAGCTAGTACTGCTCTGTAGCTGCAATGCTGGCATTGATAGGGCTTCTCGTTGGTATGGTGAGCCATTATATGGCTTTTCAAAGCAGCAGCTTGTACACAATTGTAGCTGCAATGAGGACATTGATGGGGCTTTTCTCCGGTATGTTGTGCCATTACATGTTTCTTTAAAGTACAAGCTAGTACTGCTCTGTAGCTGCAATGCTGGCATTGATAGGGCTTCTCTTTGGTATGGTGAGCCATTATATGGCTTTTCAAAGCAGCAGCTTGTACACAATTGTAGCTGCAATGAGGACATTGATGGGGCTTTTCTCCGGTATGTTGTGCCATTACATGTTTCTTTAAAGTACAAGCTAGTACTGCTCTGTAGCTGCAATGCTGGCATTGATAGGGCTTCTCGTTGGTATGGTGAGCCATTATATGGCTTTTCAAAGCAGCAGCTTGTACACAATTGTAGCTGCAATGAGGACATTGATGGGGCTTTTCTCCGGTATGTTGTGCCATTATATGGTTCTTCAATTTACAAGCTAGTACAGCTTTGTAGCTGCAATGGGGACATTGATGGGGCTTGTCTCCTGTATGGTGTGCCATAATATGTGCCTTTAAAGTACCTGCTAATGCTGTGTTGTATCTACAATGAGGACATTGATGGGGCTTTTCACTGGTATGACGTGCCATTATATGTTTCTTCAACCGACCACCTCCTACTGCTTTGTAGCTGCAATGGGGACATTGATGGGGCTTGTCTCCAGTATGTCGTGCCCTTATATGATAAGTCAAAGAAAAGGATTGTACTGCTTTGTAGTTGCAATGAGGACATTGATGAGGCTTTTCTTCAGTATGTTGTGCCATCATATGATACTTCAATGTACCAGCTCGTCCTGCTTTGTAGCTGCAATGAGGGCACTGATGGGGCTTGTCTCCGGTATGTTGGGCCATTATATGATTCCCTACACAAGAAGCTTTTACTGATATGTAACTGCAATGAGGGCAATGGTGATGTTTTTTTCCGGTGTGTTGTTCTATTATGTGATTCTCTAAAATGGGATCTCCTACTTTACCATCACATGATATTATATATCTCTTTATAGCATGATCATGAGCTGCACCTGAAATAAACAAATGGAAAAATATTTACCATTGGCATGTAAAGAATTATTTTAATTATTTCTTATGAATTTCATTTTCATGACTTTAATTATTCTTTAGGAGTGTCACATTTTTTTCATCTTTATACTAATCCCACAATCCAGGGGACTTCTTGAGATGTTCGTTTAAAGCAAACATGTTAATGAATATAAAGATAAAAGAAAATACACCCTTAGGGTAAAATACAACAAAGTAAGTAATATCACTGAGTTGAGATACTTTTAATAAATGTAGTGTTTTGACCTGGCCAGTGTGTCTCTAGCTTTGGAAAAATCCACAGGGAGACAGGCCTACTTTGATAGGTATTAGGTTAGAAACCCTTGGAAAAATCTTTGAAGGGTGGAAGTAGGTGGACCTATGAAAACTAAGGAAAAAGTAAGGCATGAAGAAACGCAGAGGAATTCTCCCAATAACAGCACCTGGTATACCTGGGCATAACACAACATATAAATGGACATTTATAAAAACTCATATAATGAAGAACCTTAGTGTACTCACCCTAGCCCAGAATTGGTTTTAATTCTTCTATAAAATGACCTTAAGGTAATGACAACAATATATCACCAACTTGTAAAAAGATGAATTGTCTTAAAACAGTTAAAAGCATGGATTGTAACATATTATATAGATAGAGATAAGTAATTTACATTCAGATATTTGCAACCAATGCAGTACCAGATATATCAGTCTCAGTGATCATCAGTAGTGATCTCAAAACATGGCTGTCGACTTTTGTAAGTAATGATATAGTGATCGTGGAAGCATCCCTTCCCGTAATGATTTACTGTACTTGTTCTTATCCATAATTAGTTCTTTTTTTTCTTTAAAATGATGGGGAATAAATGGATGGTGGATAATGATGGACGTCCACCATCGGTTAATAAAAACATGATATAACTAACTTACACAAATGAAGTTTGTATCTATCATCAACCTATCAGTTAGAGAGACCTCCCAACATGGTAGCATACTTTCGTAAGCATTCAAATATGCTTTAATGTATTTACCATTGACCATAATTAGCTATACTTCTTAATAACCGATTGGACAATTATAAATGTATTGCTCACATTTATCAAAAAAAATATAGTAGTGGCCAGCCAGTAAAAAATAAAATATATTCTAAAACCATAGTAACCCTAGCCACCAGACTGACAATAAGGCAAATATACAGGAACCAATTAAGGTATATGTGATTGAGAACTGCACAAATAGGAGTTAGAACTGCAAGAAAAAGAGTTAGAACTGCACGAAAAAGAGTTAGAACTGCACCAAAAGGAGTTAGAACTGCACATTAAAAAAAAAAAAAACTAATCCAAAAAAGTAGAGTGGATAGAGAAAAACTAGCCAGTAAAAAATAAAATATATTCTAAAACCATAGTAACCAATAAATAATGGTTTTTTCTTGTGAGAAACAAGTGGTCCTGGTTTTCTGTCTCTTCTCTCTCTCCATCTCCCCATGGTGATGGTTGGTCCAACAGCCAGCTGGTTTGAATGAGCTGATTATAGCAGTAATAATACATTTAGATGTTTACTACCAATGAAGAACCAGAGCTATCAGTCTGAGTGATTGCACAACACGGTATTAGACATTTGTAAGTAATGAAATAATGAGATGTTGTAGGTACTGTACTCACCATCATCTGTGATTACCTCTTCTTCTTCTTTGAAATGGATTGGGCCACCTGATGATAAGAACAAGATATCACTAACTTATAAAAAATAAAATTTCTTAAAAACATTAATTATAGCAGTAATATTAGATTAAGATGTTTGGTACCACAAATGAATTTGATGTCCTGAATTCAAATGTGGCATATGTTTTTGCCTAGGAGCTCAAATTTCTTAAGATACAACTTTTTAGTAAAATATTTGTTACACTATTTTAAGTAAAATCTGAAATCCATGGATAATATAGGGAAAAAACTAAACATGGAATTTTTATTATTATATTATACACACAGATAAAGAAAAAAGTCATCGATGAAACCAAATAGTTAGTCCCTGAACACTTCAGAAGATTCTTTTCCATGTCATTCTTGATTGCATTTGGGAACGTATCATGTGCGCACCCTATCTTCCTTGGTGGTCAAAGTGGCCGAGTAAATAGTAAAATAGCACCTTAAAGCTCATGTTACACCCAATGTTTTGTCTCTTAGGCAACTCTTTTCAAGCAATTGGCACTGAACCATATTTATTCCCAATGTGTAGAAGGAAACATTTCAAACTTTGCTTTAAGCTATCAATAAATAGGCGCAAATCATCTGGAAAAGTCAAAAAGACCCATTTTTTCCACGAGTCCACTAATTTTGTGACAAAATACAAGATTGTCTTCTTGAGAGAAGAATGGTAGCACACCCCTGGTTCCTTGTTCCTGGAAATATTTGTCTTTCAACCTGGAAGCCAGTAATTCAGAAGCTTGTTTTGACTGGTTAAGATCTCTCGTGACATCATTTAACCCATCCTGGTTAGAAACATTAAGGAATTGATGACATTCCCTCATAATCACTGTCACCTTCATTAGTATCATAAGGGTGATAAGAGGGACAAAACTCATCCTCACAGAGTTCTAGTAGCTGGTGAAACATTGGGATTGGCACTTTTTTTGAGTGAGAGACCGCATTAATCAGGATTAGTCAACTTGTTAAGGTTGTTTCGATTCATATCAGTAATATTTACTAGGTAGAAATAGCAGTCATTGAAGTGGTTTTTTGTGTTCTCTCCAAACCATCAATATGCCAAATTTCAGACTTTTTCTTTTCCCGGCAGTCCACTGCCCCATATGTTCTGTACAACTTTTACAAACCTGATATGTTGCCCCGGTTATATCTTGATTACTAAGTCCAACACCAAAGTAGCCAAGATAAGCTCTCTATACAAAGTCACTAACAGTTTTTCTGTATTCTCCGCATGTTTAGCAAAACACATCAGGTTGAATCACGCAATTTCTACTTATACTCAATTTATTTCTATTCAACAACACAAATGCAACACGGTACATTTTAGGTTAACATTATAAAAGCTCTTTCCTAAACACGAATATCACATGAGGTCAACTTTGATTTACCGTGCATGGCAAGAACTCACAAACTATCCGCAACTCTAATTGAAGTGTCGAAGGTCACTTATGTTACCGGATGCTTACTACATCTGGCGGATTTTCCTGGAACTAACTAGCCACCAGACTGACAATAAGGCAAATATACAGGAACCAATTAAGGTATATGTGATTGAGAACTGCACAAAAAGGAGTTAGTACTGCAAGAAAAAGAGTTAGAACTGCACGAAAAGGAGTTAGAACTGCACATTAACAAAAAAAAAAAAAACTAATCTAAAAAAGTAGAGGGGATAGAGAAAAACTAGACCGTCAAATGAGTTTTAGGATGACTGCACAGACAATGACCCTTCAAATAGGTTCTGCACACAACATTCGGATGGGCGATCTCACTTAAGAAGGCAAGAATAAGCACAAAGTCAAAACAATCCAACAACTTCACCAAAAATCAGGACTACACCTTTTTTTTTTTCTTCCTTTTTTTCCTGGACTTCAACAAAGGAATGTATATTTGTCCATATTTATGTACTGAAAGATGCTTTAGTTTACTCACCGTCATCCATGATTACGTCTTCTTCTTCTTCTTTAACGTGGATTGGATCACCTGCTTGTAACAATGAGATATCACTAACTTATAAAAAATGAAGTGTCTAAAAGATAGTTAAAAATATTGATTATAGGAATAATAATACATAAAGATCTTTGTTACCAGTATAGTACGAGAGAGACAAAATCAGTCTGAGTGATTTCTTAACATTTATTCATATTTGAAAATTGAGTGATACTTCAATAAGGCTTAGTTTACTCACCGTCATCAATGGTTAGCTCTTCTTCGTTAAAGTGGATTGGATCATCTGCTCATAAGAGAAAGATGTCACCAACTTATAAATAATGAAGTGAAGTGTCTTAAAATATAGTTAAAAATAGATTATAGCCTTAATGATAAATTATCATCATACAGTCATAATTAGCAAGCATTTATACATATTTGTAAATTGATGATTATGTATACTTACCATCATCATCACCATCGCCTCCTTGTAAGAGACAGTTGTAACTTGAATAATGAATAATAATAATAATGAAGGACATATTTATGTACTGAGAGATGCTTTAGTATACTCACAGTCATCCACAATTAGTTCTTCTTCTTCTTCTTTAATGTGGATTGAATCACCTGCTAGTAACAAGAACATATTACTTTATACAAAATTAAGTGTCACAAAAGATAGTTACAAATATTGATTAAAGCAGTAATGATGCATTAAGATGTTAGCTACCAGCGCAGTACCAGAGCTATTTATCACCTCAGCCAAAATGCAAAATGGTAATAGATATTTGTATGTATTAATATAATGAGGAACGCTACAGAAGTGATTTAGTGTACTCACCATCATCTGTGATTGGCTCTTCTTCTTTAAAGTGGGTTGGATCTCCTGTTCATAACAGAAAGCTGTCATTAACATATAAATAATGAAGTGAAGTGTCTTAAAAGATAGTTAAAAAAAGATTATAGCAGCAATGATAAATTAAGATGTTTGCTGTAGTAGTAGATGTTTGTACTTATTCATATTCTGAGAGATGCTTTAGTGTACTCACCATCGTTCAGAATTACTTCTTCTTCTTTAAATTGGATCGGACTACCTGCACATAAGAATAAAAAAATTAAATTGCCAATTTAACCAATCAATGCAATTCATACATTTATTAATAAAACAATACAAAATAAATTAGTGACCAACCAGTCAAAAATAAAATACATTCTAAAACCAAAACTTTATGAAATTTCTCCAGAGAAACTGGCTGTACTGATCTTTCCTCTTCTCTCTCCTACTCCCCTTAGAGATATTGAGTCTAACGGACTGCTGTAACGAATTGGTTGACTTCTTCAAGTCTGTTGCAATTATTTCCTTGGGTACAGTAATTTTTAAGGTTAATGCTTGTTGACCATGAGTTAGCTAACTCCTTCCTGATCTTAAATGAAAATTACATATGCCATCATCAACAGGGAAACATTCCAGGATGCATACGATCTTCCAACAGAGAGGACTAAGAGTCAATGTTTAATAAAAGGTCATCAACGTTAAGTGAACATGAAGTGTACCACTTAGTCTTTTCTGCAAAGTCTGGAGTTATTCTGTATGCAACCGTTTCTAGACATTTGTACACTTTTTGTTCCTTACTTTTCACAGGACGAGAATCTTGTCTACTATAAAGACATTCCTGGACTAATGGGCCAATTCCATGTACAATACAGCCCTATTCATTTAAAATAAACATACAACAATTTTGTGTTATTCTAGAAAGAATTCAATATAATGAGCATAAGTGGTTGGTATGTGGAGACTTAAAAGTACTCGACATGCTCTTAGGTCAACAATATGGCCACAACAAGTTTCCATATTTATTATGCTTATAGCATAGACATGATAAAAAATCCCACTGGATAAAAAAGGAACTGGGTATCGCAAAAAGCTCTGTTGCCAGAAGAATAAATTGTTATTAGGGAAAGTTTGGTTCCTTCTGAAAAAATCTTACAACCTCCTCTACACATAAAGGGCTGAGAAAGCAGTTCATGAAATCTCTCACTAACACGTTAACTACTTTCCAGAAAACTTAGGGAATGTTAGGGAACAACAAGGAAAAAGGTTCCACCAGGACATCAATAAGATGAAACGAAGGTATCAGGGGAAGTAGAACATGAATTTGATGGTGGGCTATTACTGGATGCTACAGCATGAATCACCTGAAGAGTCACACACAAAGAAGTTTCCAAGAGAAGAAAATAAATAACAAAATTAAATGCTTATATGTTTTTACTCTGGCAAACTTATATCTATAAAAATGGATCAAAGTCAAAAACCTTTAGCAAGAAATCATATTTTATTTGAAGCTCAGTTAGGAAGTTTAAGATGAGATTCCGTAAAAATCAGTTAACTGCGAAGCTTATGGAGTAACTGGTATGAGAATATTGTCCTTATTATGAGAGCCATTCTCTACACCATACTGATCTAGATTTTCATTTTTAGATTTTATGATGTACCAAATTATGTAAAATATTTATAGCAATATATTTATGTAATGAATAAAAACTATCGGCCGATTCTGTTATCCTTAATCATCATTTTTATTGCTTACTATGTCTATTAGAGTGCTCAAGATTGAACAAAAACTGTACATGATGATGATGAAAACTCTCTCTTATTGCTGATACTAACTCTTCATCAACTTCTTCATCATTGTCCAATTTTCGACTTTCTTCAAAGCTTTGCAGCTAGTCAGAAACCAGCAGTTTTATCCCCAGTTGAATCCCATGATTTTTCAAAAAAGGAACATTTTATTGTGGCTTCTATTTGTTTCACAAACTCACTATCTTATTTCGTAGAATACGTTATTTACAGTTGATGCGTCATCTAATGAAGAAAAGTATTTGTTACTTGTCAATTCTCATTCGAGACCAGTATTTTCTTCTACTAAAGAATTTTCTCCAGTTTTTGGTTTTATAATTTGTGTACAGTGTTTTTGTTTCTTAAAGTCTCTTATCACGTGCAAAGCTTTTTATATCAATTTTTTTTAAATGAGATCTCGTTTGTTTGTTTTTTGTCAATATTTTGGATATTTGTGGTTTGAGAAATATTACCAAAATAGCCGTATTAATAAAGTATTAAAAATAAAGGATCTTCTCATTTTTTTAGAGCGGCTTTTAATGTTTTTCGTCAACTCACTGTTTTTTTGTACAATCAAATGTAAATTTAAAAAATATTTTTATAAAAATCAGCCATTAAAAAGTGGCTATCTTGAAGTTTTAATGTTATTTATTTAATTGGCAAAAATGTGTCATTGATTTCATCTAGAAAGTCGCACTCTTTCGCAGTCATTTGTAGGTTTACATCCCTTATAGTCCAAAAAAAGGTTACATATATTTTCAGATTTTAACATTTCTAGGGGTGAATTCCACCTGGTGGGAACGTCGAAGGCAATTTCATTAATTCATAACCAGAGGAAAGTAGTGGGTATGAAGGAGTTTGCATAACTGTATATACCTCTCGCTCTTCTTATGAGATTTTGGACATCTTTGCCTTTTCCAAATACATCATTGATGGTTAACTCCAATTTATGTGCAGCACCACGCACATATTCAATTCGTTCGAAATTGATCATCTCTAAGCTTTGGGAAAATAAATCGTCTTGTCCATCAGCCAGGGAATTGTCTTTTGGTCTACTTCCTTACCCCCCCCCCCCTCAAATCTTCAATAATTTTTACTGTTTTAACCAAGTTTGGTCTATTGCCAGTCTTTATGCTGTACACACTTGATGTAAATTTCAAAATCAAGAAATGCTTCCAAAACAGCATCTTTTAAATTTTCCAATGTACGACTCTCTAAAAGTTCAACAGTACCAAGAGTGTTAATTTGAATGATTTTATAACAAATAAATTGTAATTTTATCCCCATTGTGGACCTATCTACACGAGTGGATATGTCAACTTTAACAGAAACCATCTTACCAGAACAATGCTTCTGAATTCAATTTTTAAGTTGTTGCCTTCTTTGTAATAAGATCTGAGATTTATATACATTACAGTAGAAATCCTGGAAAGGATCTAACTTAGTCAGGTTAGAAAAAAACAATACAAAACCAAGACTTCTATTTTTTTGTTTATATACACCGAGTACAAAAACTTCGAATTCTCTTAATTTGTTCCGTAATGAACAAATGTTTAAATAAAATAAATTGATTTTAGGATTAGTAAATAATTTAACATAACATTAAATTCCATTTTCTTTCTGGATAAAAAATTAGTAATAATTACTTTTCTTGGCCAAAATTCTTCAAAAACTATTTATTTTTTTTCACTTAAATTATAATCTATATTGAATAAATAATGAGAGGTCTTTTCTCAATAAAATTCAAAGGCGTGTTCTTAAACTTGTTATATTTTGTTTTTTCTACAATTATTTTGTCTTTCCATCCCGATTCTCTACTACTAACATTGATTGAATATCATTTTTACTTTACTATCCAAAATTTAGACACTAAATTATAAAATTGTTCAAGCTTATTTTTCTAGAAGAAACTAAAATGTCGGCCAATATTATTCCTTAATTTTGGTGATATTTCCAATCACATTTAACGATTTAACAGTACTTCAGATATTTATATGTAAAATAAATATTGCAATGAAACTGTTGAAATGACATTTATTACAAAAGGTGAATAACTGTTTCAGTCCCTGGATTTTGAAGATTTTCTTTAAATTAGTGAGAATATCTCTCAGGAATTGATGAATTGTCTTACAGCCCAGCGTTTATTGATTTACTTACTTCTGTAATCAGAAGATGTTGCATAAATTTTCAGGGAAATTTTAAGTTACCGGCAGATGTAATGAATTTTCATAAAATTATTCCCCCCCCCCCCAAAATGAATTGATAGTTATGAAATTAATTCTAAGGCTAGATGCCTTATGCCAGAAATGCAAAGAGCACATAAGCATAAATAATTTAACAAGAGAGAAAGAAAATTACATTCTTCAGTTTTTTAAACTATTAGCCCCTAAATAAGCTCACTAAAAAAACTGATGTTACCGTAATGCTATTAAAACACCTAAATGTTTCCCGGGGATTTTTAAATGGAAACAGAGGAAATTTGCACGACAATTGGGGAGTCATTACATGCAAAAAAGATAGGCTGAACAATCTTGATCTCTTAAATTGTCCTCTCTTTCAAATAAATGCAGTTTTTAATTTGTGCTGTGTTTTGTTTGACTGTCAACAAAAAACATGGATCAACTTCAGCATGTATCCAACTCTGACTAATTACAGAAAACAATATCTACCAATTTAATATTTTATAAGTTTAAATAATACTAAAAAGCAGCAAAACTCTAAAAGCATTATTAAAGGATCTCCTGTAAATCATAGTACAGCAATCTTTCCTTAAAACTCCTAATAATAAATAAGTGAAGGGTTATAGCTAGTATGAGGTTCACATAAGTCACATAATTCAAGATGTTTTCACAAAATAGGTCAGGAAACATGCATAATAAAATATTGTTAAATATAGCAATTGTGAGACACAAATAGTTAATACCTACTTAATGAAACACAAAACTCAACTTTTTTTATGTTAATTTTAAACCAACTTACAGTCAAATTCTTCTTTAATTTCTTGCTTGATGACCTTTGAAGATCCCTTCACTTCTGCAGACAAAACAATCAAATTCATTGTAAATCTGACCATAATAATACTTCCAGTCAGTATAATGAAAGAATTTGAATGAAAATCTATTTTCAGATTTAGATATTTTAATTACTTTCTGACTAAGAATTTTACAGCAGTTAAATACAAATTGATATATTACCGGTTGCATCCATCTTAAATAAAATAGATATCCTCCAAAATACAGAATTCAAAATGAGACCAATCTTCAACAAGCTAACAGTGACCACATGCTGTTCAATAATCACAAGCGCCCGCCAAAGAACTATTTCATCTTCATCTTACATGTTTTTGTACTTTCCCCAAATGTATTTCAATAATGAAGTTTAATTCAATTTTAATCCCCTTGAATTCAATCATTTCCACTCCTAAATTACGACAAAACTGCCAGCGAGGAGAAAGACACAACATTTTTACGAGCGGGTAATTTAAAACTACGTGTAGGACCTACAAGTGAACTGTTTCACTATTTACCAAACTTTTCCAAAAATATTTTAAATTTGTATACTTTTTAGGAGAGCCAAAAGGATTTAGTTCAAAAACTCATTCGTTCTCAACCGGCCAGTGGACCTGTTTCAGTCCTGCTTCAAAAAATCTCGATTCCACCCTTCGAAAATTTCTACTCCACCAAAAATTCCACCTACGGTTTAAATAGTGCTTAACCATAAAACGTGTTTTAGATTATGATACAACCAAATGATGCTCAATTCGGTTGGTTCTAGTCATTACCAGCTCGTTATTTTATCCTAAAGATTACCTGTGACGAAACGTTTATTAGACTTATGAGGACAGCCTATCCACCAATGATGTTCACCACATCCCAAACAGATGGTTCAGCTTGATGATCCTTTTAAACATCATTGGGGAGATTACTTACAAATTCATATGAACCCAGACCTTAATAACACACTTAACGATCTGGTTTACCCTTCTTCACCCAATGACAAAACAATGAAGGCGATAATAAACAAAAAACAAGTTAAGTGTGGCCATAAAATTTGGAAAAATAATTCAACAACCGGGTGAACCTTGCTATGCGATTAAAGGCTGTGGCAAGGTATTGCGAATTAGCGAGTTTCGGTATTACTCCTTAATAGTCCACTTTATTCACGGAGTGCACGATGATTATGCTCGAGATGCGATTGTTACGAAAAAAAACCTGTCAAATTGTTTGATACTCTTGAAATAGCTCAAAATTTAGAAGCCCAAGACGAAATCAAGTTTCATTCACCTGATAATAATAAGCCGCCCTCTCTCTAGTGAAGAGAGTTATTACTCCAAAAATCACGAAAAACCCGGTACTCTAATTGGCCCCCCTCCAGCGGGCATCACGTTACAAGACAGTTACTAACCGATTTTCGCCTGAGCCAGGCAGAATCAATTTACTCTACGACACTCTACCTGCCACTGAACTCAATAAGAAAATAGAATCTGCATTCTATGAGCAAGTTCAAACTGGTGATATTAGTACAAATATATTATTAAATCAGACTAACTACTAGCTAACTGGATATAAGGCTGTGTGAAAAACGAGTGTGTAGCGTCTGGGCAGGAATATAATTTGTATTAATATAATTTGTTTCCATTTTACTAAATGTGTTTTAAAATGATCTGATCATATCTGCAATGATTTTGATAGTTTCGTTTGCAGATGTGAAGGAATCTTTTAATGGCATAAAGCAAGAAATCAAAGAAGAATTTTATGGTAAGTTTTTTTTTTTTCAAATTTTACAGAAATTTGAGTTTTACGTTTTTGAGTAGGTTGTAGTGTTTAAGTCTTTAATATCTGTATATATTTGTCACACAGAATTGATTTATTCAACATTACTTGATGATTCATGTTTTCCTTAACTTAGTGTGACCCACAAAAAATTTGATGAGCTGCAGCATCTGACATATTTTGTTAATTATCTGGCTTATTCCTTACGATTCACTTTGCTTCACTTACTATTCACTAGGGTTTTATGAAAAAAAGTTTTACCACCCTAAAAATTACTATCTAGGGTTTTGCTATTTAAATGTTCAAACTGCTGCATAACCATACTCAAAATATATGTAATTGGCCATGGTTTAGTACAGGCTAAAGTTAATTAATGCCGACACAATCTCAACTTTGTCCTTACGGTTTATTGATAGGGTGCGAAACACAAGGCGATTAGGGAACTGCCGTCTTCTGAAAGAGAAAAGACGATCCTACAAATAAAGATTATATTGCCTGTAATGATTGACTAATCCAAGCAGTCGTCATAGATACTTGGCTTAATTAATTTTGCTCCATTTAAACGTTCTCCTCTATTGCTCTAAGAGACGATCACATCATTGCTACAGGCTTAAAGAACCCAACTCACTCAAATCAGCAGTCAATTGGATCAACAATATACATGGGGAGATGAAGAGAGAAGAGACAGATGACTAGGACCACCAGTTTCTCGCAAGAAAAATCCATATGTTTTGGTTACTATGGTTTTAGAATATATTTTATTTTTTACTGGTTGGCTATATATAAAATGTATAGTATATAATTATAAAATATGTAAGGATCGGCGTCTGTTGGGACTGTTAGATTGTGAAAGGTGAATAACGAAACCAACAGACGACCGTTTGCCTTCAGGGCCTGGTGATGAAGCGGAATAGGAGACTGCACGTGCTAAGATGTTCTCAGAAGACAACTGATAGTTAATAGCACTCTCCTATTTGTTCTACGAACTTAACCGTGGGAACATGGCCCGACCCTGAACAAACCTTGTTTATTGGCCCTTAGTCATCCCTACTTACGACGACCACGCCCTGGTCGCACGCGAGTAGGGCGATAGTAATAAAAAAGCAGTCAGTCCGTGTTTCTGTGTGGTTGGAAGAGGTTACGGTAGTGATTGAGTGAGAGACAAACCATTCATATTGTAGGGGTAATGTGGATACCGGACTTGATCAAAGGTATGTGGACTTTTCTTTTCCGTCTGTAACATAGTTGCCAGCTAAATGGAGCATGTGGCTGACTGTCAAATCCCGACTTTACTCTTTAAATTTGGTAATGGAAAATAGAATTGAATGACATTTTATTTTAATTAGTAGTGGCTAAATAGTAGCTTTCGTAGTTGTGTGAGAGCTGGTAATCTTATATTTTTTGTTCATTAAAGCACCCTTTAATTTTAAACTTGTTATTCCTTTTAAATGGTTACCCTTCCTACTTTCTCCTAAGATTCCTGAGATCCTAGTCGGGGCGGTTACAATTGGTGTCAGGTGTGGGGTGGATGCAAGAATACCACAGTCGAACCAGAGAGGATAGTAGGAGGGGAAGAGCCTGCCGGCGCGAGGGCAGAGTAAATTGCTGACGCTAATAGAATTGATGGGCCGTGCGGTTTTGGGCGAACGGTTGATCGGAGGGCGAAAATAGCCGAAATTTGTGATCATCTGGGTAGGGCATATATCTGATAACTTTAAAAAAAATTTTTTGAACCTTAATTGCCAAATTAAAAGGAATAGTTAAAATTAAGATGAACAGGGTAAATGAATCGGAATGGTGGAACCGTTCATAAGAACTGTAGAACCATTTCATGAACCGGTTTTCATTTCATTCATCATCATCATTTCATAACAGTTGAATCTGTTACGCGAAGGTACAGGTGTTTCTAATATATTATAATCCAGGCATAAAATGTCAGCAGACGAATTGAGGAAAAAGCTCGACGAGGCCACCGAGGCCAACCGTCGCTATAAGGAGAAAGAAGCAGAGTTGGAGAGGACGTTGAGGCAAGAGCGGGTGGCATCCCAGGCTATGAAGGAAGAGTTGGACGATACCAAACAGAGACTGAATATGAGTGCGGTAGAGGACCCACCCCGAACCAAGAGAGATATGTCCATGCAGGGGCTTCTTCGGGCATGGTCGGACCCGGAAAAAGATGGACCCATTGAAGAGTTTCTACGCAGGCTCGAACTAATAGCGCAGAGTGGTAATTGGACAGTGGCCGACCGATTGACGGTATTAGAGCTGAAACTCGCAGGTACGGCAGCAGTCTTTGTACAAGCCCACCCCGAGCTGCGAGAAGGGGGCAACGCTTACCAGGACCTGGTGACAAGGCTGAAAGAGAGGTTTGAAGATTCGGCCACCCAAGACTATTATCTGAGGGCGCTAGGACAGGCGAGACAGGTACCGGGGGAAACGGTGAAGGGATTCGCCGACCGTGTCTTGGCTCTGGGGCAGAAGACCATGCCGCCGGCTGCAGATGTGACAGAGAGAATGTGGAGGGCCAAGGAATTGGAAAAGAGAGTAGTAGCTACATTCGTAGCAGGGCTACGGGGTGACTCCAGCAAGCTAGTGGCGTATGCGTCTCCACGCAATTTGCAGGAAGCCTTACAGAAAGCAGCGGCATTGGAACAGTACACGGAAAGGAAGCCAACGATAGCGTATGCGGTGTCCACAGAGGAACAAGATGAGACTATAACCATCGAGCATCAGAGAGTCTGCTATTGTGGGAAGCCAAGGAAGGAAGAAAAGATGGGACACTTTGCCGCCGTTGTGGCAAGGACAAATGCCTCTGTGACTTGTTATCGCTGCGGTAAGGTGGGACATATCGCTAGAGAATGCCGCCCGACTCCAAATCAAGGTAACAGGGGAGCGAGATAAGGCAAGTAAGCCCTCGGACGTGTTTTCGGTGCGGGAAGCCCGGCCACTATGCCAGCCACTGCCGAGGTAAGCCGATGGGGGATCAGGGAAATAAGCAACCCGATCAGAATTCGGGACACAAGGATGACCCAAATGCTTAAGACGCCGCGAGGATCCCGGCACGGTGTCAAAAAGTAAGGGGAAAGACGTACGGATGGTCCCGAGCGTGGGGAGTAGACAAGGAGGGGGCATACGGGTGAAGGTGGTGATAGGAGGGGAGCTGAAGGAATTGTTAGTGGACTCGGGCTCGGAGGTCACATTAATCACGAAACCCATACAGGGGGTGGAAATACGAGGTAGCAGGATCAGAGCAAAAGGGATTACCGGCCAGAGACTGCACCTAGCAGGGGACCAGATAGTCGAAGTCGAGTTCCAGGGCAGGAAGGTAAAACACCGTATGACCATAGCCAACCTCTCAATGGACTGC
Organism: Acanthosoma haemorrhoidale; assembly: GCA_930367205.1. Lineage (NCBI taxonomy): Eukaryota > Metazoa > Arthropoda > Insecta > Hemiptera > Acanthosomatidae > Acanthosoma > Acanthosoma haemorrhoidale. Next base: position 19,441,490 of record OV884013.1, on the reverse strand, counting down.
GATGGAGTGCTAGGGTTGGATCTGATGAAAAGACTCGATACCGTGATCGACACCAAACGTGGAGTATTGTCAACAAGGATGACCGGCGCAGACGAGAAACCGGAGAAGAGGGTAGCGTCGGTAACAGACAAGAAAGCAGAGCCAAAGTGGCCTAGGAAGAGTACGCAAGGCCGACGACGCAGACCGAGGGGCAGGAGAAAGAGAGTGAACAACCAAGAAGCAGACATCCTTCCAAGCAACGACCCGGGAGAACCAACGCCCATCGGTTCTACGACGGTGAAGGTGTCTAGTAGATCGGTCATCCCGCCGTACAGCGAGGCCCTGCTAGAAGGTGACGTGGCGGGATGGGCATCGGGTCGAGACTTGTGGCTAGAACCCAAGCTGATAAGCCAACAAGGGGTGCGAGTGGGTCGGAGCTTGAACCAGATTCGAGACGGAAAAGTATGGGTTCGGATGGTGAATCTTACCGCGGGAGAGGTGACGTTGAGTCGGGGTCAAGAAATAGCAAACGCCGAGGAATGGAAGGATATTAGGGAAAAGGGAGAAAAGGTCGTGGCTCTAAAAGAAGGCACGGACCAGGACTGGACATTAGACTGGACGGAGAAATTACACCACCTAGGGCCGACCGAACGGGACGTAATTGAGGCTGTGCTGAGGTCCTATGAGACTCTGTTCGAAGAGCCTGGGCCCAACGGTTGCAAACTGAAAGTAGAACATCGGATAGAGACCGGAGATGTAAGGCCAATCTGCAAACGACCGTATCGGGTCCCCTTCGCACAACGGGAGGTTGTCAAGAAACATCTGGGCGATATGTTGGCCAAAGAAATAATATCGCCATCCGACAGCCCTTGGGCGGCGCCTGTTGTTCTGGTACAGAAGAAGAGCGAAGACGGAGAAATTAAATATCGATTTTGTACGGACTTCAGAGGCCTGAACGAAGTGACCAGAGTAGATGCATACCCGTTACCGCTTATAAATGAGACGCTGGAACAACTGGGGAAGAGCCAGTATTTCTCGACCTTAGACCTAGCCAGTGGCTATCACCAGATTCAGATAGCACCCGAACACCGAGAGAAGACTGCCTTCACCACGGTCGGAGGGCATTTCGAGTATAACCGCATGGCGTTTGGGCTCGCCGGGGCACCGGCCACCTTCCAGCGGCTCATGGACGAGTTACTGATGCAGCTGAAAGGGGAAGTCTGCTTCGTGTACCTAGATGACGTGATCATCTTCAGCACGACCATCGAGGAACACGCCAAAAGACTGCGACTTGTACTGGACAAGCTAAGAGGAGCCGACTTGAAGATCAACTTGAAGAAGTGTAGATTCACGGTGGAAGAAGTGGCCTACCTAGGACATGTCGTAACACGGCAAGGGATACAACCAGACCCATCCAAAATTAAAGCCGTCAAGGAGTACCCGCGCCCGACGAATCGTAAGGAAGTAAGAGCCTTTCTCGGGTTGGCCGGGTATTACCGTCGGTTTGTGCCTTGCTTCGCCGAGAAAGTGAAACCGCTAACGGTGCTGACCTCGGAGACCACGAAATTTGACTGGGGCCCCGAGGCAGAAGGGGCTTTTGCGAAACTAAAAGGGGAACTGTGTTCTGAAAATATTCTCATCTACCCGGATTTCGCAGACCCGTTCCTGCTAGCAACGGACGCCTCCGGAACGTCGGTAGGGGCTGTCTTATCCCAACGTCGGAATGGAGGGGAACGACCTATCGCTTATGCAAGCAGACAGTTGTCCAAGGCCGAGAGGAACTATTCGGTCACGGAGAGAGAATTACTAGCGGTGGTCTGGGCAACTAAACAATTCCGTTGCTACTTACTAGGGAGACGGTTTGAACTTATTACTGATCATGCGGCTTTAAGGTGGATGCTCAGTCTCAGGGATCCTTCGTCAAGATTGACGAGGTGGGCCCTAAGATTAGAGGAATTTGAGTATGAGGTGACACACAAGCCTGGCCACCGGCACACGAATGCCGACGCGCTAAGTAGAGCAGTGGCCTTGGTGAGGCTGGAGACCCCCCGGGACTTTCGAGCCAGAGTAATGAAGGAGCAGAGCAACGATAGCTGGTGTGAAAAAATTACCAAAAAGGAAGGAGAACGGGTTCGCAGAGATGAGGAAGGGGTGATGTACCTAGCTCCGGAGGGAGCATCACCAGAGGTATGGAGGTTGATGATTCCGACTTCAATGTGAGCGGAGATCCTACAAAGCTGCCACGATGCCCCGTGAGCAGGGCACCCGGGAGCTGAAAGAATGGAAATGCTGGTACGAAAGAACTACCATTGGGAAACCCTAGCAAAGGACGTCAAAGAACATGTGCGGACTTGCCTATCGTGTGCCCGAAGAAAGACACCCGTTAGCTTGAAGGCCCCATTACAAAAACCATACTTCCCAACGGAACCCTTTGAACAAATATCCTTGGACATCGTGGGACCATTCCCAAGGAGCGGACGTGGGAACAAGTATTTGCTGACCTTCATCGATCACCTTAGCCGTTATCCAGAGGCAGTAGCCATACGCGAAGAGACGGCTGAAGAAACTGTTGTTGATAATTCCCCATTTAGCTAATATTATGTAACCTATTATGTATATGTGATTATGTCACCACTATATATGTATGGCAGTGTGAGTTTTCTGTTAGTTGAAGTTACACATATTTTTACGTATGTTTTTCTGAACCTTTTTGTGCGCTCTGAATAAATCAGTTTTCATCACGTTTCGAGGTTATTATTACATCCTTTTATTCATTACAAAAGGTTATGGGCCCAGACGTCTAAGGAAACTCTGAAGTGGAAAATTGATAAACGTGTTTTCGGAAATTTAGTGCGTATCCGTTTCGAGGTTATTATCGCACGTGGTCCGAAGTTTTTGTTACTCGTGTTCTTGGATTATTACGCGGTTAAACGATGGCCGGTGCGACAACTGTTCTGTTGGGAATTAAGCCGTTTGATGGAGCCAACTTCACTAATTGGAGCTTTCGTATGAAGCTTGTGTTGGAGCAAAATGGTGTGGCCCATGTGTTGACGGAAGAAGCCCCTACTGAGCAAGTGGAACTTAAAAAGTTTAAACAAGATGACATTAAAGCACGAAACATAATTGTTCAGGGTTTGGCAGACAGTATTTTGCCGATGATCAAAGATAAGACGACTGCAAAAGAAATGTTTGATGCCCTCTCATCCACGTATGAGAAGAAAGGTATGAAATCACTTGTGACTGCTCAAAAGATCTGGCGGAAGCTCGAGTTTAAAAAGGATAAGGCACTTCAAGAATTCTTCCAGGAATTTGAATCCCTCGCATCTGAGGTTAAAGTGGCGGGCGGAAAATTGGACGAAGAGGAGATCGTCAATCAGTTATTGGTGGCTATGCCTTCGGATTTCGACAGTGTAGTTTCTGCATTGGATATTTTGTGCAATAAGGACAAATCAGCAATTAGCCTAGAATATGTGAAAAATACTCTACTTGCAGAAGAGGAGAGAAGAGGCAAGAAGGAAGAGCAGGTGAGTGCTTTTGTATCTTATAAACATCCAAAGGACGCTAAAGTTAATGTGCAATCCAGCTCATTTGTTGGTAAATGCTATTATTGTACAGCAGGGACATATGAAGAACAATTGTCCGAAATTAAGAAATAAACACGTAGCTGGAGTGTCTAAAGAGGAAGAGTTCACATTTATGACGTCACTTAAAGAAAAGAGTATGGATTATTTATCAGTTGATAAGCACGTCACATGTTTGATGACACCCGGTGAGGAGGTTGCAAGTTTGATGTTTGTTGTTGATAGTGGTGCAAGTAGTCACATGGTTAAAAATGATTATAGACCGTATTTAAAAGACATTGGTCCGGAAAAAGTTAACATTAGTGTTGCGAAGGAAGGACAATGTGTTAGAGCAACTCACAAAGGTAACTTATCTTGTTTTTCTGATGACGGTGCTCGAATTCAAATTACAGACGTTCTCATTTGTGAAAATTTAGCATTCAACTTGTTATCAGTTCGGAAATTAGAAGAAAAGGGATGTCGCGTGATTTTTGAAAAATCGTCTGTAATGATATTTTATGGAAACAAAGTGTTATATGGACAAGTTTTTGGACGTTTATATGTTGTTAAACTCAATGTATTTCAGGAATATGCAAATGTGACAGGCCATATAAACGATCTGATGCACCGAAGAATGGGACATTCTTCTAAGTACCCGGTTGGACTATGTGAGGTGTGTATGAAAGGTAAACAATCAAAGCTACCTTACGCTAAGCGGATCCCGGATGAAAGGAAGTCCACAAGAATTTTGGAGAGAGTATCAAGTGACGTTTGTGGTAAGATAACACCTCCTACATATGATGGATACAATTATTTTGTAACTTTTGTTGATAATTTTAGTCACTTTTGTGTTACTTACTTATTAAGACATAAATCAGAAGTATTTGAAAAATTTAAGTGGTATTTGGCAATGGCTGAAACTAAATTTGGCGTGTCACTGAAAAATTTAAGATGCGATAGAGGAGGTGAATACGTATCTCATGATTTTATTAATTTTTGCAAAACAAGAGGGATTGTATGCCGAGGAATCCATCCCAGAACGGCATCTCGGAACGTATGAATCGAACATTACTTGATAAAGCTAGATGCCTACTGTTTGATAGTAATTTGGAAAAGGAAATGTGGGGAGAGGCTATTATGTCAGCGACATATCTTGTTAATAGACTACCCACAAATGCCCTACCCGATGGTGAAGTTCCTGCAAAGCGATGGTATGGATTTGAACCTGATCTCAAGAAAATAAAAGTTTTTGGATGCCCAGCATATTCTCACATCCACAAAGAGGACAGGAAAGGGAAACTTGGTGAAAGGTCAAAGAGACTTTTTCTTGTCGGTTTCTGCGAAAACGGTTACAGGCTGTGGAATCCCTCTACAAGGAAAGTAGAGTTTGCCCGTAATGTTATTTTTGATGAAAATGGAGGATCAGAAACACCTCAAGAATTGCCTGTTACTGACACTAAACATATTGTGGTTCTGCCTGAAGAAGATAACCCAAGGAAGTCTACTACTGATGACGAAGAAGATTTTTATGGTTTCGAATCATTAGATGAAGAAGAAAAAAAACCGAAACGAAAGAGAATGAAGCCTAAATACCTTGAAGATTTTGTCACATCACTGGCGTATGAGATGGCTCTCTCTGCATGTGATACTCCTCAAAGTTATGATGATGCCATCAAGGACTTGGGTTGGCGAGAAGCCATAAACAATGAATTGTTGTCTTTAGAAGAAAATCAGACTTGGGAGGTGGTTGACCCTCCAGAAGACCAGCCAATAATTGATAGTAGGTGGATTTTTACCTCAAAAATTGTGGATGGTGCACTTAAGAAGAAAGCTCGTTTGGTAGCAAGGGGCTACCAACAGCCTTCAACAGAGGATGAAGACTTGTTCGCCCCAGTGGCAAGGATGGTCACTCTTCGAATCCTGCTCTCTGTAGCTGTTGAACGTGAGTTCTACATCAACCAACTAGATGTGCGTTCAGCATTTTTAAAAAGTGAGTTATCAGTTCCTGTGTATATGAGGCCACCGGATGGTCTCAAGTGCAGTGAAGTGCAGGTATTAAAATTAGTTAAAGCACTATATGGTCTAAGGCAAAGTCCTAAAACTTGGAATAATTACATAAATACTAAAATTCTTGATTTGGGATTTAAAAGATCAAAAGTAGATCCATGTTTATATTATAAAGGTCAAAGTTACATTTTAATCTGGGTCGACGATTTCCTAATTTTTTCAGATTCAGTTGCAGAACTTAATTTAATAAAAAGTCAATTGATGTCTAAACTAGATATGAAGGATTTGAGTTCAAATGATAAATTAGAATTTCTGGGTATGCTAATTCATAGAAATAAGGATGGTTCTATTACTCTTAATCAATCATCACTAATTGAAAAAATTATTAAAATGTTTAATATGTCAGAAGCTAAAATTAGAAAAATTCCTATTGAACCCAAATTAAATTTAATGCAGGGTGAAAACATAGATAAGGGTTTATGTCCTAGTGTTCCTTATAAGCAACTAATTGGTAGCATTATGTATCTAATGTTGGGTTCTAGACCTGACTTATGTTTTTCTATTTCCTATTTTGGACGTTTTCAAAATTGTTATAACAGAATCCACTGGAAACATTTAAAAGGAATAATAGGGTATTTAAAATTTACTGTAGATGTTGGGTTACTATTTAAAAGGTCTGAATGCAACACATTAAGTTTACACTCATATGTTGACGCAGATTATGCTCATGATACTAACGATCGTAAGAGCACTAGTGGGTTTGTGGTAAAAATTAACAATAATGTTGTCAGTTGGGCTTCCCGTAAGCAATCGGTTGTGGCTCTGAGTACAACAGAAGCCGAATTTTATGCATTGGGTGATTGCTTAGTTGAATCAGTTTTTATTAACAAACTATTAAATGAGGTGTTTAATTCACGTAATATTATAAACTTGTATGAGGATAATCAAGGGACAATTAAAATAGCTCAAACCTTAGAAACAAAAAGATCAAAACATTATGATATTAAATATAACTATGTTAAAGACCTAGTGAGTAAGGGAATTGTAAAAATAAATTATATTGAGTCTAAAGAACAAATAGCAGACTTATTAACTAAGGCATTACCAGAAAATAAGTTTGAATATTTCTGTAAACTTGTAAATCTTGTTAAAGTATAATCTTAGACCGAATGTGGAACTAAGAGTGGGTGTTGTTGATAATTCCCCATTTAGCTAATATTATGTAACCTATTATGTATATGTGATTATGTCACCACTATATATGTATGGCAGTGTGAGTTTTCTGTTAGTTGAAGTTACACATGTTTTTACGTATTTTTTTCTGAACCTTTTTGTGCGCTCTGAATAAATCAGTTTTCATCACGTTTCGAGGTTATTATTACATCCTTTTATTCATTACAAAAGAAACCGCCAAGGCATATGTGGAGAGCATTGTTGCTCGACACGGAGTACCGGCACGGCTACTAACAGACCAAGGTCGAAACTTTGTTTCGAAACTCATGAAGGAAGTCTGTCGGATCCTGGGTAGCAAGAATACAAACCACTCCGTATCACCCAGAATGCAACGGAATGCTCGAGAGATTCCATAGGACGTTGAGTGACTCAGTGGCGCACTTCGCTCGCAGGGATGGCAGAGACTGGGACCGCTGGATCCCATACGCTCTCATGGCTTACAGAGCTATTCCCCACCCATCGACGGGATACTCCCCGAACTATTTGGTGTTTGGCCGTGAGTTGAACAACCCGGGGTGCTGGACGGCTCCGGTAATCGGCGATAGTTACGAAGAGACGTCGGAGATAGCCAGTGAGGTGGAGAACCGACTACGTGATGCTTACAAGGACGCTCGGGATCGAGCGGAGAAGGCATGGAAAGCCCGTAGTAAATGGTGCAATCGAAAACGCAAGCTACGCACCCTGGCAGTGGGCGATGAAGTGTTATTACACGTGTCGGCGATAAAGCCTGGAAACTTCAAGAAGTTTCACTGGCCCTGGACAGGACCACATAAGGTGGTGCAGAAGCTATCAGAGGTAAATTACCGGGTGCGATTATCTACGGGGCGCGAAGTGGTGGTGCATATAAATCGGTTAAAGCCGTCCCCGGTATTGACCACAGAGGCTAACAAGGAGGAACCGTCAAGCACAAGGGCGGACGAGGAGAGCGAGTATGGCACGGATTCGGAGGACGAACTTTGCTTAATCCCCACCATGGAGGAAGACGGCGATGATTATGACGCTCAACCGCGGCCAACTGCGACCAGGACCCAGGAAAAAGAACGGGTCGTAGAAAACGAACAACTCGAGCCCTCACAGGCCCAGGATGCCTCGACGGAGAGGACGGAGGGTTCGCCACCTGTGCAAGGTATGGTCGACCACGTCACCCCTTGGTGGATGAGAGAGGAATCGGTGGAGCCTGAAGAAACCGAAGACCCTCGGGACCCCACGTGGACTCCCAACGAGGATCCTCCTACCACCTGTCCACGTTCTCCTTATCCCTTACGATCAAGGAGAGACTAGGAGACTAATGAGAAATTGAATTGTTCGCAGGATGGATGGTGATGCAGGTGGTGTACGCACATAGTGGGGTGCGTTTTCTAGATGAGACTGATTTAATAATAACTAGCGAGCGGTGGAGAGTAGTGGTGGAAGTGAATGTAACTCACTTGTATGGAGAGTCCGCGAGGATGGTGGCCGTGATGGAGGAGATTGAGATAGCCTACTGGCAGACGCTTGACCGAATCCCTGAGATCAGAACGTACCAAGAGGAACTGAAACGGACAAGGGGGATGGTATTGGAAGTGGATGAAGCAGTGAGATCGCTCAGAAACCTTTTACCGATTAGTCGGGGGAGTAGAGGATTAATTAATGCAGGAGGAAAACTTATACGACTAGTATTCGGTAATCCGGACGCGGACGACATGGAAGAAATACGAGCGGACCTGGCACAGCTAGAGGCGAGGCAAGGGAAAATGGTGCACTTAACGGAGGAGCACCTCACCATCACGCGACGTTTGGGGCAGAGGACGGAAGAGAATGCGCGTACGCTGGTGCAGGTAGCGAGAACGCTAAAGAACGAGATAACGTCCACTCACAAGAGGTTGGGTACATTAGAAAACCGCCTCGACTACCTGTCCCTCTACACTAACCTATCCCTGTCCCTTATGTCAAATCTGAGGAACATGGAGGTCACAGCCCTTAAAGCCGGTCTCGACTAGCGGGACTTGTACGCGGGGTTAGAACAGGTGTCCCTGGGTAAAGTAAGTCAGACTCTATTGTCCCCACAGTCATTAAGCGAGATACTCCAAACGGTGGCAGGTGTGTTGCCTGCGGAATTGAATCTGTTCACAGGTACTAGATCTGAAGAGGCCCATCGGTATTACCAAGCGGCCAAGGTTCACGGAGTAGCGACTACATCAGCCATTCATGTTATCATAGATCTACCGTTGACAAGTCAGGGACAGACGTTCAAGAGATATAAAGTCACACCGATACCGACTTGGAGCGCTGAGGTGGCGCAAAAAGTGGTCTTGGACACATCCGTGGAGTATATTCTGACCTCTTTGGACAGGCAGTATTACGCACTTCTGCGTGACGAGGACTTTGTAAATTGCCGAAGATCGCAGCCGTGGGTGTGTCCCGTGCAGTTTCCTCTGATCAGACGTACTAGAGCCACCTGCTTGAGTAGACTGTTCTTTGGAGACGACCAGGATAATCAGCTAGGGTGCAGGTGGATCGCTCTGAGGGGTCCCCATCTTGACACTTGGGTTTGGGACAAGACGAACGAACGCTGGTTGTTCAGCTTAAGCGGCCCAGTTAAGGTGACAAAGCAGTGCCGTTCCCAGCCTCCTGAGGAAATTTCGGTAGACGGAGATGGAGAATTGGAAGTAGCAGAATCCTGCGCCTACAAGACCACGGACTACTGGCTACTTCCCCGGTCTAGAGGGGAGACGCGAGTGCGGTTGAATCAGGGGATACGACCCTTGGACTCGGTACCCCGGCGACTAACTAACACGAGAGAGCCGCTGCTAGGAGAGGACGTGAAAGAAGCCTGGACGGCCCTGGAGCGAGATGGTGACCTGGAAGCGGGACGATGGGCGGTAGACGAGGCCCGGCTCACAGCTTTATCAAGGGCAATCCAAGATGTGGACGAAGACCGAGAGAGCAAGAGGAAGTGGTTTTGGAATTCACTAGCGGGCATGATGATAATACTCCTGGGCGCGCTAGGCGCCTGGGGATTGCGGTTGTGGCTAGTTAGAAGAGGGAACGCAAACGCCCAAGTTAAAGAAGGTGTCGATCTACAGCAGGAGATGGACCAGGTGATCCACCAACCCAGGGAAATAGACCATGTGCAGTGCTAATTGGGTGTGTTAGGTGTAGTTGTAAATCCTAGGCTAAGTTGTTAAAATAGGTTAAGTATATTGGATTAAGAATAGTTTGTAGTTAATTTGTAGAATACCTTGTGGTTAAAAAGAGTGGTCCTCTAGGATCCACTCTTTTGTTAGCGGGACGACCGTTTGCCTTCAGGGCCTGGTGATGAAGCGGAATAGGAGACTGCACGTGCTAAGATGTTCTCAGAAGACAACTGATAGTTAATAGCACTCTCCTATTTGTTCTACGAACTTAACCGTGGGAACATGGCCCGACCCTGAACAAACCTTGTTTATTGGCCCTTAGTCATCCCTACTTACGACGACCACGCCCTGGTCGCACGCGAGTAGGGCGATAGTAATAAAAAAGCAGTCAGTCCGTGTTTCTGTGTGGTTGGAAGAGGTTACGGTAGTGATTGAGTGAGAGACAAACCATTCATATTGTAGGGGTAATGTGGATACCGGACTTGATCAAAGGTATGTGGACTTTTCTTTTCCGTCTGTAACATAGTTGCCAGCTAAATGGAGCATGTGGCTGACTGTCAAATCCCGACTTTACTCTTTAAATTTGGTAATGGAAAATAGAATTGAATGACATTTTATTTTAATTAGTAGTGGCTAAATAGTAGCTTTCGTAGTTGTGTGAGAGCTGGTAATCTTATATTTTTTGTTCATTAAAGCACCCTTTAATTTTAAACTTGTTATTCCTTTTAAATGGTTACCCTTCCTACTTTCTCCTAAGATTCCTGAGATCCTAGTCGGGGTGGTTACAAATATATAATATTTTTTCTACTTAATATTCTTTTAGCCACGTACGATTTAGTGTGTCAAATCTTAAGGACCAAATGTTACACAAATTTTATGGTAGTAACCACTGTATAAAAAAACACACTGGATGGCTTCATAGTCTCTCCAATTTTTTATTTGTTTATTTATTTTAATGAAAAATTAAAAAAAAACATCTAGTGTGTTTTTGATACAAGTGTCTTATTGTTATTTAAATATACAAGTGTCTCATACTAAAGATTTTACTAACGCTAGAACAAAATATGACCGCTACTAATAAAAGGTTAATAAAAATTATTGGACTTACTGTTAGTAGCATACATTTGATCTCTCTAACAGCTCCTAAGCATCCCAAAAATGCTAGGAGGGATACTATAGATCCTGTAACTATAATAATGCTAACAGCACCCATACATAAATTTGTTCCTAGTAATTTATTTGCAAAACTTTTGTCTACAACCGTCCAAATTCCTACACCAGCAACGGTAATACCATCTAGCTGCAAAATAAAATTTATTACAAATTTTGAAATATTCTTATATTATTTATTAAGAACTATTATTACCATATATAAATTTGTTCCTAGTAATTTATTTGCAAGACTTTTGTCTACAACTGTCCGAATTCCTACACCAGCAACGGTAATACCATCTAGCTTCAAAATAAAATTTATCACAAATTTTGAAATATTCTTATATTATTTATTTACCCCTGAAAACATCCCAAGACCTAGATGATGCAGTGCATTCCTTCACTACTCTGATCCAGAGGTCGGCCTGGAAGGCATCGTCACCCCACCGTCATCTAAAAAAATCACAATCAAAATCCTTTACCTCAGTATCTCATAGACCTAATCCAATCCAAACGCCACTCAAGAACAGAGTAGCAAAGATCCCGACATCCTGCTGATCGCCGCTCGTACAATCAGTACTGCCGATTGGTAAAGCGGCGATTGGCATCCTTCCGTTCCGATTCTTTCAATTCCTACCTCTCCTCTCTGTCTACCAGGGATAACTCGTTGTGGAATGTAACCAAAAAAATCCTAAAGTATCATCCTGTTTCACACCCACTCCGTCGTGATGATGGGTCCTGGGCTGCTTCGGATGGCGAGAGGGCGGAAGGATTCTCACTGCATCTTTCCCGTACTTTCACTCCTCACCTTACTCCTCAAAACAATACTCATCGCTCAACTGTTGAAAATTTCCTCATTTCACCTATCCTTCTCTCACTACCACCAAAAGCCGTTAACCCCTCTGAGGTCAAATATCTGCTGAAAAAATTACCTTACCGAAAATCTCCAGTATATGATCTCCTTACTCCTCGAATTCTCCAACATCTTCCTCCTAAAGCCATAATCTTCCTAACCTACATCTATAACTGCATTATCCTCTCCTCTGGAAACACTCCATTGTAGTCCTATTCGCCAAACCCGGTAAACCACCCAATGACGCCTCATCTTCAGTCCAATTAGCCTACTCCCTATACTCTCAAAAATATTTGAAAAACTCCTACTTCTAATTATTGAATCCAAAAACCTTTATCCTACTCACCAGTTTGGTTTCCGCCAACGACATTCCACTGCTCAACAAGGCCTTCGAGTTGTCGATCACATCTCCTCAGCCCTTGAATCCAAACAGTATTGCACTGCTGCCTTTCTTGACATAGCTCAAGCTTTTGACACACAGGTTTGATTTACAAGCTCAGAGGATGTTTACCGCAGACCCTATTCCTAACCCTACAGTCCTACCTTTCAAACCGCTTCTTCCAAGTCCGCTGTGGTGAAGAATATTCTATACACCGCTGATGTACCTCCACCACCAATACCTTCTTGGCAACATTTCCCGATAACACTGCAGTCCTGTCAACCCATTCAATTTATAGCATCCCAACAGCTTGATGAGATCGAGTATTGGTGCAACCAATGGCAAATCAAGGTCAATGAAGCAAAATGCTCCCACATAACCTTTACCCTCTGCCACAAGTCCTTTTAAATTCGATTCCTCTCCCTGTGTCTGAGACAGTACGGTATTTAGGCTTCCATCTCGACAAAAGACTGACATGGAACCCACACACAAGGCTAAAAAGACAAGAACTAAACAGACGCTTTGGACAACTGTACAGACTACTTCGAAGGGCATCCCATCTCTCAATAGAAAATAAACTACTTATTTACAAAGTTATACTTAAGCCAATCTGGACATACGGAATAGAGCTATGGGGGACAGCAAAAAAGTCGAACATCAAGCGCATCCAATCCTTTCAATCAAAAGTCCTGAGAACAATAGTAAATGCCCCTTATTACGTCAACAACAAAACCCTTCATAATGATCTTAATATACCCATGACTAGGGGAGATATTGGTCTTGGTTTAGTAGTCATGGGCTCGGATGGAGCCGTTTGTGGTTGGGCCGTATTTAAGGGTTCGAAAGAATTCTGAACCTGAGTGACGGTTAGTGGCTCTGTTCGGGGTCGACAGTGTCTTTTGGGCTTCTTGAATCCCTCAGTATTGTCCGTATCGGACTCGGGGCTGACTGGGGAGTCGGAAATGGCATAAGTAATGTCCATTTGTGTGTCAGATGACCTGCGGGAACCTTGACGGGCGGGCATTGTCTTTGTGGGTTCGTGCGATGCACACCCAGTTGGGGGAAAAGTCCCTGAATCACCAATAAGTAATAATAAGTAGCACTTATCTTTGTGACGTCACTGCAGATTCCACTCCACTGCTGTAACGGACTTCTAACAGCGTACTTGAGAGTGTTAAACTTTAAAATTTATTTTAAAGTTTTTTCACTTGATATTAAAAACACATCCATAATTTGTATGACCTTTCCTGTCATTTGTGTAGTCTTCCAATTTAATAAGTGTATCGAGTAAGTATTATTAAGTGATTGTTGAATAAGCTTTATCTGACTTTCATTGTAAAATGACTAATTAAGTTTTGATATGATTTTATCCTACTACAATATTATTTTATTTTATTTCATTATCTATATGATAAAGGTGATTATGCTCTGTGTGTGGAATTTTTCTAAAAAGTCTTATCCTTCACATTCTGCTGGTACAGGCTTTCTCTAGATTGTTAGTCTCATTTCTTAGTTTAGTCAGTTCACACCAGGGTTTAGAAGTATAAGAACATTTATTATTGGGATTCATAAAGCCTAGAATTATTATTGACTTATTACAGGTTTAGAAAATGTATCAAGTTTTGTTAATCCTATTAGATCTAGAGCCTGCATTAGAAATGTTGTTTATTATTGTGTATTTGTAATTCACTAAACTTAGTAAATTCTTGTGTTTTTCTAAAACCAGAGTTTTCCTATATTATTAACAAGAACCATTGAAATCTCAGATAAATAGATAAAAAATTAATCAGATTAAATTTTAAAATTAATTAAATAAATAAAAAACATAATAATATGTATGACTCAAAGAAGCGCAATTGTCTAGTGATCATGAACCAGTACACATGCCAATGAGTCCATACTGATTGGACATACCTACCAATAATCGTTGAGTAATAAATATCAAATAATCAATGCAGTGAAAGTTCTTAAATGAAATATTATTTTGAAAACCATCAGTGATTTAGTGAGTACAGTATCTGCCAACATTGACTCCAAGGTTGAAGACAGCAGTGCAAATAAATATACAAAATTCATGCACAACCATGAAATTCTTTAATATAAATAACTTAGAGTTTTTGAGCATGCGCTACCTTTTAGAACATCTCTGTACATCGCTCGTCATTCAAACACTATATACTACCGTCTATAGGCCATAGTTCAGTTAAAAAATTGTTCCAGCAGGCAACTTGAGGGAGCTGGCCACGAGGGAGCCCTCAAGAGTGAGTAAATTGCTTATTATATTTAGAGTGAAGTGAGAAAAGTGATATCGGATTGAGTAGTCGGCCATTTGCAACGCCCTACTCGACGATCACTAACGATCGTTCTCTGAGCCATTCGGTCTAGTGGCTCAGAGCCAAGACCCGTGACTCGCCACTGGGAGTTGTGAGCTTGAATCCCACGGCGATACGTACTTCTTTTCCGAATAAAAAACCGTTGTTATGATAAAATGAGATTTTATCAACAACTAATGTCTCAAAATAGGAAAAAAAGATCTAGATCGCTAGGTCCAACTCCAACACCGTCGCCTGTAAAGCGAAAACCAAGAAGGTCGAATAGGAACGTACAAATGACCTCCTCTGCAGCTAGTTCCATGGAGGAGATACCTCCACAGGCCAGCACATCCAAAAAAGAAACAGCCTTAGAGTCCCCTTTTTTCACGCCAAACACCTTTGAGGCTTTGAAAAATATCCCAACAGAAGAAATGGAAGTCAACAAAACTCCAACACAGCCCAAACCGCCTGCTCTTTTTGTACGCAACATTAGCAACTTCAAATTACTATGCTCACAAATGAGCAAAATTGTTGGTACCGGAAAATATACGTGCCTCAATCGCTCTCGGGATACAAAAATTTCCCCAGACACTCCCGATACTTATCGAGCGATTGTTAAATATTTAGATGAAACCAATGCAGACTACCACACCTACCAATTAAAGCAGGAACGATCACTCCGAGTGGTGATCAGAAATTTGCACCCGACCACACCAGCTGACGAAATAGAAGAAGAACTCTCAGCTCTCGGGTACAAGGTTCGCCAAATAACAAACGTGTTGCGCGAGGATAGGCAACAGGATAAAACAATAAAAACGGCATTGCCACTGTTCTTTGTTGATCTCGAGAGGACACCTGGAGTTGAGAAGATATACGACCTAACAAACCTGTACTACACTAGGGTACAGGTTGAAAAACCGTATCCCAATCGCGATATCGTCCAGTGCCATAACTGTCAGGCGTATGGGCATACAAAATCTTACTGCCACCACCCTCCCAGGTGTGTTAAGTGCAGTGGGCAGCACAAAACCGAATTGTGCAAAAAGCCCCTTAAATCACCTGCAGTATGCGTGCTTTGCCAGCAAGGACATCCAGCCAACTACAAGGGCTGCGAGGCATACAGAACGCTGAAGTCCAGGACAGAACAACGTCGACAGCCAGAAGAGAAAAAACTTGCAGCAAGAAGCGGCCCAGCCAGAAATTTGAGGCCTTTTGTCTCTTTTGCCGATGCCGTTTGTAACAGAGAGCAGTCACAGGTACCGCCCACTCCCTGTCCACAAGATCACCTTTCCCAGCATTCCATTCATCCCGTTAACCCTCAAGCTCAATCCCATCCTCAACCACACATCTCGCATATTCCTCCACCTTCAAGTTCTTCGGATCTTACTAGCCTATTAACCTCATTCCTTACAGAGTTCAGAACCCTAATCACCCCTCTCATTTCCCTTCTTACAAATCTTGTCTCCTACCTTATCCCCGTTAAACAAAATCCATAAGTGGATCCTTCCGACTCCTTATCCATTCTCCTTTGGAATGCGAATGGTGTTCGCACCCACACTAACGAACTGACAGCACTACTCCACGACAAAAACATCGACGTAGCTCTCATTACTGAAACAAGACTAACGAGTAAACGACCATTTACTGTTCGACAGTACAAGACTTATCGAACTGATCACCCAGATGGAACAGCTCATGCAGGTACCGCTGTCATTGTCCATAACTCCATATCCCACCACATAGTTCCTCTGGTGGCACATGATTTCCTTCAATCCACTGCAGTGTCAATCACCACCTTCACTTTTCCCCTTACACTAGCATCAGTGTACTGCCCTCCCAATAAATCCATTTCCGACTCCCAATTCATCTCCTTTCTAGACTTCATAGGACATCGTTTCCTTGTGGGTGGGGACTTTAATGCGAAGCACCAACACTGGGGGTCAAGATCCACTAATACACGGGGACGTGCTTTGCTGTCTGCACTCACACGGAAACATTGTTCCACTATCACTCCTGACACAGCCACCTATTGGCCATCTGATCTCAACCGAAATCCTGATCTCCTTGACTTCTTTTTTTACAATAATTTAGGAACACTTAACTATTCACTCACGCGCCTCGATGACCTCTCCTCTGATCATAGTCCTTTATTATTAACCATTTCCCTAAGACCAATTCACAAACTGCCTCCTCCTTCATTTATTAGGGGCCCAGTTGACTGGGACCACTTCCGCCAGCTTCTTACGGAGTCCGTAAACCTCAAATTGTCCCTGAAAACATCCCAAGACCTAGACGATGCAGTGCATTCTTTCACTACTCTGGTCCAGAGGTCGGCTTGGGAGGCATCGTCACCCCATCGTCACCCAAAAATCCATAATCATAATCGTTTACCTCAGCATCTCAAAGACCTAATCCAATCCAAACGCCGCTCCAGAACAGTGTGGCAAAGATCCCGACATCCTGCTGATCGCCGCTCGTACAATCAGTACTGCCGATTGGTAAAGCGGCGATTGGCATCCTTCCGTTCCGATTCTTTCAATTCCTACCTCTCCTCTCTGTCTACCAGGGATAACTCGTTGTGGAATGTAACCAAAAAAATCCTAAAGTATCAACCTGTTTCACATCCACTCCGTCGTGATGATGGGTCCTGGGCGGCTTCGGATGGGGATAGGTCGGAGGAATTTGCTCTGCATCTTACCCATACTTTCACACCTCACCTTTCTCATCAAAGCCATACTCACAGCACAACTGTGGAAGATTTCCTCACTTCACCTATTCCTCTCTCTCTTCCACCAAAAGCCGTTAATCCCTCTGAGGTCAAATACCTTCTGAAAAACTTACCTTACCGAAAATCCCCTGGATATGATCTCCTTACTCCTCAAATTCTCAAACAGCTTCCTCCTAAAGCCATAATCTTTTTAACCTATATATACAATTGCATTATCCGAACGACGCACTTTCCTCTCCTCTGGAAACATTCCATTATTGTCCTATTCGCCAAACCCGGTAAACCACCCAATGAAGCCTCATCTTACCGTCCAATTAGCCTACTCCCTATCCTCTCAAAAATATTTGAGAAACTCCTACTAAAACGTCTACTTCCAATTGTTGAATACAAAAACCTTTTTCCCACACACCAGTTTGGTTTCCGCCAACGACATTCCACTGCTCAACAAGGCCTTCGCGTTGTTGATCACATCTCCTCAGCCCTTGAAACCAAACAGTATTGCACTGCTGCCTTTCTCGATATAGCTCAAGCTTTTGACAGGGTTTGGCACG